>CM053626.1:40771401-40811631 GCA_028646595.1 Phalanger gymnotis
TCTAAGAAGTCAAGCAATTCAACATGGGCCACATGCGTATCATTACGTATAACCCTTCCACAATACTCACGTTGTGAAAGACTAACTACATTTTGCTTCTTCCTAACCAATCTCCCCTTATTGAATTTTCTCCCTTGACTCTGTCCCTTTTCGAAAGTGTTTGTTTTTGATTACCTCCACCTCCATCTGCCCTCCCTTCTATCATCCCCCCTTTTTTTATATTCTTCCTCCTCCTTTCCTGTGGGGTAAGATACCCAATTGAATATGTATGGTATTCCCTCCTCAGCTCAAATCTGATTAGAGCAAGATTCACTCATTCCCCCTCACCTGCCTTCTCTTCTCTACCTACAGATCTGCTTAAATAGCTATATATTTTTAAAAAGACAAGTTGGTAGAATCTATAATAAAAGAAACCAGAGGATTTTTTTCATCCATCCACCTCTGGGAGGAGACATTGGAGAAAGTCCTTCACAGATACAAAGGAAAGAATTTAGAACAATTTTTTTGGGTTCTGTCAATATTAATGCCTTATTATAATTTTCTATACAAATTATGAAATAAATCACTTAAGTTGTTTGGGGGAAAAACTAACATCATGCCCAGAAGCATTATGATTTGGCATTTCAGAAGATCCCTAATTTCACTGGTGTGCTGTGTTCCTTCACTAGTGAAGATCATGATGTTCACACCTTAGTCAGTGGTTTCATGATTTGTCATGTCCAAAAATCTTCACCACCAGTCAGTCACTCTTGGCAATAAGCCTCTCCTGACTGACCCTCAGATGACAGACACAGAGACTGACTCCAGGCATGATGTGTGTGTGTGTGTGTGTCTGTAGATAGATAGATAGATAGGAATATTGATAAGCATTTATAAAATGTAACTACATTCTTTTAACC
Source organism: Phalanger gymnotis (assembly GCA_028646595.1). Taxonomy (NCBI): domain Eukaryota; kingdom Metazoa; phylum Chordata; class Mammalia; order Diprotodontia; family Phalangeridae; genus Phalanger; species Phalanger gymnotis. Next base: position 40,772,301 of record CM053626.1, read on the forward strand.
AGTAAAATTGAAAGTGAAAATCAATTGGTTATTTCTAGGTCAGCAATTCAAATTAGGGAGAGAGATTACTTTTACTAAAATGCTTATTTATGTAAGCATTTGAAATCAAACTTTAAGTAGCTAATTCTATGATTTCATTTTAATTTCCCTTTTAAATCCATTGCATTGCTGGGCATCACTCATTCCTTGATTCCACATGCTGGAAAAATTCCTGCTTTTAAAAAATATTTATTTAAAGATTCAGGATTAGTCCTCAACGTGTTTTTCTTTAACAATAAAGATGGAAAGCAATCAAATACTTACAGGTACAAGTGATTAATATATGGAGAGACACCCAAAGAATTCATCCAGTTGCGGAACATTCTCTCTTCTTTGCTTTCTCCTATAGTAGACATGAGTTCATATTAATGAATGGGGGTCAGGGGGGAAGAGGCAAGAAAGACATACTATTTTCACACTTAAGCCAACTATATGTGATTAGTTGTGGCTCCTGTGCTGTATTTCCTTTAGAAAACAATTCCCATTTTGCAAATGGCAATCATTGCTGCGGAAGTCTTTATTTGCTTACAGCACTGCTGGGCAGAAAGTGGATTCTTTTGAGGCTACCCTATATGCAAGACTTGATATTTTTAGACCTGTAGTTGGAATTCAGTTTGAGGGTGGGATTCTAAATTAATAAGATTTCTTTTCGTATTAAGTAGAAGTAGAAAAGCTGTCGTTTGCCAAAGGAAATGTTAAAAAAATCAGTTTTTCAAAAGTGGCCTCTAAATGTGTTTTCTTTAGTTTTGCACAGAGAAGTTTAATGTAGTATGTGAAATTATACCTTGTCTATGGCAAAAGGGGGAAGGGGAAGGAGAGTGAAAGCTAAGAACAAATGCAAAATACAGTAAAAATCCTTAACCCAGGTATTAAGAGACATAACCGACATTTTGATACTTAGAGGTCACCTGTGTTCTGCTGGTAGGTAGCTCCTCCGGTAAATGTATTAGAGCTACAACCTTTCCAAATGCTGCTTAATCATCTCCTGTAGCTAAGATTTACTTTCTACCACATTAAGCCTAGAACACTGGAAATCACTTCAGATAAACACCTGTAAGTACCACTATTTGGCCTGTGGCTATCATCACCTCCTTCAGGATTCCCACAATGGCAGTATTTGTATCAATCTAAGGAAGGCAGCTCATCATATCTTGTAAGTATGAATGAATAATTAAATCTCTTAAGAAATGCAGTGGAACATCATGAGATTTTACTATAGTGGTCTCTCTTTCTGTGCTTTCCAGATTGTAACCAGACCCATGAGCTTTACTTTAATTTCACTCACAATTGACTCTCTAGATTTATTTCTTGGTGAGAGTATTTTATCATCTTAGCTTGAGTCAAGGAGTGCTAGAATATCCTAGAATATCATTAATCACTTGGGTCAAATGGGCAATTGACAAGGAGAGAATTTGTATCATTCAGTACCCATAACCCATAAGCTAGCACAGCTGTACACCCTGCAAGGCCTCAAACAATTATGGTGCTCTCAAGACTCTCAGGGGCACAGATCTATAAAAACCGGACCAGTTTTTCCATTCCTTTTCATCACAGAACCCCCTGGGGTACTTTCAGACCAAGTTCCCTCACTTCAGAACCAAAAGGGCCAATTAGTCTAACTCACACAACAGTGAGCATCTCTCTTCTATTATATCCCCAAACAGTGGTTATCCAGACTTAGTTTGAAGACCTTAATTAAAAGTGAGCTCTCTACCAAACTAGGCAACCTATGCTATTTTCCAATAGCTCTAATTATTAGAAATTTCTCTTTGCATTATGCTTAAATCTGTCTCTTTTCAGCTTCTACCCATTGCTTCTTGTTCTGTCTTCTGGGAACAATAGGGCAAATGTAATCTTTCTTTGACATGACAGCCCTCGAAATACTTGATGACAGCTAACATAAATCCTCTGAGTCTTCTTTTCTCCAGCCTAAACATAACCAGCTCTTTCAACTAATCCTTATCGACATGTTTTCAATGATCGAACCCGTCACCATAACAGTGACCCTCCTTTGGGTGCTTTCCAATTTGTCAGTGTCCTTCCTAAAATGTGGTACCCAATTAGAACTTAATACTCCACATTTGGGCTCTCCAGGGTAGAATTCAACGGGATCATATCTTCCTTTATTCTTGATACTCTGCTTCTCTTAATGGAACCCAAAATAAAATTAGGGTTTTTGGTTGCTACATCACATTGCTGGTGCGTATTGAGCCTGCTTTCTACTAAAATCCATAGATTTTTTCTGAAATGAACTGCTATCTAGTCATCTCTACGCATTTGTGAAGTTGATATTTTGAACCTAAATTCGAACTTCACTTAATCCCTATTAAATCATATTCAGCTCAAAGTTCTTGCCTAGTTTGGATTTGTGCTATTTATTCTTTCTAGTTTTGCATCATCTGCAAATCCTAAGTGACTTTATTCAAGTGATTGATAAAAATATTAAATGGCACCTGGTCAAGTACTAATCCCTGTGATACTCCACTGTAGTCCTTTCTCCAAATTGACACTGAATAATTGCTTGAGTATTCTGGGTACTGGACAAGTCTCTAGGCAGCTCTAAAATGAAATACCAGGAGTAAGCTCTAGAACCATGTTGGTTCTGATAATCAGGGTATGAATGGAAAAGAGAAAGGGGAGACCTGGAGCCTAGCAGAGTTGATTACCATTCTGCTACTGAGAGGGGAAAGGTGAATAGTACAATGGATTTTCATATGGTTTTCAATGTTAATCATCATGTTCTTTCTTAGGTTATTTTGAAACTAAACCACACATGGCATCTATTAGAGAGATTATTCTTTTTTATCACCTCTGTGCATTTCAATAGATATTTATAAAACATTAAATTTTTTAAAACTGAAATGCCTAAAATTCATACTTTCATTTTTCCTAGTTACCATTTAACAATCCTAACTAAAGATATGAAATGTCTTCGAAATGGTAGTCTTCAACAAATATAAATACTGAAATTAAGGCTCATTGTATGCAACTTGGATTGCCCTTCCCTCCTCCCCCACCCAGAATAACAGAAATAGAATCAGCAAATATAGCTGGATGGGGCCTTAGAGATCATTTAATCAAATCCCCTCATTTTATCACTGAGGAAACTAAGACTAAATGAGCCCAAGGTCACATTTATATTAAAGTTTGGAGCCAAGATTGAAACCCAAGTCTCAACTCTAAGTTCTGATCCAATTTCTTAGATTTAAAAAACTATTTAGGGAGCAATTCTTAAGGTCAAAATATAAATTACACATTTTCATGATGTCATACCATAATGTCTTAATGTCATAATGTCATACCATAATGTCTACCAAGTAGATATGATATCGTAAACAGTGGAAAATGAAATATTTTATTTGTTCTCAGGTTGTTCTGACACTTTCATCAGTTTCAGACTTCTTACTGATTTTTCAATCTGAGTGTTAGCAACAACAGCATCGATTTAAAAATAAGTGATATCTAGAAAGTAAATGAGTTTCATAACAGCATTTATTTATCAAACTCTTAGTTTTATCTGTAAGTAAATGCTCAAAACCTGAGACATCATGCAACGTACAAGAGTATTTGTTAAGCAAAATAAAAGCATGTGCATTCTGGATTGGGAAGTATTTTCTAGATTGGAAGTAGAAGTAAAGGGCACTGCAGAAATTTTAGTGGTAGAATGCAAAATATTCTTGAAATTTATTGTCTATCTCCTTTGATAGAACTCCTAAAATACTAAATAGGCTTGTTATATTCTTATAGAGCCACAAATAATGGAATATTATGGATATCCATCCAGAGATAATGAATGATATCACTCATATGTAGAGTAGAAATTCATCAATAACTTTGTTATTTACAACAAAGTTTGTCTCTGAACTTGGCCAGTACATGATATTGCTTTTTTTTTAATAAGAAGGATCTAGGGTGTAATTGTACTTTGAAAGATTTCTTTGGATTTTATTAAGATACTTTCCACTAAGATTGTTGGCAGTACATAAGTTTGGGTGGTGATTATGTCTGAGTTTGTGGGAAAAATACTGTTATCTGAACTCTACTTATTATGTGTCAATGATAATATGCAAAATTTCTGTTTTAATAAGCAGTGCATAAAAACGTTAATATCCAGAAAAAAAGTTATTTAAGGTTCCTGCCTGCTCTAGATCCATGGTCCTAAATATAAAGATTGTAGAGACAAAAGATTATATTTAAAGGACTATGTCAGGAGATATGTTCTAAGGCAATTGATAAATACTTCCAGCAGTATCATCTTAAAATTGTACATGGTAAATACTAAAGGAAATATTCAGCAATACCATTCACACTGAAAAAAATCTACCAAATGCATGCTGAATACTATAGCAAAGGAATCCAAACAAGACAAAAGGAGGTAAGAGCCAGCAAGTTCAAGAATGCACCTCTAACTAGCAAGAATTCAGGGGCTAAAAATAGCAGACCATTTTTAATATGCCATTCTAAACAAATGTCTTTTATTGTAAAACACAGGAATTGTGAAATTTGCCAGACTTGGGAAAACCTAACCTTCATTAAAATTTTCCCCCCAATACTTCAGTTTAATTTCCATTTTTATGGAAATATTTTATGGAAATGTGATATTACTGCCATTTACATATGCATAATGAGGAAACATATTCTTCATCTTTGAAGCTATTTAAATACAAAAGAAATTACTATGGTTGTCCATTGGCACAGCAGGTATAGGGGCAGAAATGAAAATTACTTATTTATAGTATTATCATAATGGTAGAAGTTATAAAAGATGACAGAAGACGGGGTATATTCCTGACTTTTGTCCTCATTAAAAAAAGCAAGGGAGGAGTGTATGTGAAAGGGAGAAGTCCGGGAACTTTAGTTTCTACTTTCTAGGAGTGGAGGAGGCTGCCATTCTCTGATGCAAACCAAAAAGAAAGGTCATCATTAACAATGGTGACTTTTTCCAGAAACACCATTGCAGCTATCATATTTTTTTATCGTTTAGATTCTTGGACTAATAGGAATGAATGTATAAGGTCTGAGGAAACGGGAGGGTAGAAAGGACAGGAAAAATGAAGAGAGAATTTTTGCCTATGTTAATTTTTATATTGCATGTTGTGAAACAGGGTACTGATCTTACCCTATGCTGTGTACAGTAAGATGCTTCAATAATTAAGAAATAATTAGATATTACAAAATACAGTTATGTCGAAGGATCAAAGTGGACCCTTCCAAAAATAAGAAGCAGGAGAGGTTTGTGAACATGTGGGATGGAGGAAAAAAAACCAACTGTGAAGTCGAATTGTCAAAATAAGTATGTTTTAGACTGTAATATCCTACTATTCTAAAAAGAAAATCAGATGATTAGTTTATATTATCAAAGATTTGCTTCAGGGACATAATTTAAACTACACTTCTGCTTCTCCATCATGAGTCATTCTTTCGGCATATTAAGACAAGGATAACACAGCATAAACAATGCAAAGAAGAAACACCAACCCAGAAGAAAAGAATAAATGGTAATAATAGAAAAATCCAGAATAAATAAGTTTATGGATAGAAAAGTACTAAATACAGTACCTACATTAGGAGGGGTCAAATCTGCATTTCATGAAGCAAAACAGGAAAGTTATAAATTATGAGATAGATAATGACAGCTCACATATGATAAGACAATAAAGTAATGAATGTTTTTCATTTTACCCCCCACTTAATTCAGACCCCTGCAAAGAGAACCAATCTGAAGAAAAATGGAATTGCTCTTTAGCTTTGAAATAGAAAAAATATTCCATTAATATCTTCTAATTGAAAATGTATTATCCATATTAGCAAGATTATTTATTATTATCTAATAGATTTCTTTTTTAACATAAAGGAGTTTTCACCAACCTAATAACAGCTGGGAAAATTCTAGGTTTTTTTTTTACCCCAGTGTTTTCTTTTATCCAACACTTGCTGAATTCTAATCCATTAACATCTAATCCATAAACACATGCGTACACATACACAAATACACACATACTCACACACACACGCACACACACATAATGGTTCTTGGATTATCCTCTCACTCTTGCTTTCATTGTTGCAGTGAGCCAGCACAGTGTTTCAGAACAGAGCAAGACGATTTAAGACTGAAAGAACTCACCTTCTAACAAATTTAAATCAATGTCATTATTCTCGGGCTTGTACAGACATGGATACATGTTAAACAGATTTGCTACAAAAGCTAGATTAAGTTTAGGATTTCCAGAAACCACATCTGCAGGAGAAACAAATTGCCTACAGCCCAGTTTGTCAGCTTGTTGAAGCATCAGTTCAGCTCTCTTCAGATCATTTCTCTCCTGTGAAGGAATGGATGAAAAAGGCATTTATTGAGCATTTTCTATATGCTTACATGTGAATAATGCTGAGCATCATGTCAGCAACAGCATGATATTTTAACTAATATCTCAGAAGTAAATAGGTTTCATGTAAGAGACTAACACTATTCTCTAAAGCTACACATTGAAACACAAAAACTCTCAAGAGCTTATTTCTAAATTTTTATTAGCTTATTCATGCGGTAGGTAAACATTATTATGCAAATATTTCTGATGACTGCTTGACTTAACAAGAGGATAGAGTCTCCAGGAATTTTTAAGGACTCTGGCTTTGATTATTCTAAGTCTGTAAGAAGCAGGGATAAAGTTATTTAATCCACAGTGTTAGAACAACAATAACACCTTATATTTATTCGGCACCTTACGAAGTGTTTTCATATTTATCACATCTTTTGATTCTCCTAACAACCCAGAGTTACTCATTTTGCAGATAAGGAAACAGGGACTGAGAGATTAAATGTGTAAGGTAGCATTCCTAGTGAACACATACAATCAGGCCTAGATCTCGGATCTTCTGACTCCAATGAGCCATGTTGACAATAGACAAGAGAACTGTCAAATACTTATTGCCTACACAAGAGACATTTATAGATGGACTGGCTCATAAGCTAGCATTCAACCTAGTCTAGATTTAGTTCAAACTGTATGAACTGTCCTGAAAGAATGAAATATTGATTAAAATAATAATATGTTGTCATAACAAATTTGTGAAAACAAGGCTAGTGTCAGAATTAAATCATTTATTATGTCTAGATATATGAAATAATTTCAGGAAATAAAGTTTTAAGTTTCTCCATATGTTATCTCTCATGAGATAATACATATTAAGGAAACCTTAAAATACCATACAAATATCGGATAGTTTTTATCAATTTTACTTATTCATCATTGTTCATCTTAGGTCAGAAATTAATTCCTTCCTCTCTTGTCTAAAAACCAACCTATTATATTAAAAGTATCACCATGTTTTCATATAGAAAGGTGATACCACTCACTCCATGCATAGATAACAATCTACTTTGGATTTTTCTCCAAATAATTGCCACTCAATAAATAACTCTATTTGTCTTAATCATATTCCTCAATCCCTGACCCCTTAGTGATCTTTCCTCTCAGGGTTCCTGTCTCAATAAAAAAAAATTGTTTGGGATGGCAATAAAAAAATAGAGATTACAAGAAGAGACTGCTAATTAAACACAACAGCAAAGTACCAAGGCTTTCAACGACACAATTTCCAAATTATTTTGCATAAATTTACTATCTATGTTCTCAAACTGTTCATTACAATCATTCAAGATAAAATCAATAAAAGTAGTAAGATAATTAGCACTGGCTTCCTTCAAGTCTCAATTAAAATCCCACCTTCTGCAAGAAGTCTGTGTCATCCCCACCCCTAACCTTAATCTTAATGCCTTCCTAATGAGGAAACTATTACTTTTTGCAGATGATATGACAGTATACTTAGACCACCCTAGAGAATCAACTCAAAAACTAGCTGAAACAATTAACAACTTCAGCAAAGTTGTAGCATATAAAGTAAACCCATATAACTCATCAGCATTTCTACATATTACCAACAAAGTCCAGCAGGAAGAAAGAGAGAAATTCCACCTAAAGTAACTACAGAGAATATGAAATACTTGGGAATCTACCTGCCAAGACAAACCCAAGGTTTATATGAACACAATTACAAAACACTTTTCACATAAATAAAGACAGATCTAAACAACTAGAGAAATATTAATTGCTCATAGGTAGGCTGAGCCAATATAATAAAAATGGCAATTCTACCTAAGTAAATTTACTTATTCAGTGCCATACCAATCAAATTACCAAAGAATTATTTTATAAAACTAGAAAAAATAATAATATTCATCTGGGAGAACAATAGGAATCAATTAAAAAACATGAAGGAAGGTGGCCCAACAGTACCATATTTCAAATGAAATAAAAAATCAGTAAGCTTCAAAGCAATCCGGTACTGGCTAAGAAATATAATGGTAGGTCAATAGAATGAATTAGGTACACAATACACAGCAGTAAATGACCACTTGTCCAGTGTTTGATAAATCCAAAGATCCAAGCTGATGGGGTAAGAACTCGACAATTGACAAAAATTGCCAGGAAAACTGGAAAGCAGTTTGGCAGAAATTAAGCATTGACCAGTATCTCATTCCATATACCAAAATAAGGTCAAAAACAGATAAATGATTTAGACACACAAAGGGTGATATCATAAGTAAATTAGGGGAGCAAGAAAAAATGTACCTTTCAGATCTATGGATGAGGGAAGAGTTTATGACCAAATAAGAGGTAGAGAGGATCACGGGAAGTAAAATGGATGATTTATATTACATGAAATTAAAAAGATTTCACATAAAACTAATGCAGGAAAAATTAGAAAGCAAGAAAGTGGAAAAAAATTACATCAATTTTTTTTCTGATAAATGCCTCCTTGCTCAAGTATATAAGGAATTGAGCCAAATTTATAAAAATAAGAGCCATTCTGCAGTTGATAAATAGTCAAAGGACATGAACAGGCAGTTTCAGAAGAAGAAATTAGAGCTATCGATAGCCAAATGAAAAAATGCTCTAAATCACTATTGATTAGAGATATTAAAACACTCTGAGATACCACCTCATACCTATCAGATTGGCTAATATGAAAGAAAAGGAAAATGATAGATGTTGGAGGAGATCTGGAAAAATTGGGACACTAATGCACTCTTGACAGAGTTGTGAACTGATCCAACCATTCTGGAGAACAATATCGAACTATGCCCAAAATGCTATAAAAACTGTGCATACCCTTTGCCCAGCAATACCACTACTAGATCTGTGTCCCAAAGAGGTCAAAGAAAAGAGAAAAGGACTTATTTATATAAAAATATTTATAGCATATCTTTTTTTATGATGTCAAAGAATCAGAAATCAAGAGGAGGTCCATCAATTGAGGAATGGCTGAACAAGTTGTGTTATATGACTGTGATGCTTCTTCTGCTATAAGAAATGATTAGCAGGATGGTTTCAGAAATACCTGGGAAGACTTAATGAACTGATGCAAAGTGATGTGAACAGAACCAGGAGAACATTATACACAGCAACAGCATCATTGTAACAGTGTTCAACTGTGAAACATAAGCTACTCTTATCAAAACCATGATCCAAGATAATTTCAAAGGACCAATGATGAAAAACATTAACTACCTTCGGATGATGAATTCTGAGGGCAGATTGAAGCATACTTTTTTTCTTGTTTTATTTTTTGTCTGTGTTTTCTTTCGCAACGTGGGTAATATGGAAATGTGTTCTACGTGACTTCACACATGCATAAGAGATATCAAACTGCTTGCCTTTTCAAGGGGGGGGGCGTGGGAGAGACAGAATTTGGAACTCAAATTTTTAAAAAAATAAATACTTGAAAAAAATTTACATGTAATTGGAAAATAATTTAAAAAATTTTTAAATCTTAATGCCTTCCCTCTGAGATTATCTCCAATTTATCTTTTATGTATCTTGTTTACACACAGTTGTTTACATGTTTTCTCTCCCATTAGATCTTAAGTTCCTTGAAGACATAGGTTGCTTTTGGCTTTCTTTTCATCCCCAGTTCCTTGCATACAGCAGCTACTTTATAGCCTAGGAAATGTCTTATTTGCAGCCCCAGCCTAAAAGCTAGCTAAAAGTTTATAAAAATGCTTCATAAATATCTCATTTTATCCTTATACCCACCTTGGGAGGTAGTTGCTATTATCATCCTCATTTTGTAGATAAGGAAATGAAGATAGAGAGAGGTTAAGTGAGTTGCCCAGGGTCACACAGCTCGTATGTATCTGAGGCTGTACTTGAACTCAGTTCTTCCTGACTCCAGGTCTAGTGCTCTGTCCACTAGATGACCTAGTTTCCTACAGCTAATAGAGCTTCTGCCCAAGTGAGAGACTGAAGAAGGATGTTGCTGGATTCTGCCCACCCTCACTTAAAGCCCAGGGTGACATGCACGATGATGGTTAATACAATATGCCAGAGGAGTTGGAGGGTTGGAGCAAGGTTGGACCACATGTGTCTGTCCTTAGCAGGGCTCAACAACAAGTTTCCCTAAACAAGACACAATATGGGATATCTGTTCTCGTTTCTTAAAATCTCAGTATGTAAAACAGTATACAAATTTACAAAGTAACGTACAAGTGCAGAACAGCTTGTGAACAACTAGATGCCTTTCCTCTAAAAGAGGATTAGAGAAGAAAGACCCCCTTTAACAAGTGAAGCGCCTGATTTCTTTCCATCAGAGAAATATTGATGAGGATAGATTCCAGACACTGTCACGGCTAAGCTTCCTCTCTGCCTCTCACACAGTCATAATAGCCACAGGGTCTAGATATGGAAGATGACTTGATCTGATCACATTCCAGGCTCCTAAAGCACATCTTAATTCAATTCAACAAATATTTATCAAGTACCACACCTACTGCATGCAAGGCACTCTAAGTACACCCTAAGAGAAACTTTTTCTTAGACCTCTGCAGTAGTTATGTAAGAGTTCAGTTGTTCCATCATGGCTGGAAAAAGGATCGCAAAGTACCCTGTTCCTGATGGAGCACTGAGAAAAGAGTCTGTTGGGCACAAACAAGGACTTTTTATTCATCATCCATCAAGTTATTAAATTCAGTCTATTTTTTTTCAAGTCTCAGGAAATTTCTAGTTACTTAGCTGCCCAGAAATATGTCAACCACCAAGATGATTCTATTGATCACTCCCATTTGTTCTAATTCTTCTATACAACATGACTAATGGGAAAATATGTTTAATAGAAATGCGTATGTAAAGCCTATATTGGATTGCATGCCTTGGGGAGGGGGAGGGAAAGGAAAGGGAGAAAATTTAAAACTTATGGAAGTGAATGTTGAAAACTAAAAATAAACTTATTAAAATTTTTTAAAAAGATGAATCTATCAATAAGAGTGAATCCATAAATAAGGAAAGACTCATGCCACTATTTTCTTCTTGGTAAAATCTATTTCATTTTGTGATTTTGATTCTGACTACTGTGATACAAATAGGCAGGAAATCTGGCTCAGCAGCAGCCTTGCCAACAAACGAATTTGTCCCTCATGTCGCAACAGCTACAACTGAACTTCTAAACCTCAATCTATATGTGAAGGCTCTGGGATTTTGTCAGATTGTGAACTTCTTTTGGCAAGGGAGATCACAACCAGTCTATAACTTATAGTTTGGCTGAGTTTCAGGAAGTTTCTGAGGTTCAGAGAGGTTTGACTGAGGTTTCAGAGGCTGGTTAGAAAGTGTGAGAGGCAGGATTTGAACCTAGGTTAGGGCTTCCTGACTCCATGTTTGAAATCCTGTAATATTTCCAACATCCAACAAATGATGCTTCAAGGCATCAGATTTACTAAAGGACTGAGGTCCACCTCCTCACTGTTCTGCCCCTCCTCCCCCACCCCATCCCAAACACCTATAAAGCACCAGACTGATGCTACCTGGGTATAAATAAATGGCTCTAGAATTTACTTACATTAAGACCTGAAAGGTCAATGGTAATAGAAGGTTCTTCATCTGTATGTCCTTTGGGGGCAATCTGATTAAGCAGATGAAGGTAGGCCCTGGAATCCTATAAGGAAAGACATCAAATAGCTTTGTGAGATTCCATTTTTTACAGAAGTGTTAAAACTGTAGACATGATTCCCTTCTCAAAGGACAACGTAACTGAGCAAACCTCACAGGATTGTTGTGAGGATCAAACGAGATCCGTGTAAAGTGTTTAGCACAATGCCTGGCACATAGTAGGTGATACATAGAAGATACTGCGGTTGTTATTATTACTAACATATGATGTTGGAAGTGACTTATGAAAATCCAATTCAAGTTTAAGACCATTGGGAATAATTAAATAATTGGTTAATTAAAGATTTGTTTAATGAAAAAGACAAAGAAAATCCAATTCAATTCCACAAATATAATAACAGACACTTAGAAGTGTTTTAAATACAGTCCTTCACAGATAACCTCATTTAATACTCACAGCAAGTCTATAAGATAGGTTATTCTGGTTTGATCTCTATTTTACAGAAGAGGAAACAAGCTCAGAAAGAAGTTAGATGTCTTGCCTAAATTCCCACAGCTAGCAGGCTGCAGAAGCAGAATTTACATCCAGGTCTTCCCAACTCCAAGACAATTGAGTCATGTTATCTTTTTTAGCACCTACTTCATACGAGACTTTGTGTTAGACAGTAGAGATGCAAATTTACTTCCACGTAACCCACCAGGCACAGGTACAAAGGAGACAAAGACTCCCTGACCCTAAAGAGCTTCCTGAGGGAAAATACCAGGCTTTCAGAAAAAGACACAAACCAGAGAGACTAACTAAATGCTAGGATAGGCCCCTTGAAGGAGGCAATACAAGCTCAGTACTCTTAGAAGGAAGGCAAGGATTCTACGTGTTAGAGGTAAGAAAACGTTCCAGGCCTGGGGAACAGTTTGTCAAGTGGTGGGAGAAGGAACATTGTGTGTGAGAGACGGCAAGAGTTCACTTTGGCTTTACTAAAGAAAGCATGAAGGCAAGTGATAGATGATCCACCTACAAAGGAAAGTTGGGCCAGATGGTCAAGGGCTTCAAAGGCCATACAGAGGTGTTTGTATTTATCCTAGGGGAAGCAGGGAGTCACTGAGGCTTTTTGAGCAGAAGGATGTGGTCAGATGTGTGTGTTAGGAATATCAGTTTGGCAGCTGGTGGAAGGGAGAGACTGAGTACAGAGAGACCAATTAGGAGGCTACTCCAATAATTCAGGTGAAAGGTAATAAAAGCCCAAACTGGGTTGTGGCCATATAAGTGGAAAGAAAAGACGACTTTAAGAGATGCTTTGGAGTTAATATTAACAGAACTTGATAACAGACTGATATAATGGGTGTGAGTAAAAATGAAGAGTCGGAAATAACTCTGAAGTTGAAAACCTGGGTGATTACAAGGCTGTGGCACCCTTGACAAAAACAGGGAAATTTAGAGGAGTTTTACGGAGGGAAAGGGGCAGACGGGTAATGAATTCTGTTTTGGACATATTAAGACTAAGATGCTTATGGATCCAGGTGCAAGTGTCCAATGTGCAGTTGGTGGTATGGGATTAGAGCTTACAACTTGTCTGTATAGAGATGATAACTAAGCTGAAAAGACTACAGAAAGATCGTGAAAAGAGAAAGATGAGAGAGAAGGCCTGAGACAGAGATTAAAAATCAGCACAGATGCTGTCCTCAAGGACCTTACAAACAAATGCAAGAATAATAGGCAATCAAACAATGATTACAAGTGAAAGTGTTGTTGTAGCTATCCAGTCATTTCAGTGGTATTTGACTTTACATAACCCAATTTTGGGGTTTTCTTGACAAAGATACTTGAGTGGTTTCCCATTTCTTTCTCCAGCTCATTTTAAGGATGAAGAACTGAGGCAAACAGAGGGAAATAACTTGCCCAGGGTCACACAGCTATGAAGTGTCTGAGGTCTGATTTGAACCCATGAAGATGAGTCTTCCTGATTCCAAGCTCGTGATCTGTGCACTGTGGTGCCACCTAGGGGCCCACACAAGCAAAAGTTAGACTCATGCAAATGAGCGATCCAGGGAAAGTGCTATGAAAAAATGGAGGAGAGAGATCACTTTAAATAGGAGGAGAAGGAAGGAGAGGGGAAAAAAAGGAAACTTGTCATGAAGATCTTCATGGAATCTGTAACACTGAATTTGGGCCTCGAAGGGAATGAGAGCGCTAAAGGGAGACAGTGAGGTAAAACCCATCAGAGGCATAGAAGGAAATGGCTTGATCAAAGGCAATGAGAAAGGAGAGAAATAGAATGAGAATTGTGAATGGAGAGAAGTCTGGAATGTTAAGGGAATGAGACTGAGAAAAAGGTAGACAAGGTAAGTTGAGTCAAGATTATGAAGGGCCTTCATTTTGAAGAGTAGGAGTTTATACTTTATTCAAAAGACATTGACTGAAAAGGTTCTGGAGGTTTTTTGGGTAGAAGAATGGAATAAACAGATGAGTTCATCAGGAAGACTATAGAAAAATTATTATTTTTTTTAATCTCCAAGTACATACAAACTTCAGCAAACAAATCTTGAAGGGATATTGGAGTTGTTTTGAATTATGCAAGATCCTTTATGTTACATAAAGCTCTCAATGTAGTTTTCTGTGGGAAAATGGCTGCCATCTTTGTATAGAAAAATGAAACTACTGACCCCGTGTAGGATTACACATGAACTTTACTGACATGAGATGTGCAAACAATAAATTGCTATAGTATTTCAAAGCAAATCTCCAGCTGCGATGATCAAAGAACGCCCTCCAGAGGCGATGGGGTTTGAGCTGTGTCTAGACCAACAAAGAGTAAGATTTAAATAAGCGGAGAGAAGAAAAGTGGGGAGCTGAATCGATCCTGAACCTTCTGGAAGAGGTTCCGAGTTAAGCCCAACACAAATATAACACAAAGTCTCCTCATTTTCTTTTTGTTGAGCTTTTTAATGTCAATTTGTAAAACAAGATATTTGAAGAAAAAGGCAAACCTTAATATCCTGACTGAAGTTGCTGATTTTTTGCCATCCTGCATTAGTCAGGTGAAAGTTTACCCACTGGAGCAGGAGGTCTTCTGGAGATAGCTTCATGAGTTCTTCTAGTTCTTCCCCCTCTCTTAGCAAGGCAATCAGGGCTAAAAGGGGAAAAATGATAATTATTGCTATTTTAGGGCCAAAAGCATACTTCAAAGGAAAATCATATCGTCATTTTTTTTTACCTTCATTCCTGGAAATCTCAATATCAGCAAAAAGACCAACTTTAATGATCTGCCATAGAAGTCCCATAACCAAGTGAGGTTTTCCTTCCTTCAGATCTTGGGCTCCAATATTGACTACAGTACAGCCAATGGCTGATGCCGAATTCAATGCGAGATTTAAATTTTCCTAATTTTAAAAGAGAAATATTACCAATCAGTTCCTTCAAAAGTCTTTCTACACATTTTTTGAAATTAATAAAAAAGAACATGTTGCAGAATTTTCAAACTTTTTTATATTTCATTTCAATGATTTATGTTTTCACTGGTGTGGATACTCCTCCCAAGAGTACATACTGCAACCTCTTTAGAACTTAGTAGATGGTCTTCATGCTTTTCTGTGCCCCCAAATTCCATTGTCCAGCAGTCGCCTAAGTAATGAGTCTCTCCAAACTTAGCTGGACAGAAAATAGACATTCATTTAATAGACATTCAGTCTATTAATGACTCCAAATTCAAAGCCTCCCCAGGTTGTCAAAACTTGCAGAAGCGTGGGCTCTACTGCCACAACCTTTGAAAATCAGGGTTACCTCCATACCAGGGCAAAATTTTAGTGGAGGTATATATTTCACAATTGAGTAAAATTCACTATCACCAAATCTCCAACATTTAGAACTGAGAAAAATGATAAGGAAATTAAGTCTAAATAATAACAAAACTTAAATAATCCTTTAGACAATGAATCAGGGGTTCTTGACTTTTTTTTGAGTCCTGAACTCTTTTGGCAGTCTGGTGAAGCCTATGGATTCCTTTTCAGAACAGTATGTTTAAGTATACAAAAATAAAATTCATAGAATTTCAAAGGAAACCAATTATATTGAAACATGGGTATCTACCAATCGAACTACCAAAGAATTATTTTGTAGAGCTAGAAAAAATAATAACAAAATTTATCTGGAATAACAAAATGTCAAGAATATCAGAGGAATGGGGGGGCAGGGTGTGAAGAAAGGTGGTGTAGCCGTACCAAATTTTAAACTATGTTACAAAGCAGTAATCATCAAAACAACCTGGTACTGGCTAAGAATGTGTAAGAAAGTGCTGGATCAGTGGAATGATTAGGTACACAACACATAGAAGTAAATGACCACAGAAATCTAGTTTTTGATAAATGCAAAGATCTAAGCTGAAGGGACCAGAATTCAACATCTGACAAAATTGCCAGGAAAACTGGAAAAGTTTGGCAGAAACTAAGCATTACCATACACCAAAGTAAGGTCAAAATAGATAAATGATTTAGACATAAAGGGTAATGTCATAGGTAAATTAGAGGACTATGGGAAAATGTACCTGTCAGATCTGTAGATAAGGGAAGAGTTTATGATGAAGCAAGAGATAGAAAGGATCACAGGAAGTAAAATGTATAATATTGATTACATGAAATTAAAAAGGTTTTGTACAGACAAAACCAATGCAGCCAAGATTAGAAAGAAAGCAAGAAACTGAGGGGAAATTTTACAGCAAATTTCTGTGACAAAGGCCTCATTTCTCATATATATATATATATATATATATATAGGGAACTGAGCCAAATTTATAAAAATGAGAGCCATTCTCCTACTGATAAGTGGTCAAAAGATATGAACAAGCAGTTTCACTAGAAGAAACTGAAGCTATCAATAATCAGATGAAAAATGTTCTAAATCACTACTGATTAGAGAAAGGCAAATTAAAACAGTTCTGAGATACCATCTCGCAACTATTAGTTGGCCAATATGACAGAAAAGGAAAATGATAGATGCTGGAGGGGGTGTGGAAAAGTAGAGACACTAATGCACTCTTGGTGGAGGAATGGTTGAACCATCTGTGGTATATGACTGTGATGAAATACTATTGTGCTATAAGAATGATGAAGAGAATGCTTCCAGAAGTCTTATATGAACCGATGCAAAGTAAAGTGAGCAGAATCAGGAAAACATTGCACACAGTAACAGCAACATCATAACAGTGACCAAATGTGAAAGAATTAGCTACTTTGATCAAGATTGTGATCCAAGACCATTCCAAAGGACCTCTTGATGAAAAACTGCTCTGTACCTCCAGAGAAAGAACTAACGAATTATGAGTACAGATTGAAGTATTTTCTTTATTTTTCTTGTTTGTGTGTGTTTTTTTCCATTTGCAATATGGCTAATATAGAAATGTGTTTTACATGACTTCAAATGTATAATCAATACTACATTGTTTGCCTTCTCAAGGGGTAGGAGAGGGTCTGGAGAGAATTTGGAACTCAAAATTTTTAAAAATGAGAGTTAAAATTTTTTCAGTGTAATTAGGAAATACTTAATGAAAAATTTAAAATTTTTAAAAAGAAACAGAGGTATCGAAATATTTTTTAAAACAAGTTCATGGACCCCAGATTAAGAACCTCTGATATGGATCAATTAAACTTAATCTGATGTAGAGAGATAAGCAAAGTTTGTGCTGGTCTCAAAATAGCACAAAAATCAATGGTTTTGTGCTGGCAGATATGAATAATAAAAGAAAGAGTATAGATGGGAGAGGACTCAGTGAGATGGAGGGCAATAACTACCTTTTGCTTTAATTCCTAGCTTCATTAAAGGATCTTGGGGGAGATGAGGGGCAAGGCTAGGTGAGTCAGGCTCCACAAAACTCTTGTGTATTTTTTCGGAGGATAGGAAGGAGGGGAAAGCCCCTGAAATGGGCTTTGGGGACACAGGCTCATATTCAGGGATATAATCAAAATTAAAAAGACTTTTTTTTTATCCCCAAGTCATATAATTGTCAGGGACCAAACATTATAAGTCTACTAGGAGAAAAACAAACAAAAGAACAGAGAACCTTAGCCTGGGACATTCTTCTTTCTAATTACTGTTGGCAGCCTAAAAATATGTGGTAGCTAATAGCCCCAACTATGCACTAAGAGAGCAATAACCCTCCCTTATCAGAAAGAGGCTTTAGAGAAGTTTAGTGCAGGGAAGACCCGATGGCTCCAAGGAGCTCAAGCCCAGTGGATGATATCACCATCAGTAGAGGTGCTCAGTAGGGAGAATCTAGGGGCAGAGATGATGGAAAGCTCAGCAGAGAGATGTGATATCCTGTACAGCGCCATACAGTAGCATCGCCTGAGAACTTTTGTTAAGTAACTATTACACGCAGGATGGCTTATAAAGATTCAAACCAGCTCCTGCCTTTAAGGAGTTTACATTCTACTTAGAGGAGAGAATATGTCAACTTTAAGGAGTCCAGTTTGGCTACAATATCGAGTATGTGGAAGACAGCAATGTGAATGATTCTGGAATTTTGGATTATAGGCTAAGGAGTTTGTATTTTTCCATGAAGGCAGCAGATTGCCATGGTCATAAGCAACTAGGTCACTGGACTTGGAGTCACAAATGAATTTGAATTCTGCCTTATACACTAACTAGCTGTGTAACCCTGGGAAAGTCATTTAATCTCTCTTAGCTTCCGTTTCCTCATCTGCAAAATGGCAAAAATAATAGCACCTCTCTCATAGGATTAAGTGAGACAACGAGCAGAAATCACTTTACAGACCTTGAAGCGTCATATAAATGCGAGCTGTCACTGACTGTGCCTTGTAAGATTATTTGGCAACTGTGTGCAAGACGGATTGGAGAGAAGAGAGGAGAGGGGAGGGGAGAGAAGGAGAGGAAAGGATGGGGAGGGGAAGGGGAGTGGGGAGAAGGAAGGGAGGGGAAGGGGAGAGGGGAGAAGGAGAGGAGAGGATAGGGAGGGGAAAGGGAGAGGGGAGAAGGAGAGGAGAGGATAGGGAGGGGAAAGGGAGAGGGGAGAAGGAGAGGAGAGGATAGGGAGGAGAAGGGGAGGGGAAGGGGAGGAGAGGGAGGGGAGGACAGAACAAAACAGAAGAGAACAGAAGAGAGCAAAAAAAGGAGGGCTAGCTAGAAGTGATAAGGTCCTGAACTGGGGTTAACCTCATGAAAATGGGCATAAGAAAACAGCTGCTAGTAAATTTATTGGGGTAGAAATCACCAGGACAAATGTGCAATTTGGTATCAGAGTATTGTCTCATACGCAGACTGCATGGAATTTCTTCCTACCCCAGCATCCTAACTTCAAGAAAAATACAAATCGCTGGGCACCCTTCATATAGGCATTTTTAAATCAGCAACCAAATTCTGGTAGATCAGAATTTAGAGATGATTGCTACTTATTAGTACCTCAAACCATCAAAAAACCTGTCTTTTAGCCCTGCCTCTATTATTTATTAGATCTATGGACTTGAAGAAATTATTGGCTTCGATAAGCTTTAATCTCCTTATCTGCACACAAATTCTTTAAGTATGAAAATCTGCACTACTTATCCCACACAGTTGCTGTGAGGATCCAATAGAAAGCTCTTTGTAACCTTAAAGGGCAATTTAGAGTTATTATTATTAAGATACACACATATTTTCTAAAAACAAAAATAGAAAAATAGAAAATAATTCTCATGAGGCATTGTTTTTCCTCTTTAAAGTATGCTATCTCTACAAGAAAAAAATCTGCTTGAAAAATGCCATAAAATTACATACTGAAATCTACTCACAAACAATAACATTGATTAATACAAGTCTTTGCTCTTGCCCTTTGCTTTTCCCCTTGTTGGGGCTACAATGCTTTTAAATATCATGACATAATTCAATGATGACAAAAAGGAAAGGAAAGAACAAAAAATTCAATCTGGGGGAGGTGATAAGGAAACAAAGATATTAAATTTGAAAAATTTGGGCTTGAGCTGACTCATGGCTGTTTTTCTCAATTATCCTCAGGAAATGTTGAAATCAAACTGTATATTGAAAATCTTTTCCAACCAGCTTTTCCAAGGACAGAATGTCCTATATTTACATGAATCATCTGTATGCAGATGGGGCCTTCTTTCAGTTGCCATTTGGTATTGATTAGTAATCTAGATAATCAGAACTGAACACCAAAAATGCTAACAAGATACAGCTTTAAGAGCTTAGTTTTTGGTTTGTTTTTTCCTTTTTTTTTAAATAAAAGAAGTTTTTCTCCCACCCCCCCCAAAAAGAAACTACACTGAGTTTATTCTTTGTCTGCAGGCAGCGGCTGATTCCCTGAGGCACTGGCCTCCACAGAGGTTCTCCAGGATAAGTAGCCACAAAAGCTAAGAACCAAACTGACAAAGGACTGAGGATCTGGTTTCCAGAGAGTATGGGGAGTTTATAGTAATGCACAGAGGGCACAGGCTGGTCTTTCTGCTGCAGACTAAGTACTCATTATCTATACTCAAAGTGCATGCTAATCCTTCTCCTGGGAAGTGAAGGTAAAAGGGCTTGAGGATTTTCAGGGACAAAGAAGCGTTACTTTAAAAAGAATTTTTTTTTTAAACCCAAATGACTTCCATGAGAAGTTTGCCTCAGTTTCCTCATCTGTAAAATAAGCTGGAGGAAGAAATGGCAAACCACTCCAGCATCTTTGTCAAGAAAACCCCCAAGTGGGGTCACAAAGTCAGACACAACTGAAAACAAATGAACAGCAATAACAACGTCGTCAATGTTTCAGTTAGTGACTTGAACGAAGGCACTCTGTTAAACACTTTACAAATGTTATGTCATGTGATCCTTGCAATAGCCCTGAGAAGCGGGTGCTATCATTATTCCCATTTTATAGTTGAAGATTCTCTAGCCCTGAGAATTTTAACTAGTAAGGTAGATATAGCACTGAGCCTGAAGTCAGGAAGACCTGAGTTCAAATGAGACCTCAGACACTTTCTAGCCTTGTGACCCTGGGCAAGTCATTTACCCTGTTTGCCTCAGTTGCTTCAACTGAAAAATTAAGACAATAATAGCACTTATTTCCCAGGGTTATTGAAAGAATCAAATGAGATGATATTTATATAGCTCTTAGCACAGTGCCCAGTATATAGTAGGTGCTATATAAATGTTTATTCTTTCCCTGCTGATATGAGTTGACTCTGAGATTCCTTCAAAAGCTAAGTTCTGTTGTGCTAGGAATCTATGAGTCATACATCTTAAAAGCTAACATTTATAGAGTGCTTTAAGGTTTATAAATTACTTTACATGCATCTGATCCTCCCAACAGCCCTATGCTGTTGTTCAGTCATTTCAGTCATGTCTGACTCTCTGTGCCCCTATCTGGGGTTTTCTTGGTTTGCCATTTCCTTCTCAAGCTCCTTTTTACAGATGAAGAAACTGAGGGAAACAGGGTTAAGTGACTTGCCCAGGGTCACCCAGCTAGTTAGTGCCTGAGGCTAGATTTGAACTCAGGAAGATGAGTCTTCCTGACTCCAGGCCCAGTACTCTGTGTGTTATGGCACCACCTAGCTGCCCCAATAGCCCTATGAGACAGGCACTACTATTTACAGAGGGAGAAACTGGCTGAGAAAGGTGAAGTGACTTACCTAGATAATAAACGTCTGTGGTAGGATCTGAACTCATGTTTTCCTGCCTCCCATTCCATTACCATCTCCACTAGGCCACCTAGCTACCTTTAGCTTTTAGGCAAACACTTGGCCACTCCTTGGTGTCCAGCAGCAAGACAAATGTTTTCATGATAAAAATGAATCGCTTCTGTGGCTACATATGTCTCTATGGGGGGAAACAGTAAATTTGGAATTCCTTCTTTGGCTTCTCAGCCTCTGAGTACACTGGGAAGCCTCTTGGGGATCTGCCCGAGGTGATCAAGTTTGGGGTAGTTAGTGAAGTCCTTGCTGTGTTAGCATTCAGGAACTAAGCTCCAACTCTTCCTGAAGGAGGACTGGAGGAATTCCAATCTCTGTTGTTTCTGCCTAAAGTGACTCTCATGATCCCCTCAAGCCTCACTGTCCCCTAGAAATAAATCTAATATCATTATTTTAATCCAAGAACTATTCTGCTTGGAGAAATGTCCAACCTGGCGTAGTCCTATCATGATCTCGGTTATGTGTCGCCCTACAAGACATTTTGAAGTAACATTTATAGGACTTTTAAATAGGGAAAATTTTGCCATATAATGAAACATAGTTACAAGATTTAGGGTTAGGCAAAAGTTAATGTTTTGCTTCATCAATTCAGAACAATAGTCACTTAATCTTGGAAAATCATTTTCCTGAAACTACTCAAACCTTCTGACCACTCCCATCAAGGGCTCTCCACTCCCCAAGCTAGTCACCGGTAACCTGAAATCGCCAAGGGATCTCCCCCGTAGGCCTAATCACTTTAGGAAAAGGGAGAAAGCAATCATTTTAATTAGACATGAAGGATTTCTTTTCCTAGGTCTGGTTTCCACCTCTAATCCATTTTCTAGGGCTTAGCTTTTGTTCTTGAACTTTTGTAAGCTTTCCTAAAAAGAAAGGGGTTAGGCTTAAGAGAAAGTGGGGAAAGGATATTAGTGGAGGGGGTCGTTTCTTGAGAAATTTAATTAAGTACTGATATACTTTCTTTCCTTCTAGTAAGCTTGGAAAAGACATTAGACTGGAGAAATTCATTTCTCAGTATTTCCATTGAACTAATAAAAGAGTTTTCATGTGCCTCCACAAAGGTCAAACTACTGTAAATTGTCAGAGAAAGAGCCTCTGATGGTTTATATTGACATCAGTTTACATTCATCTTTTTCCTACCCTAGGAACATTACAGAGTCAACTGCTTCTTGTGAGTCTTAGAGAGTTGCAGTGTTTTCCCAAGGCCATGTCTCTCAATTCCTAGACTAATTTCTTTGGGAGGAATCGAAACTTCAGGTACCCTGACAACCGTCTCTCCAGTAAACATTCGTCCCATGTGCAATTCTCCCCATTACCTTCTATTCTAGTTTCCTGAATCTATTCTACTGAGACGAGCCAGAAGGAAAAAAGGAAAGAAAGAAGGAAGGAAGGAAGGAAGGAAGGAAGGAAGGAAGGAAGGAAGGAAGGAAGGAAGGAAGGAAGGAAAGAAGGAAGGAGAGATTTATTAAGTGCCTACTTTGTGCCAGGCTCTGTGCTAAGCACTTTACAGATATCTCATTTGATCCTCACAACAATCTTGGGAAATAGGTGCTATTATTATCTCTATTTTACAGAAGAGGAAACTGCGTTAGACAGAGGTTAAATGATTTTAATAGTTTGAAATGGCACTAAGACTTTTGGGACAGTGTGTGTGAGTGTGTGTGTGTGTGTGTGTGTGTGTGCGTGTGTGTAGATATACACATGCACAGACATATAGATATATATGCCTCGCATGTCATGAAACCATGATGCAAAGAAAATTCCATTGTTGATATCCAGTAGAAAAGGTCTACTTCGCTGGAAAAGTCTGAATACTCACAGAAATAGTGAAAGGTGTGAGTTTCTTCTTATTAATGGCTCTTTCATCAATTGTATCTGGTTCAGACAAGTTGATCATTTTGCTAAAAGGATGGAGGAGAAAGTAAAAAAAATTATTACTTCAATTACTTCATTTACTGCCAGAAATATTTATATTTAATTCTTCTAACAACCTTCAAGACACACATACTAAGGAGGTCCTTTTGAGAATTTCTTCACTGTAAAGGAAGTCAAAAGCTAATTAAAAATCCTACGTGTTTTCCACCTAAAGAAAATTTTATTTTTCACTTCAACAATAGCTTTAGCATTTTAGAGGCAGCCAGGTGGCACAATGGATAGATTACTGAAACTGGAATCAAGAAGACCTGAGTTCTAATCTAGCCTCTGTTACTTACTATCTGTGTGACTTTGGGTAAGTCACTTAACTTCAATCTGCCTCAGTTTCCTCATCTGTAAAATGTGAATCATAAAAGTACCTACCCACCAGGACCTCCCAGGGTTGTTGTGAGAACAAAATGAGAGAAAATTTGTAAAGCATTTTGCAAACCTTAATTGCTGTTGTTCAGTTGTTTCTGATTCTTTGTGACCCCATTTGGGGTTTTCTTGGCAAAGATATTGGAGTGGTTTATCATTCCTTCGCCAGCTCATTTTACAGATGAGGAAACTGAGGTAAACAGGGTTAAGGGACTTGCCCAGGGTCACACAAACAGTGTCATATTTGAACTTAGAAAGATGAGTATTCCTGACTGCAGGTCCAGCACTCCATCCACTGCACTACCTAGCTGCCCTGCAAGCCTTAAAGTGCTATATAAATGCTACTTATTATCATTTACTTTTAGTCTGTGTGAACAAAGACCTAAATTCTACTTGTGAGAGTTTAGCTTCTCTTTCATTTAATTACCAGTAGCATGTATTGACAAGAAATGATTTTCATGGGAGCAAAATTCATAAAATCTGTTTGCTTTTCCAAAACAAACCAAAAAACCCCTCTAAGATCTTTCTTCCATGATATCACTTGATTCCTCCACTGAAATCCTGTTTTGATGTATGGAATTAAATGTGTGTCAGCCAAGATCTAGACTAGTTCAGTTCAGTGAGGTTTATAGTACCAGAAGGTTGGATACCAGGTGATACAGATATATAGCACAGCGAGTTGATAGAGACAGAGAGATGGATAGATCTATCTTTTCTAAATCTTTATCTGCATACAGACAGATAAGATCAATAGAGATATGGGTATAGATAGATATTTAAGTATACAGGAGCCAGCTCATACTAGCTCAGGAAAGCTGATTGTTAAATGCTCTGTGCGAGCATTTCTACCTCAGAAATTGGAAAATGCTACAATGATTTATTGTTTTATTGGTTTTTAGGCTTAAGAAAGTGATGGAATACACATTAATAATGTAAATTAAACTTGAAAGTGCATTGTGTGGACAATTTTTTTTCCTGGAAAGCTATTTAAACATTTACCAGCACACTTACAGATACGTACATACACAAATATATACATATGTATACATGCATGTACATAATATACATATATACACATATATGTGTACATCTAAGGTACGCTGGTAAATGTTTACCATATGCATAAAACATACACATACATATGTATGCCTATATCTAGGTATATGGTGGTAAATATTTAACGTGTGTGTGTGTGTGTGTATGTGTGAGACATACAGTTACAATGCTTCATGAAAGGATCTATAATGGCATAGGAAGGTTTCCTCTGGATTGGTGAAGAAAGTACCTATCACTCATGAAATGGCAGATTTTTTAAATACTTATATAATGTATTAGTTAAAAATCCTTCTTATGCCAGGAAAAGAGAAGGGGAAAGGACTATAAAATCATTGCAGTACCATAGGACCATGTGCTTAACTTCTCATTAATTTTAAGTTTTCCATTCATTCTAGCAGTCTCTTGGCTTGTCTTTCATAATCTGTCTTGACAAGGGGGGAGGAGCCAAGATGGCAGCTGGAAAGCAGAGACTTAAGTTCTCCCCCAAATCCCTCCAAACACCTGTAAAAATGGCTCTGAACAAATTCTAGAGCTGCAGAACCCACAAAATAGCAGAGGAAAACAGGTCTCCAGCCCAGAAAAGCCTGGATGGTCACTGGGAAGGGTCTATTGCATGGTGCTGGGAGTGGAGCACAGCCCAGCGTGGGCCGTGCCAGGACAGACCACATTTGGAGTCAGGCAGCCAGAACAGGCCTTGGGGCCATGAATCAGTGAACTGTGGCAGTTACCAGACTTCTCAACCCACAAACACTAAAGAGCAGAGTAGAGGGAAACTGCGGGATTGAGTTCAGAGCGGTCTGGCCACCAGCCCTGGGGGTGGTGCAGCAGTGGCGGTGGCAGCAGCAGGAAGCTCCTGAGGCTGCTTCCAGAGCTACAGCATCAGCTGCTTCCCCAGTCCCTGGCTCACATGGTTGGAGGAATCCAGCAGCAGATCAGAGCGAGAGTACAAGGAGCACTTTGGGGCCACAAAGGCACATTCTCTTGCTGTGCCTTGCTTTGATCTGTATTGAGGTCCTGGTTGGTGGTTCTTGGGGGTGGATGAGTGCTGTGGTGACAGAGCCTGGGGTGACGGTGGAGTAGAGGTAGCTCTGAAAACAGCAGTGCTTGGACCCTAAAGCTTGGGACAAAGTATTCTCTACCCTACAAGCAGTCATATCCTGACAAAAAGCTCAAGGGTCAAGTAGTTGGCTGGGAATGTGAATAGGCAGCGAAAACAAACTCAGATTCAAACATAGACTCAAACTCAAACTCTAGATTCCTTTTTTGGTGACAAAGAAGATCTAAACATACAGCCAGAAGAAGTCAACAAAGTCGAAGAGCCTACATCAAAAGGCTCTAAGAAAAATATGAATTGGTCTCAGGCCATGGAAGAACTCGAAAAGGATTGGGAAAAGCAAGTAAGAGAAGTAGAGGAAAAATTGGGAAGAGAAATGAGAGTGATGCAAGAAAATCATGAAAAACAAGTAAATGACTTGCTAAAGGAGACCCCAAAAATACTGAAGAAAATAACATCTTAAAGAACAGACTAACTCAAAAGGCAAAAGAGCTCCAAAAAGTCAATGAGGAGAAGAATGCCTTGAAGGGCAGAATTAGACAAATGGAAAAGGAGAAAATGCTACCTTAAAAATTAGACTGGAGCAGGTGTAAGCTAGTGACTTTATGAAAAATCAAGATATTATAAAACAGAAACAAAGGAATGAAAAAATGGAAGACAATGTGAAATATCTCATTGGAAAAACCACTGACCTAGAGAATAGATCCAGGAGAGATAATTTAAAAATTATTGGACTACCTGAAAGCCATGATCAAAAAAAGAGCCTAGACATCATCTTTCAAGAAATTATTAAGGAAAACTGCCCTGATATTCTAGAGCCACAGGGTAAAATAGAAATTGAAAGAATCCACTGATCACCTCTTGAAAAAGATCCCAAAACGAAAACTCCTAGCAATATTATTGCCAAATTCCAGAGTTACCAGGTCAAGGAGAAAATACTGCAAGCAGCCAAAAAGAAGCAATTTGAATATTGTGGAAATTCAATCAGAACAACATAAGATCTAGCAGCTTCTATATTAAGGGATCGAAGGGCTTGGAATATGATATTCTGGAGGTCAAAGGAACAAGGATTAAAACCAAGAATCACCTACCCAGCAAAACTGAGTATCATGCTCCAAGGCAAAATATGAATTTTCAGTGAAATAAAGGACTTTCAAGTTTTCTCAATGAAAAGACCAGAGCTGAACAGAAAATTTGACTTTCAAATACAAGAATCAAGAGAAGCATGACAAGGTAAACAAGAAAGAGAATTCATAAAGGACTTATTAAAGTTGAACTGTTATGTTTACATTCCTACATGGAAAGATGATGCGTGTAATTCATGAGACCTTTCTCAGTATTAGGGGAGTTGAAGGGAATATAGACAGAGGGCACAGGATGAGTTGAATATGAAAGGATGATACCTAAAAAAATAAAATAAATTTAAGGGGTGAGAGAGGAATATATTAAGAGAAGAAGAAAGGGAGAGATAAAATGGGGTAAATTATCTCACATAAAAGTGGAAAGAAAAAGCAGTTCTGTTGGAAGGGAAGAGGGGGCAAGTAAGGGGGAATGAGTGAATCTTACTCTCATCGGATTCAACTTGAGGAGGGAATAACATGCACACTCAATTGGGTATCTTATGTCACAGGAAAGTAAGGGGAAGGGGATTAAAAAATGGAAGGATTATAGAAGGGAGGGCAGATGAGGGTGGAGGTAATCAAAAGCAAACACTTTTGAAAGGGGACAGGCTCAAGGGAGAAAACTGAATAAAAGGGGACAGGATAGGATGGAAGGAAATATAGTTAGCCTTTTACAACATGAGCATTGTGGAAGTGTTTTACATAATGATACATGTGTGATCAATGTTGAATTCCTTACCTTCCTAGGAAGGGTGGGTGGGAAGGGAAGAGGGGAGAGAATTTGGAACTCAATGTTTTAAAAGCAGATGCTTAAAAAAAGTGTTTTTTTGCATACAGCTGGGAAACAAGATATATAGGGAATAGGGCATAGAAATCTTTCCTGCCCTACAAGAAAGTAAGGAGAAAGGGGATGGGGTTGGGGAATAGGGTGAAAGAAGGGAGGGCTGACTGGGGAACGAGGCAATCAGAATATATGCCATCTTGGAATGGGGGGGAGGGTAGAAATGGAGAGAAAATTTGTAACTCAAAATCTTGTGGAAATCAATGTTGAAAACTAAAATATTAAATAAAAATGATAAAAAAGAATACATAATCTGTCTTGACTATAGTCACATCTCGGGCAGATTATTATAAAACCGAGCCAGGATTCTTTTCATAAAGATATCTGGTTTTTCCTTTGTGCACTGCAGGGTTGAGAAAGACAGCTGCCATCTTCACTTGGGCATTGAAAGGAATGAATTCCATGAGAGTTCCAGAAGACCCTATCCCCAGTACACAGGAAGATAAAGTCTTGATATGCATTCTCCTAATTTAAAAAAAAAGCCCCTCCACTTGAGGTTTCTCAGTACACCTGGAAAACACGGACATCATTGGCAGCATTGCTTTTAAAACATGTGGAAAGAGCAGCATTAAAAATAA
The DNA here is from genome assembly GCA_028646595.1 of Phalanger gymnotis. Lineage (NCBI taxonomy): Eukaryota > Metazoa > Chordata > Mammalia > Diprotodontia > Phalangeridae > Phalanger > Phalanger gymnotis. The sequence goes on from CM053626.1 coordinate 40,800,890, forward strand.
GGGAACAAATTAATTTGGTGGAAACTGAAGTACTTAAACAGGCAGCTAGGTGGTGCAGTGGAGAGAGTGCCAAGCCTGGAATCAGGAAGACTCATCTTCTTGAGTTCAAATCCAACCTCAGACACTTACTACCTGTGTGACTCTGGGAAAGTCATTTAACCTTCTTTGCCTCAGTTTCCCCAGCTATAAAATGAGGTGGAGAAGGAACGGCAAACCACTTCAGTATCTTTGCCAAGAAAACCCCAAAGGAGTCACAGAGAGTCAGACACAACTGAAAAAAGACTAAACAACAAAATGTACTTAATTAGCTAACTAAGAGGTTTCTATCCATGAGATTATTCCAATCCATTTGCTAAATTATAATTTTCATGAAAAACTCTTCAACAGACTGTTATACAATATTACTACATAATTATACTATTATATTATCATATTATTAGGCAGCTAGGTGGCACAGTGGATAGAGCCTTGGGCCTGGAGTCAGGGAGACCTGAGTTCAGAACTGGCCTCAGACACTTAAGAACTGTAAGATCCTAGGCAAGTTAGCCTTTGTCTTCCTCAGTTTCCACATTTTTAAAATGGAGATAATAATAGCACAGTGCCTGGCACATAGTAGGTGCTATATAAATGTTAGTATCATTATTGATATATCATTATAATAATATGTTGTTATACACTATATATTATTATAGTAGCATTTATGTGACACTTGCCTGGCACATAGTAGATGCTATATAAGTGTTAGATAATATCATTATTGATATATCATTATAATTATATGTTATTATATACTATATATATTATTATAGTAGCATTTATGTGGCACTTGAAGGTTTCAAAGCACTTTGCAATTATTATCTCATTTAATCCTCATAACAAGTGTTACAATTCATGAAAGGATCTATAATGGCATAGGAAGGTTTACCCTGGATTGGTGAAGAAAGTACCTATCACTCATGAGAAGTAAGTGTTACTGTTATCCCCATTTTACAGATGAGAAAATGGAGGCAGAAAGGTATTTAGTGACTTTCCCTGGGTCTCATAGCTAGCAAATATCTGAAGCAGGATTTGAATTCAGATCTTCTTGAATTGTAGTCCAGCACTCTATCATCCACTGTGCCACGTAGCTGTGAAAAAGAGCCATTCTCTTAAGTCAGGAAGACCTGGGTTCAAGTCTCACCTCTGACCCATACTGGCTATGTAACCCCGGGCAAGACATTTAATGTCACAGTGTTCCATACAGTGTTCATAGGATCTTTCTTTTAGAGCAAAGAATGACCTTAGAAGCCACCAAGTCCAAACTCTCCATTTTACAGATGAGAAAACTGAGACTAAGAGAAGTTAAGCAATGTGTTTGAGATGACACAACCATTTCTGTCAGACGTGGAATCTGAACCTAGGTCTTTCTGATTCCAAATGCAGTTCTCTATCTACTACACTTTGATACTTTCTTTTTTCTAAGACTATAAGCTACAGATCTGCAATAGTAGGTGATTGCACACAGAAATTAAGATCCAGAAGACCTGAGTTCAAATGTGACCTTACTGGTGTGTGACCCTGTCTCCCTCTGGTTCCTCATTTATAAAATGAGGATAACAACAGTACCTACCTCCCAGGGATGTTGTGAGGATAAAATGAGATGATATTTGTGAAGTGCTTTGTAAATCCTTAGGCTCTATAAAAATATTAGCTATTATAAAATTTCCCATGCTGATGAAACCTAAAGTCTAGATTAAATAACAATAAAAACTTAGAATTCAAGAGAAATTTAAAATATGTAAACATTGGACCTATACCTTAAGAGTTTTGCTAAATAAATGTTCACACTCTAATGCCCTTAAACCCAACCATATTCAACTTACCAAAGAATGATGCCATCGGCAAGTGATTTGAAAAGACTGTTATCAGTCGGATCCATAGGGATTAGATGCTTACAGTCAGGGTCATTCTCCAGGGCCTTGTTTATCCAGTTAACAAAAGCCACTTTTTCTTCCTCTGAAAAACAGAAAGTGATAAGTTTAGCCATTCAGAAGTCACCTGCTCATACAACCCTCTTCCACCATGAGCTACGGATGAGTTGCTGAGGGGCAAGCCGTGAAGGGAATTTTCACCCTAGAATTCCCAACACAAATGACAAAGTCACAGGTCCAGAACCACAGGAATAAAGGATGACCACAAACAACAAACACATTTCAACATTTTGACACCAGTTTAAAAACGGTAGGTGACTTTTTCTTGAAAACATACTAAAACTTTGAAGAGTCTCTAGGAATGAATTCAGTTACTTCCATTAGGCACATTCCTTTAATGAGAAGAATTTAAATTAATTTGGGCAGGGTTACTATTTTTTGTTTCTTTAAATTTTTTGGGGGGGCAGGGAAGGCAGGGCAATTGGGGTTAAGTGACTTGCCCAAGATCACACAGCTAGTACATGTGTCAAATGTCTGAGCCTGGGTTTGAACTCAGGTCCTCCTGATTCCAGGACCAGTGCTCTACTTGCTGCACCACCTAGCTGCCCAACACTTTTCCTACTATTATTACCTATGACATTGGCCAAAGAATTAGGAGTAGGAATTCAACAATGATCCAAGACAATCCCAATGGATGAATGAAGAAGCATGCTATCCACCTCCAGAGAGAAAACTGATATTGACTGAATACAGACTGAAGCATGTTATTTTTCATTTTCTTTCTTTCATTTTTTTCTTTTATCCAAGTCTTCTTGTACAAAATAACAAGTATGGAGATATTTTGCATAATTGAAAAAAAAGTAGAAATTCAGAGGGCAAAACTGTATTGCCCCCCTTAAAAAAATTAAGAAACCAAAAAACCTTATTTATAGCAATCAATAAACTCCATGATTTATAAATAAAATTCAGAGATCTCTGATTGTGAGGTCATTTTTAATGCTTCTAGCTGGAATGTTAGAGTTTTAGAATTTGGAGTATATAGAAAATGATACAGCTCTGAACTGCTATACTGCTATCAGTATTAAGAATTACCTGCTCAGGCTTTCTGCACTTTGTAAACCAAACTTTGCTTCTATTTTAGACTTAGTTCCCAGTTTTTATTCAGAAAAAAAAAATGTTGCTGGGTTACCTTGTGAGTTATATACTAGTGAAAACAGAAAGTTCAGGAGTTTCTTATTACTATCAATATGCAAAGCATTTAGCAACAGAGTCAGAGGTCACATTCCTATCACTGGATTTCTACTATAAGATGACTGGTTTTCCTCTCTTTAATAGTAGTATCGGGAGCTATGTTTTTAGAGCACATACTGAGCAGACAGCCGAAAAAAAAAAAGATGGGATATTTTCTCTCATCAAAAGAAGCCCAGTATAGATATTGTCCTGGGGGTGGGGGTAGAGGAGGAAGTAACATGGCAAAAAAAATATGGCTGGAACCTCTTTGATCCTTTAGAGACAGGTTGTATGGGGTTTTAAATCAACTTATCTGATGAGCTGATATGACCTTGGATTTGCTATAGAAGCAGATCCAAAGAGTAATTCTGAGACAGACTATGTTCTCCTCAGTAGCCATTTTGTCATTTAGACCTCTTGGCTCCAGCTGCACCTAAGAAGTGTTTACATTTATCCTTTCTACCTTTCTCTGAATAGGCATGAAAGAAAAGAGCTTATAAACTAGATAGGTAAGCCAGGCCTCTGTTCATTACTAAACACAGTTCTAATCACTCATTACAAGCAGTCAGTCAATTCGTTACTACTACTACAACTTCTTGAATGATCACACCCTAGTTTGAGGTTTTTACCTGCATAAGAATGTTGTGTCCCCTCGCTGGAGATGGCAGAGGTTCCTCCAATGGCAGTAATTCCTTCCCTCTTGTTGATGATTTTTCTGAATGTTTTACTGATGTCTTTGCTTTTTAACTCCTGCATTAACTAGAATAGGTCATAAAAGAAGTTTCATTCAGAGTGAATCACGAGAAAAATTTTCTGCAGGAAACAAGAGTAATTTTACTTGATTCTTTAAAGTAGAGAGTCACATGACAGTCCACTGAATATCGACTCAAGGAAGGGAATATAAGTATGGAACACATATCTTAAAAATGTAGCTTACTATATCAGATTGCTTGCCATCTTGGGGAGGGGAGCAGGGAGGGAGGGAAGGGAGCAGGGAGGGAGCAAGGGAAAAAACTGGAACTCAGAATCTTATAAAAGTGAATGTTGAGGGGCAGCTAGGTGGTGCAGTGAGTAGAGCACTGGCCCAGGAGTCAGGAGGACCTGAGCTCAAATCTGGCCTCAGACACTTGATGCACTTATTAGCTGTGTGACCTTGGGCAAGTCACTTAACCCCAATTGCCTGCCTTTTCCCCCTCCAAAAAGTAGTGAATGTTGAAAACTATCTTACATGTAATTGGAAAAAATAAAACACTATTAAGTGGGGAGGAGGGGAATGTAGCTTAATATCTTGCCAAAAAATAACAATTCAGCAATAAACAAAACAATTCCAAGTAAGCACTAAAAGATTTTTGTCACAAAGAGATTAGAAAAGGCAATGTACTTTTTTAAAAAAACTTTTTTTAAATTATCTTATTTTTATTGATACTTCACTTCTCAATATCACATTCATTTCTGAATAACTCTGCCTACTTTACCCAAAAGCCATCCCTTATAACAAAGATTTTAAAAGAAAAAGAGCAGTCTTGCAAAACTACCTAATATGTCAACTGGGTCTAGAAGCATATGCAATATTCCCTCAACTCTATGATGAAGAGGAAGGAGCTGATGTACATTCTCAAATTTCATTCAGAGCTAAGCTTGATCTTTATCACGATATACTGTTCAATTTTGGTTTTTATATTATAGTCACTTTATATTGATTGCTCAATTCCTCACACTACATGAGGTCATAAAACTCTTACCAAGCTTCTCTGAATTTTCCCAATTTTTTATTTCTTATGGTACAATAATATTCTATATACTCAAATACAACTTGTCTAGTCATCCCCGATGGATTAGCACCTACTTTGTTTCGAATTCTTTGATATCACACAAAAAAAAATGTTGCTATGAATATTTTGGTCTTTAGCCTGCTTAAGTACAAGCACAGCAGTGGGACCTTGGGGTCAAAGAATATGGACATTTTTCTCCATATTTTTCCAGTTTTTTAAAGCACAATTCCAAATGGCTTTGTAGAATGACTGAATCAATTTAATACAAAGCTCTACCAGTCAAATACTAATGTTTCCATCTTCTTGCAGGCCCTCCAACATAACCTATTTCCATCTTTTGTCATCTTTACCAATTTGCTGGTTCTGAGGTGAAACCTCTTGGTTGTTTTTATTTGCATTTCTTTTTTGTTAGTGATCTTGAGAAATCTTTTTTATGTGGCTGCTAGTAGTTTATAATTCTTTTGAAACATTTGTTAAAAAAAGAAATGAAAAAGGAAACAGTTAATTCATATCTTCTATCTACTTATCCATTGGAGAATAGCTATTAGTCTTATAGATTTGTGTTCATTCTCTAAATATATTGGATGTCAGTCCCTTATCAGAGGTATTTGATGCAAATACGTTAGCTACTTCGCTCAGCTTTGTGTCACTCTCCTCCTCAACAAACTCCAGTGGTTCACTATTACCTCTAGACACAGAGACGCCTCTGTTTGGCATAAAGCCCTTCACGGCCTAGCCATAACCTGCTTCACCACTTTATTATACATTACTTTCCTTCATATAAAGTACAGTTAAACTAGATTTTTTATTCTTCCTCATATATGGCACTCGATTTCCCATCTCTAATGTCTTTGTACTAATTGTCTACCATTATTGGCATATACCACCTTCTCACATCTTTCTCTTAGAATTCCTAGTTTCCTTCAACACTCAGGTCAAGTGTCATTTTCTACATAAGCAATTATCAAAACGTGGTCTAGGGCAGGGCTGTCCAACCTTACATTATCTTAGGGCCACATTAAAATAAAATAATTATTTGAGGGCTGCACCCAGAATAAAAAATACAGTACACTAATAGAAAGTGGGGGAATGTACGTCATCAATACTACAGGCAAAGGCGTGAAGCGGGAAAGCAAACACAAAACAACAAAGCGACAACACAACAGTATAAAGATAGGTGCACACTGACTAGTCTGCATCATACAGATGGAACACATCCCACAGATCTACTGAAAATGTGATATGTTCCATCTGTAATAGTGCTTAAAAACACCAAAGAAAATTAACATCAATGAGATTATTTATTAGTGATGGAATTAAAAAAATCTAATACGCATTCCATGCAAATTATTGTTTTATTTTTTCACTTGTGAAAATTGAAACCCACATGTGGGCCACAAAAAATCGCACTGCGGGCCGCATGTGGCCCACAGGCCGTATTTTGGACAGTCCTGGTCTAGGGAATCCTAGGGGTCACTGGGACCCTTTCAGGGGGTCTGCAAGAGCAAAATCAATTTCATAATAGAACTAACATTTCATTTCGAAAATGCCAAATAAATTTGTGTATGCTACATTCTACATTAAAAAATCTTTGTGAAGAGGGGGAGGGGACATTCTTAATAAATTTTGAGTGTAAACAAGTCCTGAGACAGCAAAGTTGGAGAACCACTGTTCCACTCAAAGCTTCTCCTGATTCTCCAGCTGTTAGTACCCTTTCCCTGAAAAAATCCTTGGGGATCCATTTTGTATGTACCTGTATATGCACACATGTTGTCTCACCCAATAGAATAAAGGCTCTTGAAGTCGGTATTTCATTTTTGTCCTTGTATTCCTAGTGTACTTAACACAGTGCCTGGCACAGAGGAGGGAGAGATGGAAGGAAGGAAAGAGGGAGAGAGAAGAGGAAGGAGAGAAAGAAAGAAGGAAAGAGGGAGGGAAAATAGGAAGGAAGAAGAGAAGAAAGGAAGGGAAGAAGGAAGGAAAGAAGGAAATAAAGGAAGGAAGGAAAGAAGGAAGGGAAGGGAGAAAAAAGGAAGGGGGGAGGGAGGGAGAGAGAAAACAAGCATTCATTAAGCATTTGCTATGTGCTAGGCACTGTGCTAAGTGCTTGACAAATATTATTTCCTTGAATGTTCATAATAACCTGGAATATAGGTGCTATTATTATCCCCATTCTAAAATTGAGGAAACTGAAGCAAACAGAGGTTAAGTGACTTGCCCAAGGCAGGTCTTTCTAACTTCAAGTCCAGTGCTCTATCTACTGTACCACCAGCTGCTTAATAAATATTTGATAATCAACTGATCAAGATTTAGATAGCACTTTCAGGCTTGATTTGCATCTCATTTAATCCTTATAACATTCCTAAGAGGTAAGCAATAATTACAGACAATCTCTGTTTCAGAGATGGGGAAGCTGAGCCTTGGAGATTTTACGTGATTTGCCCATAGTCACATAGCTAGCAAATATCAGGTGGGATTTAAACCCAGATCTTCTCCAGACTTGCAGGTCCAGAATACCTTCCAGCATCCCACAGATCCATCTCTCTGAGAATGTAAATTGTATGCACAATACTCATCAATGATGTCTCCTGGTAAAGTCTGCATTCTGCCATGTGATTTCTCAAAAACAAGCATGTTACATCCCACAAAAGCAAACTTCTCAGTACCTAGGAGAAGCTGTTATTACTCACTGATACAAACTCTTCAAAGTTGATTTTGCCATCTTTGTTGTGGTCAGCCACTGCTAGAATCTTCTCCACAATCTCCCGCACCTTGTAGCCAGGCAGGGGGAGCCTGGCTTCCTTAAAGAGATCCTGAAGCTCATAGTCACTAACATAGCCACTGTTGTCAATATCTATAAAGGAAAACGTCAGCCATTAGAACCTCAATCATTTACAATCTTTGCTCACACATTTAAGCTCTGGAATCTATTTGAGATTATGGATCCTGACCATGTTCATGTTAAAATGAAAGTTATATGTAAATGATCTTCAGTGAATGAATTATATATTATATATCCCCAAAAGAACACATGCACTTTTTTGTAAAAATAATTTTAAATTGCACTTATGTCGCATACTTATCGCTACCAAACACACACAGTGTCCTAAAAATCTTGCTTAAAACTGCCCTAAGACTTTTAGGACACCCTGCATTTTAAGTACTCAGGCTGAATGAGAATTGGAAAATGAGTTTAGCAGAGGATGAAGTTTCAAATAATCGTGGGTAGGAATAGTTCAGTTGGCTGAAATAATGCCAGAAACTGGGGGAAAGTTACAGCCATTTGGGCCAATTCTGATCTTAATCATCCCTTCTGGTGATCAACATTGTGACAGCCTGGGATCCAAAGAAGAAAGGGGTGCATACGTTAGTTACATTTGCACAAGGCCACTTTCCTGCATATTTCAGTTTCATTCCTTAGTTATTCAGTGCATTGTAACAGATTTATGGTGCACTTGTATAAGCTGAATCATGTCTGAATCAATGAGATGAGGAGTATGGAGAACATCAAATTTCCTGAAATAGCTCCTAAATCACAGTAAAAGGGAAGAAAGAGAGATTGACAGAATGAGCCAACCCCACCCACTTCCTGGGTGTGAGAGGTTCCTGGCTCTATTTACAGCCTCAATGAGGGGCCCCTCCTTGGGGTTTCCTAGAGAAAGGCAGTCATTTATTGACATAAGAAAGTCTCCACATAGTACTATGCCTCTGAGTGTTTTGTTAGTGATACAGTCACCAGAGAGAGCAACTTTGTTACCTCACGTATACACATATCCAAAAGATACCATGGACAACAGGTGTTTTCCAAGTTAACTGAATGAATGATATTTTTTTTTAAATAGTGACTTTTCCACAGGGAGGCAGTTAGGCGGCACAGCGAATAGCACCCTGAACCTGGCAGCAGGAAGACCAGAGTTCAAATCCATCCTCAGATACTTACTAGTGTCTCTGTGACCTGGGGCAAGTCACTAAATCTCTGTTTGCCTCAGTTTCCTATACTGTAAAATGAGGATAATAACACCACGTACATTGCAGGGATCAAATGAGATAATATTCATAAAGTACTTAGCGCAGTGCCTGGCACATAGTAGGCATTATACAAATGCTTATTCCCTTCCCCCTTCCTCCCCTTTTGCAGTTGGTATATGCGGGAACATATAACATAATTTATAACTTATAATGCACCGGCAAACAACCATGACTGTGACAGAACTACCTGATAAGTCCATTCTGATATCATCTCCTTTAGCATTATAGTATCACTTTATGAATTAAGCTTTTACTGAGACAAGATGATTTACAATCACTCCAAATACAGGGTATAATGGAATTCAGTTCTGTTCCAGCCAACATTTATTGAGCACCCACTGTGTGCAAGGCATTGTACTACGCAATGAGGATACAAATATGTATGGTTTAAAACAGAATGTGTGCCTTAGTTGGACAAAAAAGACTTCTTTAAAGCTCAGAAAATCATCAAATTAGTAAATATACACATGGGTAGTGTTACCATTTTTGTAACACTGAATAAGTCATTTTGCTGTCAGACATTGTTCTTACAATGAATTATTTATTTGAAATATCATTAAATAAATATGCCAAGATTACATATACATGACTCATAAAGATAAGCGTTCAATTGCTAAATACAGTGAAAAGAATGCTAATTCATTCCTTACATTGAGAACTCTCTAACACTTTAAAAAAATAAAATTAACAAATTGCTCCTATGAAATTAACAGGATATTCTCTTCATTGTATTTTAAATTTTTTCTTCTTCATTGCCTATAATGAGAAGAGACTTTGACCACTGTCCAATTTTTATCTTAAAAAGCTAAGCCTTCAGGAAATGATATACATGAACACTTAGCACAATGCTCCATAAAAGAGTATTATCAACAATAATACTGTGAAAAACACACCATTTTGGTGTAATAGTTTCATTACAATATCACACACCATACCCCAAAGCAAAAAATACTGGAATTGAGATTCTCTCGGTAACGTTAACTCAACCACATTGCAAATTATATCCTGAGGACTGGGGAGCAAAAGGGGATATATGTGTGTGTATAAGTGTATATATGTGTGTATGTATACATATAAGTATATGTATGTATGTGTATTAATTTTTTATAGCATGTGAGCAAAGACCAAATATTTCCATGAAACCTCAGGTTTTAGATTGTCTGAATTCCTTCTCTGGCTCTACTTCCTCTTCTCATGCCGTATGGTGTTCTGCCCAAAGAAATAAAAATTTTTATCACTGAAACCTCAAAAGATATCTTGGGGTTTATGGGCTTTTTTAAGGACCATGCCTTAAACCCAAATCACTCTGGCTTTCACTGAGTGGCCAACAGTAGGTCCCAGCCCAAGCCTTACTTAGTCATTATTTGGGTGATGGCTCAGAGTGAGTATAAATAGCAATTGTTCTGTTTTGGCCAGAAATCCTGAGGGTCTTCCTCTACCAGATTTTTTTTTTGACTAGATAAGAGGCCATTCTTTGTCTCCTTTCTTACTTAGTCTTAATCACTGAATGGGTGTTGCCTCAGACAAACTGAGACCTGGGAAAGACTTTAACTTAAAAAGGCGAAGTTCTCCCACTGCATCCTAGGCCACCTCTAGTAGTCCTGACCCATGTCTTGCCACTAGACTCTGATGACCCTGGAGGAGAAAGGGAGACTGGTAACTTTGCACGGCTCTGCCTCACTTAAACCCAATTCACTTGCAAGTCATGATATTACCTTCCTGACGTCATGGTCCTCTTTGAGAATGAAGGACAAACAACAACGAGTGTGTGTGTGTGTGTGTGTGTGTGTGTGTGTGTGTG
>CM053626.1:40812131-40849172 GCA_028646595.1 Phalanger gymnotis
CGAGACCATCCAGGCTGTCCTGGGCTGGAGCCCTGCTTCCCTCTGCCACTTTGTGGGTTCTGCAGTTCTAGAATTGGTTCAGAGCCATTTTTTATAGGTTTTTGGAGGGACTTGGTGGGGAGCTCACGCCAGTTACTGCTTTCCAGTCGCCATCTTGGCTCCGCCCTATTGTAATAGCCTCTTAACTGGCTTCTTCCTCTTTCCAGTTCATCTTGCACACCTTGGGCCAACTCTGGTCATAATTCACTTCTCTCATTAAAACAAAAAATCCTTCACTGCTCAGAGAACAAAATCTAATCAGACTTCTAAGTCTGGCATTCAAGGCTCTCCACATTTTCATTCCAATCTGTCTTTTCAGTATCATATCTGTTCCTTTTCACATACTTTATGCTAGAGCCTAACTGGACTACCCACTGTTATTCCCACCTGCCCCTTTTTCTTCCCCAACCTGACACCTCCTGAATTTTCTCTCCTTGGGCTTTTTCTTCTATTGTTCCCTATGCCCTCCCACTGCATTCTGCCTCTTAAAATCCTACCCACTCCTCAAAGCACTGTTCAAATTCTGCATGATGATCAATTAAAGAAGCTGGGGATGTTTAGCCTGGGGAAGAGAAGATTTAGGGTAGCCATAATAGCTGTCTCTCAGTATTTGGATGGCTGACATGTGGAAGGGGGTTAGCTTAGTTCTGCTTTGGCACAACTGGGAGCAGTGTGAATTATGTAGGGATGGAGTTACATTTGTTTTTCCATTATGTTTAAATGACTGCTGTCTTCACTTAAGATGTCTTGTGACGTAGAAGAAAAAGTAAAAGGTCTGGGGTAATGTATCTCTATAGGTTATCAAGAAGAATGAAGAGTTCCTTAAATAGGAAGAAAGGGTTTCAATGTCAAAGCACAGAAAGAAAATGATGTGACGAGGCAGAAGGGAATTATGACCTCTGTGAGGAGCCTGGAGGGTGGAAGAAGGTGACAAAAGGAAAATAGAAGGACCATTGAGTTAAGCAGGAATATGAGGCTCTTCATAAAAAGCAGTAAGTTAAACTCTCTGAGAAAAAAGTCAGGCAGTCAACCAGCATTTACTAAGTGCCTACTATGTGCCAAGCACTGTGCTAAATGCTGGGGATACAAAGAAAGACAAAAAACAAACAAACAAACAAAAAACAAAAGCAAAAAGCCAGTCTCAGCCCTCAAGGAGCTCACAGTCTAAAGGAGGAGACAATATGCAAACAAGATTGATAGATAAGTAGATATAGATATGTTAGAGATAATCAAAAGAGAAAAGACATTAGCAAAATAGAAAATTGGAAAAGGCTTCTGCTGGAAGGTGGGATTTTAGCTGAGACTTGAAAGCAGGAAAGCTAGGATGACGAGAAGGGAGAGAAAAGAAAAGAGAGTGAGTACCAGACACAAGGGATAGGCAATGAAAATTCTTAAGAGTCTGGAGATGGAGCATTATGTGCAAGGAATAGTAAAGAGACCTGTGTCATGAGTCATGGAATACGTGGGATGGAAATGAATGGAAGGTGTAAGAAAAATGGAAATATATGGAGGGCCCAGGTTATGAACTGCTTCATAATCTAAAGAAAAGATTTTATATTTGATCCTGGAGGCAAAATTTCTCCACTGAGAGTCTGGCGTGACATGGTCAGACTTGTTATTTAGGAAGACCACACTGACAGCTGAGTGGAGAATGGACTGGAGTGGGGAGATACTAGAGTTAGGGAGACCATCCAGAAGCTACTTGCCTTTTAAGGAATGATTACACACACACACACACACACACACACACACACACTCAAGATTGTTTCCAAGTAGGAGCTCAACCAGTAAGGGAGAAAGGAAGAAGAGATGATGTAACTGGTGACTCCTTGCTAAGGGACAAAGATTGCCTGCATGCGTCCACCATGATGGATGTCATGGCCAGTAGCTACAATATTAATAAGGACAGTAGTAGATACCCTAAAATTTACAGGAAACAAAAATCTAAGAAAGGAGCCAGCAATAAAAAGTATAGCCTAGATGCCAATACACAAATACATAAAGCATGAGCAATGAGTAAAGTAAACGCACAATCTTAATGAAAAGACTCAAATTTAGCTTTACAAGTATCAATGAGCTGTGGTAGGCAGAGTCCATGACTATGCTATGGTTCTGGAAGAATCTATGGCATAATGATATGGGATGGAGGACAGTTGTGCTCAGTTATTTTGCTTCTGTTTTCTCTCTCAATAAAAATGATAATTGGACTAAAAAAGGATAAAACAAAAATGTCCAATTGTAAATTGATAGCCAAGATAAGTAGAGAGATAGTATGAGAACAACTTGCTGCCTTCAATGAGTTCAAGTCAACAGGCCCACCCAAACAATATCTTTGGGCACTGAAAGAAGGGGTAAGTGTGATTACTGAGCTGTTGTCACTGATCTTTGAAAATTCCCACCCATCAGGAAGACCCACAGAGACGACTCAGTGCAGGCATCTGGCCTTCTGCCCTGCCACTGTCTCCTTTTTCTCCATCAGAAACAGAGACCTTCATATCCAGAAAAAGAATTATGGAGTCTGAATGCAGATTGAGGCAAACTATTTGCTCTCTCTTCCTTCTTTTTTGGTTTCGTTTCTCCTTTCTCATGATTCATTCCATTGGTCATAATTCTTCTTTACAATTGGACTATTATGTAAATAAGTTCAATGTGAAGGTATATGCAGAACCTACATTGGACTACATGCCGTCTTGGGGGCTTGGGGGGAGGAGTGGGAGGAACAGAAAATTTGGAACCCCAAAACTTGTGGAACTGAAACTTGTAAACTAAAAATAAAAAAAATTTATTTATTTATAACAAAAAGAAAGCTTAATAGACACACACGGAAAAGAAAAAGAAATAGAGAGAGACCTTCTTGCTCAATCATGTCTGATTCTTCATGACCCCATTTGGGGTTTTCTTGGCAAAGATATTGAAGTGATTTGCCATTTCCTTCTCCAGCTCATTTTACAGATGAGGAAACTGAGACAATCAGGGTTAAGTAATTTGCCCAGGGTCACACAGCTAATAAGTGTCTGAGACCAGATTTGAAGTTAGGAAGATAAATCTTCCCAACTCCAGGTCCAGCTCTTTATCCACTCTATATACTCTCTATCAACCTAGGTGCCCCTAGAGACCATCTACTCTGGACCTATAAAGACCAAGTCCCTTTCCTTTGCTTTCCCCTCCCTCTCCTGGGGTGGGGGGGCAGGACAGGAATTAATCCACTTTGAACTATCCTGACAAGTGAGTAAAAACTCACCTTAGCTCACTACATCTAGATGGCCCAAGACCATGCAACCTTCTATCAGGAAAGCAGGGTACTCAGTATCCCAGCACAGGTATCTTGCCATCTGTCTGCTCTTGCACATCACATACTCCACCCTCTACCCCCAGAGGATATTGACATAGCCTTTATACACACTGAATTTGCAGGAAATACAAAGCTGGAAGGGATAGTTAACACATTTGACTATGAAGTCAGGATTAAAAAAAAAATCCAGACAAGCTAGAACATTGGGCTATGAAGAAATTTGACAAGGATAAATGCAAATTCTTACATTTGCATTCACAAGATCAAATTCACTAATAAGAGGGGAGGGAAGACACTGGTTTCATTAAAAAAAAAAGCTTAAAGAGTCAACAAGTTGATATTGTGGCTAAAAATGCCAAAGCAGTCTTAGTCTGCATCAAGAGAAAAATAGTGCCTGGCACTGCCCGTATCACTGGGAGGTGGTACTGCACTGTGCCCTGGTTCAACCACAATTGTGTTCAGCTCTCTGAGGCAGGGCAGGGCAGGTCAACAAGAATTAACTAAGTGCTTACTATGTGCCAGGCACTGTGACAAGTCCTGGAAATATGGATATGAACAAAAATAAAGACAGCACCAGCCATCTAACAGCTTCCATTCTAATGGGGGTTGAAAATAGTGAGAAGGGGGAAGGTATGTAAGAGGGGAGAAAGACCTGGGAGAGTGGGGAGATGGAAATTTGAACAAGAATGAAGATGAAGTTGGCTTGGAGTTCCACCTTAAAATGGAGGAGGAACCAGCCAATCAGAGGGAAAGGCTGCAGGGACAGAAGGTACTTTAAGTGAGTGAGACGTGCAGGGATGGAGTTAATTTACTAGGTGCAGAGGCTGTTGAATAATGGAATGAATAATGTTGAGCTTCGAATAAGGAAGATGAGTTCAAATTATGCCTCTTGCTTTTGAGTCGTTTTTCAGTCACGTCTGACTCTTTGTGCCCACTTTTGGGGTTTTCTTGGCAAATATACTGGAGTGGTTTGCCATTTCCCTCTCCTGCTCATTTTACAGGTGAGGAAACTGAGGCAAATAGCATTAAATGACTTGCCCCAAGGTCACAAAGTTAGTAAGTATCTGAGGCTGGATTTTAGCTCAGAAGAGGAGTCTTCTTGACTCCAAACCCTGCACCCTGTTCACCGAGCCACTCTGGGGCAAGTCATTTAATCCGTTTCAGCCTCAGTTTCCTCACTTGCAAAATGGGAATATAATAATAACCACACCCACCTCACAGAGTTGTTGTGAGGATCAAATGAGACAATGCCCACAAAGTGCATTGCTAACTTTAGGGTGCTATGGAAATGCTCGTTATTATTTTTATTATCATTATTCTCTGTGCCAGCTCAGGAAAGATATTGATAAGCTGGGGAGGGCCTAGGAGAGAACAATGGTCGATGGTAAAGGGTCTCAAGATCATGCTAGATGAGAACTGGCAGAAGAGAGTGGGGATGTTTAGCCAAGAAAAGAGAACATTTGGTAAATGGGTGGAGGAGGGGGCAATGTAAGGAGGGACGGAATTGTCTTTAAGAATTTTACATAGCTGTCACTTGGAAGAGGGATTAAACCTATTCTGCCGGATCCCAGAAGGTAGAACCAGAAACACTACCCAGCAATCTAAGGGAAAATGAGCTATCTCTGACATTCTCTTTTGCTAGAGGTCTGTGTGCAAACTTTGTGTAACTACTCATTATATATGTTGTACAGTGGATCCTTGTCTAGGTGGGCCTTCACCAGGCATCTTGACTTTCGTCTTGCCACTTGACTCGAGTGACTCTGGAGGAGAGAGAAGGGCTGATGACTGACTTTATGAAGCTCTGCCTCACTTAAATCCAATTCGTGCACGAGTTAAGATGTCACCTTCCTGATGTCATTGATCGTCTTCCAAAACAAAGGATGAACAACAAACAACAAGGTCCTGGGTAGATGACCTCAATGATGCCTTCCACCTCTGAGATCCTGTGCTCCTTATTCTGACCCTCCCTTTACCAAACTAACACAAGGCTTCCTATTATGGATCTCCAGTACAGAGTATTTAGATATATTGTCCTCATGATTGAATAATGATGGAGACTTCAGTTATCCAGACATCCAGTAGATACTGGAGCTCTCTTTCTGCCAAGTGCTGAGAAATAGATAAAGTCTTACAGTTGGGTTAAAAAAAAGTCCTGGTCTCAAGGACAGAATGGGGCAGCACGGCTAGACAGCAATTTGTCTGAGGAGGAGCAGAAGGTTTTAGTGACCTACAACTTGCACATAACTCAGCATTGTGATAGGGCAGTGAAAAAAATGAAATGTGATTTTGGATTACATTAAAAAAAGCATAGCTTCCAGGAAGAAAGAGATAGTTCCACTGTACTCAGCTGTCAGTTCATTTCTGGGTGCTAGAGTTTAAGAAGGACATTAATAAGCTAGAAAAGATCCAGAGAAAGGCAAGGAGGATGGCAAAGAGCCTTGGGTCCATGTCACATGAAGACTAACAGAACTAGGGATTATTAGCCTTGGAGAAGTGATGACTCAGGGGTGATTCGATGACTGTTTTGGGTTGGGGGTGTCACATGGAAGATGAATGAGACTTGTTTTCCTTCCAGTGAGCAAAACCAGGAGCAATAGGTTACATGATGCAAAGAGGTGAAATTAGGCTGGATGTCAGGGAAAAACTTGGTCGCAATTAGATCTGTCCAATAATAGAATGAGCTCCAACAGGAGGTGGTGGGATCCCCTTCATTGTAAGTGCTCAATCTGAGGCTGGATAATTACTTGTCTGATACTGTCTATTGTAGTGAGGATTCCTTTTCAGGTTGTTTTTCATCCTTCATTTTCAGAGGACCAAAGACATAACAATGGTGATATCTTTTCCCCAAGAACTTTATTGAGGTGAGGCAGAGTTGCACAAAGTCCTCAGCCTCACTCTTTCTTCCACAGTCATTGGAGTCCAGCAGCAAGACAAAAGTCGGCACTGGTGATGGCCTGGGACTCAGTGGATGATCTTGGCATCTTGAATGTCTGACCAAGCTCTAAGCAGTCCACAGCACCTGCATCAGCCACTTTCATGGCCTCTGCAACAAATTGTTCTATCTGTGCATTCCATCAGGGGAAGTCTTCACATGCTTGGGGAGACATCCCTCTCACTGAAAGGTCTGATGCCTTTAGCTACCCTCAGCCTAGTTTAGCCCAACTGCTAAGATGGTTTGACTGGGGCGTGGCCACCGAGCATGCTATAGTTTCTTGGAGCCACAGGTGAGAGTTGGGTGACAGGTGGACACCAAAGGATGAGCAGCCCTGAAAAGGGATCAGCAAGCCCTTACACCAAAGGCTAGTCCACCCCATACTTTTCAGGTAGACATGGACCCGATAACTAGAGGCAGCTAAGTGGCCCCGTAGAGTACAGATGTGGAGTAAGGAAGACCTGAGATAAAATCTTACCTCAAACACTGGCTGTACGGTCCTGGGCAAGTCACTTAACATCTCTAAAGCCTCAGTTTCCTCAAATGTAAAATGAAAATAATAAGAGCATCTATCTCACAGGGTTGTTGTGAAGATCAAGTGAGCTAACATTCTTAAGGGCACTTTGTAAACCTTAAAACACTATATAAATGTTAGCTAATATTTTTTAGTATGAAGCCCCTTCTAACTCTAAAATTCTCTTATTATTTTATGATTTTATTGTATTTATTATATTTCACCCCACAGCAAGAATTATTTGTTTATATGTCTTGTTTCTTATTTAACAGAATGTAAGTTTCTTTCAGTAATGGACTGTCTTAATTCATCGGTACATACATATGTGTGTATACGTACATATGTATGGACAGGTGTGTGTGCGTGTGTGTATGTATAGATATAGATATATAGCTATATCGCAGTTGCCTAGCCCAGTCCCTTGTCTGCTATAGATACTCAATAAATATTTGCTAAATAGAACTACACTTGCAACCTCAGTGTTGACCACAGATGACACTTTATATTGTATCTAAATTAGTTTAGGACTTTTTATTGAATTTATGGAATTCTAGGATCCCAACTAAACTATAATGTTATGTCTTCTCATTTCCATCATCTGCCACTGTTACTTTTATAGTCCTAGTTTTCACTGTAGTTGGAAATTAACTTTTGAGGCTGGCTTGGGGTAAGAATTTGGGTGTGGGATCCCTATACGTGACCACGTGATCTCAAAGCTCAGCTTTTACTTCCCTACATTTCCAGTAGAAGCACAGAGTCACACACATTTTCTTTGTCTACCACTCTGCAGATGTTTTGTGAGCAGGTTACAGATTTTCAACAGAAAATGAATTATTAAAAAAAACATTAAAAGAGCTATCCAGATAAAGATATGACAAAACAAAAACCTTGCACACTTGCAATCATGAATATGGAGAAGAATACAGACAAGAATCTTGAAAAATAAGACTTCATGGAGCCAGTGAATGGTGGTGCCACGGACAGCGATTCAGAGATCAGAGTTCAGTTCATGCACAAGGAAGTGGTTCTATATTACTCTGCAGGTGAGGACACCCTGTTAAGCGTATTCAGTTACACTGTCACTCATTAACCTGGATTATTCTCTACAAAGAAATGATCAAAGATTGCAAAGTTCAGTTCACTGAGAAATTCAAGGCAGTCTTAAGTTATCTCCAAGAGAAAAGAAAAAATTCAGTAAAAGCTACTATGAAAATAAAGGGAATAATATTTCCCCAAAAAGGCTGGAGAGGAGGAGGGGCAGGAGATGGAGACTAGCAGAGAGACAATGAAGGAAAGAAATGCTATCTTTTCTAGATATTTTAATGTTTAACAAGATAGTTTAAAAAAATGTAATTCCCCGAAACATACCTATTTTATTGAATGCTTCTTGAAGTTCTTCCAATTCTTCCCGAGAAATGGTAGTTGTATTATTTTCCATCTTTGAACAACAGAAGTTGTTGCTTTCTGTGCTTTAGATCTAGAATAAGCAAAGTTGTTAAAAAAGAAAATCAGGCACTTTGGAATCTTTTAAGGGACAGGGAAAGGTATGTTCTTCAAAAAAAAAAACCCAAAACACACAAAACTACCCTAATAAGCAATACGTATAAATTAGTCCTTCAGTGTACCACACTGTCCCAAGAAGGTCCATTGAAATAACTTCATCTGAAAACTGCCTGTTCATATTTCTCTGACCGTTTATCAACTAGAGAATTACTTGCAGTCTTATAAATTTGACTCACTTCTCTATAAATTTGAAAAATCAGGCCTTTATCAGAGAAACTTGCCATAAACATTTTCCCCCAGTGTTCTGCTTTCCTTTTAATCTTGCCTGCATTGTCTGCGTTTGTGCAAAATCTTTTTAATTTAATGTATTCAAAATTATCCATTTTATATTCCATAATGCTCTCTATCTCTTGTTTGCTCATAAATTGTCCCCTTAACCATAGATCTGGCAGATAAACTATTCCACACTCCCCTAATTTGCTTATGGTATCACCCTTTATGTCCAAATCATGTGACCTTATCTTGATATATAAACATGAATTTTTAAGTTTCAGCAAATTAAAATGCAGAATTTGTAAATGCAACAGACAACAAGGTCAGAAACTAAAATTTAAAATGTTTTGAAATTTAAATTTAAAATAAGAATTTCCAAACTTTAGTAAGCTAAAAGATGTTAGTTCTGCATCACTTCATAGTACATTGGATTCCGTATTGTTTTAATTTTCATATTTTCAAAACATTGCCACATTCCAATGATCTCCAATAGCTTTTAGTTCATTAACGGTCTCCATCATTTTCCCTCAATCATCTTTGGCTCTGTATTTCCCCCATCTTTGTTAATCATCCCAAGTGTTTCAAGTCAACAGAATGGGAAGGGAGGTGGGGAGCAACTAAAGACTGGGAAGGTAAATGCAGCTTTCTTTATTCCAAAGACATAAATTATTCTGTTTTAGGGAGAAAAAAATGCCTCTCTCCCTGTATAGAATCATCACCACATTTAGTAGGCTTTTCCATATTTGAAATCAGTGTAGTGATGTTACTCCTGTGCTGTAAACAGTTAGTGCCAATCTCTCGGACTTTCCCTGGGTCTCAAAAAAGCTAATTCTGTTCCTCTTGGCTTTGAATCTTTGCAGTTTTGGCCTTCCTGAATATACTTTACTACCTTCAAAACAGTTCTGATTGCTCGGAATTTCTTCACAAGTTTTAAAAATAGCTGTTCAACTTTAGTGTGTGCACACCGCAGAAAGGCTATAAATGAACTGCCCTTCTCTTGTCCTTGCATTTTAAAGCAACCTGGGACCTTTATTCTTTGCTCATCATGCTATATGCCATATTTAAATGGATGCCATTTGTTATTGCCTAAAATAGCTTTAGCTTGCCCATAATCTTGGAAAAACAGCAGACAAGCTGATTAAGTAAGTGATTCACAGAGGAAATGCCATGCTTCTCATTGGGAGACCCTTTTTTATGCTCAGAGTAGTTAACATATGGAAAGCATGGCTTAAGTTTGAAAAAAATGCATTTAGGGATTTTGAAAACACACAAACCTTTCTGAGTTCATAGAGGGTATCTTATGAGACATACTGATAAACTACATCCATGTGAGACACTTCCTGTCACTATAAATGCTCTGAAATGACTTTAATTTTGGTTAATTTGTTTACATAATATCCCAGAGTCAAACACAACTTCACCATTAATCTACAGCATCGAAGTAAATAGAATGGGCAGCTGGAGTAAATGGATCCCACCTTACTCCATGGATGTAATTTATTATAATAGTAATATTTTATAATTGAATTGAGGTGTTATTTAAATAACATAATAAATATTGAACATTATTAACCAGTCAAAAATGTTTCGTAAAAATTTCTATAGATACCATGACAGAGAAAAATAGCTGGAAGACCACTGAATAATTTGGAGTATTCTTCATTGGCACTGTGATTGGATTACAGAGTAGATTCTGGCAAATAAGACTGGTATTTTTTAAATAGCTCACTATGCCTGTATAGAGAGTACCACATTCTTCTGAGCTTTAATAAGATACAATGTATATTTCACTTATTATATTATTAATAATATATTACACAATAATTTATTACATATAGCATGTAATTATTATATATAATGTTATTATATTTATTATATTTTATAAGATACAATAAGATGAGAGCTGTTGAAACAGTAGGTTTATAAACTATAGCTTTGTACATAATTTAAAATTTTTGCTAGGTATGTATCTGTGGCAAAACAGTCAAGAGGATGATCAGCTATGACTGTGACTTGATGTACCCTAAGTTTAAAATGCCTGCTCTCCAATTTGTCCTTAAAGTATTATAGACTATGACTTGATTGTCAGATGCATTCGAAAGAAAAAAATTTCCTCCTGAAGAACTATCACACTAACTTCTTGAATTTCATGGAGAGAAAATAAACATGTAAAAGTGGCATACCAGGTTTCAGGAAGGAAGGTAGAGCACCACGGACGCTCCACAAAACAGATGCAAACTATGGTCTCTGAATTTGACTAGGATGACATTCAAAATCTCCTCCTGGACCACCAGCAGTGGTGATGATCCAGACAGGACAGGCTTGGATCTGATAGGAAACTGTGCAGAAAAGCGCAGCAGGCACTGTTGGAGTGCTGGAATAATTAGTTGCCTTACCAAAGTAAAATGGTTTCTTAAAAATAAACCTGTTCACTTACTTTTAGAACAAATCCTTGGTAGAGGAACCAATCAAATATTTATCGAATATCTTCAATGTGGAAGGCTCTGTGGTAGGTTTTGGGGCAGTTTGGGATGTAGTAGAATTAATCGAGTCAGTCAATAAGCATTTATTAAGAGCCTGTTGTATGCCAGGCACTGTGTTATGTACCGGAGATACAAAGAAAGATTAAAAACAAACAAATAAACAGTCCTGGCTCTCAAAAAGCAAAAAGACTAATAGAGGAGACAAACAACTATATACAGGCAAGCTATGTACAGGATAAATTGGAGATGCTCAGCAGTAGGAAAATACTAGAATTAAGAGAGACTGGGAAAAGCTTCCTGTAGAAGGTGGGATATTTGCCACTATAAAAACAACAAGCATCTAAGCATCTGTGACCCCAAGAAGAAGAACTTATGAATCAAGTGAAACTTGGGGAATGTCAAGTCAACCTACTGCTAAGACCTAAAGAGACAAAGTAGAAAGATCTGCTGTCCAGTGGTTGGATCGCTGACTATTCATCTGACCTCAACCATTCTGGTTACCTGAGGTCATATCACATTTGTACATGTCGATTTTTCCTCTGATTTCTGTTGTTTCACTTTGACAACCTGTTCATTTGCCTTCAATAATTTCATTTTAGCAAATATTTTTTATTTTGGTTAACACTAGTAGGACCAGGCATGCAATAATTTTGCTGTAATTTTACTTTGAAATAAAAATTTTCATCTTACTGCCTCTATTTTCTTTGCCTTATGGATTAAAAGAAAATCACTGCAGCAATTGATGTGGCTTGGACTTTTGAGGTGATCTTCAATTTTTGTCCTTCTAGCACTGAGTTCCAATTAGCAAATAAGAGAGTCTCCTTTTTTCTCAATAATCATCTTGATCCTCAAAACAGGTCTTCTGACATGGCAAAACACACATCTGAAGGCTTTATCAGGCCCTTGCTAAAAATGAATCTACCAATGTACACAAAATAAGACCTGATATTTTTGTCTACACCTCAAATTTCTAGCTTCCTTGAATTTTGTGAAGTGCTATCCAAATTCACCATTGCAGAGTTTTAGAATGGGCAAGCTATAATCACCATTCTTTTTAAATACAAACTTAGGGAGGTGTGACTGGGACATGAATCTACATTTGGCACGTGGCTGAAGGGGTCACAAAACCTTTTTTCTCAACATTAAAGGGGAAAAGAACAAGCACGTATGTGCTAGGGAAGCTAGGTGGCACAAAGGATGGAGCACTGGGCTTGGAACCAGCAAGACTCATCTTCATAAGTTCAAATCTGGCCTCAAACACTTACTAGGTGTGTGACCCTGGGCAAGTCATTTAACCCTATTTGCCTCAGTTTCCCATCTGCAAAATGAGCTAGAGAAGGAAATGGCAAACTGCTCCACTATTTTTGCCAAGTGAACACCAAAATAGGATCACAAAGGGTCGTGCATGACTAAAATGGTTCAACCAGAGCAAATACTGTGTTCCAGGCCCGTGCAAATGTTATCTCATTTGATCCAACATTAAAGTTCTAAACCAATGTTAAATATTATGTTATGAAGTATAGAGGCTCACCCTAGCTAAAAATTATGAAGCAGGCGAAATTTGTCTTTGTTGCCCATCTTCTGAGGACCTTCCCCTTTCAGTACTCATCTCTCCACCCTTGCAGTATCCCCATGCCCTAATGCGCACCCCAGTGCCCCTACACGGCATCCTCCAAAATTTGTCTGTCTTCCCACTGCAGCACCCCATGCTCCAAAATTACCCTTTCCTGCCAAATCATCAAGCAATCTATCAACAAACATTAAGCACCTACTGTGCGCTAGGAATGCAAAGACAAAAATGAAATAGCCCCATAACTAACAAGTAAAGCAGGAATTATTGGCATTAATGTACAAATGACTGATCATCCTTAATAAGTTGCCCTCTCAAGAATATTTGCATGTTGAAATGTACAAACTGATACTGAAACCCAAAGAGTGAATTGAATTCCTTAATAAAGGAATTTAAAGTGGCCAACGAAGCCAGTGAGAACTAAATTTTGGGGTTAGGAGACCTTCTTGGTGCCTCTCAAATGCACCACAAAGGTATGATTTTATATCTACAGATAATACAAGTAACTGAGATTCCCAAAGCTTCCCTGAGCCCAGCAATGGTAAAGACTAACATTGATGTCTACCACCACAATGAGAAGCCCTAAGCGTATGTCACTGACTCAAATCTGACATGAGCGCATACATCAGATTATGGGAGAGATTTGTCTTGAAAGTGTATGCCAGTGTCATTTTAAAAATTTAACAATTTAAAATGCATTAGGAATGTATTAACCCCACATCAAATCCTTTTGTAAGCAAAGACTAGCTCTGGAAAATGAATAGTCATCTCCCAATCTATCTGTTTTACAAATCCTGCTTTTCTTACAAGTTTCTTTTATTCAGCAGGTCATGCAAGAGCATCAGCTAAAATAATATTCTATAATTCTAAACTTATTCCCTTGATGTTTAATAGAAGTCATTTTCCCTGTTTGGATTCCTTTTTCTAATACAAAATTTGAGGCTTTTAAAAAGTATTTCAGTTATTCTTTCCCCTCAAAGCACTTCAGACTTTGTACTAGCAAAATACTCAAGGTATTGTCTTTCATTTTGATCTTTTCTGTAAAGTCTATTATTGTTCATTCTTCAAATGTACAATATTGAGGGGAACCCACTATAGTATATGGTAGGAATGGTCCCTGTCGTGTTGGCTTTTACGCTATAATTGGGTGGTACGATGGATGAAGCACGGAATTAGAGACAAGAAGACAAGTTCAAATCCCGCCTTAGACCCTTTGCTGTTTAAGGTAAGTCATTTTACAGATAAGGAAACTGAGGCTGAGAAAGGTTAAGTGACTTGCCAAAGGACACACAGCTGGTGTCTAAGGTAAGATTCAAACTCAGATATTTTTCAGTTCCAAGTTCAATTCCATCTCCATTACACCACCTAGCTACCTCCAGACAACATTCAAACATGTATATATGTGTGTGTGTGTGTGTATGAATGTATGTATGCATCACAAAACTGTCATAAAGCTCAAATGAGGTAACATATGTAAAGACCTCTGACGACTTTCAGGTACTATATCAATGTCAGTTATTATTCCAAATCTCTTCCCCCGCGCCACTCCTCTAGTTCTTCCCATTTCAAACTTCATATGAAATTGTACAAGTTTAGAGACACTGCAGTCACTGGAAGAAATCTCCTATATGAAACTAGGATAGCTAACCACTAAATATAACTTCATCATTGTCTTTCAAGCCCAAAATAAACCTGAAAATGTCTGAATTTACCTAGTTTTACTTGCAGTATTGTAGGTCAATGGGGCTAGCTTTCTGTAGGTTTCCTTACGTAACATATGACTACAACGATTTATCTTAGTCAACTTGCATTTTTGATTTTGAAAGACATATTCATTTCCCGAAATCTGCTATTCTTTCTTTTTTTAGTAGTTCTTTTTATATTTTCTTTTACTTGTGTTTCCAATATTTAGACCCTCTGATATAAGAAGCCCTTACTCTAAGAGGTTTGTTAAACTCAGATCTTCCATACTTCATGCTGGGGTGAACTGAATTTTAGAAAGATGCCTGCCCACCTACTAACCACAATTTTGGTTTCTGCTCTTTTTTTTTTCAATTGAAATAATAGATCTCACCTTTTTCACTTAGTTGGTAAGAAGGCAATTTGGACTTTGTAGGCTTCCTTTTCTTTGTGACATTTTTTGTTGTACACAGCCTGGGTGAATAGCAGTTGTTAAACCTGACACTGTTTAAAATTAACTACTACAGAGGTAATTTTTTCTCCAGCAATAAAAGTAACAATTTGGGGGGAAATTCTGACTCTATTCTTTTTTTTAACCTAAACAGTTCTAGAACCTTGAGAATACCAGCTGAGCATCAATATGAAGGGTTTGGTTGAGAATGTCTGATTACCACTGATATAAAATAACAACAGGTTCCCAACTGACTAACTGTATTTCTGATCTTTTGAAGGATATGGTAATTTCTTACAAAAAGAGACCCAAAGAAAGAAAATCTCTAAGAAACAAGGCTATTAATTGTTGAGTTCAAATCCAGCCTCAGACACTTACTAGCTTTGTGACCCTGAGCAAGTCACTTAACCCTGTTTGCCCGTTTCCTCATCTGCAAAACAAACTGGAAAAGGAAATGGCAAACCCTATAGTATTTTTGCAGAGAAAATCCCAAATGAGGTCAAGAAGATATGACTGAAATGACTAAACAACAACATTTTGTCTTTTTTCCTTAACTTCCCATCATGGACCTTTGAATTCAACCAAGCTAATCAGTTTGCTAGGCAATTAGGTGATACTGTGGACAGAGTGCTGGACCTGAGTTCAAATCTGACCTTGGACATTCACTAGCTGCGTGTCCCTGGGCAAGTCATTTAAGCTCTGTTTGCCTCAGTTTCCTCAATTGTAAAATGGGTTGATATTAGCACCTACCTCTAAGGGGTGCACATAGTAGGTGTTTAATATATGTATGTTTCCTTTCTGTATCCAATGTATACATTTTTGCCTTTGTATATACCATGTTCCAATTCCCTCTCAATCAATCCCTTACTTCCTTCAAAACCCAGACCAAATTCACCCCCTCTGGGAAGGCTCCTGTGATTGATCCCACCTGACTTCTCATTTGTCTTATTACTCGTGTATTTGGATTGTGCTATATTACTTTTCACTTATGACATATAACTTCATAGCAATATTCATGAGCTATTTCATGGCTATTTATTCTACCTCCCCAAATAGATTGTATGCTCCCTGAGGGCAAGGAAAGTATTTTCCCTTCCTATCACAATGCTATATAATAATAACTCACATTTATAACAGTGCTTCACTCTAGACAAAGCATTTTCTTCATACACAACAGTGCACGTCCACTTAAAAATTGTTCCTACAAACATTTCAATTTGAATGAGGTTGGATAGTTGTAGTTACAAAGGACCAATGAAGCAGTGGCCAGGTTGAAATGAGCTATTAGGAAGATGAAGATATAATCTAAGGAAAAGGTCTATTGCCTCAGAGTTTCTATATCTCAACGTATTTCTAGAAGCAGGGTCTTTCTCTCCCCTTCTCCTCCCCTTTTTGAGAGGACTGGCTTATGATTCTCTCCTAGGAAGAAACTCCTGGGTTATTAACTTATACCTTCAGAGGAATGTCTTGGCATGGTGAGGGCAGGTGACTTCCTTCAGGTCAAACTAATAAATTTCAGAGGTTGGGCTTGAACTTAGATCTTCCGGACTCTGGGGGCCCACTCTCTATTGGCTAGGCCACACGGCTTCCTAAATTACCCAAGTGGTTTTGGTTTGCTCTTTCCTAATGCTTTTACTGCAAAACCTTATGGTACAACTGAAACTGACCTTCCCAAAGTCATCAATGGTCTCTTAGTTGCCAAATCTAATGGCTTTCTCCCAGTCATCATCCTTCTTGACCTTTCTATAGCACTTGATACTGTCGAACATCTCTCCTAGATACCGTCTTCTCTCTGGGTTTTTATGGTGCTGTTCTTTGTCTTTCTTTCCTATTAGTCTAACTGTTCATTGTCAGACTCCTTTGCTGGATTATCACTCACACCATGGCCCCTAATTGTGGGCGTGCCCCTCAAAGTCCTGCCCTGGGCCCTCTTCTCTTTTCTCCCTACACTCTCTCTGCGTCTCTCTGTGCAGGTTTATCAGTCTTTCTGTGTGTGTGTGTGTGTGTGTGTGTGTGTGTGTGTTTGTGTCTGTGTCTCTGTTTCTGTGTCTCTCTGTCTCAATGACCTCATCAGTTCCTATGGGTTTATCAACTCTATGCTGTTGATATCAAGATCTATATTTTCAGTTACCAGTTTTTCTCCTGAGTTCCTCTTCCGTTACTTATTGGACATTTCTAATTGGGCATCTTGTAGCTATTTCCAATTCAACATGTCTCAAACTGAATCCATTCACTTTCTGCTCAAATCTATCCATCTCCTGAGCTTCCCTGTTTCTGTAGATGACATCACTATTCTGCTGATCATTCAGGCTGGTGACCTTGGTGTCATTCTTGATTCCTCACCCTCAACTCAGTTGCCATATCTTGTCAGTTCCATCTTCATACCCTCTCTCCTATGTATCCATTTGTCTCCATTCATACAACCACACTACTTGTTCAGGACCTCATCCCCTCTCCCTGGGCTCTTTGCATTAGCCTCTTATTTGGTTTCCCTGCCACAAGTCTCTCCTGTCTCCAATCCATCCTCCACACAGCCTCCAAACTGATTTTCCTAAAACACAGACCTGACCACATGACCCCCTTACTCAATAAACTCCAATGGTTCCTTCCCTATTGCCTCCAAGATCAAACATAAACTCTTTTCTTTGGAATTTAAATCCTTTTACAACATGGCCCTAATCTATCTTTCCAGTCCTACTACCCATTACTTCCTTCCATATACATTGCAGTTCGGCTAAACTAGACTTCTTGCTATTGTTCATACTGGCATTCCATCTTCCACTCATGCTTTGACACAAGCTATACCCCAATCTGGAATGTACTCCTCACCTTCATCTCTTAGAATACCTGACTTCCTTCAAGGCTTATCTCGAGCACTACCTTCTACATGAGTGGTGATCCACCCAGCGGCTAGTGCCTCCCCACCAAAATCACAGCATATCTAGTTTATTTATATTATAATATCTGCACATGTTGCCTCCCTTGTCTAGACTGTAAGCATCTTGAGGAGAGGAACCCCTTTGAATTTTGTCTTTAGAACCCTGTGTCTTGCATGATTCTTGGCATATGGTAGTCACTTAAGAAATTATTGTTAATTATGCAATGACCAACTTTGATAGACTCAGTTCCTCTCAGCAATACAATGATCTAAGACAATTCCAAAAGACCCATGATGGAAAATGCCATCCACAACCGAGAAAGAACTATGGAGTCTGAATGAAGATCAAAGCATACTATTTTCTCTTTTTTTTCTTTCTTATGTTTTTTCCCTTTTGTTCTGATTCTTCTTTCACAACATGACTAATGTGGAAATAAGTTTAACATGATTGTACATATATATCCTATATCAGATTACATGCCATCTTGGCGAGGGGGGAGGAGAAGGGAGGGGAGGAAGGGGGGAAATTTAGAATTCACAATCTTATAAAAGTGAATGTTGAAAACTAAAAATTAATTAGTTAATTAAAATTTTAAAAAATGACTGACATAAAAAAGAAATGATTGTTGATTAAGTGACTGAAAAACCATAGCAGGGTCTCTTTTGTGGTCAGACCACTTTAAACTGATACTAATGTATATTACGCAAAGGCAAAAAGTCAATACAGTGAGAAGATGGCAAAGTTCATGAGATAAAGGGTCATTTCAGATCCTTCTGCTCCTTTGGAATTCACATGCTACCCATAAACTATTACTACCTGTTCATATTTGTGGCTTCTCTTGGGTCTATACATTTGGGGACTAATTTAGAGATGGTTGAGACCTGTAATAGCCTCCATTACTATACATTTACTTCAACAGTCTGGAAAAACTGGATTTCAAAAAGGCTTTCCTGAATGCCAGGAAGATGTTTGATTTCCAAGCTATGGAAGATTAGTATTAGTTCTGCTGTACACCTAATATATAAAGGTGGTAGGAAAAGAACCAAAGAGGCTTTGGGCCTTTTCCTACAGAGTTCATTAAATGTGTTCCCACAACACCAGCTTCCTAGAACAGCTCTGGCATGTTACCACTGCTGTACCTACTTTTTAAGTATCACTGATCCTTCAAAACTATACCAGCTAAAGAATGAGAGAGAAAAAAAAATAAAAAATCCCTTAACCAAGAAAAGTTTGAAGTTTTTCATAAAGAACTTTTACTAGGAAACTAAGAGGAAGCAATAACAACAAAAACCACAGCCCCCCAACCACATGATCAGAGATTTTAAAATGTCAGTCAGTCATCTAGCATTTACTAAGTACTCGTTATGTGCGAGGGTCCGTGCTAAGCACTGGGGATACAGACAAAGGCAAAACCACAATAACAATGCATAGAAACACATACATAGGTATGGTGAAATTTATGGAATACAGTTTATTTAAGCATGTTTTACAAAAATTTAATCTCAGCAGAGAGTTAAGAGTGGTATAGAAGAAAGAGAATTGAATTGAGAGTCAGAGGATGTGGATTTAAATCCTCTCCCTTTTGCCTCACCCCCACCCCCTCTTCCCCACCCTCTCCATTAGACTGTGAGCTTCTTGAAGACAGGGACTATCTTGTACATTTCTTTGTATTCTCAGCACTTAGCGCAATGCCTGGTACACATTAGGCACTTAATAAATGCTAGTTCATTACCTGACTGACCAGTGAGTTTTAGCATACCAATTAACTTCTGTAGGTACAACTAAGTGGAGAAGTGGATAGAGCACTGGGCTTGGAACCAGGAAGACTCATCTTCTTGAGTTCAAATCTAGCCTTAGACACTAGCTGTATGACCCTGGGGAAGTCACTCAACCTTACTTGCCTCAGTTTCTTCATCTATAAAATGGGCTGGAGAAGGAAATGGCAAACCATTCTAGTGAGCTTTGCCAAGAAAACCCCAAATGGGGTCACAAAGAGTTAGAGATGGCTAATAACACAAATTTCTCTGAGCTTCAGCTGCAAAATACAAAGGTTTATGTGGATTATATGGTCTCTGCAATTCCTTCCTGCTCTAAATTTATGACCTTATGATGCTTAAGCTCCTAACCCAAAGCAAATTTGAGTTGGCATGGCTTCTAGGTCTCATGGGAGCAGTCCCGCGTTTTTCTCAGTATTTTCTCTGAGTTCTCAGCCCAAGCCATAAACCATCTGGGTCTATGGTATACTATACTTGTCCCTTGCCATCCTGGATCCCTTGCCCCCAGATGAGGAAACCACTTCCCAATGTAGACTGGAAGATACTTCTGTTTGGCTTGTCTTGCAGTCTGACCTGATGGGCACTCCTTCACCCAGTTTCATAAACCTTAACATGCCATATAAGTGTCAGTCCTTTGTACAGGCAACTCAGAAGGCCACCAATGCTATAATTTCCTTTTCTTTCCTGTTCCTTTGGTTCCCTCAGGCAAACTTTCCCAGGGCCCAATTGAAGCTCAGAGAGTTTGCCCAGGATCATATCACTAAGTGTTTTCTGATTCTAGGTCTACAGAGATTTTTTTTCCTATAATGTTACCTGTCCAGTACACATCAAGTCAATGAAAGTTTTTCTGGAGATTGTAATGTTCCAAAGTTTTCAATCATAGAGCACCACTGAAAGAATATTTTTGTTTCAAAAAAAATAGGTTTGAATGCTGAGTAATTGTAAATAACAACCTTGGCCCCAGAGACCACCTCTCTCTTCTCAGTATAGAGGTGGGGGACCATGAGTGAGGAATGCTGTATACATTGCTAGATGAAGTCTATGGTGGTTTACTTTGCTTAACTGTTTTCTTCTTTACAGGGAGGGCTAATTTAGTGGGGATAGTGGCATATCTGGAAACGACTGATGAAAAAATGAAATCATCGATAAAATGTATTTTTACCATAAAAATGAAAGGACAGACTTTTAAAAAAGACTCAGAGTTGGCCTTATTTCAAAAGAAGTATATATTCTTTATATTGGTCTTAAAAGAAGTAGAAGATTCAAATCTTAATTCTGTCACTTAATAGCAGAAGTAACTTCATTTCTTTGGCCCTTATAACCATAAGGTGAAGTCCTTAATGACCCGTGGCGTCCCCTTCAGTTCTAAACTTAAAGTTCATTTAAACTATGGCTTTGTGTACCTTGAGGACTCTGAAGTACAAAGTACAAATAACTTGTCAGAAGTATCTCAGGCTTACAAAACAAAACTCTCAGTCTATTTTCATAACCACATTTAAAAGATAACGAAATAGCTAAGTGATATGGTCACAGATTAGGCTATAAGAGTTAAGGCAAGGACATTAGAAATAAACCATCTTCTCTGTAACATCCATTTGCTGCTAGATTTCATGTGTTTTAATTAACTCCGACTTTACAATTATTTCATGCAAATGTTTACAATAATATAAACTAAGACTTGAATCAATCATGCTCAGTTCTTTTCTACTTAAAAACAAAGCTACAGGAGGAAAGTTGCTACCAATATAATCTTTCCCCACAGCTCATTTTTTTAGTACCTCTTCCTCACTTCCTGCATGTAATCCAAAGCAAAATTTCTTTCACTAGGCCCAAGGCAGCAACAGTTTTAATTGGATTTGTCAATTTAGCTAATGGACTTCTTTATACTTTCTTTTGCTAAATTTTCCTTTTTTATTAGGAACTTAACAAACATGAACATTTCAATAAACAAAGGAGAAGAGTATATAAAACTATGCACGTTTATTGTATACAGTTTGGGTTTTTTAAAGTATATGTTAAATTTAACAAAGTAGTAACAAAACTCCCCCAGCTTGTCTGTGTTCCTTTCCTTCTCCTTTCTTGGGTGTACATTTTCATGTTTCATTGACACTACATTCTCTCTTCTTTTTTTATCTGCATCTCCATTGCTACCAACAACTGTCCCTCTTCCCTAAAAAAAGCCCTTCCTTGTAACAGGTAAGTAAAATCTAGTGAAACAAATCAACACATTGACCACGTCTAAAAATGTAAGTCTCACTGTGCATCTTTTATCCATCCCTGTCTTCCACTAGGTGGGAAGCATGCTTCATCAGGCTTCTGAAGTCATGGCTGGTCTTTGCATTGGCCAGAGTTCTAAAGTCTTTCAAAGCTGTTTGGCTTTGCATTATTGTGGTCATTGTATAAATTCTCCCGGTTCTTCTCGCTTTATAAAAGTCTTCCTAGGTTCCTCTGACTCTGTCATATTTGTCCAACAATACAATGATACTTGATCAAAGAAAGCTGAGGAAGGGACAAGAAATGTTACAATCAAAGCAGGCGAGACCACTACCAGTACAATCATTCCCTTCCTCTCCATCTCCATCCAGCCCTGATTGGGGCGGCTGCCCAGGACCTCCCACCCAAGATCTTTAAGAATGTCTCAAGACAACAACCTGCCTCCAGTTCAGTCCTGCCATTGGTCAGGAGGAGCAAGCCCAGTGGAAAAACTACCTTTGCATAGTGCTGTATAACCCTTTCCTCTTCTATAGCCAAAGTTCCCAAAGAACCAGAAAAGAAAGTTCTCACCACTGAAGTCCTCGACACGTCAAACAGTTTGACATCAAAAATGGATATGGTTTTATTGATCAAGTCATCAAATGATCACTAAAGAAGATGCTTGTATATCAGCTTTATCTCCTGTCTACACTCTGGCCAAACTGGATTGTTATCCAGATCACTGGGCCTTAATGCATGCCCCTTCCCCACCCTGAATTGTCATCTGCCTCACTGTTGAACCATTTTATTTGCATTTTCCCCACCAGAATGTGAACTCTTTGAGAATGGCAATTGTCTCACTTTTCTATTTATATGCCCAGCCTTTATCCGGTTGCTTTCTACATCATAAACACTTAATCATTCATTCACCACATTTTCATTCATTCATTATATTTGTTCAGCTATCCCCCACTTGATGGGCATTTGCTATGCTTCCAGTATTTTGCTACAATAACAAGTGATACTATAAATATTTTTGTAACTATGGCTCTATCTCAGGGGTGGGGAACCTGTGGACTCAATGGCCCTCTCAGTCCTCAAGTGCAACCCTTTGACTGAATCCAAATTTCACAGAACAAATCCTCATGTGGTTCTCTAGGTCCTCAAGTGTGGCCTTTCGAATCCAAACTTTATAGAACGAGTCTTCTGTGAAGTTTGGATTCAGTCAAAGGGTCATACTTGAGACCTAAAGGGCCACATGAGGCCTTGAGGCTGCAGGTTTCCCAACCCTGGTCTATCTCATCTTCCCTCTATCTGTGACCACATGACTATAATGGTATGAGTCCAACTATATAGCTGCTAAGGTCCCTTTCAACTCTCAAGTCTTGTGATTCAGTCCTCTTTTCTCTTTCTCTCTTACCTATCCCCTCAAGGTCCAGCTGAAGTTCCATCTCCCCTATGAAGCCCTTTTTGACCATCCTTACAGATCTCTCATTTCTCTAAATAATTACCTAACACTACTATCTGGTCGAACAATTCAGCATTGAATCATACATTATCTTGTATTATTTTTTCCCATGTTAATCTTATCTCCTCAACTAAAATATAAACCCTTTAGGGTAAGGACTATAGTGAAGTAAAAATGTTTCTTCTATATCCCCAGTAGTTCTTAACATAGTAAATCCTCAAGTGTTATTAGTGTATTGCTTCCGTAACCAAGTTATTTAAATGGAATTATTAAATCAGTTCTCAGCTTGTTCCTATACCATCCACAAAATGATACTAAAATATGAAAAATCTGTACAAGGATCTGAATTAATACTTGCACTGCCTAAACCCATAGATTTACTTACATAAGTAAGTAAATTTCATTAAGTACTTACATAAGTAAGTAAATTTCATTAAGTACTTATATAAGATTTACTTCAGGTATCCATTATTACAATTCACCTTGACATAAAAATATATTTCTTAATATAAGGAGAACTGAAACATCACTGAAAGGAGCACTTATTTTGTACTGGAACTAAATGAGCCACTGGGGCTACCCAGCTAATATGACTTAGCAACCAGATGGACAGCAGTCCATGGCATCTTCAAGTCCTGAGTCACTTTCGACGACCTCTTTTATGCAGGAACAGGCTCTGCCTGGTCCCTGCATCCTCCCAGCTCTTCCTACATTCTCACCTAAGGGTATAATTTAATCCCATCATAATTCATAATTAGTTACCTCCATTCCCAAAGGATCTTAACATCCTTCCAGCTTCCTGAGACCTAAAAGGACTATTCACTCACATATTGATTTGCTGAAGGAAATTGAAAGTAAAGAATATAACAAAACTCTTCCTTGCTTGAATAAACCACAGGTACCTTTGTTAATCTGAATTTTTCCACTTCCACCCTTCTCATCTTTTGCTCTTTTGCTCAGGGCTGTGAGCCCTGAGACAAGTTCAGCCCAAAGGCCTTTTGTCAAGCACTTCTTGGTCTTACAATACAAAGGAAAATAAAGGAAAGGAGTGACTTGCTAAATTGCAACTTCCCTGTTAGCAAAGGGGCTTCATGGTGAATGATCACCTTCATTCTCTGACCAGCAACATCTATGGTTCCATGCCTTCTTTGGCTGGTTATAGGAGCACAGGGTCAGGTGCCATCTTGACATCTTTTCCCTGGTATCCCTACCAGAGTTAGGAGTTTTGTTCTGTCGAATTGAAACATCTACTCCCTGAATGCACCCTGAAAGCTGTCTGTCTCTACCTTCTTCTCTCCTTGGCCTCTTGCTTCTCTAGCATCTTTTTTAGTCAAGCATGGTAACTCCTTAAATGTTCTTCTCACAGTGTGACATTAGAATGACCTCGGGTAATTTTTTTTCACATAACAGCCCTAAAGACACCTTCTTTCTATTACCTAAAAGATCCAAGAAACTACAGGGGGAAAACACCAGGGACCAATGGCTCAAGATAGGTTGTAGCAACTAGGGATTATATCCATATTGGGCAAAAGAGAAGGATCAGAGAAGGGATAAAATCATTATCCAAAGTGGACTAGAGAATAACTACAGACAGAAAAAAACTCAGAGCCATTGCATTTTTATTTTGCTTCTGTTTTCTTTGCCAGAAAGAAGGGTCTTTCAACTGTTAGTGATAGAACAACAATAACAACCCAAAAAGCTATTAGGGAATTTATACCTATGATAAGTAGGAAAATAGTAAGAGAACATTTAACTGCCCTCTAGGATTCAAGTAGGCCAATCCCACACATGAACAGTTACTGAAAAGTGCTTAATAAAAGTTTATGTTGATCAAAAGAACTGCCAGGTATGGTTGCTGGGCCACTGATATTGACCTTTGAAAGACTGAGGAAAATAGGAATATTATCACAAAATTAGAGAAGGCAAAATGTCCTAATTTACAAAAAATGACAGTGAATAAGGTCTATAAACTATAAATCAGTAAGCCTAACTTCAATTTGAAGCAAAATTCTAGAATGTTTTATTAAAGGATAGTCAGTTAATACCTAGAAAGGAAGCAATGATTCCAGAGACCTCTTGCATAGTCTCCTAGCTTCCCTGAATTCCTTCAAGTCTCAACTAAAATCCCATCTTCATTCTAATGCCTTCCCTCTAACAGTTTCCAATTTATCCTGTGTTTAGTTTGTACATAGTTATTTGCACATTGTCTCCCCACATCAGACTGTGAGCTCCTTATGAGCAGGGATTATCTTTTACCCTTCTTTGCATCCCAAGGCTTAGCACAGTGCCCAGCACATAATAGCTGCTTAATAAATATTTATTGACTTCCTGATTGACTCTTCTGAGAGAATCACCAGACTTGTATATCAAGAATTTGCTATAAATACCTGAACTTTAGCAAAGCAGCTAAGAAAAGAATCTCATCACATTCTCATAGAGAAGAAAGAAAATGGCAAATAGACCAGCACTTCTTAAACTGTAGCTTGTAACCCTATATGGAGTTGCATCACAAAATGTGGGGGTTGTGAAAAATTTGGCAAGAGTAAAAGGTTTCTGACTGTGCAAGTGCAAAAATTCATTCAAAATCAAACGTGTAATGAATCTGTGGTGTTTCTGACAGTACTTGCCTGTGTAGCATAGCACAACTTCACTGCAGCCTTAGTTCTGAACACACAACACGTGTACTTTGCACTGTACATGCTGTCACTCCACGCAACACCAACCAACACTGCCAGAAATACCTCGGCTCAGATGCAAACTATTGTATGTTATGAATTGCAGTATTTTTACTATATATGCAAAGTTTTCTGCTCTTACAGAAACGTAATAGTTTAATTATAGAAAACAAAGACTTTTAATATTTTCTTACCATCATTCTCCAGCATTAAAATTAGTATATCTTTGGATTGCATTGTGTTAGAATGTTTGATTTTAAAAATTGCTATTTCCTTCTTTTTACAGAAACTTAAGTGTTTAATTGCAGCAAATGAAGATAAAAACCTTTTAATAATATTTCTCCACCATCACTCCTGTATGTATATGTAAGTGTGAACATCAATTTTTTAAATTAAGTACAAATAAATGTAATTTCACAAACTAAAGCTAGTATTTATTTGAGAAATTATTAGCAATATTTATTTATATTTGAGGACAAAAAATATTTTTCGGTTATGAATAAGTCACTAAATTTAGACAGAAGAGGTAAAAATACTGATGATGCTGCAGCAAAACCTTTGCTGCCAGGTTATAGTGACCTAAAGACAAGAAAAAGAAAATATGATGAGTCACTTTTGCAATATGAATTTACTTCTAATAATGATGGTAGTGTGGAAAAACCTCTTTGCTTAATTCGTAATAAAGTTTTGGCTGTGGAGAGCATGAAACTAAGAAGCCAAACTAAAACATCTTGATACCAAGCAAGCAGCATACTGCAATAAACCAAAGGGACATTTTGAACACTTCTAAAATCTTCAAATAAAGAAAAACAACGTTTTGAGAAATTTGTTACTATCGATGAACACTATTTACTTGCATCTTACAAAACTTCTCATTTCATTGCAAAAACTATAAAGTCCTGTGTGACAGAAGATCTTGTGTTACCTGCTGCTATTAAAATATCAGAAATAGTTCATGAGAAAAAGCATGGGGATGAAATTCATAAAATTCCTTTATCAAATAATATTGTTTCCAAAAGAATTTCTAAAGTTAGTAATGACCAATTCCAGAAACTTATTACCAGGCTTAAGGGCAGCCCAAAGTTTATAACTCAGTTAGATGAAACAACTGATATTTCTAACATGGCACAGGTGTTACTTTATGTAAGATATGTTTATGAAGGAAGTATACATGAGAAATTACTGTTTTGTTGCCCTTTGGAAGGGCACACAAGAGGAAAAGATATATATATATATACGTATATATACATACATATATATCTTAAAGTCAATGAATTTTTCACAAATGAAGGTTTACAGTAGAAAAATTGCATTGGAGTCTGAACAGATGGTGCTGGAGCAAAGAGGAGCGAGAATGTTGGCTTTGCAGTAAAAGTTAAAGCTGGAGGCAATGAACATATCACTTTTACTCACTGCATGATCCATCAAGAACACTTGTAGCCAAAAAAAAAAAAAATCACCAGAGTTAGATGTTGTGCTTCTCGATACTATCAAAATCATTAACTTCACTAAAAGCTATGCCCTTAAAAGTCATTTGTTTTCAAACTTTTGGAAAGACATGGACTCTGATTACAAAAGCTTATTACTACATACAGAGGTAAGGTGGCCTTCAAGAGGGCGAAGTTTAAACAGATTATTGAAATTGAAAGATGAAGTTGTTATATTTTTGACTGAACAGAAATCTGAGTTTGTTAATTTTTTTCATAATGACTTATGGCTTTCAAAACTGTGCCGTTTGTTGGATATTTTTGAAAAACTCCATGACTTAAATGTGTTACTTCAAGGAAAAATCGTAACATATTTATGTTAAAACATAAAATTGAAAGTTTTACTTAAAAATTTACCATATGGAAGAATAGAGTAGAAAATGGCTCTTTAGAAATGTTTACAGCGACAGATGATTTTGTAATTGAAAGTAACCTTCCCAAAGATTTAATTGTAAGATTTATAATTGATCATCTGAAGTGCCTGAAGGCATAGTTTCAGAAATACTTCCCTTCAAATTTTGATTCTAAAAAACTAAGTTAGGGTTCATAAATCATACTTAATTGAAATAAAAATATTAGTCATCTGCCATTAAAGTTCAAAAAGAATTTGCCAAGTTATCAAGTGACACAGGTTTAAAACTTGAGTTTCCTAAAAAATCATTAAATGAATTTTGGCTTGAGATTAGGACAGAATTTCCAACAATTTGCAAAATAGCCCAAAATACACTTCTGCCATTTTATACTATGTATTTATGCAAAGCAGAGTTCTCAGTATTGATAATTATAAAATCAAAAATCGACCAACTCTGAAAAATGTTGAAGATGTTCTTTATTAGTGCATTGTAGATGTTCTAATTCCTTATGTAAAAATAAACAAGCACATCCATCACATTAGTATGCAGATTTGCTTTCATCTTTAATAAATGGTAAAATTACATGTATACAAAAGAATTGTTTTAAAATAATTTTTTATGATTTAATTATCAGTAAATGCTTGATTTGTATACCTACTTTACATACCTATGTACCTGGGGTCACATAAAAATTTCTCAGGCAAAAAGGGGTGGAGAGTGGAAAAAGTTTAAGAAGCTCTGAACCAGACAACAGTGCAACAGGTAAATTCAGAGCCAGAGAGTAATCATTGATAGTTTGATATCAACTGGGAAGGTCTCAGTAAAGTTCCCCAGGGATTTATGCTTAGCCCAATATTCTTTAACAGTTTTACCAGTGCCTTTGATAAAAGGCATAGATAGCATGCCTATTAATTTCTGGGCAAACATGAGCAAAGGGACTGAGTATTTAGAGAGCACCTACTTTGCACCAGATGCTATGCTAAGTGCTTTTCTTTTCTTTTTTAACTAAATATTAGTTTGCTTGCTTCTCTCTACTCACTACTCACCTGTGAGTTAGGTGCTGTTATTATCCCTATTTTACAGCTGAGGAAACTGAGGCAAACAGAAGCCCAAGGTCACAGAGCTACTAAATGTCCAAGGCCAGATTTGAGCTCAGGTCTTCCTGACTCAAGGCCATCAGCTGCCTTACAAGCGGAGACACATGTTGGCAGTCAGTATCCTAAATTATCCAACAGGATAAAACAAGTACAAGATGGTGAAGACATAATTAGACAGAAAAGGTCTTGAGGGTGGCTTTTAGTAGCTACAAGCTCAACAAGTCACAAGTATTACTCGGCAGGCAAGAAAGACAGTCTAAACATAGGCTGCCTTAAGCGAACTATGGTGTCTAGGACTAAGAAGGTAATGGTCTTACCGCCCTTTGTTTTTGTCATACCACATCTGAAATATTTAATTCAATGCACAGGACCACCTTTTAGGAAGGCCAATAGTAAGTTGTGGAGCATCTAGAGGAGGGTATCCAGATGAAGGACCTCAAGATTTCCCTAGGAGGATCCATTGAAGAACTGCACCTGTTTGGCTTAGAGAAGGGAAGATGGGTGGAGGTGATAGATGTCTTCAAGAATTTAAAGGATTATCACCTGGAAGAGGGACCAGGCTTGATCTGCTTGGCCCCAAAGGGCTAAACTGAATGGAGGATACTGGGGCAAAATTATGAAAACACAAATTTATACCTGATGCAAGGAAATCACAGCTCCATTTGAATATTTTAGTATTAAAGTAAGGAAAGGCTTCCTAAAATCAAAGCTATCCAGTAAGTGAAATAGGCTGCCTCTGAAAATAGAAGGTTCCCCCTTCAAGGAGCACTTCAAGCTAAAGACAACCACTTGTCTAGCATATCTGAGGAGGTTCTTGGCCAGAGATGAGTTGGATTCAGTGATAACTGAGGTCCCTTCAAAAATCTGAGATTATGTGATTCTAGTCTTGATTTGTCCTAGGCCTCACACCCTTCTAGGGATAAACTAAAATGATTCAGTACAGTCAGTGGATGTTACCGAATTACCTATTACACCAAATCACTTGTTTAAAATTCATGACTAACCACCAACTAAAAAGGGTTGTCTGGATTCACTTTGACAATATGGCATGGCTAAGCACCAGATGAAGTTTATGGTCCTTTTCCTTTACTACTAGTTAAGTTCCTGTAATTAATGTAACTGATTTACAAGAATAAAAGTGAGATTGGGTTTAGTTCATGCACAGCTCACTTAGGATTGGGTCTCATTTGAACTGCTTCATTGTTGGAATTTAAACTCTGAACTTGAAACCAAAGGATAAAGTATGCCACTGGGTGAAAAAAAAATACGTTAATTTGCTCAAAGCTCAGAAAATTTAGTGTTTTAGATACTGAAACTGTGGGATACTTAACATAATTTTAAAAGCTGCAGAGCCCAATCCTGCTCTGCATCCCTCTGTGAAGTATAGTAATGTTCAAGGCTTAGGGGTAATAAGACCAGGAGAAAGGAAATTGAGTCTATAAACTATTACGGTTTTATTCGGGCTCCAAGAGACTCCCAATGAATCATCAAAATATCAATCAGTCAACAGAAATTTATCAAGTCCATCTTCTGTGCAAAGCTAAGCAAAAACAAGGAGCTCATAATCGAAGGGAGAGATAACAGGCAAACACTGCACAAACAAGATTATCAGGATAAAGATGGGATAACCAAGAGAGGCAAGACACAGAGCCAAAAGGGACTCCAGAAACCATTGAATCCAAACCTTCCATTTTACAGATAGAAAACTAAGGAGAAAAAAAGTACAAATGACTTAATGTCACTCAGAGAATTGGCAGCATGGCTGGGACCAAAGTCTGGGCTTTCTGCCCTCATGCGTCCTCTTACTCAACCAGGATAAATCCTGTCTGGGTCAGCTAGATAGAGCACTGACCCCTGGAGTCAGGAGAACCTGACACCAAAATGGCCCTCAGACCCTTACTGTGTGACCTTGGGCAAGTCACTTAACCCCAATGGCTTCCACATACAAAAAAAAGTAAATCATGCTTTTGTCATGCATTAATATACACCTGTAAACACACACACACACACACACACACACACACACACACACAC
The DNA here is from genome assembly GCA_028646595.1 of Phalanger gymnotis. Taxonomy (NCBI): domain Eukaryota; kingdom Metazoa; phylum Chordata; class Mammalia; order Diprotodontia; family Phalangeridae; genus Phalanger; species Phalanger gymnotis. The sequence goes on from CM053626.1 coordinate 40,842,830, forward strand.
ACACACATAAATATCTACCTGAGAGCCCAAAGACTTATATGCATTGACAACTCAAATCTAATAAATCACAGTGGTGATGAAACCAGGTAGCACTAACAAATTATTTAATTAGCTCAGAATCAGGAGACCTGAGCTTTGGTTCTAACTGATCACCACGTGATCTGGATCGAGGAAGGGAAGAGGAAAAACAACAGGGGAGAGGGAGAAGATAGAAGAGAAGGCAAAGAAAAGAGCAACCTCAAATTTATAGAGCGCTGAAGGGTTTAAAAACCTCTCTGGGCGCCCTGAGAGGCCAGCTAGATGGCACAGTGAATAGAGCACTGGATCTGGGGTCAGCAAGATCTAAGTTCGAATCTGACCTCAGAACCTCAGTAGCTCTATATGACCTTGGGCAAACCACTGTTTGCTTTTATCCACTGGAGAAGAAAATGGCAAAATCTAGAGTATATTTGCCAAGAAAACCCCGTGGACAGCACGATCCATAGCAACACAAAGAGTCACAACTGAACATCGACAACCAGGCTTTCTCATCTTGTAAAAGGAGGAGCTTAGACTAGGTGCCTCCGTGCCCTGACATTCTCTTAGTAAGCATATTGAGACTTAAATTCTCCAACAATTAGGCTTTTTTTTTCCCACTCCCGCCCTGATTCATTCAGATCTCTTGGCAAAACACTGATAGATGAAAATGTCAGGCTTTGTTTAGTTATTTTCTGCTCTGACATACTGTCCCCTTCTCCCCCTCCACTTGGGTGGAGGTTAAAAACAAAACCCTCAGGGTGATGCAAGTGAATCTTTTGAATTGTATTAAGTTTCTAAGAATCTTGCTCCTCAAAGCCAGTTTTCTAATTTGGCCTTGGGCTATGGTTTAAAATTCACCTGCCCATTAGTAAGGCTTTAAACCACCACCAGTCTGTACCCTGAGTCCTTTGCTTTCAGTTTTCAGTAGCTTTCAGGTTGTAACCACACCTATTCAGGGCCAAGTCCAAACAGATTTCCCCTCTCTCTGTTTATAAAATCCTCAAATCCAAATATGAGCCAATTCCTTAAAATATCCAGATTAAGGAAATCTAGAGCAGAGCTAGAGTTTACCTAGGCTTCTTTGAGTACTGAAAATCCAGTTGTCCTTAGCTAATGAAAATGAATTTCAATTAAATTCAAGGTGCATTTATGGAACTTCTGCCATGGGCTCATTTTCATTAAATCATTAACTATCAGGTATTTTGATGTCAGGGAGCTCAGTTGCTTGTTTATTCCATCTAAGCATTCTTTTCCTCTCTCCTACTCTATAGCAGAAGGGGACAGGGTTTGGAGGAAAGGCATTATGGGGGATGGCATTCAGAGGGGTGGGCCCACAAGCCACTGAAGGTCTAACATACTCATCTAGTTTTTTAAAAACTGGAACACATACACTCAAAAAAGTCCTATTTTTATAGGAAATTATGTGTGGCCACTCCTATAGGCTTAGTATTGAAGAGCTAACCTTTGCTTTAGGGGTGGAGTGAAGACGAAGGAAGAGCCTTTGGAATAGATGTGTCAGAGTTTGTTCTTGGGGTGAAGGCTAATTAGGAATCTAGGAGGAGAGGCAGAACATAATAAGGCCTTGCAGGAACACAAGGGCCTCCTCTCCTTCACAAACTTGTCCAGCTTCCTAATTTCTTTTTTTTTTTTTTGAGTGGTTAATTCAGAACTATTTGTCCACTGTATAAATAACCTTACAGTACACATGCTTTTCCATTTACACGATATATATGCTACTGAGACTCTGAAAGTTGAATTTTTATGCCTTTGTTTCTATGTATTTTCACCACAAATTCTTCCTCTAATGCCTTATCATGGCATAAAGTTGAACCTGGGTTCTCAGGGTCTATGTCAATGGAGCACTAGTTCTGCTGGCTTGTTCTTTTTTAAAAATTTTTTAGATTTTTTTATTTTTAGTTTACAACACTCAGTTTCACAAGTTTTTGAGTTCCAGATTTTCTTCCTCCTTCCTTGCCCCCCAAGGTAGCGTGTAATCTAATATATGTTCTACATATTATTACACTTGCATTAAACTTATTCACACATAATAGAAGAATTATGACCAATGGAATGAATCATGACAAAGAAGAAATGAAACCAAAAAAGAAGAGAAAAAAAAGAGAGAGCAAATAGTTTGCCTCAATCTGCATTCAGACTCCATAATTCTTTCTCTGGATGTAGCCAGCTCTTTCCATCATTTCCATTTGGATCAGCTTCCTAATTTCTGTTGTTGGTACAACTATCCTCATAGTTGCCCAAAATCAAACAACCTCAGACCTTACTTTGAGTCTTCCTTCTTCACTTCCGAACTCAAAGATCAACAACCTTTCTCCTGATTAGGCAAGTAGGTAGATAAATACAGCATTTATTGAGGGCCAGTCACTGTGCTAAGCACTGGACGTACAAATTTAAGTAACCAAGAAAGTCCCTGCTCTCAAGGAGTCTACTTTCTGAGCAAGACAAAGCATAAAGGGCAACTGGAAAGAGGAGACAGAAGTGGCATGGATACCTGTTTCTAGGCAAGATGAGGCTTTGACCAGCTAAATTGAGAGATAGCGTAAAGCTACATGATTGTTTAGCTATTAGAAATTCTTATTTTACTTCAAGCAATTTAAAATAAAAGCACTGGCTAAGCATATCTTCTATCCTCCTTCTTTTTCTGTTATTTTTATTTCATTTAGTAGGAGCCTAACTGAATTCTCAGAATAGATACAGTAAAGATTTAATATTCTTTCTTAAAGATGATAATTATTCCAGGTCAGGGTGGAGATAATTACAAGGAGATAATTACAATTAAAATTAGTGTGTATTTCACATTAAATTATAATACAGTTGATGAGTGACCTTAAAATGTGAAAAGAAAAAAACAAGGGAACTAGACGTTAATTATTCATGCTAGTAAAGAACAAAAGAATGAGAAAGAAAAGCTACCGATAGAGCTAGAATACACATGTCCTTATTGAGATTCTATGGCAAAGTAGGATGAATTTTATATCCTTAAGCAATGAGGTCACCAAGCAAGTTGCCAGGGTAGCCAAGGAATCACCTTCCCAGAAGATATTCAAGGTTGAGATTTGAGCCCCGACTACGAGGAGTCAAGAAATCCAATATGTCATAATACTTGAGAACACTACATTACATGACTCAACATGCAAATTTGCAAGTAATCCACAGTGAAGAATTCTTTTCATATTCCAAGGTAAGCAAAATGTCCCAATCTGTATTAAGGAATCATTTGTTACTTTCAAGAGAAATTGAGCAATGAGTTTTTTAAAGACAGTTACTCACAAAGATCATTTTAGTATGAGTAATTAAAAGTTAAGACTAAAACTTGAAGAATCCAGTAAATATTAATCCGATTCAGAAATAAGTTTTGCAAGACGGGTAATGACAGTAATATGGATAACAAGAAATGAAATCTCTCAGATAATTGAAAACACACTGGAAGTGTAGGCAACAACAGGTTGGCAGACGAACTTAAATGTGGATAGAAAGGTTTACATTTGCATAATTGAAAGTAGCTTAATTTTCTCTATGCAATCTGGTTTAGAAAAAAAAATGTCACTTAACATTTCTTGGAGAATAACTTCTCAGTAACCAAGATGAAAGCAGCAAACAGAATTCTTCACTATTTTAATTAAAGAATGCAATTGCCAGCATCAACTGAATATACACTGTGTTCAGAGGGCTAGATCAGAGGCAGAGGCAGCTGGACATCACAGTGGTTAGTTAGGACTTTGAGTCACAAGGATGTGAGTTTAAATCCTGCCTCAGACATTCCCCATCTGTGTGATCTTTGGCAAATCACTTAATCTCTCCAGGCTTCAGCTTTCTCATTACGCGGATGATAATAGCATCTATCCCAAAGGGTAATTGTAAGGATCAACTGACTTATCATAAAGTGCTCTGTGAATATTAAAACATTGCATAAATGCTGACTATTACTAGCTTTTATTATTATTACATGAGGTAGACAATAATATCTAGTCTATGTTAGCACATATCACTACTGACTCTCAGATCTGGTCTATTAAATGCCTCAAGAAAAAAAAAAATCAGTCCCATTATTTCAAAGACACATCTCATTTTTTTAAATTAAAAAATGGTATTATCCAACTTGACGACCACCTTATTGACTAGACTTGTTTTGAGTGATTCTGTACTGATACAAGTGCTTTGCCTTTCATACATTCCAGCTACATGACCCCGGCCACTGTTCTCAGCACCCCAGGTGACTTTGTGAAACTTTGTCAGACCACAAGAGTTGTTTCTCTACACCAGCAGGAGAATCCTTGAGCTTCCTACCTCAATAGTGTCAGAAGCCCAGACCAAAAAAAAAAAAAGATACTTGAAAAGATTGCACTGCAAGGTCTGCAAGCATGCATCTTCTATTTAGAGCAAAAGGGGGATTTAGAAATTATGAAGGCCAATGCTCTCATTTTACAGATGAGGAAACGGGTCCAGAGAGGTTCACTAGACTGGTCCTCAGTCACAAAGCTAATATATAGGAGAGGCACAAGACTCGAACCCATGCCACGTAAGGTGGCATAGTTAGTAGCTGGCAGAGCCAATGCTCCCCTGACTCCAAAGAGCAGATTTCTCCTGCAGCCTGTCCCCCAAAGAAGCATTCCAAAAATGTTTTAAGTAATGGCAGCATCACTGGAATCAGCATAAAACCTCCCTAGGGTACTACTTTGAAAGGGAGGACATTCATTAATATTCATATATTTGATTAGGTTACTTTTAAAAAAAATCATTCCCACTATGTGGCTTAGCCACTAGATAACTGGAAACTTGAGTGAGTCTTGGTGCATAGTGGCTTCTGTCTACTCATCTGTGAAATGAGGGATCTCAGCTCAATGACTACTTTTTAGATCCCGCCACATAACAGTCTTCTATAATTCTGCAACTTTTTATATTCTGACACCTCATTTAAGAAAAAACAGGCAAATTCAAATACTGTTGCCATTAATGCAGGCTAAAATAAAATATGAATAGTTATGCTCCGAGTTTTGGCACAGCCATTTCAAGAATACTAAATCAAACTGCTGGTGTAACATTTCAAATTTCAATGGAAACTCTGTGGGGGGGGGGGGTTAGTGACATGACACAATTCATTAACACAAATTCTATACCACTTGTGTGACCTCCAGGGACTCACTTAGCTTTTTTGGATACTTAGCTACAAAATGATGGGGCTGGACTAGAAGACTTGAAGTCTTCTTCCAGGTCTAAACCTATAATCTTATGATTCTAAGTACAAAAATAAAAATGAATTCTTTTTCCCTCATCATAGGCTGTTCATAGCTCATATAATCATAGATTTTTTTGAGATGGAAGAAACCTAAATATCATCTAGTCCCAGCCCCACTTTTGAGGTGCGAAAAAACTGGGACTCAGAGAAATTGAAGGATTCATGGAGGATCACCAGGATAAATAAATTACAGATGTGGGATTTGAACACATGTTCATTTGAACCCATCTGACTCCAAATCAGCACTATTTCCACCATATCACCCTCTCTTAGTGTCAATGCTGAAAGATGTCAGCTAGAGGGGAAGTGAAGCTGGTGTCACTTTTATTTTTGTACTTAGAATCATAAGATTATAGATTTAGACCTGGAAGAAGACTTCTAGTGTTCTAGTCCAGTCCCATCATTTTATAGCTAAGGATCAAAAAAAGCTAAGTTATAGCTGGAAGGACTGAACTGAATCCTCTCACTTTACATAAGGACACTGAGGTCCATTGAAGGTAAGGGGCTTACCCAAGGTCACACAGGTTGTAAGTGACAGAGCTGGGACTTGAACCCAGGTTCTCTAATGCCAAATTCAGGGGTTTGGACACATGTAAGGTCCATTTTCTTAACAAGTTTTTCATAGGCTTTAAAGTTGAAAGAAACAGAGCCTATTGATTATTAACTCCAATTTCCTGACTTTATAGATGAGGAAACTTAAAAACAGAAAGGAGAAGTTACTTTTCCCAAGGTCACAAAGGTAATAATCAACAAAATTTGGATTCAAAGCCAAGGGCCAGGGCCTCTGCCCTCAGTTCTGGGGAGGGAAAAGAAGAGGGAAGGAATATGTATTTATATAGGACCTACTATGTGCCAGGCACCATGTTAAGCACTTTACAAATATTATCTCATTTGATCCAGGTCAGTGCCATTTCCTCTAGACCATAGTTCCCAAATAGAATGATTGGCTAAGGATACAATATTCTCCTCTGCAGACCAGAAACAATCCAGTTATTCACCTGTCAAGGAGAACAGGTAAAGAGGGAATAGAAGATTTAATATTCCAAAGAAAAAATGGCATAATTATTTAGC
>CM053626.1:40849672-40894752 GCA_028646595.1 Phalanger gymnotis
AAAAAAAAGAATAAATAGTGAAATGAGCAAAAAGTGATACTATTTCTCATGGCATCCATTACTCAGTTTATTAATCATATGAACAAGCTATCCCAATGTCTTGTTTATCTTCCTGGTTTATCAAAGATTCCATGACTGCTTGTAAAAAGCAAAATTTTGTCCTCCCCAAACTCACCTCCTGATTTTCGTTTGGATGATGACCCACCATCAGCTGGAGCCTGATGACTCCATGCATTTAAGTATCACACACCCCCACCCCCATTTGCCAATTTTCTCCTTCTACTACTGCTCTCACAAAAGTGAACAACTTGGAATTTCAACAATACAAAAAGACGAATGGAGGAAAGTCTAAAAGAGTTGGTACATTATTGAGATCTCACACTTAGGAATGAGAAAGAAAGAGAAAAAAAACTACGGGTCATTGAAAAAGTTAAGATACTCAAAACATAAACACACACATATAATCCCAGTTGATAGGAAATGCTAAGTTATTTACAAATCCAGAACAACAAAGCGAATCACTAAGAGGCAATGAGATCTGCAGAAAACACAAAATGATACAGGCCAAGGTCACTATAAGAGTGTGACAAATGTTAAGAGAACATGAGGATTAGAGTTGGGATTCTTCCTTAACACTGTATTGTACTTTATTTATATTTCTCCTTTATACTTAATGATTATTTTGTGTTAATGTCTTATGTCTCAACAAGTAACTTAAATTGGGCAGAGATCCCATATTATTCATCCTTATGTTTCTTTCAGTACCTTACATGGTGGCTTTCACATAGCAGTTACTGAATAAGTATTTGTAGTTATTTAGAGAAATATGTTTGTATAGTGGGTATGATCTTAAGTATTCATTTCTCATAACACTTTAGGCCAAAAGAGTATTCCTAATTGGGAGAACTGCATCTTCCACAATTCTTAGGCTGGCTGAAGCTGGTGACATAATTAGATAAGGATTAATTGCTCGGAAGTTCTAGACAAGGAGGGATATTTGAGGAGCTGGTCGACTGGAGGTGGTTATACAGGGGTGGTGCAGACAGATGTGAAAATGGCAAGCTACAGGGCTACTCCTAGAAAGGAAGAATGAAAAGGATCAAATGGAGTAAGATGGCCATGATTGTTCCCAAACTCAGGAGTCGTAGCTGGATCCTGATGACTCCAGAGCCAAGTTGAGAGGTTTTAGCCACATTTTAGCCTGTGATAAAAGATGCCTAAGAAAGAAACTCCAATGCACAAACAAAGCCAATGCAACCACGATTAGAAAGGAAGCAGAAAGCTGGGAAACAATTTTTATAATTAGTGTCTCTGATAAAGGCCTCATTTCTAAAATATATGGAGAAATGGGTCAAATTTTCAAGAATACAAGTCATTCTCCAATTGATAAATCATCAAAGGATATGAACAGGCAACTTTCGGATGAAGAAATAAAAGCTATCCATAATCATATGAAAAAATGCCCTAAATCACAATTGATTGGAGAAATGCAAATTAAAACAACTCTGAGGTACCACATCACACTTATCAAATTGGCTAACATAACAAAAGGAAAATGAAGAATAATGGAGATGTGGGAAAATTGGAATATCAATGCATTGTTGGTAGAGTTGCGAACTGATCCAACCATTCCAGAGAACAGCTTGGAACTATGCCCAAAGAGCTATAAAACTGTGCATGCCCTTTGATCCAACAATACCACTACTAGGTCTATATCCAAAAGAGATCATAAAAAAAGGGAAAAGGACCCACATGTACAAAAACATTTATAGCAGCTTTTTGTGGTGGCAAAGAATTGGAAATTGAGGGGATGCCCATCAATTGGGAAATGGCTGAACAAGTTGTGGTGTGTGAATGTAATGGAATACTATTGTTCCATAAGAAATGATGAGCAGGTGGATTTCAGAAAAACCTGGAAAGCCTTATAAAACTGATGCTCAGTGAAGTGAGCAGAATTGGGAGAACACTGTACACAGTAACAGCAACATTGTGCAATGACCAACTATGATTGACTTAGCTCTTCTCAGCAACGAAGTTACCTAAGACAATTCCAAAAGACCCATGATGGAAAATGGCAGCCACATCCAGAGAAAGAACTATGAAGTCTGACTACTGATTGAAGTATACTATTTTCCTTTTTTGTTTTGTTGTTGTTGTTTTTTAATTTCTCATGATTTTTCCCTTTTGTTCTGATTCTTCTTTCACAACATGACTAATACGTTTAATATGATTGTACATATATAACCTATATCAGATTAGATGCCACTATGAGGGGGGAGAGGAGGGAGGGGGGAAATTTAGAGCTCAAAATCTTACAAAAGTAAATGTTGAAAACTATAAAGAAAGAAACTCCAAGAGAAAGAAGGCACAGCACCCTAAGCTCTTAGCACCCAAGATTTCCTCTTCAAAATGCAAAGAACAATAAAACTGGGGTAATGAGTCTCCCATGAGGTCACAACTGGATGTGTCCTCCCACTATGCTTGGGAATTAGAGAGATTTAGGGGTAATTAAACAATAACTTCCTTATAGGTCCAGGAGATTGTTCACACTTGTGTATGAGTGCAAAGAGTGGTTTTACTAAAATCCCTTTCCTTTTATGTTATAATTTGGTGTTTTTGCTGTTGGTTTTGTTGCCTCCTGTATGGTCAGCAGACCACGGAGAATGGATTGGAGAGGTATTCAGGCCGTAAAGTATAGATTGCTGCTAAGCCAAAACACACCACATGGGGAGGGAGAAAAGGAAGGGGAACAAGGGGTGATGCATTTCAATCATAGCCACTAAAGAAAGACTCAAACAAGTAAGGGTCAAGTAATAACTACTGACAGGCACAATTCAGACTGCTAGTAAACTCCATTAGATTTGGAATTATAGGTATTTAAAGACCAAATTAATGGCCTCCTATTCTTACTGCCTTCAAATTCTTCTGGCAAAAATCCATCTTATACAAAGGTGACCACTCCAGTTTACCTCTGACATTTTCACCACATCATATCATTGCTCAGACACCTACAGTGGCTTCCATTATCTGCAGATCAAAAATAGTTTTCCCCACCGTGTATTCAAAGTTCCCAATCCACAGACTTCCTTGATCTTTCTAGCCTCATCTCCCACTGACCCCTTAATACCTTTTGCCACCTTAGAACTGCTGCCTCTTTTCTCTCCAGAACTGCAAGTCCACTTCCCCTCATGATTTCAACCCTTCCCCACTGTGATCATTCATTTCTCCAAATTCTGAAACATTCGTATATTTATTTATTAAATAGGGACTGGTCTTTCCCAAATTATGAAGCCAGTACTGCTTTTCCCATTTCCATTGGCACCTCAGGGCCCAGTATCTTCAGACTCTCTCTTCCCTTCCTACCCCACCCCAACTCAGGAAAGCATTCTATGATTACTTAAGACATTGTTACCTCTTCCTTAGGGATAAGATGTTGGATTTTCAACAGTGTTCTTAAGCAAAAAGAATTAATCTCTCAGTGCAAAATTGCAATCATTCAATGAGCAAGGAGAGGAGATATTACAAGGGGAGGGGGCTTTCTCAACACTCCCATGCTAGTCAGCCTGGTTCCACTTATCCTTTTGAACTAATTCTACAGGGTGTCCCTAAAGTCTGGACACAGGAAAAATGCATATTTTGAAATATTTGGAATATTAACAGACCTTAGCCCCCTTGACTTCTTTTTCTGGGGTATGCTAAAGGAGGAGGTGTAGTCAATGAAAATCACAGATGCAACACACTTGATTGAACACGTAAAGAGTGAATGTGCTAAAATTGACGGCAATGTGGAATTATTGCATCGAGTTCACATGAATCTTGCAAAGCGCATCAACCTTTGCATCACAAATGATGGAAGTCATATTGAGGATGTTATTTGTTAATATTCCAAGTAAATAAAATGTTGAAAATTTCATTAATTTCATTTTTTGAAAACATGCATTTTTGCCTATGTATCCAGACTTTAAGAACACCCTGTACATTAGTCTTTTTAACTAAACTTTTAACCGCCCAGGACAAGAATTATGTCTTCTTTCTCATTACCTCTAGGGCCTCATACACAACACAGGCTTTTAGAATTAAGTGGGGCTTGGTTTTTGTTGTTATTGTCAGCACTTTCTGAAATCCTGTTCCCACAATGCAGGAACTGGAGATAAAAGAAGTGTTGACATTCAGACTTTGGAATGAATTAGAAAGTGGAAAGAAATGTTATAAACCCATTAAGGGAAAATGGAAAAGATTATACACACACCAATCTCCCCCTTTTCTTGCCTCCGAATTCCCACATCTCTTCCTGTGATTAGGCTGGTATAGTGAGTAATTTGTAATTGAGGCAGGTTCGTTTTTTTTTTTTTTTCCAGGGGTGGAATATCTGGCCTCTTTGAGATTACAAGTAATTACTCCTTTATGGCCAGAGGTCATTTATACTTTCCTCCCGCTTCTCCCCTGAGGGTGTTCAAATAACGAGCAATTTCTCCATAGAGAATGGCTGCTGTGGGATCAATGATCAGAGAACACATTATTTCTCTGAAGAAAATTATTCACTTAGCTCAATAAAACACTACTGCTTCGAGCCAGTTACTGGGATACAGCTTTGTTCTATAGACTTCTCTTTTGTAAAAGGTATTCACCCTAATGGGCTCTTTTATCTGTTAAGTGTTCACATTTTAAGATACAAAAGTTCTATTTGCCGTATAGAAGGTAAGAGTAAGAAGATACTGAAATCCAAGCCAGCAAGCATAACATGCCATTACCAGAAAGCTCCAGATAATACAACTGAAGTCCCGGATACATATCAAAGATTCTAGGACTTAACACTTGAAGCACTTTGAGGCCTCCTGGTCCAACCCCCTCATTTTACAGATAAGGGAACTAAGCCCCACAAATTTAATTCAATTCAAGAAACATTTATTAAATGCTTCCTATGTAAAAGGTTGACTTATTCAAGGTCACACAGGTGACAGGCAACACTTGAACCCAGATCCTCTGACTTCAAGACTTCCAAATCTCCCTAGGATTATACTAGACCATCAGGAATAAAATAATCTGCTTAATGGCTAGTTTTAATAAAGTTTTGACAGCTAAAGATTTATGCTCTGACTTTTAATGATAATGCCTTAATATAGCTTTAACAGCCTTGATTCCTGTTTTAGAACAGAGCTGTAATCACAAAAACACAGAATGGAATGAAAGTATATGACATCACATGTAGTGTTCATATAGATAGATTATATTATCTGTCAAAGAGAATGATCTTTGTACTCAGGACCAAAGAAAAATGGCTAATAAAGAACTGAAATCGAAGATAGGTAGGAAGATAGTAAGAAAGCACTTGCTGTCTTGTTGGAGTTCAAGTCAATGGATCCAGATGACCTTTATCCCAGGGTGCTGGAAGAACTGAACAATATAGTTGCTGAGCTGTGGTTAATCTTCGGAAGACCACAAAGAATGGAAAAGTACCCCAGACTTGGAGTACAAATACTACAATGTTTTCTTTTCTTCTTTTTAATGTCTGAGAATGGAACCTACAAACTACAGAGAGCTTGATTGGCAAAAAAAAGTCAAAGTGATGGCTAATGAAAATTTTCACAGAATCCAAGAGTGCTGTTTAATATTCTTACTTGGGTGAAGCCATAGAAGGCATGCTTGCCAAATATGAAGCTGACACAAATCTAGGCAGGATAGTAATTATCACAAAGAGCCAGTCTGGCTTTATAAACACAGATTATACCATACTAACTTCATTTCCTTTTTTAAGATGCGATTACTTGGCTAGTGGATCAGGGGAAGGCTTTGGATGTAGTTTACCCAGATTTTAGCAGAGTATTTGACACAATTTCTCTTGCTATTCTTGCAGACAAGATGGAGAGGTACGATTTAGATGAAAGTACAGTTAGATATTATTCAGAGCTGGTTGAATGCCTGGACTGGAAGGGTAAGAATAATAAGAGCTAACATTTATATAGCACCTACTGTGTGCTAGGCACTGTGCCAAGTGCTTTACAAATAGACATTACTTCAACGAATGTCATGTTGGGATGATATCTTATAGAGTGACCCAGGTGATTGAGTTTGTTTCTGTACTGTTTAATATTTTTTATCAGTAGCTTGGATGAAGACATAGAAGGCATGCTCACCAAACACAGAGATGACACGATGTTATGCAGAATGGCAAACACACCAGATAACAGAATCGATATCTAAAAGTATCTTTGCATTGGGCAAATCTAATTAAGTAACATTTATTAAGAAAAAAATGAATCCTTGGATTTAAAAAAAAGTCAATGATAAAAGGATATGAAGGGGTAGATGGGGTCTAAGGGAGCTGCCAACACAGTAATCATTCATAGTAAGATGTAGTAATCGAAAAAGGAAATTCATTAGGTATATTAAGGGAAGCATAGTAGCCAAGACTAGAGTGAAGATTGTCCTGTGATATCTTGCTCCACTCTGGTCAGGCCACAACTGGAGTATTGTGTTCAGTTCTGGGTATCATATTTTAAGAAGTATATATATGGGGATAAGGTAAGAATGTCCAGGGGACCATGATCAGGATACACGAAGGCCTCTCAAGACCAAACCACATGAATAATGATTGAACTGGGAATGTTAATCAAAACTGATAACCATTTATTAGGGATGTTATTTTAAGGGTATTTTTGTTCAGGTATGATTTGAACTAAATAGCCTCTATCATTCTTCCCCACTCTGAGCTTCTGTGATTCTCTGATATCAATGCTGGATATCAAGAGTAGAATATTATTTAGGAAAACTGTTTAGATAAAAAATTTTAAAAGATAGGCCTTTGTAGAAACATGAATATTAGCAGCTATACTTTCCAACTTCAAGACAAAAATCAATCACCACCCAGAAATCCAAATGCTAACACAGATTAGACTAGCAAAGGTGACCAAAGATGAAAATGGTAAATCTGAGAAAGACTATGGAAAAGAAGAAGTCCTATGAAAGTGGAGTTGTAAATTGGTTTAAAAGTCTTTTAAGACAATTTGCAATTACACTAAAGTCACCAAACTGTACATAAGCTTTGATACAGAGAAACTGAAATCCCAATGGGATTAATCCAAAGAGGTCAAAGTCAGAGTTAAAAGTCTCATATATTAAAAAAATATAGTAGCACTTTTTTTGTAGAAGCAAAGAACTAAGAGGAATACAGGTGTTAACCTGTTTGGAACAGAGTAGTGTTGGTGTGGTTGGGGAGAAAGGAACAGAGAGAGAGAGAGAGAGAGAGAGAGAGAGATGGACTAGGGAAAGGCTAAACAAAACTTTGCTATATGAAGGTAATGGAATAATATTGCGTCAGAAGAAAGGGCAAATATGAAAGATTCAAAGCAAATTGGAAAGACTTGTATGACTTGAGGCTGAGTTAAGTAGAACTAGGAGGGCAATGTACATACAATGATTGTAATCATTTAAAGGAAGGTAACATTGAAAGACATCAGAAGTTGAAAGTAGAAAGAACACTGGTTCAGGAGTCTGAGGGCATGGGTTTAAATCCTACCTCTGCCTTGGACACTTATTGCCTGAATGACTGTGGGTAAGTGAGTTAACTTCCCTTGGCCTCAGTTTCCTCAGTTGTAAAATGAGAGGGTTAGACTAGATGATTTTTGAGGTCCCTTCCAGCTCCAGATTTAGGATCCTATTTTTTTAAATGTAGTAGCAATTGATAACTTCTGTTGGCTAATGATGAAATACCAAAGAGACAGTGGAATGTAGGTATGAGAAATGCATATGTTTTATGACACATCCAGTGGGATGACTGTTTTCTTACATAGGAAAGGAGAGGAGAAAGGAAGAAGAAGAGAAGGGAAGGAAAGGAGTCATTCATCAACAGTAATTTTTAAAAGAAAAAAAGTATCAATAAAACATTGATTTTTTAAAAATTTGATCAAATATACTATTTAAAATGGCAAATGGACCCATGAAGAAAAGATGAGGCCTTCCTTAATTACCCTCCTACTTGAATCTATTACCATTTAATGTTGGAAGCAGCACAATCAGACCCAAATGCAAGTCATTACATTCAAAAAGTGCCACAGCTACTTGGCTAATTTGATCATTAGAAATCTCCATAAAAATCTCCCATGGATAATAATGCATTGCAGTCTGTGGTTGGGTTACCATAGCTTATAAGAAACCAGTAAGGAGCACTGTTTGCTCAGAAGTGCTTAGGACATTGCATGCATACAAGAAATATTTTAAAAGAATAACCTGACCTCAAGTTATGTACCACCAAGCATTCCTTAGCTTAAACCTAGAGGATAAGCATGCTTCAGGACACACTAGAGCATATTTAGAGAGAGCTACCTTGTAGTGGGATGGCATGCATCTTGAGAGCAAATAATACATTCTTTTCATCATTGTAAACCTTTCTAAAGCCTACTTAATGCTAATTAACAAGGATGTTTTCTTCTGATACAAAAAGTCATCCATCACAATTTTTTTTTGAAATCTCAGAAATATTCCAAACATACCATTTGCCCTCTGTCCACAACTACTTTTACTTAAATCATTCTTCCCCCTTCCCTTAATCCCTAATAGATTCCAAGAGTTGGAAGGCACCACCTAGGCCACTGAATACAAATTACACCTAAAACAACTTTCCTCCACAATGTCACAAGGAAGAGATCATCACATGTCTACCTGAAAACCAACAAAGTCTGTATGTGGGGGAAGAGGGACCAGCTACCCCTAAGCCAGCCCATTTCACTTTTACAAAGCTCGGTTGGCTCATTTTTTTGTATCCAGCTGAAATCTGACTCGTAATTCCCACACATTGTCCCTAATTCAATCTATCCTTCAGGGTAGAGTAGAAGCTATCTAAACCTCTTCCCTATCATAGACTTCCAAATAATAGAAGATAATAATTCTATCTTCCCTGAGTTTTCCCTCTTCTCCAGGCTAAGCTTTCTCTGTTCAATCCTTTTATGGCATATTGCCCAGTTTTCTCACCAACCCAGTCATCCTCTGCCTTGCCTATTCCCTTCCGAAAAGGTGGAGGCCAGAAATGGACACAGCACTCCCAAAGCAGTCTAATGAGGGAAGAATACATCTCAACTATTACTTCTCTCATTCTAGACACGGTAGCTCTCTTTTTGTTTTTTCAATTTTTTAAACATTTTTATTTAAAGTTTTGAGTTCCAAATTCTATCCCTTCCTCCCTCCCTCCCTTCCCTTACCCCTTCCTAAGATGGTAAACTATCAGATCTAGGTTATACATGTGCGATTATGTAAAATTTTCCACATTAAGTCATTTTGTACAAAAAGACTCAAAAGGAAAAAATGAAAAATAAAGTAAAAAATAGCATGCTTTAGTCTGTATTTTAAAATATCAAAAGAAATATCAGTTCTTTCTCTGGACACGGATAGCATGCTTCACCATTAGTCCTTTGGGATTGTCTTAGATCATTGTATTGCTGAGAATAGCTAAGTCATTCACAGTTCTTCATCGAACAATATTGCTATTACTACGTATAGCATTCTCCTGATTCTGCTCACTTCACTATGCATCGGTTCATGTAAGTTTTTCCAGTTTTTTTCTGAAATCATCCTGCTTGTCGTTTCTTATAGCACAATCATATTCAGTTACAATCACATACCACAGCTTGTTTAGCCATTCCCTGATTGATGGACATCCCTTTGATTTCCAATTCTTTGCCACCACAAAAAGAGCAGCCATAAATATTCTTGTACAAATAGGGCCTTTTCCCTTTTTCATCTTTAATATCAATCTTTGGGTTATAGACTTAGCAGCGACACTACTGCATCAAAGGGTATGCACAATTTTATAGCCCTTTGGACATATTTCCAAATTATTTCCCAGAATAATTGGATCAGTCCACAACTCCACCAACAGTGCATAAGTGCCACAGTTTTCCAACATCCATTGTTTTCCTTTTTTGTCATATTACAGTGGCTCTCTTAATGAAGCCTTAAATTGGAGACTACCATTTAACACTATTGTCTTACAGTTTACTACAACTACCCAGTCGTTTTTCTAATCACAAGACCATAGATGAACTGTTATCTGCCTAGACCTCACTCAGTTTATATTTCTGGGCACCTGAGAATTCACAGGTGCCCCTATTAAGTTTAATCTTACTAGATCTAGTCCATCATTCTAGCTTGTTATCTTTTTGGATCATGAATCTGGCACCTAATGTTAGCTATTCTGTCCAGCTGGGCTTTCTGTCATCTGGCGAGACAAGCATGTCTTGTGGAATAAATGGCCTCTGAGGTTTCATACACATCGGAACTTCTATGAGTTTATGAATGATGAGATTGGGAGGTCATCAGGAATGTTGAGTGCGTAAGGGGGAATGTGAAACAAGTCTGGAAAGGTAGGTTGACACCTATGCTGCTTCCAGAGAAAGAATTAATGTTGTTTGAATATAGACTGAAACATGCTATTTTTCACTTTCTTTATTTCATTTTTACTTTTATTCAAGTCTTCTTGTACAAAATGACTAATATAGAAATATTCTACATAATTGCACATGTATGACCTATATCTGATTGCTGTCTCAGTATTTTGTCCCAGAGAGGGGAGAGTCACTGTAGATTTTCAAGTAGCAAAGTTAGAATCGTTCCTTATTTTGGCAGCTGGGTGGAAGACAAACTGGAAGCAGAAAGGCCAATTAATTAGGAGGTCCAGGTGAGAAGTAACGAGGACCTGAACCAGAGTAGTGTTGGTGTGGTTGGGGAATATGGAATAGAGAGAAGCAGATGGACTGGTAAGCTGTGAATGTCAGGACAAGTAGATGAAGAAACCAAAGTTGGAAGACAGTACATCATTGAACTGGTTAATTATTAGGTCAAAACTATGAAGGGAGAAATGTATGGCCAGATCAGGGGTGGCGGGCTGGGAAAACAAGGAGAAAGCTTGGAGGTGGTGATAAATAGGTTTGCAGGGGTGGGATAGAGACAATGATGAAAAGGTGAACATAATGAAAGGGGAATTTAAGATTTCAAGGTTGCAGAAAGGGAGCAGTTTGGGCTAATGAGGTCTAGAGAGTGGGTGGGTAGGTAAAGTGGACAGATAGTCCAGGAAGATTAACTGAGAGGCCAGAGTGAGAGAATGATGATCCAAAGAAATCTTAACACGGGCTAGAATGATGGGCTGAGTCTAAGAGCATAAAATTCAATAGAGGATAATGTAAATATTTGTTTTTTTTAAAACATCAAGTCCACAAATACAGGATAGGGAAGGCATGGCTACATGATAGTTCATGAGAAATAGATCTGGGTGTTTTCACGGACTGCTGGATCAAAATGAGTCAATAGTGTGGCCTGGCAACCACAATGCAAATGTAACCCTAGGCTGCACTGAGACCCAGCAGCAACAGTGAAGGAGGTGATACAGTTAACCTATACTCTACCTGAGCCATATCATATTTCTAGTACTCCATACATTTCTGGTGCCACATTTTAGGAAGAATATTGCTAAGTTAGGCAACAGCCAAAGAAGGAAAACCAGGATAGTAGTGAGGTTACTGGATACTATACCATCCATTCAAGGATGGACTGAAACAACCTGAGATATTTACCCATGAGAAGAAAACTCATAAGGGATATGATAGCTGATATTAAATATATGAAGGGCTATCATATCTAGAAAGTGGCACAGTAGCTACAAAGCGGGGCCACAGTGAGAAAGACTCATTTTCTTGAGTTAAATCTGGCCTCAGACACTTACTAACTGTGTGAGCCTGGGCAAGTCACTTAACCCTGTTTGCCTCAGTGTCCTCACCTGTAAAATGAGCTGGAGAAGAAAAAGGCCACCTACTCCAGTATCTTTGCCAAGAAAACCCCAAATGGGGTCATGAAGAGTCAGACACCACTGAAAAATGACAAAATCATATCTAGAAGGACTAGAATTTTTATGTTTAGCTCCATAAGGAAGAAATGGGAGCAGCAGGTGGAAATTAGAGACAGGAGGTTTCAGTTCAATACCACAGAAACCATTCCTCATCATTAAAACTACCCAAGAGGAGAATGGGCTACATCAGAAGAGAGCAGGTTCTGCCTGAAGCAAAGCTTTCAAAGCAGAGGTCTGCTGACTGTTGTTAGTTGATAGCAGAAGAGCTGCTTGGCCAGGTAGCCCTTCAAGTCCTCCTATTTGCGATTCTGTTCTTCATGTGAAGTGTCCTTCAAATATCCCACCTCCTTTCTTTGTGGCATAGTAGACAGAGAATAGGCCTCAGCCGGGAAAACCTGGGTTCAATTGGCATCTCTAGAAGGAAGGAAAGAGAGGAAGGAAGGGAGATAGGGAGATAAGGACAAAGGAGCAAGGATGGAAATAAGCATTAAGTACCTGCTAGGTGCCAGGCAATGTGCTATGCTCTTTCCAAATATTATTTCATTTGATCCTGGGGGTGGGGGTGGGTGCTATTACTGTCCCCATTTTATAGATAAGGCACCTGAGGGAGACAGAGGACTTGCTTAGGATCACAGAGCTAATAAGCATCTAAGGCTGAATTTGAACTCAGGTCTGACTCCAGGTCCCATGCTCTGTTTAATGCACCACCTACCTGCTTAGTGACACATACTGATTGCATAACCCAGGCACATTGTTGAACCTGTCTGTGTCCCAGCCAGCTCTCTGAGATTATGTACCTTACAAAGCAGGCATACAGAGGAATTGGTAGAAGGAGTTTTCTCCTCAGCAGTTGCCTATGACAATGAAATTTCAAGTCAGGTTTTCCCTACATACACACATACACACATACACACACATGCATACATGTACAGTCACACATATACAAATATACTCACATATACACGCCTGCACACACTAACATACAAACACACATAATCCACACTTGCACACAAACATGCCCCACGCACTTGCACACACACATACACACACATGCATGCACCCACACAAACAAATCTTGAGGTCTGGCAATTTTAAAAACACACTTTCTTTTAAATGTACCCATCCAGATTTTAGAGATACCTGGGAAGAATTGCACGAACTGATATAGAGCGAACAGCGCCTGAAGAACAATTTATACAATAATACATTATTAAAAACAACAAACTTTGAAAGACTTGAGAACTCTGATCGACACAATGACTATATGATTCCAGAGGACCAAAGGTAAGGCATGCTACCCACCTCCTGACAGAGAGGGACTCAAGATGCAAAATAAGACAAACAGTTTGGAATATGGCCAATGTGGGAATTTGTTCTGCATATACATAATATGTATTTATATGTATGTATATGTGTATTTATGTATATATATTACAAAGAATTGAGTTTTTTTTCTTTTTGCAATGGTAGAATGGGAAGGGAAGAAGTGATAGGGATAGGTAAGAAAAAGAAAAAAACAGAGGACCATCAAGTCACAGAGATTTTTTTTAATGTAGAAACAAGAACAGAAGGAAGCCCAGAACAAAGCAGAGGCAAGCAGCAGAGCTTTGAAAGCTACAGGTAGAACTTACATGCTTGCAAGTGAGTTGCATATAATAGATCTAGCCAATCAAGTATAATCTTCTTTGTCTATTCTACTCTATATATGGAAATATCCATTTTAGTTTTTGTCTGTTTAATTCAGACTTTTAAAAAATGTGCCTGAATGCTTGTGGCTTTCTTAATTAAACAAGAAACTGACCCTGTCACCCAGAACCCACAGTGATATGCTTCAGGAGTAATAATCAGATAATAATTTGAACAAGGTTTTAATGCTATCATTTCAACTTTGAGGAAAATAAATAAAAGATCAGGGCTTCCTGAGGTCCCACAATAGTAAGTTTTGGTTTGGAGAGAAAAACCTTTTAAAATTATTATTTGTGTGCATTCGAGTTCCTGTAGGAACATATATATGCCTCTGAATTCTCTACCTTTGCTACAAAAAAAGACAGGGGTACGTCAAGCTGCCCAGCCATATTCAAGTACTGAAATCACTCATCTCTTAAACTACTTGTATCCACGTCTGGCCCTGAAAACATTTCATTTTATAAAAATATCATTTCCTGTCACATTTTCTTGGGTGAATCAGGATCAGTGCTTAAATCCCCATTGGTGATGGTGATAAGGTTACTTTGCAAAGCCCAAGTTTTTATAGAACAGCATGTTCCCATCACCTTGGCCTTGAATGCCCACAAGAGAATTGCTACCAATTTGGGCTGGCACACTTGCCTTAGAATTCTATTCAAGTAATTCTTTCCACCCAAAACCATTCTCTCACATCCTGGAAGTCAATGATATATTTAAATCAGGTTGCTAAAAGTGGATGGAAAGGAAAAGGCCAGAGTAATAAAAATGGGTAAGATAGTATTAGGATTTTGCCTAGAATGATCAATATTATCAGAGATGTTTCTTTCTTTTTTGCAATATTTTTAACATTTCCTCCACTTACAATGATAATTTTTGTTTTTATATTATCTTAATTTCTAAATATATCCCTCCCCTACCACCATTGAGCCAGACATCCTAACCACCTCCACAAAAAAAATTAAAGTAAAAAAAGCAGTTTAGCAAAACTCACCACATTAAACCCAGTCTGACAGTACATGAAATGTTCAGCTGCTGAGAGGCCTCCATCACTTCAAAGAAGGGAAGGAGGTGCACTTTCTCTTCTCTTCTCTTGAGCCAAATTTGGTCATTATAATTACATGGCTGCTTTAAACAATATTTAGCAATTTTGGAACAGGGTCGCTCCTGCAGCAAACAAGTGTTATTATGTACCAGTCAGAGAGCAGGATCAGGATAAAAAATTCCTAGGTTCTACTTCCAAATGATTTCTGACTGTGACTTTGGGGAAGCCCCTTAGCATCTCCGGATTTTAGTTTATCTCACTGCGGAGTGGGAATAAAGCCGGAGTCTGGCAAAGAAGTGAATGTTGTCACATGTTCTACTCTTAATTAAGGATGCTCAGTTCTGGCTTATCCTCAAAGATGTTTATCCAGATTAAAGTGGGCCAGTAAGGAATAAGAGGAGAGAGGGAGGCTGCTCTAGACCAAAAGCGTAGTGGGATAACTGGCCCAGCCCAAGAAAACTTAGGCTGGTCCAAGCCCAGAATCATTCTAGGGGGTCTTCTCTTCCCTCATTAGGCTGTAAGCTCCTCCAGAGCAGGGACTGTTGTCTTTATACCCCCTCCCCCACCCCGGGCTTAACCCAAAGTCTGGTACATAGAAAGTGCTTTTGAAATGCTTGTCGATTCATAGGGTGAGGATTTCTGAACAAAGCTGATTTCTCCTCCCCTGATTCAATATAGCCAATCTGGATGACCTCTAGAACTGCTTCATCAGAAAGCATTTCTTGAGGCTGTTCCATACTAGAACAGAACTGTTCATCGTATTCTAGGTCAGAGCTATGACATCTCAACTCCCTACCCCCTACAACTTCCTCCTTCACCCAACACATACATTTGTACCTCTTGCCTTGGTCAGATCCATATTGAAAGCAGAGCAAGGGTAGATGGGTGGAATGGCTAAGCACTTTGTTACATGTTCTTCTGTATTGTCCCATGGGATACTGGATTGTATCAAACTCTGAAGTGTTTGAATAATACCAGTATAAAACTGTGGCAATTTAATTTTTTTTTCGTTTCTACTTTTTTTGGAACAGTGTCTAGGAAGATTAAGTATTTAGAAGGAATAAAGGTCATTCAGTATGAACACACTGTGTTGTGTTTAATGGGAGAGATCACTGGAAAGAAAGATAGCAACTGGGCTACATCTCCTTGGAATTTTTGGGTTTTGAGGCTGAATATAATTTAGTAAAGAGACAATTTTATCCAAAAGATCCCAAGAAAAGTTAACACGATCTAGACAGACACTGACTGAAGAACAAAAATCCCTAAAACCACACCCTGTACTTTTCCTATTTTAGAAAGTAAATTGCTGGCTATGTAAAGGGTTTTTTTTATTTGCTTCTGTGAGTTGTATTTGAGGGGGAGGAGAAGGAGTGGAGGAAGTGTCCATCTGCCAGTGTATTTACTATAGTTGGTGGCTATCCTGAATACCTAAAGTAGGGTGCATAGCAAACCAGACCATCCCATCATCTTTATTTTAAGAATAATGAAACTGAATTGAGGTGGCTTATTCAAAAATCAACAAAGAATTACATCATATCATGAATCATACACATATAGGATCATTGTCCTAGAACAGGAGATTTTCAATTTCCTCATTTTTGAAGATGAGAAAACTAAAGCCTAGAAAAGTTAGGTGACTTGATCAAGTTCATGAAGGTGGGCTTCAAAGCCCAGAATTCTGAGTCCAAATCCATCACTTTCCACTGCTTGCCACAATTACGTATTTCCCCACATATAAGACATACCCTTTTCCAAAAAATCTGGGGTCTAAAAACTGGGTGCATCTTATACAGTGATTGTAGAATTTTTTACTTGCACTTCCGGCTTTTTCGCACTTGTTTTTGCGCTCATTGTCGTAGATTTTTTTACTTGCATTTCCCACTTTTTCGCGCCTATTGTGTTTGCGCTCATTGTTTCGCATTTGTTACCGGTATATTAGGTTACATTTTGCCATGTTCTGCCCAGAAATGGCTCAGAAAAGATTTTCCTACAGTGGTGAATTCAAGTGATCCAGTTTGCAAAAGTGAATGGAAACCATGCTGCTGAACGTAACTTTGGTCCTCCTCTAACTGAGAAAAGACTGGCCATGGGAAGAAGAAACCTTACTGAAAACGCCACGGCAGAAGAAGGCCATGAGAGGCAAGTCAGCAAAATGTCCTGGCTTAGGGAACTGGAGATATGAATTGAAGAGCAAAGGGCAATTGGAATTCCTGTGTCCACAAAGATGGTTCAGCATGAGGAAAGAAGAATTTGCTGATGAAAAAGCAGTTACTGGTTTCAAAGGAGGACACAATTGGTGCTTTAGGTTCATGAAACGGAATGGACTAAGCATGAGTACATGCACCAGACTTGCCCAAAAGATGCCTGAAAGCTATGAGCAGATGAATAAAACTTGAGTTCAATAACTTTATGTAATATATTTTTTTCAAATTTTGGGCCCCGAAATTAAGGTGCATCTTATACATGGGAAAATATGATATTCCAGAATTCAATGACACAGTAGATACTGAAACCCCTAAGAGCTTAGCCTTTTCCCTTGCCATCTACCAATGTTTTAGGTTGTGACATTACTAGACAAAATAAAATAGGTCACACTCATTGAAAGCAACATAATAAAGAATGAGGCTGGGTAAAAGGCACCAAATGCCCCTTTCATTAGATCCTTCCTGCTCCCTCTGCCCTCTTGTGTTTATCTCTCCACCCTTCCTTTGTGTCTCCTTTATCCTTTCTATTTTCCCTACAGTATCTTTTTGTTTTGAATCTTCAAATCTGAGAAAAGAACACTGAAGTGAAAGAGGGATATTTGGCCAAAATCTTCACGTTTAAAGTTGCCCTGCAGCTCTGAGAATCAGCCACATGTTCCATGAGCCCAGACCCTGTGTCTTTATATATTTAACTATGGTGTCTACTATACGGAAATCCTTTTCACTTCATATGCTGGGTTGCTGTGGTCACCATCCTGGTACAGAAACAGTTGATTTCCCTTGTGCAAAGAGCAAAGATATCACAGAACAATCATTAATTAATAATTATCCAATCCCTGAGGCTCAGGAGATGGAAGTAGCTGTTGTTGACATGAAGAAAGAGAATCTACAGCCTTTCACAGCTCACACCTTACTTCTGATAAGATTCTTTTAGGAAGATCATAGATCAGCCAAAGGTGATGGGTTTTCTCTTCCCCACCATCCTGGGTCACCCTCCTTAAAAACAACACTGAAACTAAAATCCAGAGATGCTCGGTGGGCAGCCACAGGGTCTCGAGGGGAGATGAAGCCAATGTTTATTTCAGTTTTCTATGTTCTGTACACCCTACCCCAGGGTCCTTGGGTGCTCTTGGACTGAGATTTCTCCCTGGCCAAATTTTCTTTAAAAGCATGTCTATATGCTCCCTTATTGATATAAACACAATAGAAAGGACCCTATTACAAATTCTCCACCAGTGGAGAAAACACGAGGGGCCTTTGCCTAAAATGTCACAGGGTCTAGAATTAGTGGAGACATTTTGCAGATATAGAAATCAAAGCCTTGAAGGGGGCAGTGACCCAAGATTACCCAAAATATAAGTAGCCATCCTTGGATTTGAACCCAGGTCCTTTGACTCAAGACTTAGTAATATCCTTGTGCCAGACACAGCCTGACTATCCATAGTAGTGCTCCTTATGGGGAACATCCCTGAGGTCACATTGTACTTGTACACTTATCATGCCAATGATGAGAAGCATCATACTGTAATGGGCAACATGCTGGACAAGAATACCTAGGTTCACATCTGACTTCAGATACTTCCTACTGTGTTATCACAGGAAAGTCATTTAACCTCTCAGGGTCTCAGTTTCTCCTTCAGGACAATAGCAACAATAATAAATACTACTTCATAGGATTGTTGAGAGGAAAGTGCTTTTTTAGCCTTAAAACACTACAGCAATGTGAGTTCTATTCTACGTTGTAGGGAATCAAGGTGGCACAGTGGATAGTGTTGGGGCTGGAGTCAGAAAGACCAGAGTTCAAATGCAGCCTCAGACACTCACTGGCTGTGTGACCCTGGACAAGTCCCCTAACCCTGTTTGTCTCAGTTTCTCACCTATAAAATGACCAGGAGAAAGAAATAGCAAACCACTCCAATATCTTTGCCAAGAAAATCCCCCATAAAGGGGCCATAAAGAGTTGGCCACAACTGAAAAATGAATTAATGGCAAGAACAAAATTATAGTTGTTTGGCTTATTGCTCCTCTTAATTTATGTTCTAGTTCTGATTCATCTTTGTATTTACTCATTCCTTCAAAAAGTATGCAAATGTCTAAATTTTTTTAAAAATGCCTACTAAGTACCAGTACCCTCTGGGGAACTCAAAATAATCTCTGCCCTTGAAAAGCTTATATTCCATTGTGGGAAAGGAAAAAGAAAACAAACATGTGCACAGATAAGTACATTTTAAAATGTAAATAAACTAATCATTTCAGAAGGAAGGCTTTGAGAAAGTCTTTCCACACTTATCTAGAACATTAGCTATATTACCTCTGGCAAATGATTTCATTTCTCTGAGTCCCGCAACCCTGAGATATCCAAGAGAGTGTAGTGACACTCAGCCAGTCTGGAACATCACACACAAGAAACTTCAGTAAGTCCCTTCCCCTCTCCATGCCTCAGTTTCCCCATCTGTAAATGGAGGGTTTGGATGAGATGATCCCTAACACAAAGTCTAGTTGTGTGTCTACGAATAAATCATTCCATCTCTCCAAGCCCCGTTTTCCTCATGTCCTGCCATATAATACTCTAGAATTAGTATTCCCAACATACAGCACACAGGTTCCACTGAAGAGTCCACAGTGCCCAGCACAGTGCCTGGCACAGGACGTCCTCAATGCCTGACACGATGTTTTACAAAGAAAGGCAGCAGCCTGGCATAGTGCAAACAGAAACAGGACACTAAACTTTACACGAGGATCCCTGCATGTGCATGTTAATTTAGAAAACCACATATTAACATTCTCCGTGTTCTACTGTATTTTATTTTGTTAAATATTTACCAATTACATTTTAATCTGGTACAGGTCATATGTTTGACACCTCTGGCACAGGGTATGAGATTCAAAGTCAAGAAGGTACTTAGCCCTGGGGTACAAAGGATTTAACCTCTCTGAGGTTTAGTTTCCTCAGTCTTCAAAGTGAGGATAATAAGACCCCGTAGGGTTATTGTGAAAATCAAATAAGACAATATATGAAAGCCCTTTGCAAAATGGAGACTATTATTATTATTATTATATAAGTACTTAATGTTTATTGAACACAAAGGACATTAAAGCCTTTTGCAAAATGGAGTCTATAATCATTATTACTATTATTATTATCATTTAAGTATATTTAAGTACTTAATGTTTATTGAACACAAATGATATTAAAGCTCCTTGAAAAATGGAGATTATTATTATTATTATTCTATAAGTACTTTATGTTTCTTGGACACAAACGATATTACAGCCTTTTGCAAAATGGAGACTATCATCATTATTACCACTTTTATTATTATTATTATTATTTAAGTACTTAATGTTTATTGAAAAATGATATGAAAACCCTTTGAAAAATGGAGATTATATTATTATTATTATATAAGTACTTTATTGAACACAAATGATATTAAAGCTCTTTGAAAAATGGAGACTATTATCATTGTTACCATTATTATTATTATATACAAACTTAATGTTTATTGAACACAAATGATATTAAAGCTCCTTGAAAAATGGAGACTATTATCATTATTATGATTATTATTATTATTTAAGTATTTAATGTTTGTTGAACACAAATGATATGAAAGCCCTTTGAAAAATGGAGATTACTACTATTATTATTATATAAGTACTTCATGTTTATTGAACACAAATGATATTAAAGCCCTTTGCAAAATGGAGACTATTATCATTATTACCATTATTATTATTATTTGAGTACTTAATGTTTATTGAACACTAATGATATTAAAGCCTTTTGCAAAATGGAGACTATCATTATTATTATTAAAGTACTTAATGTTTATTGAACACAAATGACATTAATTTGGTGTTAGGAAAAAAACATATCATTGAAAAAGTTCTCTTCATCTGATCTTCCATCCTTTATCTTAAGACCACAATGGTAAGAAACATGTAAAAATTTCAAGAATTTGCATCAAATGGTCCTGTACAAGGCCTGGGTCACCATATAAATTCAAAACCGAAACAAAATGTCTCCCCCTTTCCCCTATTGCTTTTAACTACACAGAAATCTAGCAATTATGCCAAAAAAAAAAACTCTAGAGATACAATATATGTTTCTAACCTAGCTGTGCATTACTAAACATAGTCAAATGAGATTTTTCATTCATGTTCACTGTTGTGTCTGAAGTAAATGTAAATTCTGGAAAGTCTATGATACCTGAGGACCTTTCCCTTTAGCAACCAGTAAGTCTCTGAGTCTAAACAATATGATAGTCTATGAAATAACTATATGAGAAACTCCATCTAACGAGATCAAGGGGAAACTAAATTAGTTAATTATTTAATAATTCCTGAGTATAGTAATAAAAAATGTCCAAAGGTCTTACTCTATCACCATCCACTGTCTGCCATCCACAATGCAATAAACTTGTTAAAACCATTGCCATGTGACCTACAGATGACTTCATTATCACATCAAAAATATTTTATAAAATTCAGCAGCTGTTATATTTTCAAGAGTCGTAGCATTTCACCTATCTTGCAAACTCTTTGGCCAGAATATTAGGTTGAGATGTCATTTAGTGTCGAGTCATTTTCATTTTGGAACATCACCTCTGCCTTCCAAACTTCTCTCTTCTCTCTCCCCCTCCAAAGCTGAATGATCTTAGTGGTAAACTGAAATGTTCCCAATCCTATATTCTTTTCTTGCTTGTGTCTTATGAGATATTTGCTAGCGAATTAGCCAAGCTGACAAAAGATAGAAATAGTCAATATTGGAGGGGCTGCCGAAAGACAGATAGAATAATACATCATTTGGTTGATTTGAGATTTGATCTAACCATTCTTTGGCCACATAATGAGAAGATAAGACTCATTGGAAAAGACCCTGATGTTGGGAAAGGCTGAAAGATAAAGGAAAAGCAGACAGGAGAAGATGAAATGGATAGACGGTGTCATGGAAACAACAAACATGAACTTGGACAGACTTCGAGATAGAGCAGAGGATATAAGGGCCTGGCATGTTATGGCCCTTGGGGTAAAGAAGAGTCAGACATGACTGAACGATTGAACAACAACTGACCATTCTGGAAAATGATTTGGAATCCAAAGACAAAAATCATCTTGGCCTGAGGGTCTCCAAAAGGGCCTCAGAGACCTCAGAGGTCCCCAGCCTACATTTCAAGAACCATTGCCATACATCAATAACTCCCCAACTCTTCAATGAAGGGAGAGGTGAATAAAAAAAGACTTTTTAAAATTTGTAAAAGAGAATAATTACAATTAAAGTTAGGAAAGTTAGCCACAGAGGAATAGTGCTACATGACTTAAAAGTTATTTAGTCTGGACAAAAAAAAGTTGAGAGACAGCTTAATAATGGTCTCAGGGATATGAGGGATTGCTATAATGAAAATTATGACCAACTATTACCCTACTTTCAATAAGGCCAGAAGTATGAATGGGTGTATTCAGGTATGTAAGAGACTTTGATAAACTTTAAAGAAAATTTCCCAGTAGTGAAAATTGTTATAACTAGACAAGGAATTCTCCTGGACTGGCAGCACATAGTAGGTGTTTAATAACTATTCACTGACTGACTCATTGATTTACACGGCTAAATGAAGCTAACCTCAGTACTTCAGTAGATGTGTGATGTAGCTGATCAGCTGATGCAACTCCTTAATCCAAGAGGAGGAGGGAGAGGAGGAGGCGGGGGAGAAGGGAAAGAAGGGGGAGGAGGAGAAAGGAGAAGAGGGAGAAGTGGGGGAGGAGGAGAAGAAAAAGGAGGAGGCAGAGGAGGAGAAGAGATCTAATAGCAACTACTATGTGTCAAGAACTGTGCTAAGCACTTTGCAATTATCCTCTCATTTGATCCTGACAATAACCCTGCAAGGTAGGTGCTATTATTATCTCCATTTTACAGATGAGGAAACTGAGGCAAACAGAGGTTAAGTGACTTAGCCAGGGTCACCAGCTAGATGCCCCAAGGCTTGAGAGAATAAGAGCCTGTACCAGGGTGGTGGCAATGTTAGAGGAGAGAAGGGGGCACGTAAGAGAGATATTGTGATGGAACAAGCCACAAAACTTGATCGCTGGACATAGGAAGAGAGTGAGTAGTGGAGAACACTTAGGTCTCCTGCCATAGTTACTTTGTGCTTTTCAGACCTTAAAGGATCACATGAATGATATCTTTTATCACTAAATATCTAAAACTGTCTTTGAGTTAATAAAAACATGCCAGCACTATTTTAGTGGACCTAAAATAAAGCAAGAAAATAATGGGGCAGCCAGGTGGTTCAGTAGATAGAGTGCTAGGCCTGGAGTCAAGAAGAACTGGGTTCAAATCTGACTTGAGACATTTATTAGCTGTATGATCCTGGACAAGTCACTTAACATCTTTTTGCCTCAGTTTCCTCTCACATAAAATGGAGATAATAATATCTACCTTGCAGAGCCGTTGTGAAGATCAAATGAGATAATAATTATAAAGAATTTAGCACAGTGTTGGGCACACAGTAAGTACTATTTAAACATTAGCTATTATTAATTAATTAACAGCCCAAGTACTGTCTCTGACACATGTTGGCTCTCGGAAACTCTAAGACTAGAAGTTGCAAAGAAGATGCCCACCTGCATCGGGAGGAGTTTCCTCCTCTTGGAGTTCCCCATATTAATGAAATCACAGTGTTAACTAGGAAAAACAACACTTGGTTTGGAGGCAGAAGAATTGGGTTTGGATCCCAGTTCTTCCACCTATTGTTTGCACAAATTTGGGCAAGTCACTTTATCTCTCTAGGTCTCAGCTTCCTTGTTTATAAAATGAGGCTCTTGGACCAGATCAGGAGTTCTTCACCTTTTTTCGTGTCATGGGTCTCTTTGACAGTCTGGGGAAGCCTGTGGACCTCTTCTCAGAGTAATACTCTTAAACGCAGAAAATAAGATACAGAGGATTACAAAGGAAACGGATTATATTGAAATAAATAGGGTCTGTGAACTATAGGTCAAGAACACCGAGAGAAATGATTATTAAATAACCCAATTTGGGGGAAATCCAGGATTTTTTCCCATCAACCCTCAACTAAATGATCTCTGAACATTATGAATCTTACATATTCAACTTATGCTAGTGCTCAATGATAAAATTTTAAATATTGACTTTTTTAAATGCCTCACTATTTTCTCATTAGAAGCAAACTCCTTAAGAGTGGAATATAAGAAAATCAGTCTCCATTTACCATTGGTGGAAATTGTTTTTGTCACTGTAATTCAATACTTCAAGGATTCATTCATTTCATTGGTATGGGTTCTGTCTCCGCCAATGCAGATCACACCTCCCCTAAAACTTAAATCTTTGAAAGTTTCTACAGGAAAAAACATTAGGCTGTAGCCCATCCTGTCCTGAGGTATTTTTGCATGATTTTGCATAGAATGGTGATTTTTAGGAACACGTATCTCATTATAACATAACTTCCTGTACAATAAAACCAATTCCACTACTCTGCTACCATCAATGCAGAAACAGAAGAGAATCATAGGCTGCTGAGGACCGTTTTGCATTTGTCTTTGTTTAATGGGTTGTCTTTGCATTTGTTCCATGGGTTGCCATAGGCAAAGAGTCTATCACCAAATGGCCACCATCCTGCTGATGAGACGCTCTGTAATGAACTAGGCCGAGGTGGGAACCTGTGGCCTTGAGGCCACCATGGCCTTCTAGATCCTTAAGCATGGCCTTGTGACTGAATCCATTTTACAGAACAAATCCCAAAGATCTGTAAAATTTGGATTCAGTCAAAAGGTCGCACCCCTGATCTAGGCTGTTCTTAGAACAGAATCAATTGGTGGAGACACATCTGAAGGTTTTTCAACATTGCAGAACCTTCTAAAACTTATTATCTTCGATACCCTTCAAGAACCCAGAATCACATTCTACCCAACAACATTCTGTGGCATCATCATTTTTGTGGTTGTTATTCAGTCATTTCAGTTATGTTTGACTTTTCATGATTCCATTTGGGATTTTCCTGACAAAGATATTGTGGTGGTTTGCCATTTCCTTCTCCAGCTCATTTTACAGATGGGGAAACTGAGGCAAACAGGGTTAAGTGACTTTCCCAGGATCACACAGCTAGCAAGTGGCTGAGGCCAAATTTGAACTCAGTTATTCCTGATTCCAGGCTTGGCACTCTATCCACTGCACCACCTCAGATGCACTGAAGGCCTCATTATGAACATCAATTATTCTACTTAACCATAACATGGCAACTGCCCAAGAAACTATTGATATATATGACTTTTTCTCATACACTAAAGGGACACAAGGGTGACATGGATACAATAAGGCATATGAAAGACTTAGATTAACTATAAAGAAATTTTCCTACTATAGTCTCATATTTATCCATCTCACTCTTTACCTCATCCCATTCATCCCGTCCCTCAGTTCTTCCTTCTATTATTCCTTTCCATGGTTCCCACTGTAACTCACGCTAAAATTTGTTTTGTGAATGGATTTGTGGCCTCATCATTCTGGGTACCCCCTCCCAAAGTACAGGTCACCTCTCATTCACACATTCCTTTCCAGTATGACTCTGGTTTTTGGCTTCCCATAAATCCTCTACAAGAGTGTCTTACAAATATGCTGGGGGCCTTTGTTGGTACTGATGAAGCATGCAGGTTATTCAGAGGTTACCTCTTGCTCTTGCTATATCATCATCATAGCTAGCATTTATATGGCACTTTAAGGTTTGCAAAAAACATTTTGTACATATTTTATCTCATATCCATGACTGTCCTATATCCATTTCTAGACATATAGCTTTTGAATAATATATTTAATACTTCCTCTGGCATGCAATTGTTCACAGGTAAGATAGTACAGCCTATTTATACCCACCACAATACTTTCCATTGCTATTTGGGAGACCTGCAATTGAATTCTTCCCATTGTGACATCCCATGATTCAAAGACAACCCTGTTTGGGCTGTGGAGAAATTCTTCCCTAAGCCTAAACCTTTTTGTCACCTCTTCTCTCTATCACCTTACCTACCTCCAGACAGAGAGGTGATAGACTCAGAGTGCAAACTGAAGCATTTTTTGGACATATCTAATGCAGAAGGTTTTCCTTGACTATATATGTTTGTGATGGGTTTTTGTTTTTCATACTTGTTTCAAGGGGTGAGAAGAAAGTGTAAGGGAGAGAATGAGGTTCTGAAAATAAAACAGAATTTTAAAAAATAGTATAGTTAGATGCATTCAAAACTGATTGAATGTTTGGGGGAGAATTTAGTCATACACTGCAATGGGCAGGAATGGAGTGAATAGGGAAATGACCTAAGAACCAACAGTGGTAGATACAAGGCAGCTTAGGAGCATGATAAAAAGGATATTAGAGAAGTAAACAGATTCAAGATTTGTCCACAGCTTCTCCTTAAATCCTGCTGCTCACTTTTTAAAAACCATAGCATGATGCAAACTAAAACTACCAACTCAGTAGGCTCATTGGGAGAAGATGCTGCATCTCCAATATACCAAACCTCTTGGGCTTATATTAAACAAAAACTTTCAGTTTTGACCAAGTTAGTTTTTTAGGTAGTGTACTTGGTAACTTTCAAACAACTTTCTCCACTCCCAACAAAGATCAGAAGACTACAATTTTGCTTGTTAGTTTGATGTTCTTGGTTTCTCTAGTATAGCAGGAATCTTCAACATTTACTTCATTTTTAAAAAAAAATTCAGTAGCTATATCTATTAATTATCAGTATGGCTTGGGGAAATAATAATTCATATTCAGATATACCTTGCTCCAAAATTCTAATAAGAAATTCAGTTCACTCTTTTTTCTTTCAAATTTAGTATTAGCAACAATTATACTTAAGTACTTCCTTTACATACTGGTTTTTTTAAGAAAAAAAGGTGACTATGCCCTTTGAAAGTCAAGCATTATCACCAATTCTTCCAGCACCAGGCAAAGATTAAGGCTTAAGAGAAAACTAAGCTTGTATATATCAGAGAGGGATTCATCTAACTCCCAACATGGCATTCATGGCAAGGAAGGATAGAGCAGACTCAATTGCCATCCAGATTTTCCAAAGGTCTGATTTTGTTTGGAATCAAATTCTCCATTATCTGGCATGCCTATGTTCAAAGGTAAGAATCAGAATATGTTCAAATAAAATAGTTTTTAAATTGCTCATCATTTTGAATTACTTATGCCTCAGTACTAAGTGTCTTCAGGTTTGCCAATGATTGGAACTCAGTAAATAAATTTGCTGAGTTATCATATAAGATGTAGATAAAACGCCCTTCTATGTGAAGGGCAGAGAACTTTGTGATAGGTCAGATACAATACTTTCTATAGCGCTATCTTACTCCAGCAATGACACTAGGAAGCCCTCACAGCAACAGAATTGTCAAGTTACTACTCTGATGAGGTGATAGAGGTGATGGCATAGTGCCCTTGACAGAATTGGCTCAGACCTTCTTTGTCAGAGGTCAAAAACTCTGCCGCTAATTGGGCAGGTTAATTTAGGTGGGTCCTCGAACATAGAGATCCTATCTCCTTTGAGTGGCAGTAAAAATATCCAGTAAGATAAGCGTCTACCACTGTGCCCTTTGAGATATTCCTGATTGGAAATCATGGGAACCTTTGGAGCTTGGCTCTCTCTTATCCTATTGTTAAATAGGCTTTGAAGCTATTTACATCTGATTTTGTTGTATTAATTTACTATGAAAAGCTTTTTTCTATGCAATATCATTGGTACAATACCAAAAAGAAATGACTTTGTTTCCATCCTTCCCTGCTGTTATTTGTCTTCACTGCATTGGTTGTGATGGTCTATTAATCACCCCCGTGACACCTGGGAAAAGAAACTCTAACATTTATTACAGTCAACCTCAATTATGATCAAGTACTTCCTATGAAAATAACTCCTAATGTAGATTCTTGTACATCTAGAGTTGCTGGAATATAGGAATTGCAAAATAAATAATTTCTTCCTATATTCTCCATACACCCCTAATTTTCAGGAAGAAATGTGATCATTTTTCTTTCTATATAATTTGCTTTTTATTAAATGACTCATGAAAAGTCATGTACACAAAATTTAACTGACTCTGACACATAATTAAGTCAACTTCTGATCAAACAAGGTTATGGAAAGATAAGACTTCTGAAGTTCTGTTTATGTTCAATTTTACATTTCCCACATGGCCAATGTGGGAATTTGTTTTTCTCAACTCTACTTGTTTGTAACAAGGGTTTCGTTTTCTTACTTTCTCAGTGGGCAGGGAGGAAAGGAAGTGGAGGGAGGGAAGTAGGATTGAGAAAAATTTAGTTGAAAACAATTTACACTTCCCAAGCAAATTTTGACACACCTTTGCTTCCTTTAATGCCTGGTGTCTTTCTTAGCTTATGTGACCAACATTTGTAATATAAGCTTTGCTAGAGTCTACACTAAACATGAAAGGGGATGCTAATGAATCTTCTCACAAATATTTAATAATAAATTAGCTTACAAGAAAGAGTAGCTTCCTTTGTACCCTTTTGGTGGCAGGCAAAAATGTGGCAGTGTACTCTAGGATAACGGAAAAATACAGTGTTTTGACTTCTACACTACCTTGTCCTGGTCTTCTAGTAGCTATAATTCTCATCTCAAGATGTATAGCTGCTGGGAAATAGACCCAACATAGAAAATTCAAAAAGGACACGAGTAACAGCAAAGGTATCCAGACCATCAGCCCTGAATGCCATGCTTGGTGATTTTATTTTTAACCCTACACCTTCTAGCCCCTTATACAGATAGATAAGACACAGATTTTTGATAATACAACTACTTTTTACAAAATGACTGAGTTGAGAATAACAAGTTAATTTGATTACAATTGCATAAAGCAAGTGAATTGGCATTAGAGAAAATCAATACTCTACATTTTCTAGGGTGGAACAGTTGTCATGGTTCTGTTTCATATATATAGGGGAAAAGGCGATCATCTTAGGTAGCTGGATGGTGTGGTAGGTAGAATGCTGGGTCCAGAATCAGGAAGACCTGAGTTCAAATCAGACTTCAAGACATTGTGTGACCCTGTTTGCCTCAGTTTCTTCAACTGTAAAATAGAACCTACCTTACAGTTGTACTGAGGATCAAATAAGACAATATTTGTAAAGCACTTGGCACAGTACCTGGCGCATAGTAAGGTGTATGTAAAAGCTAGCTATTATTAGTATCCACATTTACATGAGGTTATGGAAAGGAGAATCACAGGATGTGAAGGAGTGGGTAGGCTTCAATCTGTTCCTTAAAGGGAGCATTAATATCACAGATGCATTTAAATATGGAAGTAAGAACTACCTGCACAGAAGGTATCATCTCAATGGCATATTATTTCAGCATCTAGTAATTCCTTGCATTCTTATAATCTACAACTCCTCTAATAAACCTTCAAGAGGAACACACTGAAGGACTGAAGTCAGTTTATCATGTGTAAGTACCTTAAAAAGCATGAGGTATCCTACAACACTGAACTGTCAGGACTTATCTTTTTTATGTGATTTCACCAGTGCAAGGCGTGTTCCTTGAGCACCTCCTCCTACCAATGCAGATTAGAACCTACTCTGCAATTTAGCCTCTTAGAGAGATCTGGAGCCCTGACAGTGACTTGCCCAAGGTCATAGTCATTATGTGCCAGACTTGAGCCCTTCCTGATCCTGAGTGTAGCTCTCTAGTCCCTACATCACACTGCCACTTGCCTGATTACAATTATCACGTCACTCATTTTCTCAATTCTTTACATTAACACACCAAGTCTGAGCTAATTCTCAATTCAGATGAAAACATGGTAGTGTTGATGGTTCCAGTGACAGAGGTGATTCAAGGGAAGGCTAGAAATAAGATCTGCAAGGGCCAGTCAACTAGAAGTGGTAAATAATCAGGGATGTGAATTCTTTCTATCTAGACCCTATAAGAGCCAGAATGCTCTCTACTACCAACCTGACAAGTGACGGTCATCTACTCTCTTCTCTGAGGCATCTGGGGACAGGAAACCCACTCCATTCAGAGACAGCCCATTCCATTTTTGCATCAAGCCCAGATTTGCCTTTTTCACTCAGTTCTATGAGTACCATCTTCTCTGGCCAACTATCATGTCCCTATCTACAGAAACTTCCCCAAAAAGTGGAATGGAAGTCACAGAGATAAGCTTCCCCAGAGTGTGAGCGTAAGCTTCCAGCCAAGACAATTCTCCAGGAATGCCAGAAAGGGGATTCACTGCCACTTCTCCTCCTCCAAGATATGATACACCCCTTTGAGTCAGCTAAGCACAACTAACTGTAGTAGGACCCCACATTTAATTAATCAGCTTTGATTTTAGAATTGTCTTTTTTTTTCCTTGGTGCAACTGAGATCAAGCACTTCCTATGGCCATAATATGTGTGTGTTTGTGTGTGTGTGTGTGTGTGTGTGTGTGTATTATATATCATATAATTTTAATGTAACAGCAACAACAGCTAACATTCATAAAGCACTAACTATGTGCCATTCACTGTCCTCACAATCCTGAGAAGTAGGCACTCTCATTAACTCCATTTTAGAGTTGAAGAAACTGAGGCAAATAGTTTAAGTGACTTGCCCAAGGCAGCACAGCTAGTAAGTACCCTAAGGCAGGATTTGAACTCAGGTCTTCCTGACTCCAAAGCCAATCTTCTATCCACTGCACTACCTAGCGGCCAAGGAACAAGAGCCACGTAGGTCACTCAGTGGATAGAGGACTGGACTCGAAATCAAGAACACCTGAGTTTGAATCCTGCCTCAAACTCTTAATAGCTAGTGTGTGTTAATAGTGTGACCCTGGTCAAGTCACTCAACCTCTCTCAGCCTCATTTTCCCCATCTACAAAATGAGGGGGCTGAAAGAGTTCTGAGTGCCTTTCCAGCTCTAAATCTATACTAACGACAATTCTGATAGCCAAGAAGAGAAGAAATGAATTCTATTTCTAATTTTTTTATGTTCCTTTTTTTGTCACAGAGGCTTTGAGATCCTAAGTAATAGGCAAATTTTTATAAACCTATGGTCCAGTTGTTTTAATTGTATTCAAATCAGAGAGGAAAAACATTCTTACTTGACTTCTACAAAGTTTAAACGAGTTGAGATGAGAGTTTAGAGTTTAGACAAGAAGTTAATGACCTATCAGAAATGGCCAAAGTCTCATTATTTTTAGGGCCTGGGTGAACAAAGTATTGTCTATGAATGTAATGGAACGTGGCTTCATCATAATAAGTAATGAAACAGTTTCAATGAACCCTGGGAAGACCTGAATGAACTCAGGCAGAGTAAAGGGAGCAGAATCAGAAGAATTATTTATAGAATAACGACAGTATAAAAAATAAACAACTTTAACAGCTATAGGGACTTTGGTCGGAGACCAACCATGATTCCAGAGGACCAATGATGAGGTATGCTACCTAGTGAGGTAGGTGACAGACTTGGTGCAAAATGAGACCTATGGTTCGTTTGTTTTTGGACTTGGTTCCTGCTAATTTGTTTTGTTTGACTATGCATATTTGTAAAAAGAAAAGTTTTGTTTGTTTCATTTTGTTTTGTTTAACTATACATACCAGTAAAAAAAAAAAGGCTTTTTCCTATTGGGGGAAGAGAGAGGAAAATTTATTTTTGTTCATTAAAAAATAAAATTTAATTGAAAAACATTTTAAAAGAAATGAGTAAGGAGAAAATTGCCAGATCCTATTCTGGTTAAGTCTTACATGACAACACAGTCAGTAAGAGGAAGAAAGGGGTGTTAATGGTTGTGGCTGCTGCTTTGGGAGAGGGGCTTCTGCTTAATTCCTGCCCCCATATGACCCTTGTGATTCACGACTCCCCATAAAGTCCTAGCTTTTTAGCCTTGTAATCCAACTCTCCGCAAACCACTCTCAGCTTCCTTAATAAGAGCCTTATTTCCTACTGCCCACAAAACTGTGACATCATTCTGTAGAGTGGAAAGAGCCCTGAATTTAGAGTCAGAAGAACAGGGCTCAAATCCCACTCTGTTGCTTACTACTTATATGACCTGAGACAACTCATTTAGCCTTGCTGCACCTCAATTTCTTTGTCTGTAAAATGAGAGGGTTGAACTCTATGGCCCTTCCTATGATAATTCGCTGGAGTGTCAAATTCAAATAAAAACAGGGGCCACTAATCTATAATAAGTCTCCCTGCAGGGGGTATATTGATTTAATTTTAAAACTTAATATTACCTATGTTTTGTTGTGTTTTTACTTATTTCATTAAATATCTCCCAATTACACTTAAATATGTAAGGCTTCTAAAAAGCAAAATTATAAATTTTACATGTAAAGCATTTACTTTAGTCAGTGAAAAAGAAACAAAATAAAACCATAACCACCAATTTGGCACTAAAAAGAAAAAAATACAATCACAGCAGAGAGATTTCTAAGCATCATCCCAAATGTAATCTTACCCAAAGGGAAAAATCAATGGTCAACTGCATTATCAATGCAAATATTTCCTATTCTTAGATACCACTTGCTCTACAGAAATAACCAAGGGCTTCAATAGTGAGTCATGGCATCAGGCTTCTATTGGTTTTTTTTATCTCTTATTATTGTCTTCTATCTCCAAATGTTTAACTTGGAGAGACTTATTCTGATATTAGCAATTAATGCCTACTCCACTGGATAAATGAACAGACTTGCAGGATCAGAATTAGAGGAGTTCCCTTCAAATTCTGACTCTACCATTTATTATCTTTTCAATGTTGGACGAGTTGCTTTACTCTTCATTTTCCTCACCTATAAGAAAAAAAGGATTGGACTAGATGACGTCTAAAGACTGTTCGAGCCCTAAATCTACAACCCCTAATTATAATGCCTAAGTATGGGAGAAGTACCTACTATATGCAAGGTACCATGCTAAGAGCTAAGAATACAAATATAAAGTTGTTATTTTTTTTTAAAGGAATAGTCCCTGATCTCAAGAAGCTTGCATTCTAATGCTAAAAATTATTGAAATAATAATGAAATGTAAGGAACCGAAGTAACTTATGTGCTGTTATCTATTTTTTTAGAAGTCAGAGGCACATGGTAAGTACTTAGAAAACATGTAGTGCTTCAGGAAAAATTTAGTACCCAGTGTTTCTAACTTTAAACCAAATGCTGTCTCAGGTGGTAGTAGTAGTACTAGTACCAGTACTAGTACTAGTAGTAGTAGTACCGATACTAGTACTAATAGTACCACTAGTAGTAATGACAGTAGTAGTAGTAGTAGTAATGGTAATAATGGTAGTAGTAGTAATGAGATGATAATAATAGCCAGAGTACAAGACTACAGGGAGCAGCTAGGTTGTGCAGTGGCTAGAACTGCCAGGCTTGGAGTGAGGAAGACTCATTTTCATGAGTTCAAATCTGTCCTCAGATACTTACTAGCTGTGTGAAAATCTGGCGATGGAAGTCTAAAATGAATTTGGCTACCAATTCTCTTACATAACAGCGTTCACGGAAAACATCACTGGGGTTTTTTTATTAGAAATGCTTCCTGGCTGGCACCTCACTGGCCTAATAACACTCCGAGGCTACAGGAATCACTGTGATTCCTGGGATCATCTAAGTAAAACTAAAAGTGAGTGAGCCTAAGTTTTAAGGGAAGAGTTAGAGAGGAGAATTCATTAGGACGGAGCCTTTCTGACATGAAAGAATGCTTCATTATTTCAGGATTTGGGTGTCATGCCAATGACCATTTGCAATGACTTAACGTTGAATTAAAGGTCCAACTAGATATGATTTTGATGCTGACTTATCACTTTATTATGTATTGATGAGTGCCATCAAATTATGGCAATACTCATTTCTAAAACTCCCAAACGTTATGCTTTATTGATTTTTCTATCTAGATTCTACATACAGGTATACGTTGATCATCAAGGAAAGAAAATGCAGATCATTGTCAAATGACTGTCAAACAGTCAGCATGAAAGGTAGAAACATGAACTGAGACATAGATCGAATTTTTTTTCTCTGAGTCAGCTTGGTGGTAGCTATAAATTAATTTTGTTCACTTTATGAATTTAATCCAGATTCAAAGCACTGGATATGGTAACAACTTGGTACTATTATCCTTCACATCAATGGTCCTTTTTGTTCAAGGACCTCGATGTACTTAATTTTAGATTGTAAACTGCCAACCATGCTACCTATATGTAGGCAATTAGTACTGTAATTAGTAATTAGTAAATTAGCACTGTAATTAGTAATTATAATCTTTTTTCACTATGAAGCTTTATATTGCTTTTGAGCTTTCTTCTAACAAGCTGATAATCTAACACAGTTTGCTGATTAATAAATTATTCCCATATCAGTAACCAGTTTCTTGTTTTAATTTCATATTTTTGTGTGAGATACTTGCTATATCTAGTGCCTCCTCACTCTGCTCTTTTAAAAAAAAATCATGAATGTACCCCCCTCCTCTTTGGAGAGGCTGGGAATTATGGGTACCGAATGTTATATAAGCTACCAGATACAGTCACTGTGTTAGTTGGTTTTGCATGTTTTTCTTTGTTACAAAGAAAGGTTCACTGATTGGGTACTATGGGACAATGATATAGCCAGAAATGATGATGATGTAAAATACTGACCAACTAAAATCAAAAGTCACTGATAAAATATTTTTAAAAGAAAGCATAAATGATATATTAACACGATATTTCTTTTTTCTGCAGGGGGAAGGCAGGGCAACTGGGGTTAAGTGACTTGCCCAAGGTCACACAGCTAGTAAGTGTCTGAGGCCACATTTGAACTCAGGTCTTCCGAACTCCAGGGCTGGTGCTATACTCACTGCACCACCTTGCTGCCCCCTAAACAGGATGTTTCTTTACAGCCTACAGCCTACAGCCTCCTGCCCATATTTTCCAACATTTTTTTGCCATCCTCCCCAATGCCCATCTTTTTATTGAAGTCATAAAGTATATGTTAATTTAATTTGGGAAATCTTTTCAAATTCTTCATAGAATTTCTCTACTTTATCTGTGGCATAGAGGATGCTGAGAGATGTATGATCAAAAAAGGAAGTGTATGGGTCAGGTAGCAAGAACATGGGATGACGACAGGTCCATGTACTCCATTAGTAGCCACACAATTTCAAAAGATTTCAAGGAAGACTCTCCATCCTACAGGAAGGATCCCCTATGAAGAGTTTATGGGGGAATATAGATAAGAGCTGCAAAGAATGTGAAAAACATGAAAAGTAAGGATGGTAATCTGTACAATTGGAAGGGGCACCCACATTGATGAGATCCCTGGTCTGCTATAGAAGAATCATTGGGTAACTAATGTTACTGAATTCTCTTTCCTACATATACTACTTGTTATATTGTCAACCTGGATTTAAATGAGAATTCTAGTTTTCAGGACTAAATAGGTTTTCTGAATCTCCAGCAGGCTACAATAGCTTCAGGATTTCTTTTCCTTTCCTCTCTGCCTGCTTGTTTCTTTCTACATTTCAGACTTTTAGCTCATTTTCTTTCTCAGGTACGAAATAAATTTGGTTAGTTCTAGTAACTGGTTCTTCATTTCTCAAGTCAACCAAATCTCAATTTTTGACTTGTACCATGAGAAAACAAGTCAGTGCTGGAAGAGTTGGAAAGATTCCTAGACTAGGTATTTAAAAACTAATTGTGTATGTCTATGGAATATTTTGTTATTGTTGTCACTTTTTCAGTTGTTTCTGATTCTTCGTGATCCCACTTTGGGGTTTTCTTGGCAAAGACAATGGAGTGGTTTGCCATTTCCTTCTCCGGTTCATTTTACAGATGAAGAAACTGAGGCAATCAGAGTTACATGACTTGCCTAGGATAACACAGCTAGTAGGTGTCTGAGGCCAGATTTGAACTCAGGAAGATGAGTCTTTCTGATTCCAGGCCTGGCACTCTATCCACTATACCACCTAGATGCCCCATGGAATATTTAAACAAATTAAATTAGAAAATGGCTTAGGTAGGATACTTGTCTTCTAATTTCTCGCTGAAATTCACAAACAAAGCAGCTACAACTGTCCTGGAAAGGGAAAAATTCGTTCTGAAAGGGTACAAACAGGAATTTTGAACCAATGAAGGATAGAGTTTCTCAAATTCAACTCTCTAACGTGATAATAGCATCAAGTCTTGTAACTTACATGTGTTCATCCTTGTGTGTGCATGGAGAATTACTAAAAGGAAGTAAACCTTTAGAGAAGCCTCAGTAATTAATGTGCTTCAAGTCAAAAATGCTGAATATGATACAGCGAGATTGGAGGCAAAAAGGGAATATGATCAAAGTTGACTACACAGTGTCTCGAGAGGCACTCATTCAGAGTTGAAAGAGAACTTAAAGGCCACGTGGTCCAACTCCATAATTTTACAGATGAGGAAACTGAGGCCCAATGAGGTCAGCTGACCTACTCAAGGTCTCACAGTGGCAGAGGTGGGAACCAGGATCCTCTGACTCCTAAACCCAGCATTCTTTCTACCATACCAAGTTACCGCCAAAGCTGCTGTCAAGCCTTCAGTGATTAAAACTATAATCAATATGCTCACATAATCAATGGAAATAATAACCCATGGTTCTCCTTTTCCTCCCACTTTCGCTGCAGATTCAGGCATTTGTTCAGAGAATAAGATGTGGTATGACTAAGTTCCTCCCTGAAAGGCCATCTAATCCAACCCTCTCATTTTACAACTGAGGAAACAGAGACTTGGGAAAGTTAAGTCACTTTCCCAAGGTCTCACAGTCTGTGATGAGAGATTTACACCTAGGTCCACTGATTCCAAAACTAATGTTCTTTCCTTTATATCCTTCTAGGGCTCATATCTCAGTATTAAACAAAAAACAGAATTGAAACGAGATAGACTCAGTTTGCATGAAAAGAGTAGGCTGAGGATATGTACGGCAGGCTAACAAGAGAAGTGTGAAGAAGAGGGGGGAGGAAGAAAGGGAAAGAAGGTACCCAGTATTTACAAAAGAAGGTGGCAAGAAGGGGAGGCCCTTTTTTCCAGCACAACAAATCAAATCACTGCTTCAACCTGAGTGAGGCCTTTCCTGAATCTGTGGGTTTAGGTTGCCATCTCTCTACCCTTGGCCATCCCTTAAGGACTCACTCCCAAGTTTAGGCCTCAGGAGATAATACGTCCTCCTCCGGCTAAAAATTCCTATTCCTTAAGAATATCAGTAAACTAAGCCAGCTATGGGCACCTCTTGTTGGGGTGGGATAGGACCACCGTTCAATGGATCTTGGGGTTTGGATCGACCTGCAATTCATAGGTACTCCAAGTCTACCCAAAAATGACCAAAACTCTGAGTTATGAAGCAAGGAAGAAAGAAAACAAACATTTAATAAGTCCCTACTACGAGCTGAGCACTGTGCTAAGCACATTACATGATATTATCTCATTTCATCCTCATAACAACCCTGTGAGGTAGGTATTATCATTATCCCCATTTTATGGTTGAGGCAGACAGAGGTTAAGTGATTGTAATAGCAATTTAGATTTGAAGATCTTTCCCACCCATTAATAGGCCCACGTGACCTGCTTATGTCACAAGAAGCCCAAGTCACATGTGGTAGGAGGAGCTTGCTGAGAGGAAAAGGAAGCTGCGTCACAGGAAATGCTGAGAGAGCAGTTACAGCAGTTATGACAGTTAGGGAAAGAGAGCCGACCTGTGACAGCTGTGCCGTAAGTTTGCTTGTTACTTGGCAAGACCCCAGCAAGGAGCAGATGTTTTGGGGATGGCAAGGCTCCACGCTGTGATACTGTGTATCAAAGCCTTTGCTGCTGTGGTAGATTTGGTGGATGGCTTACAGGATCTAGTCCTCTGGTGTCTGAATAAATGGTTTAGTTTTTCTACCTTCTATGTGGAGAGGCTCGTATATTTTGCCATACAGAACCATACAGCCATTTTGACAATTATCATCTATGTAGTGTTTATTGCCTTGCTAATACAGTGATTTACCCAGAGTCACAATACTAGTAAACATCTGAGACTAAAACTGAACTTCAGCCTTTCTGAATCCAGGGCCTGGTCTCTATCCACCCACACCACCTAGCTGCCTACAGGCATCAGTCTCCTGGGGATTCTTCAAGCCAAGGATACATAGACTAATTCCCCTCTTTCAACCCAGTCTGCTACCACTGCCAAGAAGCATGTCCCTCCCTGGACCTTTGGTTAAATCACCACCAAGACAAATTCTAGCAACTAGAGACACATCTAAGCAACAATAAAGACTGCCTCTAAAGAAGCAGCTATCTAGTTCAGTCACTAGTAGGAAAAACTGGCCAAGGGAAAGTAGATTGGGAAGAAGAAAAAGACAGGGTAGTTACATGTCTCCTTTTTTCTTT
The DNA here is from genome assembly GCA_028646595.1 of Phalanger gymnotis. Lineage (NCBI taxonomy): Eukaryota > Metazoa > Chordata > Mammalia > Diprotodontia > Phalangeridae > Phalanger > Phalanger gymnotis. The sequence goes on from CM053626.1 coordinate 40,887,808, forward strand.
TTCCAGTAAAAAGTTTGCCCTAAGGAAGTTGGGAAGTTTAATTAGATAACATTGCTGGTAACGCACTTTGAACATCTTGGAGAGCTGTTATAAAAACGTGATAGAGAAGCACCATTATATAATGGGAAGAATCCTGGGCTCCACCCAGCTCTGCCTCTAACTAGCAATGAGCCTTTAGGAAGTGACTTCACCTTTCTTGGCTTCTTTTTCCCTTCCTACAAAAATAGGGGAGGGGTTGGATTTGGATTTGTAAATAGCTAAAATACAATTATGCTAATTAAGTGAATATGAACTAAGGGACACTGAATTTGTTAGATCTGAGCTGTTTCCCATGTCACCTGTAATGTGAGAATTTTGAGAAAGCCATTTCATATCTTAGATGGGATTCTTAGTTTTACAATGGAACTGCATTTAATATTTAAAGAATTGTTTCTGTTTGTTTTTTTTTAAAAAAGGACCAGACATGTCTCCCCAACACACCAAATGAAGATGCATCTGTCTGTCTTATTCACCCCATTGATGTCATAGGCCACAGTCACCCTTCAGTACACCATTTACAATTCTATGCATAATAAATGCCATTTCTTCCCATTTACTAAAGTTCCTAGGTTTCTGCCTATGTTCTCCCCACCCTTCAACTGCTTAGTCTCTACTGTCTTTGCCATGGAAATAGGACAAGAAGACAGAAATATCACTGGCTAAAGAGTCACAAGGCCTAGGTTTCAACCTTGGTTCTGCCCCTTACTAGCTGTGTGACTTGGACTAAGTCACTTAATCTCTCTAACTCAGTTTATCTATAAAACGGGGACAATTCAACCCATATGACTTACCTCACAAGGCTATGAAGACTGAATTAGATAACATATGTAAATTCATCTGAAAACTATAAATAGAGTGTTTCATAAACATCAGCTTTTACTATTTATAGATAAACTTGTATTACTGTCTTTTATATTTGGAGATGATGCTGTTGGTGAAGAGGTCCACGGTCCCTCTGGTAATGTTCATATGGCACACTTTGATTTGCAAAGTTGGTATTTGCAATGTCCATCCCAGGTAAACAAATTTCCCAGGTCACCTCTTTAGATAGAACTTTTAGTTTAGAAATGCTATACCAGGCATTTGGCTTGTACTGTGATTTTCAGAGGCTGATTACTAGACTTGAATATTTTCCAGCTGTTAGCAAACCTCTTTCCTGTCATTCACAACCAAGTTTCTGAATCATGTACTAGGTTCAGAAGGTTCTGATTTTCCTTTCAATTAACTGTCTTCTCAGTCCTTTCCAATATGACTTCTACCTACTTTGTCCCTCTTTCCTCTCATCAATTCTTTTGCATAGACCTGTAGTCCTGTGAGTCATTCCTGAATATAGACCAACTAGGAGATGGTGGTCTGTCTTGCTTTGAACATCTTTAAGCATCCTACGATGATTTTTTTCAGAAGTTTCTTGTTAACTGTCTGAGTGTGGAGATTCCCTGGGAGCTCATCAAATTAATTCAAGACAACAAATATTTAAGTGGCTACTCCATATGCAAAGAACTGGGCTATGTGTTAGTAATTCAAAGACAAAAAAATATATAATCCCTGTCTTCATGAAGGTTACAGTTAAATAAGGGGAGCACAAGATGAACAAGTATGACACAACATAGAATGTGAGAATGGCAAAGGGAGAAATCAAATCAAAGTGTACTAAGAGGACGTAAAGACAAAGAGAGCTCGTTTGGTTGGAGGATACCAGGGAAGGCTTCATGGAAGGAAGTGGCACTTAAGCTGGACACTGAAGGATTTCAAAGCATAGAAATGCATAAGAAGTACATTCTAGTTATACAGACAGCCTGGACCAGTACATGGATGCAGGAAATGGAAAGATGAAATCAGGGAAGAGCTAAATATGAATGATGGCGATGGTAACAGCCAACATGTAATTAGTGCCTATTACATGCCTAGCACTAGTCTTAGTGCTCAACAATTATTATCTTTTTTGATCCTCATAACAACCCTATGAGGTGGGTGCTATTATTATCCCCATTTTATAGATGAGGAAATTGAGGCAAAGAAGGCTAAGTGATTTGCCTAGCGTCACAAAGTTGGTAGGTGTTTGAGGCCAGATTTGCAGTCTTCCTGACTGCAAGCCTGGTAATCAGGCAGCCAGTAGATTAGTTTGGCCAGAAAATAGACTATTTAAAGGAAGATATTATGAAACAAGGTTGGAAAGATAAGCTGGAGCCCGACTACAAAGGGCTAAATGATAGGATAAAGAATTTACAATTCCTTCTCTCAGCTATATAAAGAGGCAATGATGGTTTCTGAGTAGGGATGGTCATAACTCTATTTTGTTGCTGCTGTTCAGCCATTTCAGTTGTGTCAGATTCTTTGTGGGTTTTCTTGGCAAAGCCACTGGAGTGGTTTGCCATTTCCTTCTCCAGCTCATTTTACAGAAGAGGAAACTGAGGCAATAAAGGCTAAGTGACTTGCCAGAGTCACATAGTAAGTCACATAAGTGTCTGAAGCCAGATTTGAATCCAGGAAGATGAGTCTTCCTGATTCCAGGCCTGGCACACTATCCACTGTGCCACCTAGCGGCCCTGCCTCTATTTTAAGAAGGTAATTTTGGGGGCAGCTAGGTGGCACAGTGAGTAGAGCACTGGCCCTGGAGTCAGGAGGACCTCAGTTCAAATCCTGCTTCAGACCCTTGACACACTTACTAGCTGTGTGACCTTGGGCAAGTCACTTAACCCCAATTGCCCTGCCTTCCCTCCACCAAAAAATAAAAATAAAAAAAGAAGGTAATTTTGGCAGCTTTGTGAAAATAAAGTTTTAACACCAGGAACAGGAAGACTACTCATTTCAACAGTGCAGAAGAGCGGTGATGAGGACCTAAACTGGTCAGATGGCAATAGGAGGCAAGAGAAAGCAATGGGTGTGAAAGGTATCCTGGAAAGATAATTGACCGGAGTTGACATCTGCTTGGATATAAAGGACAAGGGAAAAGAAAGAACCAAGAATAACACTAGAATTTGAGCATGGACATGTAGGGGAATGGTGGTGCTATCATCAGAAACAAGGAACTTGGAAGGATCAGCAGATTTTGGAGAGAAGATGATAAGTTTGATTTTTAGGCACCAGAGAATACATCGAGACCCTACTTTTCTCTCCAAATCAAGACTCTGACTGATCTCATCAGCTACTATACATACACAATGATGTACAGCTACTGGTCTATCAGCTGGTGTTTCAACAATTCAGCTAGCAGTTGCTATGGGGATGAAAAACCAACACAAGCCCAACAACAAGAACGCTGCAAGCACAGGTTCTTTTGATCTGCTTTACTAAGGAAAGCAACGCTAAGGGGTTAACCATCTTACTTTAATCCAACATACAGATATCATTCACTCAGCTCAGGGGGAAAAGCCAGCACCCTGGGCTTCAGAGCAAATACAAACAGAGTAAATAAACATGAATCAACAGACAGATTTCCGTCTGACAAAATCACAATATAGAGTTACCAGAGAAGCATCAACATCTTAGTTTTTCTCCAAAGCCGGGGAGCTCATAACAATGGCTGGCCCAGAGTCACACGCCCTTCCTGCTGTGGCTCAGAGCTCCAAGGGAGAAAGCCAACCTCTAGGTTAATATATCTTATTCAGGGTCAAAGGTGAGTCACACATGTGACCTAAAAAGCATTACAAAAATGCGACTTAAACCCACATGGTCTAAAAGCCTCTGATGTCACAAACATGTCACTCAAACCCATGTAATCTAGGCTTTCCCTTGAGGCAAGAAGGTCATCAAGGACTCCTAATTTAATCAAGGAAACAAAGGCCAGACTCTTCAAAGGCACTTGGTTGAATAAGTGCTAAGAGCCCATCTTCATTGACAATACAGCCAGTTTTTCCCTTTAGTCCAGTTCCTGATACATTGAACTTAGAAGACACTAAAGAACCACAAAGGGTGAAAATGGAGCTACTCAACTTCCCTTCAAAACCAATGTTGTAATGAAGAGAGAATTGGACTAAGAGTCAAGAGAACAACCTCTCAACTCTGCTACACTATAGTTTCACCTTGGACAAGTGGTTTACATGCTCTGATGCTTCAGTTTTGTTTTTCACTTGTAATATGGAGGAGGTAGACTAGACGTCCATTCCAGTCTAGGATTCTAAGTGCTAACCTTCTCCATGGGTACCTTCCCCATCACAATACTATCAAATTGCCATCTTCCTAATTATTCGTTCATTCATGTACTAAAAGGTTATTGAGTGTTTCCTTGGTTCAGAGCACTGTTCTAGGCTCTATGGGAATTGAAAGTTTGTTTATGAGACAGTTAGATGGCACAGTGGATAGATCACTGAGCCTAGAGTCAGAGAAAACTGAGTTCAAATCTGGCCTCCAACACTCACTAGCTATGTGACCCTGGGCAACTCACTTACCCTCTGTTTGTCTCAGTTTCCTCAATTGTAAAATGAAGATAATAACAGCACCTCTCTCACAGATAAAATGATATTTGTAAAGTGCTTAGCACAGTGCCTGGCACATAAAAGGTACTATATAAATGTGTATTCCCTTCCCTTCCCAATGTAAGACATATTCTCTGACCTTATGGGCTCATAGACTAACAGGAAAAAATGACAGACACAGATAACTATACAGCACAATAGTCTATACAAATGAATTAGAGAAACATAAGGCAAAGTAGTTTGTGGCTCTACCTTTCCCCTACACATTCAATTAGGGTTCACTGCCACAAGCATGGTATTGAGGGGGAAAGGCATAATTAACAAGGACATAAGAAGGGCTTCACAGAAGAGGTGGCACCTTAACTGAGCTTTAAAGGGAGGATAAGAATTCTGTAACTAGAGAAAAAGTGAGAGGGGCATTCTAGATGAAGGGACCAGCATAAGCAAAGGTATGGACAGAGAAAGAATGGAGGGTGTTTGTGCATTGCAGCACAGAGTATGTGAAGGATAGTATAATAAGATAAAGCTGAAAAGATAGGATGGTTCTAAAGAGTTCCTTGGCTGTTAGATAAAATAGTTCAAAATTCACTTTATTGGCAACTTTGTACAGAGGAGTGAATGGACCACATCTAGGCATAAAGAAAGTTATTCTGACTGGAAGGAAGAAAAAGAACTTATTTCAAAAGCCTAGGGAAATGAGAGCAGGGGCTTCTGGCAGAGTAATAGTATTGGGAATAGAGAAGAAATGACTGATTCATAAAATGTTGGAGAGATGGAATTGAAATGAGTAGATAAGAAAGGCACAGAAGAAGGAAGAGTGAAAGATAACCACAAGGTCAGGAAAGATTATAAGAATGGCGAGGTAAATGAAGTGGAAAAAATGAAGTCAGAGTATGAAGGAAAAGATGATAAGTTCAATTTTAAGCACGTCAAGTTATACTGTTGTTTGTCCTTGTTCTTGAAGAGGATCATGACATCAGGGAGGTGATGCCATGACATGCAAGTAAAGTGGATATAAGTAAGGGAGAGCTATGTAAAGTCACCAACCTCACTTTCTCCCCTGGAGTCTTCTGGGTCCAGTGATGAGATATAGATCAGGATAACTGGAGATGTCCCTGGATGCAGAGGCCTTTTTAAGCTAAGGTCTTTAACAGGTCTCAGTTTGACTGAGGCAACACCCATTCAGTGATGAAGGTGAGGTAAGACATGTCAAGTTTTAGGTTCTGGTAGGACAACCAAGCTCTGATGTCCTATGGGCAAGTGAAAATTCAGGTCAACAGATCACAAGTGACACAGAACTAGAGATATAAGTTTGAGAGTCATCTCCATAGAGGTAGTAGTTGAAGCCATTGGAGTGATTTGGATTGGCCAGGGAGAAAAGGGGAGTGACAATAAGAGATCTTCAGGGACTTCTAAGGGATCAAAAAATGGCAAGGAGTCAGCAGAGACAGAAAAGGAATAATTTGAGTGATGGGAACAAGAGAAGGTGATGTCTCCGAAGCCAAGGGTAGAGAGAATAAACAGGAGAAATGGATAGTTAACAATGTCAAATGCTGCCAAGAATTCAAGAAAGAGGATAACTGAAAAAAAACCCTTTAATTTGGCAATTAGGAAGTCACTGGTAACTGTTGAGAGAAGTTTAATAGAGCGGTGAGTGGTCAGATTTCAAAGGGTTTGGAAAGAGTAAGGAAGTAGCAGAACAAAGTACAAAATTTCAAGATTAGAAAAGGAAGGGAAAGGGGCAGAGCCAAGATGGCGGCTGGAAAACAGCTTAAGCTGTCCCCCAAATCCCTCCAAATACCTGTAAAAAATGGCTCTGAACAAATTCTAGAGCTGCAGAACCCACAAAATAGCAGAGGGAAGCAGGTCTCCAGCCCAGGACAACCTGGATGATCACTGGGAAGGGTCTATCACACAGTACTGGGAGCAGAGCACAGCCCAGCGTGGGCCATTCCAGGACCAACCAGACTGGGAGTTGGGCAGGTGAAGCAGGCCTTAGGGCCATGAATCACTGAGCTGTAGCAGTTACCAGACTTCTCAATCCACAAATGCCAAAGACAACTTAGCAGATTAGTGGGAAAACTGCTGGATCAGGGTCAGAGCTGTCCAGCCCCAGCCCTGGGGGAGGCAGAAATGGCTCAGTGGCAGCAGCAGGAAGTTCCTGCGGCTGCTTACAGAGCTCCAACTGCGGCTGATTCCACCCTCAGGCCCACTCAGTGGGAGGAATCAAGTAGTGGATCATAGCAGGAGTGCAGGGAGCACTTTGCTGGCACAGAGGCAGATTTCTCTTGCCTTGCTCTGCTTGGATCTTGGTCACGATTCTGGTTGGCCATTCTTGGGGGAGGAGGAGCACTGTTGTAGCAGAGCTTGCGGTGACAGCGGAGTAGCAGTAGCTTTGAAAACAGCAGCACAGCCCCTAAAGCTTGGAACAAAGCACTCTCTACTCTACAAGCAGTCATACCCTGACAAAAAGCTCAAGGGTCAAGTAGTT
>CM053626.1:40895252-40911429 GCA_028646595.1 Phalanger gymnotis
CAATCTTTTTATGTTCTTTATATATTGAAATGCTCATGTTTTTGATGTTCAAGTTCATAAGAAAATTTTAATTAAAAATAAAAGGGAGTAATTAAAAAAATGAATGTTAAAAACTGTCTTTACATGTAATTGGAAAAAAACAAAATATGTGTATGGAGGGGGGGAAGAATGTAAGCTCCTTGACGGCAATGACTGCTTTGCCATCTTTGAACACATGTCCTTGAAATAGTATTTTACCCATAATAAGCCTTAAAAAAAGAAATATACATTAATTTGAGGAGGAAGAGGGCACTAAAAATAGGGGGATTAGGGGAGGGTTCAAAATGGAAGAAGAAATGTCCACAACATAACAAGAAATGTGGGACAGTTGCTCAATGAGAAGATGAAGGCTGAAGATTTAACTTTGATAATCCTCCACTTTGAGGAGAGAGTTGAAGTTGTGAGAGAGAATGAAATCTCTGAGGTACACAGAAAAAAACAAAAGATCTCAGTAGATGCCAACATTTCGGAGAGAAAGAAGACCTAGTAAAGAAGGCAGAAAGAAGGAGATTCACAATAATTCTGTTCCGCAGAAACCTTTCCAGTCTTGCCAGGCGCATTTGTTCTGCCCCTTTACTGCCCCCATCAACCCTCCTCCCATTGCTTCACATACTTAACCCCTTGCTATTTGAACTTTCTCTTATACTTAGGATAACCTAACCCCCATCTTCTCTCACTAAGCCTTCTCTTTTTTCCTTCACTCAAACAGCCCCTGAAACCTAACCTTGCTCAGAAAGCCCTCCCTAGCTGACTTTTTTTTTACTCTGTCCAGCCATCCAGTTCACCTATCTCCCCTTCACTCATCACTTACAGAATAGAGGCAGACTTTGCATTTAAACAGTGTAAGCACTTTGTGTATTTCCCCAATGTTTGCTCAGTTGCTTACATATTCTTTTTAAGGTCATCATCAGTGTTCTCAGTTTGAGATCACAGGCTTCTACAGAGCACCTGATACGTTTAACTTGCTTGATAGAATACCTAGGATAAAAAAAAACCTAAGATAAAAAAACACAGAGAGGCACCTAATAAAGGATAATAATATTGCAATTCACTTTTCAATTCAACAAACATTAGACCTCACTGAATACAAAACTGGGATGAAGATGAAGATGATTACCTCACCTCAACTGCTGAGTTTCCTTATTAGACCCCTCCTCTACTCAAGCTCCCCAAATCAATTTGTGTTTACCTTGTGCATATTTCATGCTTAATTGTCTGAGCAAATATTGTTTCCCTTAATAGAATGTCAGCTGTAAGCCCCTTGAGGGCAAGAACTATTCCCTTCTTATTTTTATATCCCCAGCCCTCCTTGTTCAGTCCTTTCAATTGTGTCTGACTCTCCACTTAGGGTTTTCTTGGCAAAGATACTAGAGTGGTTTGCCATTTCCTTTTCCAGCTCATTTTACAGATAAGGAAACTGAGGCCAACAGAGATAAATAACTTGCCCAGGGTCACGCAACCAGTAAGTGTCTAAGGCTACACTTGAACTCAGGTCTTCCTGACTCCAGGCCTGGTGCTCTATCCACTGTATTGCCTAGCTGTCCGGCACATAGCAGATGCTTAATAATAATAATAATAATATTCATAATAAACAATATTATATTAATGATAGCATTAATAATAAATGTTTGCTTAACTGATGATGATGATGATGATGATACACTAATGATAAGTCTAGTGATCAGAGAAGTCTTCCCTCCTGCTCTTTCGGACTACAAAGCCTAGTCTTGATTCCCATTCATCCTTACACTAAGCTGTTCATAAAGACTTCTTGGGGCAGAACTAAGAGATTTAAATGAAGAAGTAGAGAAAAAAATAGTCCCTTTCAAATGAGAGTACCTTGTAATACTGTTAGAGATGTGAAATTAGTTTTATTTTGTCAGAGAAAACTTTCTAGGGAAGAAAAGATTTATTAAAAGATTTGGAAGATGAGGATAATGACTGATGATGAATAGACAGCTTTTAAACCTAGGAATTTGTAAGGAAGACATTGATACGATTATATGACTAAATCACTAGAAAAGTAGTTTATGTATAAAGGACTTCCTGGCATCTTTGTTCTGCGCTTAAGCCACTCTATAAAAATATTTCACACAGGTGAAAAAAGGAAGCTAAATAATCCTATTGCCTAGGAGGCAGCAGACCTATGATCTCATCTGAAGGCGGCCAATGAGTAGCTTTGTCACTTTGGGCAAGATAGTTAACATCTCTGAGGCTCAAGTCTCTCTATCAATAAAATAAGGGGGTTAGACGAGAAGGTCTGTGGTCCCTTAGAGTCCGGATATGTTAGGATTCTACCAATGTTTAGTGGGGGGAAGAAGAAGAAACAAACATGCATATATGAAGAAAGTTCTTTGTAAACCCTTAAACACTAGAGAAATATGAAGTATGATTGTCTCGAAACCTGAAATGTAAATTTTGTATTCTGGAATTTGTTAACTATGTCCATAGGTGTAGTGTGTGTATGTATATGCATGTATCACAAATTCAGCATGACCAGAAATTTTAAAAGGCAGCATGAATGGAACGAACCAGGCCTGGTTGTGAATTCCAGTTCTGATTCTTGTTACCTTTGTGACCCCAAACGTCACTTAAACCTCTCTACAAATCTCAATTTTTCTCATTTGTAAAATGGGAATAATTATTTTGTACCACCTACCTCACAAAGTTGTTCTGGAGATCAAATAAGGTAACATCGGTAAAAATGCTTTATAACTTACATAACCTAAAGCCAGCTATTATTATTCACCTCTGTGATGCCTTGATACTCAGTGCCTAACACCTGGAGGGATTTCAGTGGGTCACTGGATGAAAAGGAAATAAAGCAGTCCTGCTTACCACCACACCTACCCATCCAACAGAGCATTCTCAGAGTTAAATGTATTGTTTGACCTGTAACACAGGACAAGTGAAATGGGGGCAGGAGGAATGGGAGGAAGCAGGTAGAGGCAGCTTTATGTTTCATTCATCCGAAACTCTTTTAACGCTCCAGTTCTTTCTAATGATATCAAATGGGGCATTTCTCCTCTCTGGGAAAAAAAAAAACTATTATCATGGAAAGTCATAGACAAATGTTCCCTTTAAAACTCTAATAAGGACCATAAACTCCAAAATCCATGCCTTCTCTTGAAAATAGACCGGAATCTTGATTCTTTCCTTGGCAGTGAAACTCAGAAACTAGACATTTTCTTCTGCAGCATCCGAGGTCCCTGTCCCAGAAAGGGAAACTACTGATAGGATTTCATTTCAGCCTATTGATCATCTGCAGCAAAGCCCAAAGGCAAACAAACAGGTCACAGTATTCAAAGAAAACAGACGAGCCCCAAGGCAGCTGCAGCAGCAGCAACTGAAAGTTTTGAGGGTGTTTGGGTTTGTTTTTTTAAACGAAAACTTTTCTGGATGTATAGCTTCATGCAGGTAAAAACAACATGGATCTTAAACTTCTTTTTTAAAATAATGTGTAACGCCTTACCTGAAAATAAGTATTTGTATGTAGCCACAACCCTGTGGGTGTACACATTGAAAAACATTTCCATGACTGCTACTGTAAACTAGGAAGAAAGGCTAAAAATGTCAAGTTGATACACCCTAAATGTATTTTTTTTTCCTGGCACCTGGAGTAGCAACTACAGAAAACACACTGTTCGTACAAGAAACAAATATCAACTCCCTGTGAAGCTAACAAACGCGCCCAAGTGAGAGAAATGCAGTCTTTCCGTGTCTTTGGCACTTTGGGCATCATCCAGGGGCTCTGGGTCCAACTTTATTCCCCTCCCCACTTACAGGCTCCGGCTCCCAAGCTCTGAGGAGGCTGCTGCTCCGCCGGCCAGCAACTGCTCTCTCCTCCTCCTCTTCTTCCTCCTCCTCCTCCTCCTCCTCCACCACCTCCACCTCCTCAGCTCCAGCTCTCTGTACTGCAGGGCAGAAGCTTCCTTCTTGCAACCAACATCTTCTCTCACTACTGAGCATGCCCAGCGCTGGAATCACCCCGGAGTTTAAATGGACAGATTCCACCTTTCCGGGTTTTCGTGGCCACTCCAGGCAGAGAGAGGACCGAGAGGACACCTCGTGCACCCTGAGGGCAAGAGAAGACAGTGAGGAGCAGGTGGAAGGAGGTGGGGACTGGGGGCAAAAATATGATTTAGGTTGAGAAGACCAACTTAATTGGTTTCCCCAAAGTAAAAGCTCCCACTGCGGGAAGAAATTCGGATCTGTAAAGTCTGGTTAACATCGGGAAGGTAAATTCTCACCATCACCTTGGTGCAGGTCAGATGCTGCTGTTGCAAAGGGTCCCTGATACATTCCTTTGCATAATTTTGCCTCCTGGAGCTGAGCTGAAGCCATTAAAAGGCTTTGGGGAGGCTTTTTCCCCCCTTGGGCAAGGAGAGATAGATGTAGGACAGACTGAGAGCGGAAATCCCAGAAGTCACCCAAGCCAACTCCTTTATTTCCCAGAAAAGGAAACCGAAGCCCAGAAAAGTGAAGGGCCCAGAGTCACACAGCAAGTAAGTTGATAGGTTAGGATTTGAACCCAGGTTCTTTAACTCCAAATACCATGTTGTTTGCACCACCACATTTCGAGTATGGCTTTCTCTCCAACCTTGTAGAAGAAAGAAAGCAAGAAAGAGAGGGAAAGAAAGGAAGGAAGGTGTGAAAAGAACAGAGATGCAATATTGTCTAACATGAGCCAAGTAAATGGGATGCAGCCTAATGCCTTTCCTAGGAATTTTGCCTTAACGCTAACTAAACAGTCATTCCCATGACTCAGTTACTCTTCTGGAGTTACCTCATTACAGCCTTCTCTGAGATAGGAAACTATTACATTTATAATCTGCGTCACACCACATAGCTCTAAATTCTGTTATTATTGTCTATGAAAAAAAATCTCTGAGGGGCACATATGTGCAGGTCTTGTCTATACAATAGATTTTAAATCCTTAAGGACTGAGACCACATTTTGTAGTTTTTAATAACTAGGATTTATATTTACAGATGAGAAAACTGAGTCTGGGAGGCTAAGTGACTCTTCCAGGGTTACAAGCCAGTAAATATTTGAAGTAGGATTTGAACTCAGGTCTTCCTCATTCCCAGTTTAGTACTCTGCTGTGCTACCTGCCTGCCTCCCTGTAATAGTAGTAAGCATGTAGGAGTAGGAATAGAATGATAAATAGAATATATACACATAGATAGATAGATAGATAGATAGATAGATAGATAGATAGATAGATAGATAGATAGATAGATAGATAGATAGATATAGTGTTTTAAAGTTCCTGAAGTACTTTACATGTGTTTTCTGACCTGGTCCTCAACAACTCTGTGAGGTGGGTACTGTTATTGTCCCCACTTTACTAATTAGGAAACATGTCCAGGGTGATACAGCTAGTCAGGCATTGAAAGAAGATTTTCTTATAGGTCCTTCTGACTACAAACCTCATGCTCCATCCTACTGTTCCACCTCGTGCTTAATAAATATTTAGTTGCTGTAATAATCATAACAACAACTAACATACTGCTTTAAAGTATGTAAAGTGCTTTACACATGCTCTCATTTAAACTTCACAAGGACCTTGTCGGGTGGGTGCTACAGGTATTATTGTCTCTTATTTACAGATAGGCGAACTGAGGCTTAGTGACTTGTCCATAGTCACACATCTCATAAGGGTCAGAAGTGGAATTACAACCCTCATAAAATTGAGGCTCTGATCTCTAGGCTGATGTTGATAAGAGTCATAATTGGTGCCTTCATTCATTTATCCAATTATCATTAAGTGCCAAGTATCAGGTACTACACTTCATGCTGGGGAATACAAAGAAGAAAATGAAACAGTTGCTACTTTCCAGAAACTTCTATTCTATTGAGAGGGGGGAAAACATGTATGTAGAAAAGTAAATACAATTACATACAAAGTAATTGGCAGGGGTGGAGGATAGAAGGTGCATAATCAGAAAAGTCCTCCTGTAGCAGATAGCACTCGACCTGTGAGCATTAAAGGGAGCTCGGAATTCTGTAAGACAGAGGTAAACAGGGAATGCGTTTTAGACAGGGGCAACAATTATGCCAAGATACAAAGATAAGAGACAGAATGTTGGTTTAACATTCTGGTTACATCCTGGCAAGGCAAAGTGTATCCTATTTGTTCCATTGGTTTGCTTCAACCCAACTTCAGCTTGCTAGTTACTGTGTAATTTTGCCATTAAAATAGGGACAATATTTTAGTGTAGTTGTTCCCAACCTGTGGTCTGAGGCCCCCTGGGGGACAGTTGGAGTTATTGCAAGAGGCCTGAACCTCCATTTTTTGGACCAAAGCATCTTGACCTATATTTTGTTCCTATTAAATATGCATTCTGACTTGGTGCAATAAATAAAATTTTTTTTGGTTGACTAAGTATGTTTCACACATAAATATGTACTATTTTCAAGTGTGTGAAAGACCTGTTATTAAAAAATTAAAATTAGACATGGTACTAAATAATACTCCAAATAACTAATAACAAGAGACATGTAAGTTAACACAACTGAGCTTCTACTTCACACTGATCGGATTGACAAAGATGACAATAGGGGATAATGGTCATTGTTGGAGGGCTGTAGAGACAAATGAATGCGCTGTGGTTGGAGCTGAATTGGTCCAATCATTCTGGAAAGCAATTTGGAACCAATCCAAAAGGTCCAAAAGGTCACTAAACTGTGCATGACTACTGACCCAACAATACTATTACTAGGCATAAATCCTCAAACGGGTCAAAGATAGAAAGGGCCCGTAAGAACCAAAATGTTGTAGCAGCACTTTTTGTTGAAGAAGAAAAAGAGAAATGAAAAGAAAAAGAACACAATGACCACAATACCATAAAGCAGGCCTGCACAACATATAGCCTGAGAGTGGTATGTTGTGCAGGCCTGGTGTGAAGGAAAACAACTCTGAAACATTACATAGAGAATTCTGATCAATTCAGTGATCAGCCATGGCTTCAGAAGCCCGATAACAAAACACACTGCCCACTTCTTAGCAGAGAGTGATGGGCCAGATATCTGGAATGAGATACATTTTTGGGCAAGGCCGATGTCTTGAAGTATTTGCTCAACTGTACTATTTTTTGTGAGAGCGTGTGAAGGAAGATACCAAAGGTATGGTGGGAAATCTCAAAGCTTTTCAATACTGAAGTAAAGCAATGGAGAGAATATCAAATGAACTTAAAATCTTTATGGGAGTCAGCTATCCATGAATCAAAAGCATATTTGATGAGGGTATTAGTATCAATAAATCAATAAAGAAACATTTATTAAATAACTACTATGTGCCAGGCACTATGCTAACTGCCAGGGATACAGAAAAAGATAAAAGGTAATTCCTGTTCTCAAGAAGTTTGCACTCTAAAGGGGGAGACAAGATGCTAATGAATATATACAAAGCAAGCTGTATATAGGATAAATAGGAAATAATTAACAGAGAGAATGCACAGGAATTAAGAGGGATTGGAGAAGGCTTCCAGTGAAAGGTAGGATATTGGTTGAGACTTAAAGGAAGCCAGAGAGGTAAGTAGTCGTAGGAGAGGAGGGATAGCATTCCAGGAATGGAGGACAGCCAGAGAAAATGTTTGGAGCTGAGATATGGAGTGTCTTGTTTGTTACTGGATCAAAGAATATATGCTGGAAAGTAAGGTATAAGTAGACTGGAAAGGTAGGAGGGAGCTAGGTTATGAATGGCTTTGCCAAATAGAGCATTTTATAGTTGATCTTGGAGACAACAGGGAGCCAGTGGAGTTTATTGAGGGGTGGCGGTATGTGATATGATCTGACCTGTGCTTTAAAGAAATTAGTGGATGGATAGAGGATGCATTGGAGTAGGGAGAGGCTTGTGGCAGACAGACCCACCAATAAGCTATTGAAACAATCCAGATATGTGGTAATGAGAGCCTACACTAGGGTGATGGCAATGTTAGAGAGAAAGGGGCATATTCAAGAGCTGATGCAAAGGTCAAATGGGGATGGGTAAGAGATAGGAAGGAATCAAGCATGACTCCTAGGTTGCAAGGCTGAGGGACTGGGAGGATGATATTGCCCTCTACAGTGATCAGGAAAGTAGAAGAGGGGGAGGATTTAGTGGGGGAAAGAAGAGTTCAATTTTGGACATATTGAATTTAAGGTATCTAGTAGACATCCAGTTTGAGATGTCTGAAAGGCAGTTGGAGATGTAAGATTGGAGGTCATCAGAGAGTTTGGGTCAGGAAAGACAGAGTTGAGAATCATCAGCATAGAGATGGTCATTAAATCCATGAGAGCTGATGAAATCACTAAGTGAAGTACTAGGGAACAAGCTGACTTTCACAGGTGATATTCAACAGTAGAACACAATTTTTACATTTCATTCAGTCAGCAAGTATCTGTGAAGGGCCCACTATGTGGCAGACGCTGTACTAGAAGCTGAGGGTGCAAATGGAAAGAATGAAACATGGTGAGTTTACATTCTAATGGTGGAAGCACTAAGTGCTTATAAAATATATAGCCTAAATAGAAAGATAATAAATACATACAAAGTAGGTAAATACAAGGTAGTTTAAGAGGGAAGCCACTTGAGGATCAGAAAAGGTTTCATGGAGAAGATAATACCTGAGCTGCATATTAAAGGAAGAGAGGGATTCTATGACACAGAAGACAGGAGGGAGAACATTCTAGGCATGAGGGGCAATCAGTGCACAGAGATAGGGGATGGAGTGTGGGGAACAAGGAAAAGAAAGAAAGGCAGTTTTGCTGAGTGAAGGAAGGAGAAAGTTCAGTGAAGCTGAAAAGATAGATTGGAACTAGAACATGAAGGCTTTTAGCAGCTATAAAGGAGTTTATATTATATTCTAGAGGAAGTAGGGACTGGGCCCAGGAGTTGGTTGAGTAGGGAGTTACGTGGTCAGATCTGCATTTGAGGAAAATGACTTTGGTAGCATCATATAGGATGGCCTGGAGTAGGAAGACAAATAGTAGGCTATTGGAATAATCTGGTTGAGAGGGAATAAGGAAGGGCCTGAACTAAAGTGTTAGTTATACACATAGAGAGAAGGGACTGAATATGAGAGATCTGGTGAAACTATAAGTTTCAAGAGTTAGCAATTGATTATATATATGGTATGAAAGAGTTAGGAGTCAAGGATAATATTGAGGTTAAAACCTGGGAGATGGGAAGGATGGTGATTCCTTTGACAGAAATAGGGAAGTTTCAAAAAGGGGAAGGTTTAAAGGGAAAGAGAATAACATAAATTTGTTTATGGGTGTGTTGAGTTTAAGATACCTCTAGGAAAGAGGTGGGGAACCTGCAGCCTCAAGGCCACATGTAGCCTTCTAGGTTCTTGGGTGCAGCCTTTCGACAGAGTCCAAGTTTTATAGAACAAATCCTTTTATTAAGGGGATTTGTTAGGTGAAGTTTGGATTCAGTGAAAGGGACTCACCTGAGGACCTAGAGGGATACATGTGGCTTCAAGGCCTCAGGTTCTCCACCCTTGCTCTAGGACATGCTCTTTGAAATGCCCAACAGACAGCTAGTGATGTGGGACTGAGGCTCAGGAACGGATAATAGGTCTGGACATATTGATCTGGGAGTCCCATGCATAAGGATGATTGTTAAATCCATGGAAGCTGGTGAAGCTACCAAGACAGGGGATGTAGAGGGAGAAGAGATGACCCAGAATAGAACCTTTAGGAACACAGATGGGAGGTATGATATGGCTAATGCACCAGCAAAGGAGGCTGAGAAGGAGTGGCCAGACAGGAAGCAAAGTGGGAAGGAAAAGAGGTAGAATTTGGAACTCAAAAAAATTTTTTTAAATGAATGTTTAAAAAAAAAGAAAGAAATTTGTTCAGGGCCCTGAGAGTTAGGTGGCTTACAACATGGTCGGTAAGGGTCAAAGGCAGGACTTGAACATGGTCTTCCGGTTTCTGAGGCCCATTCTCTAAGTACTATGCCAGGCTGTCTCTGACTAGCAGTAGCAGATGCAAAAATAAAAGAAAGAAAATAACATTTCTAAAGTATTTTACAACCAGGACAATTTTGTCATTCCTGTTTTAAATTTAATATACACTTTACAAAAAAGAAACTATAAATTCATGGTTTCATATATCATCTCTTTTGTCCTTTTGTGTACTGGAATATTTATGCTCATTGATTAAGTTAAGTTAAAAAAGAATAAAAATAAAAGTGTTATTGAATTCTTAAGAGCTTTTTTCATGTGTTTTCTCAGTCAATGGATACAAATAGCATACTTACTATCATGTGAGAGTTTGGAAACTTTATGATATTAAAGAAGAGGGGTCCTCCTACTCAAAAATGGTTGGAAGCCATAGTTTTAATGTCTATAATGGTATCTACAGAAGAATGAACTCATTTTGGATCCAAAAACCCTAGCATAGAAGCCACCAGCTTTATTACCCTTGGACAAATCCTTTCATTTCTCTAGTTCTCATTTTCCTCATCTGTAAAATAAAGGTGTTAAACAGATAGCCTCTAAAGGTCCTACATCTTTATGTCCTAATTACAAAGCTACTGTGATTGTATAGTCAATGACGTGGTGGACATCCTAAGGCTTAGGATCTCCACCACGTCATTGGCTATAAAATCATGATTGGGTGGGGAACCTGTGGCCTCAAGGCCATGTGTGGCCTTCTAGGTCCTTAAGGTCCCCAAGGATTTGTCCTGTGAAATTTGGATTCGCTCAAAGGGCTGCACTTAAAGACCTAGAGGGCCATACACGGCCTCAAGAGTGCAAATTCCCCAACCCTGTAGGCATAGGAAATCTACTGTAGAGGAGGGAGAGAGAGAGAACAGGATTCGTCAGACACATAATGGGAAATAAAAGTGTTCTGATTTAAGGACAGGGAAAAGACCACAGAAGCTCTCTTCTCCTAACCTTAGAGTATGAAGTCTTGAGACAAGAAAAAAGTGACTAGAGCCATATATGAAAACATCTTTTTTCTGAAGCCTGTTCTGCATCTTCCGATCTTTTAATTGTAACTTGAGAGAAAGAAGGAAAAGTGGGGTATTCCTGTTACTGAGGACCAATGAGGAAATGACTTGACCAGAACTGGTCAGAAGGTGTAGTGCCCCAAGGAGAGATTCCCAACTTAAAACAGGCATGGTAACTTGGCGGGGGGGAATATCAATGGAAAAAAGCCCTGGAGTTGCTAAAATGGGGATTGGGAATCCTAATTTGACTAGTGAGATAAGGAGTAGAATCGTCCCCACTTTCCTTTTTCAGTCCCTTATGCTTAGACTGGGAGTATAAAATCCTGTCCATTGATTGCTTTCCACATGTTGTGGGCATGAGTAATTTGGATTCCTCCTCTCTGCCCCTAAAGACCTGGAAGGGAAACAAGAAGAGGGGTAAGAGATAACTAGTAGAAAATGCCTCTTTAAGACATGTTTAGTTTAATTTCCTTTTTACTTTATTCTTTGTGCAACACACTATTTGAACACAGTAAAAGTCTTTAAATCAATGAATGTGTTGGGAAGTAAACTGAGAGAGTGAGTTAGATATAGATACCAGATTACATATTTAATATCTTGATGTGTATTCAGTTCCATCCAGTAGATCAAGTTTGGACCAGCAAGGGTTAAACAAAGCTATGTTACCACCTGGAAGAGCAACCGCTGTTGTTTGCAAGCTGAGCACCCTCTAGAAGCCATAGCCACATCAAAATGAAATAAACCATGTAATTTCAAATTTTCCCTCTTGGGGGTTTTGGGAAAAGGTGAGGGCAGAGAGGGGATCCCTTTCTTTCTCCTTCCATATGCTCTATATGAAACCACTCAATGCTCATTTTCTTTATGTTTCCTGACAAGGAGAATGTTGCTTAAAATGAAAAGAAAAGAACTAAAATGATCTGAAAGGCAAGTGAAATCCAAAACAAATAGAACAATTGACTACCACATGTTACCTGCCTAGGTGTGCATCCTTTCTAGGTTTTAGTTTCCTCACCTGCAAACTGGGGAGAGAAAACCGTAAATGAGGTCACAAAGAGTCGGACATGACTGAAAATGACTGAACAACAACAAACAAAATTATTGTTATTATTTAGCATGTTGAAGAGTTTTTTTTTCAGATAGCAAGTTTCTGTAGATTAGAGGTACCCCACGTACGTAGCCCAAGACGCTCCCAAGTGTGGCCTGAACCAGATTAAAATATAACTGATAAATATTTAACAAGGTTAATTAAAATACAATAAAAGGTAGATAATATTAATATGGGGTTTTCTAAGTCAATACGTGGCCTACTAGAATCCTTATGTATGGTTTAGTGGTCCCTGTTTCTATTTGAGTTGGACATCACTGCTTTAGATGCATCTGTTGGCAGATGACATGAAGCCCTGAATAAAGCAGAGCTCCCTAAAAGAGATCTGAAGTCACTCAGAAGCGTTTGGTTTGACCATCCACTCAGGAAAGACCAAAAGAATGATGAGGATCTATTACCCAGATTATAGCATGTCTTCTGAGCTTCATCAACACAAAAGTCTCAGACAGACAGCGTAGACACAGTGAGTTGGCTCTAGAATTGAAAAACAAAATGAAAGTGGGCTGGACTGCTAAAATTACAAAGCTCGTTTAATGATCTCAGGCTGCAAAGGCCCATGTTTTTAATGCCAGCATTCTGTTGGTGTTGTGATATGGTATTGGGACAGGGATAATTGTAACGGGATGAGTTAGAGCCTACCCCAAACATCGTTGGACCTCTGTGCCCAGACGCCAACTGAGAAATCTCAGGGCTCTGAGGTATGGGAGGAACAAGATGGAGTCTGGAGGAAGGGTCTCGCCCTTGTTGGCAACGTGGTGCAGGGTTCTTTTCTGGATTTACCTGTGCACAGGTGAATCATGGGGAGAGCATGTGAAGGAAAGGGGAGGAGAATAGGAGGAGAGTAGGTGGAGAGTAGGCAGACCAAGGCAGTCCTAGTACTACGTAATGAAGGCTATAAAAATCTGGTCACTGCCTTTATTAAATGGAGCTATTCACCACCTTTGCTTCCCACCTCTGCATTGCCCGTGAGATCAGGCCTTTGCTGGACAAAGGCCTGGGAGTATGGGGTAAGAGAGACCCCTACAGATAATCTCCAAAAAAATAAAAATTAATCACTCAAAAGGCAATGGAAAGGCATGTAGTAGGTGTGAGCAAGCTACAATGTATAAGAAATGAAGAACTTCCCAAAAAGAACAAAAGATATTACCACAGAATTATATAATAGGAAGCAAAAATGGGCTAGCCATCTATGGTGAGAGCAATGGATGACAGCGGGACAGGCAGAGTACACCACAATATCCTTGCAATGTCAGCAGAAAAAACAATGCAGACCTCTGGCATGTTGGGTGAGCCCCTGTGCCAAACTTATGGAAGGACCCTGACAAAAGATGCAAACAGGCACAGAGACAGATGGGTTTCAATCTTTAACAATAATGGGAATTTCTGAATCAAGGACATCATAGATCCTTTTGAATATTTAAGTGTATACTGTTATAAGCAGGGAATAGCTGTTTAAATAAGCAGGAGGCCCCCTGCTGAAAGATTTAAGGAGATGGGAAATGTTGATATTACCCATAGGTAGCATAGTCTCCATAATTTGAGGCCTAACTCCATTCAGTCTTTTCAGAGTTAGTGTTTAAGATATTTTAGTAACAACTGTTGAGGTGGTTTCTTTGCCTAGAACAGAAAACATCTTAGATAAAGAATACTGAAGTACTACTCAAGCAGTAAGCATAAGCATAAGGCATTAGAAATAGGACTGACAGTTAATAAAAGTTGAATTGTTATGCAAATTAGAGATTTCTCATATTTTGGTCATTTTTGTAAGTATAGCAGGGGTGGGATGGCAAGGAAGGTTGTTCACCCACCCCATTTACCCCTTTCACCTTATTACTGATTGATTGCCTAGATGAGTTTTTCAGTATAAATGATCCTTCATTGTTCTGAGAAGTTGCGTCAAAGGATCTGTAATTCTACCTTTTTTGCTCTGAGTCCCCAACCAAAGAGATCACTCAGCCAAAAACTGTCTCCTCTCTCTCTCTCTCTCTCTCTTTCTGTATGGGTGTGTATGTGTGTGTCTGTCTGTATCTTTCTCTATGAGTTGAGGTACAAATGATTTTTATACAGTGTGTAGTAGGCTTTTTTTGGTCTAATTTTGGAATGTATTGTAAGAGAGATTCTAATCCCAGTTCTCCTATTCATGTACTGTGTAACTTTGGTCAAATTATTTCATCTCTTTGCATGTTGGTTTCCTGAGCTCTGAAATGGAACTTGAGACTAGGTGACTTCTAAGTTCTCTTCCAGTTCTAACATTCTATAATTTGATTTCTATTGTTGTTTGTCCTTAATTTTCAAAGCAGACCAGTGACATCATGGGATGATGTCTTGACTTATGAGTGAATTGGATTTAAATGAGGCAGAGTTGTACAAAGTCATCAGTCTTATTCTCTCTTCTTGGTTATTAAGGTTCAGTGGCAAGATAAAAGTCAGGATGACTGCCAATGGCCCAGGATGCATCGGATGACCTTGGCATCTTCAATGTCTGACCAAGCTCTAAGCACTCCACAGCATCTGCTTCAGCTGCCTTCGTGGTCATTGGAACAAATCATTCTCATCTACCCATTCTGCCAGCGGAAGTCTTCACAAGCTTGGGATAGATATCCCCCTAACTCACTGATAGGTTTAAAGTCTATTGGCTACCCTCAACCTGGTTTTACTGGGGCGTGGCTGCTGTGAATGCTACAGCTTCTTAGAGCCACAGGTGAAAATTGGATGAAAGGTGGACAAAGACAGGTGGACAAAGCCCTCATGCCAGAGGTTCCAGTCCTCCCTAAACACCCCATACACTCCTGTAATAAATATATATGTAATAAATAGAGGCAGAGGTAAATGAACACGTGGTAGTTGTGTCACTGGTAATTCTGTGGGGCCAAATGACGAGTGATTTTCAAGGTGCTTAAGTTTAGCTTCCTTCAAAGAACCGTCTAGGCTGAACTTGCCAGTTGTTAATGTTCTGTTGCTCTGTAAATTATTTTGCATGTTTGAATTTTTTTAACTGCATACCCCTCCTCAGTAGAATGTAAACTCTTTGAGAACAAGGACTGTTTTGTTTTTGTCTTTGTATTACCAGAATCTAGCACAGTTTAGACACAAATTGGGCACTTACTAACCCCTTATTGAATTGAAGAGGTTACCAATACAGTCATTTCTGAATTGGCTGCTGGCATACAATCAGTCAGCTGACTTGTTAGAGCAAAGATAAAAATCAATACCAAATTAGAAGAAAGGCTAAAAATGATAAGAAGATGTAATTTCAAAGGGAAAATGGGCTTATGGAAAAATTGTGAGAGACTTGACTAAGCCAAATTATCCCCAGAGAATTTAAGAATGAAATTGAAAGGAAGACAGTGATAGCCAACAATAGAAAAGATGTCAATATTTCTATAGCAAATCATACTCCCCACCAGTGACAGTGATGCCACTGCACATAGAGTCTCTAGCATCATGGTTCCCTATGAGTTGCATGAGAAAGTCAAAATAACATTAAAGAAAACAAAGATGACAAGAGCATCTGTCTTAGGCAAAGCACACACAGAGGATACAATACCCAGGGCACTGAGGGATCAATTCTCAAAATATCTGAAAAAGGGAAGCTATTAAGTACTTTTAAAAAAATCACAAATTGAGAAAACATCAATAAGCACCAACCAATATGCCTATTTCCACACTTCTACAAAATCTATATAATAATTATATCTACCTATAGCCATATATGCATCTGTTTCTATATTTGTCTAAGTAGCTACTGAGAATATCTTTGATGAAGATATTGGAAGGGAAAAAAAAGGTTTTGCAAGTGATATTCCATAGAAGACCACATTTTTATAGTCACACAGTGGATTAAAAAAGTGTAGACAATACAAGACTTTTTGTTAAGAATAAAAAAGCATGGGGGGCAGAGCCAAGATGGCGGCTGGGAAGCAGGGACTAGCGTGAGCTCCCCACCAAGTCCCTTGAAAAACCTATAAAAAATGGCTCTGAACCAATTCTAGAACTGCAGAACCCACAAAATAGCATAGGGAAGGAGGGCTCTAGTCCAGGACAGCCTGGATGGTCTCTGGGTAAGGTCTATCCTGCACGGAGC
>CM053626.1:40911929-40932202 GCA_028646595.1 Phalanger gymnotis
CAAAGTTTTAAAAAATAGATGTTCAAAAACAAAAACAAAAAAGTTTTTGTATGCAACTAGAAAATAAGATACAGAGGCAATGAGGCATAGAAATTCATCTTGCCCTACAAGAAAGAAAGGGAAAAGGGGATGGGAGGGGAGTGGGGGGACAGAAGGGAGGGCTGACTGGGAACAGGACAACCAGAATATATGCCATCTTGGAGTGGGGGGGAGGATAGAAATGGGGAGAAAATTTGTAATTCAAACTCCTGTGAAAATCAATGCTGAAAACTAAATATATTAAATAAATAAAAAAGTTAATCTGTATTGCAAAGTCCTCTTTCCTACAGTGCCTAATGCAGTATCCTGAACATAGACAGTGCTTACTAAATGTGTCCCGTGTCTTATAACATTGCTATTATAATACCATCATTTGACATAGTCAATGACTGTTTATTTTGTGTTCCTTGTCTATATGTCACAGTTATCAACTAACTAATATCCATTAGTTCAGTTAAAATTTTAAAAAACTGAGATCAGAAATACTTTACGTATTTTTAATCTACTAAATTGTTTGTTGTTGATAGGATTTTCACTGTAAAATAGTATTAATATTATTTTAATAATAGAATGAAAATAACTACCATATTACAGCAGACAAGACACTACATTGTTCTATCCCGTATTTAAAATATTTTTATCAGCTATTTATTTGAAAATAAAAAAATAGCTCATAGCTAACATTTCTATAGCACTCTAAGGTTTACATTACATTATCTCATTTGATTCTCATAACAACCCTGTGAGGTGAATTCTACAGGTACAATGACCCCATTTTATCTACTCGAAATTTGAATCTCAAAGAATTTAAGGGACTCGTCCGTGATTACAGTAAATTCAGGAAGTGGGAAGTTGGATCCAGGTCTCTCCACTCCGATTCCTTCACTTTTTCCATTGTCCCCTTTTGGGTAATTATAATTATAATTAAAGTCGATTTTTTTTTTTTTTGCTTTGAATTAAGGGGAAGGAGAGGGAGAGTGAGGGACCCTGTGCTGGTGGAAATCTTCCAGAGAGGTCTTCTTATATAGGATATCAAGATCTTAGACCAGAAAGAACTTTGAGGCTATTTCTAGAGCGCTTATCACAGTGCCTGGCATCTAGTAGGAGCTTAATAAGTGCTTATTGATTGCCCCTCATTTTTACAGACGTAACGGAAGCCCAGAGAAGCTGTGATCTTGTGACTTGCATTACAGGTAGCGATAGAGGAAGGATTATTTGAACCTCAGTCCTAACGAAAAAATCCCCAAAAGTTGCAGAGAAAAGAGGTTAAACGCTTCTTGACTGGCAGCTGCACAGAGAGGGCCCTGAATAATCTAGCCACCCGCTAGTACAAAGCGCGCGACCACTTTGGATTCGCTCAGGTTTACAAAAATCAGATGTAAACTCCTTCTCCTCTAGCCGAAGCATCCTACAGGGTGCATTCCCAACTCCGTCCAGCTGGGGGCCAAGCCAGTGTCAAACTAGAGCTGCGGTGCGCACGCGTACACACACGCGCACGCGCGCAGCGGCTTTTACTGAGGCGTTTTGAGCCCTGTGAGGCACCGTCGGTTCTGCTCTCCCTGTTTCCCGCCTCAGGTAGCGGAGAGGACGCCGAGAGAGCCGGTTGCTGTCTGTGTCTCGGCGCGGCTCAGCCCCAGCATGGCGGAGCAGGGCTTGGAGATGGCATCTATGATCCCGGCACTTCGGGAACTGGGCAGGTAGAGCGAAGAGACCAGCCACCCACCCGCCCCCCCACCCCATCCTACCCGCAGCCCTCCGCGCCCTCGCCTCCAGCCTCTCGACCGTTGCCTCTCCTCAGGCCAGGCCGAGGTTCCTCCCCTCCCCCCGCCCCTTCTTCGTTCTCTCCTCGTCCATCACCACCTTTCCGAGCCACCTCGGCCACCTCTAGGCCCGGGCCCCGGGGACCCTGGGAAGGGAGGTGGCGGAGGCGGGTCCCGGAAGGACATCTAGGGGAACCAACCTGCAACCCCGGACTGGGCTTGACTTTTGGCCAAGCTCGGCTCCTCCCTGCACCTCGTCGGGAAGATGGGGCTAAGGCTAGTTATCTGTCGGGCGAGATGTCTGCACACACACCCATGTATTAATGTGCGTTTGCGTCTGTCCGTCTGTACCTGTGTCTGTCTATATCTGTACGCGTGTATGTCTGTGTGTTTGTCTCTGTCCGTCTCTGTCTTTGTGGATGTCTGTATCTACGTCGAGGTGTGTCTGAAGCTATAACTTTCTGTGTCTGTCTATGTCAATGAATCCATCTTTATCTGTCTATCCATCCCAATGACTATGTCTGTCTGTATGTCTAGTCTGTCTATCCATGGCCATCTGTCTGTCAGTTTCTGTATCCATGTCTTAGTCTATGCCTGTGTCAGTCTTTTCATATCTACCCATCCATGCGTGTATCTCTCCATCCATCCACGTGCGTGCATGCACAAGGACGCACACAAGTGTGTGTTGGAGCCAACTTGTACAGCTCCCGGATCCCGGCATTGAGTTTTCATTGTGAGCATTTGCACCTCAGAAATCAGCAAATGCTACAAATCAGGGCTTGCTTTCCATTTTTGGTGATTGTCTATAGTTAATAAAATGATGGGAGAAATGTTAATGAAGATTAAGCTTTAAAAGTATGTCCTGCATTCCTGTCCTCCCCCCACCCCCTAGCTGGTTGTTAAACATTTACTAACACACTTTGTTATAGATGAATCTGTATAAAACAATATAAACAGATATAGGATATGTGTAATACAATGTGATATGTGTATATATACATACATGTATATATACATACATGTATATATGCTTTGCAAACCTTAAAGCTTTTATATAAATTAGTAGCCTCAAAGAGACAGCATGGCAGTAGCGAATTCATTTTAAAAAACAGCACAGTGTTGGTTTGAAATGGCTATTGTATACTCGTTGTATAGTAGGCACTTAATCTTAAATGCTTGTTAGAGACAGATGGTGGTGCAGTGGATAGAGTATTACGCCTGGAGTTAGGAAGACCTAAGTTCAAATCAAGGCTCAGACATTTCCTAACTGTGTGATCCTGGGCAAGTTACTTAATTTCTACTTGCCTCAGTTTCTTGAACTGTAAAATGGAGCACCTACTTCTCAAGAGTTGTGAGGATCAAATGAGATAATGTTTGTAAAAGCGTGTAACACAGTGCCTGGCACATAGTAGGTGCTTAATAAATACTTATTCCCTTCCTTTCCTCATGTTAAATGAATGCAATACGAGCGCCAGTTTCCCCACCTCTAAATTTTCTCCCAGTTGATCATCCCTGCCCTAGTTTTGCTTTCCTTCCTGTGGTGTTTTGACCATATGTTTCATCTCAACTAAACACCATACTCTACCCTTGAATTTCTTGCCCGCTTGTCCTCCTCAAACTGAGTTAAACTTCAAAACAAGTGTACCATCCATCTTCTCTGCAGCCCTTCTTGAGATACTTATTGAGTGAAAAAAGCACTTATTTTAAACTGTGTGCAAAACACTGTGCATGGGACACAAATAATAGCAAGACAAATCCAAGGGTTCCTAAACCTTAGGGTTCTAATGAGGGGGGACCACACACACCTAGGAAGTTTCAGCTGTAAGTTAAATGGAAAGACGCTGTAATCCTTAGGATGCATTGGCAAAATAGAGGGTACTATATTTTCTTTAGTTAAAAAGATAATGCTGCAGAAAAATGAAATAATTCCAAATGGGTCCTTTTATATACTATAACCTTTACTGGGTCCACACCGTTATGTGGCAATCCTTTTATTCTTTCCTCGTTGATACTGTATCATAATCCCCTTGTCAGCAATTCCAGACTTTCTCATCTCTCCTTAAACTCCTTATATTACTCTCCCATCTTCTCAGCCTAGGATTTCACATCAAACTTTACTGAGGAAAAAAAGCCTATTATCAAAGTAAGACTGAGCAAATGTGTGCTATGAGAGAGTGCTGAAGGGGGGAGGGATCAGTGAGGATGAAGAACAGGTTAGAAGGGGTGAAACATGTGGGAGAGGTAGAATGATAGGAAGGGGTTATGGTCAGATAGGGGAATATCAATCTTTCTAATTAGGGAAGTGGAACATTTATGGGTTGAAACTAGGAATGTAGATTAGAAGCCAGAGCTAATTGTCAAGTGCAAACTTTCAGGGCTTAATTTCTAGTCTTTGCTTTAAATAGACGGTGACTGGTTTTGTAGTGATAGAATTAGTTTTCATAGGAGCTATAATTGCACTTCCTACTACAATTAAATTTATAATCAAATGGGAACTATTTGAAATAGATTGTCAAAATGTCCTGCTATTCTTACATGAATTCAGAATTAAGCAGAATGAAAAAGCTAACAAAGAAAATTATCTTTTCTGATCTATCACTGATGTTTATATTTTAGAATGTAGATTTTGCCAAGTCATGACTAATCCCCATATCTCTAGAACGGGGTTCTAAAGCTGGGTTCTGAATTTAGATGTGTATATTTATATATCTATTTATTTTTACTCTAACCTACAATTTCCTTTGTAATCCTATCTATTTTATTTTATGCATTTTAGAAACATTATTCTGAGGAGGCCATAGGCTTCACCAGACTTCTAAAAGAATCCATGACACAAAAAAAGATTAAAAATGAATCTGTATCTTAAAACATGTATATAACTTCATAACTACAATAATAATAGTTTCTGGTGATAAAGGTCATAGTGCGTTTTTCCAAAGCACTTTCATGTGAAATTTATCAGAAGTTACTTGATCTCTGATCGTAGGGTCACAGAATTATTAGAGTTTGCAAGAACATTTAGTATTTATTATTGGCAACAACCATAATAATAACACAAATGATGATAGCTATAATTTATATAGTGAGGTAAGATTTGCAAAGTGCTTTATAAAAAAATTATCTCATTTTATCCTCACAACACCCTAGGGAGGTAGGTACTATTATTATCCCCATTTTATGGATTGGGAAACTGAGGCAGACAGGTTAAATAATTTGCTCGGGGTCACACAGCTAGTATTTGAAGGCAGACTTGAACTCAGGTTTTCCTGACTCCAGGCTCAGCGTTCTATCCACTGCACCATCTGGTGTGCCTTATTGTTAACACGTAAGGAGATAGAGGCCCAGAGATGGGAGGTAAATTCTTTGTTTCCTCTTATTATCTCTAGTCATCTGATAATTTCTAGGACTTGGAATGATCTCTCTATCAATAGTAATAATGATATCCCCAAAAGACATTAAAATTTAGGACCATATTTATGAGCCTCTGGATCCTTTTTTTGGAAATGAGTTTAGTAAATCATGATCACTCTGGATTTTATAGTAAGTTAAATTTGGGTGCTCTGGTTGGGAAATCAAAGAAACAGGACTCCTTTTATGATATTCTTTGCCCTATAGCCTTGAGGTCCTAGTTGAGGTTATACAACTGGATTTTGGAATGGACCCAGTAGCCTCAGTTATATGACTTCTCTGTAGTATTCAGCTGCATGGAGTCATCAAGGAGAAAGATGTAGTGGGCATAACCTAAAGTTTAATGTTGGCAAAGGTTGAATGGCTATAGAATAAAAAGACGAGGGAATTGTGGAGAATGATTGAACTGGCTGATTATTGGGTTGAGACTGAAGAGAAGAGGCCAGAGCAAGGGTGATGGATTAGGAGAATGAAGAAGGATAGAAGGCCTGGAAATTAAAGTAAGGATGAAGAGTAGGTTTGACATACCTTCCACCCCTTGGTAAAGAGATGATATTCCCAGATGGGGCAATATGTTGGTTTATTTTGCTTAACTATACATATTTGTTATAAGTAACAGGGGTGGGGGAGGGAAGTGGGGGCGCAACTGACATAGAAAAGCAAAAAAAAAAAGCCCCCCCCCAGAAGTTAATATTGCCATTTTATTTCTTGAAATTAATTTAAATAGAAGTGGTTACTAGATAAGTTTAAGTAGTTGTACTGAATTAATAAAACATTCCATTTTTTTTAAGAAAGTAAGATTTAAAAGGATTAAGTTAGAGGGAGAGATGAAAGGACAGGAAATTATGGATAGATGGGAATTTCAGAGTTTAGGTCCATGGAGAGCATGGAACCATGGCCCACATTTAAGATATAGTGGAATTCAGAGGTCTGATGAGGATGTCAACTTGAAAGGAATAAGGCTAAGGTAAATAAAAAATTAAACACGCTACATGTGTAGAACTTTGTTTTGAAATAATATTATAGAACTCTGCAAGATCTAATAATTCTTTACTTTATTTCAGTACCAGGCCAGAGGACTATAACACAGTTGTGCAGAAGCCAAGACAAATTCTGTGTCAGTTTATTGACCGAATACTTACAGACGTAAATGTTGGTAAGCTACATAATTTTTTTTATTTACTAGATTAGTTTCTTTGAATTGTATGAACTAAATTACCTCATTTTTGATGTTTTAAAACTCAATATTTGTACCATTTATCTTAAAGAAGTGTTTTAAATAGAGTGTTTTGTGTAACACTTTAAAGTGCTCTGTAGATATGAGCTGTTTTTATTAGTTAGTGTTCTTGTGTCCAACTCTTACTGGTTGGGACTGCCTCAAGTATAATCAGTCAGTCAAAGGCATTTATTGAGCTCCTACTATGTGCCAGACATTGTGCTAAACATGTATATTTTAAGTCTTCAGTTCCTAAAATTTTAACTCACAAGCCCTCCACCCAAGTTTTTTCTTTTCAGTGGTCTGCCAAAGGACACAATTATATTAGAAAAGAGTCATTTACTTGAATAGCATGGTAAGAGATTTTACGTTAAGGCATTTCTTCAGAAACTTAAGACACGTAGACTGGCAGATAATACATATCATGGTTGGGAGAGGGAGCAAGTACAGAGCTCTGTCATGGAGCTGGGATGAGAAATACACATGAAGATATGGTTTATGTAAGGTGCAAAGTTGGCTTAATGACAGACATATTCCTGAGTCTGGATATGCGTGTAAGAGATTGCTGAAGTGGTACAAGACTATATGATGAGTGCAGCTTCCTGAGATGTGTTCTTTGACTCCAAGTGGAAGTGGCCCACGTGGAGCTAGGGGCTCCCTGTCAGGTCAGAGAAGTCAAGGACATCTGGGGGTGGGAGGTGGATACCTCTTATGTATTTACAAGAGGTCATTCCCTTTCAGAAGATGACTTAACTGATGCCCCCTCCCAATTGTCTTAGGTCCTCTCCTTGAAGGTGATTCCTTATTTGTTCAAGTTAGCTCCACTAGATTTATTGCTTCTTTGTTCTGAATTTGTAATTGTACCATAACCCAGCTCCCCTCCCAGTGTACCACTGGGGAAGCTTAACGTGTTTGGCCTTGCAGGTCCCCGGTGTCTTCTAGTACATTATGTCAGCTGACTGTGTTGATCTGCTGCACAAACCCCTGAGTGTAGTGTTTCTATTGGATTGTGCACATGGCTAAGCCATTTAGCTCTTCCTTCAGTTCCTGGCTCAGCCAGAGACCTTGGCTAGGGCGCTGCCAAGCTACTTGAGTGAGAATCAGAACTTTTACCCATGGAGAATGGGGATGCCTCTTAGTTCTGCTCCATGGACACAAAGCAGCAGTCCCCTTCCAGACCCTAGGCTCTCTTCCCAACACCTCAGAGTCTTTTTGATGAATTTTAAGCTTTCTTGAAAGCTGTCCATGTTCTGGGTCAAGACCTGTGCTGCTGATTCTCAGTTTGTGCAGAGGTGCTTGACTTTGTCTTATCAAACAGAACATCCAGAGTCTAACTTCTAACAATTTGTTATGATGATTTGTGAAATTTCATGGAATGTTAACGAGATTGAGAAAATAAACGGTTTTTTTTCCTGTTTCTGTCATGTTTTATTATTTAATACTTTTAGTTTTCAACATTAATTTCCACAAGATTTTGAGTTACAAATTTTCTCCCCATTTTACCCTTCCCCCACTCCAAGATGGCATGTATTCTGATTGCCCCGTTCCCCAGTCAGCCCTCTGTTTTGTCACCCCAATTCCCTTTCCCCTTACTTTCTTGTAGGGCAAGGTAGATTTCAGTACCCCATTGCCTGTGTATCTTATTTCCCAATTGTATGCAAAAACAATTTTCTTTTTTGAGCTTCCGCTTTTAGAACTTTGAGTTCCAAATTCTCTCCCCCTTCCCTCCCCACCCACCCTCCCTAAGAAGGCAAGCAATTCAATATAGGTCACACATGTGAGAAAATAAACATTTTATCAGTTGTTTTAAAGTAGGTTTTATAACTCACATTAAGTCTCAACAAGGTTTAAAATTTGTTTTTGGAATTAATTTTAAAAATTAATATTTTGTTGTTTTTAGTTGCTCTAGAACTTGTGAAGAAAACTGACTCTCAGCCAAGTTCTGTGATGCTACTTGATTTCATCCAGCATATCATGAAATCTTTCCCCCTTATGTTTGTAAATGTCTGTGGAAGCCATCAACAAAAGGAGGCTGAAAATAGTTGTCTTGGTGAGTCTAATGACTTTGGTAAAACTACCCATGTTTTTCATGGAATCTCTTCTGCCTCCTGAAATGTGTCATATAGATCTGTAAATAATTACTCAGTGGAATTTTGACATAAATTCAGAAGGCAAGTTATTGGTTAGTTTGATTGAATACTGCAAAACCTTATTACATTTGCCTTTTATTGAGGATATACCAAATAACTTTCATAAATAACAGAAGTAGTCTAAGTTCCATTTACCCGTCATCGAACTCACTTTTCAGACAAAGATACAATTAAAATATGGGTATCATTTGATATGATAGTTGGAATAGAAAATTTTATTTCCTTCATTCCTCTCTTCATGACACTTAACAGCTTGATTTTTAAAAAAGATTTTTAAAAAAGAAATTTGTAGTACACTTGTGTTTGAATATATCCCTGCTTCCACTCTTGCCTGTGAAACTAAGATTTTTTTTTTTATGCTTTTTGGCAGGGCAGTTGGGGTTAAGTGACTTGCCCAAGGTCACACAGTTAGTAAGTGAGTCAAGTGTCTGAGGTCACATTTGAACTCAGGTCCTCCTGACTCCAGGGCCAGTGCTCTACTCACTGCGCCACCTAGCTGTCCTGAAACTAAGATTTTAAAGAGACAGAAAAAGCATTTTAGCAAAATCAGTTAACTTACCAACTGTGTCTGATAATAAAAGCACTGTTACATAACCAAATCTTCTCCCATCTTTACAACATGGGAGGAGGGTACCATTCATTCATTCATTCATTCATTCATTCAGTCATTTATTTTTCAGTTCCTCTCCAGGGAAATTCTTGGTCATTCTAATTACACAACTTCAAGTTTCATTTCATTGGTTTTTTTCTGTTTTTGTTGTGGTGATTGTGTGTGTTGTTCTCCTGATTCTTTCTTTACCCTGAATCAGCTTATATGTCTTCCCATGATTCTGTGAATTCTTCATATTGTTTCTTATTTTGCAGTCATATCCTGTTATATTCATGAGCCACATTTTGTTTAGCTCTTACCTAATTGATAGGCACTTGCTTCTAATTCTTTATCCAGATTGATTTTTAATGCTTCTGCCTGACCCTTTTTACTCTGTTGGTTCCCTTGGTGCTTAAATGAAGGGTTAAGCTATATGATACACACTTTGAATGCTTTTAGTTTTATCAGAGTACTTTCATGTCCTTGAGCTTAATTTTCCTAATAACCTTCATTGACACTTAAAACCATAAGATCAAAACATGTCAGAAGGATATCAGAGAATACCTGATTCAACCCATGTTTCTAATTCTTTGTCCAGCTTGATTTTTAATGTTTGTTTTTCCCTGATCCTCTTTACCCTTTGTTGGTCACCTCGCTGGCTAAATGAAGGATTAAGCTACATGCCAGGTACTTTGAGTGTTTTTTAATTTTGTCAGAGTGCTTTCATATCCTTGAGCTTCATCTTCCCAGTAACCTCCATTGACACTTAAAAACGTAAGATCAAAAACTCTCGGAGTAGGGAGGGATATCAGAGATCACCTGATTCAATCCATATCTGAACAGAATTCTCTACAATATCCTTGGAAAGTAGTCTTAAAACCTACCAACAACTTGGCTCAGAGATTTCTCTAGTAGTACGGAACTACTTTCTCTAGCAGCAGCTTATTTGACTTTTGAGTTTGTTAGGATTTTTTTTCCTTACATCTAGCTTTAATCTGCCTCTGCAACCTTTTGCTCCTCATTCTACCCTTTGAGGCTGAGGAGCCCAAGTCTAATCTCTTGCACATGCAAAGTACAAAGTATTCCAAAAGCCTTAGTGCTGTTTTAAGCTTTAATAGAAGCTATAATTGAACACTATTACATGCCCCGTAAGAATTCCTTTCTCTAAGCTAACTGCTGTGTTTTCAACCAGTATTCACGTGGCATGTTCTCCACACTTTTCACCCTCCTGTTCATCCCTTTCTAGATGCTCTCCAATTTATCAGTGTCCTTCTTAAAATGTAGCACCCAGAAGAGAGCCCAGTCATTCTGTTCGATATATAAGTTTTGTCATTACAACTAGATTTATACCCATGTTACTCAGCTTATGAATAGATTGTATTCTAATGGTTCAGTTGCAAGTAAGTTATTTGAAAATAGCCTTTCATCTTATACATTGAGTGGGTGGCTGACTCATATTAGTTTTGTTTTTCAATATTTCTGAAGTCCATCTTCTCAAATCTGTCCCAGCTGCCACAACCCTAGTTCAGTCTTTCTTTTCTTGTCCCTCAGATTGTTGCAGTAACCTTTTTATAGGTCTTTCAACTTTGAGAGAGCCTACTTACAAATTGCACTTCCTGGTGCATAGGTCTTATTTTTTCACTTCTTTGCTCAAATACCATTAGTTCTGTTGTTCATTGAATAAAGTGGAAATTCTTTAGCTGGAATTCAAGTACTCCTACGACGTGACTTTTGTCTGTCTCTTAGGCTTTATCTTACATTACTTCTCTTCATGCGTTTATGATCAAATGAAACTATATTATTTGTTATCCCCAAATGTAGACATTTTCCCATCTATCTTTGCTCAAGCTGTTCCCTATTCCAGGTGTACCTTCATCTTATCCAGGAAAGATTGAATATCAAATTTGAATGTCAAGCTAGGTTTCTATGTTATTCATTAGACAGTGGCAATCCATTGAAGTTTTTTGAACAGAAGAGTGTTTGAGAAGGATAGATTGGAGCAGGTAGAGACTGGAATCAGAGAGAATAGTTAGGATTTTATTAGTAAAGTTCAGACCTGAACTAGGGTTCATATGCTTTAGTCCATTATAATTCAAATATGGTTATATAATAATTTCTTTTACTCTACATTTTTCTGATTTGTTTGATTTATTAATTATATCCTTAACTATGCATAGGAAATGTAGACACTTGTTAATAAACTATTAAGCATTCATTGCCACTTGGCAAATAAATTTGTAGTTGTGACATATTTATAATTATTTATGTTCTTAATGCTTTTTTCTAACTCAAAGAATTCAGTCACTGGATTATGACGAGACTTTTTCGAATTGCTGCGACTCCATCCTGTCATCTGTTACACAAGAACATCTGTGAAGTCATCTGCTCATTATTGTTTCTTTATAAAAGCAAGAGTTCAACAATTTTTGGGGTGCTAACAAGAGAATTATTACATCTTTTTGAGGATCTTATTTATCTTCACAAAAGAAATGAAATGGGACAGACCATAGAATGGCCAGTGATAGTGAACAGATTTTTAAGTAACCTAGATAAACACATGGGATGTTTGCAGTCTGCTCCTCTGCAATTATTGAGCATGCAAAATGTGGAGTTTATTGAAGTTGCATTATTAACAATTCTCAATGACATTGTTGCCATTGTGTTTTTTAGAAGACAGGAACTTTTACTTTGGGGCATAAGCTGTTCTCTGCTAAAGTATGGCAGTCCTAACATTAAGACCTTAGCAATTTGTCTTTTGACCAGGCTTTTTGAACTTGGAGGGCTACCAGAACAATCAGCAAACACTTTTTTCAGCTCATTTTTTGACTTACTAAAAAGTGTTGTGGAAATGGATGCAGAGCAACTAAAACTTTATGAAGAACCCTTATCACAGTTGATGACATTGATGTTCCCCTTTGAAACAGAGGCTCATAGAAATATGGAGCCTGTGTATTTGAGTATGTTACTGGAGAGACTCTGGCTCCTGTTTGAAGCGGGGGTACTTGTAAAGCTTAAGTCTGAATTGCTGAAATCTGCTTTGTGCCACTTGCTGCAATATTTCCTTAGATTTGTGCCAGCAGGGTATGAATCTGCCTTACAGATCAGGAAGACCTACGTAAGCAGCATTTGTAGAGTTTTTGTGGATACACTTGGAACTCAGGTGGAAGGAGAGGTAGGTAATTTTGAATGTTATTTGGTGGATGTGTACCTTTGTCGTTTGCTGTATGTACTTTGATCATTTATTTGTGTAAGGGAAGTTTATTTTTCAGAAATACCCCAAATGCAGACCATGACTAGGTATTATTTTCCTTGATGCAGCCTACCTCACTGCTGTGTATCTGTGTACATGATGTATTTTTTTTGTGATTTTAGAGGAATTGGTTCACTAATTAGGTATTTAAAATACAGTTTTGGAAGGAGACCCTGTGCTTGCTTAGACTAATCTGTAAAAATTGGTTTGTGTGGGGTAAATTAATTTTTTATATTGTTAATGAATGGCTGGCTCAGTCGTCAGTTTCAGAGACCCTGCCCTCTTAGAAGATGAATAGAAAGTAGATAAGATGATATGATACCAACATTAAGTAAATAAATAGATTAACAAAGTGTATCTTCCCCCCCTTTATTCATTATTTGTTTTTGACGTTCTTTTGTTTTTCAATTTTGAGTTCCAGATTCTCTCCCTCCCTTCCACTCTTTCCCTACTCACTGAGAAGGCAAACAATATGGTATCAGTGTGAAATCATGTAAAACATATTTCCATGTTAGCTGTATTGAAAAACCAAGTGAGAAAATTATACTGCAATTCGCATTCAGAGTTCGTCAGGTCTCTCTGGAAGTGGGATAGCATTTTATCAAGTATTTCTTATGCAAACATGGCATGCAAGTCATGGCAAACAAATATGTTTGGCTTTGAGAGTTGAGCAAAAAAAAAAAAAGTATGATTAAATAGGCATTACATTGATTTTTTTCCTCTATAGATAATTTTGTTAAAACTCAGCTGGGTTTTCCCTGTGGAAGTAATTGTGTAATTTCCTGTTAGAATTTATCTTTAGGTCATTTTGAGGAAGAAAGATGCTATGGTTATTGAGAGGGAATATAGTTTTTAACAAAAATTATAAAAAATAAAGAACTGCCATAGATATTTTGATAGAGGAATGACTGATTAACACCTTGGAAAATGTGTTAACTTTATTGAGAAATATGTAACATATCCAGTCTTTTTATTTTTTCCCCTCCCTTTTATATTTTTGATCAGTGTAAATATGGTTGCTAATAGACTTTCTTAACTTGTTTTCCAGTATTTGTTGGGCTCACTTTATGCAGCATTAAAGCTTGAAAGTATGGAAATCTTTGAGCAGTTCCAATGTGAAACCCAGCAAGATATTCCTTTTAATGATGAATGGAGCAGCTGTGGTGGTGGAATACCACGAAAAAGACAGCGACTAAGTTTATCATCAAAACATTTCTCTAACTCAGCAGGACAGGCAGAAGAGTAAGCTGTAATTCTGTTTGGGTTTAGTACATTGGTAGAGAATCATTAGCACTTTAACTAAAATACTTGCTTTTCATATATCCAGTTTGTTTTGCCTGAACTTTGTTAAAGGAATGCTTTTGCATTCATACTTACTATAAGATTGGAATTGATTAATTTGTATACACGTAGTTACAATGGTTGTACCAATCTTCCCATGTCTCTTATTTAATTTTTCTTTTCAAACTTCTTAAAAGCTCTGACATTATAGACTAGTAATTTATGAAATTCAACATCAGCTGGGATTATTTCATTTCAGCAACATTAAGACAAATACTAGACCATTTTCTGTAAACCTAGTTTAGTATATAGATTTTAGTATTAAACACTTTATATTTTTATGTTTAAATTTTTTAACTGGATTTCTACTTGAATGAAAGTATTCTGAAATAATTATTATTAATTATAGAATTAAGCATGTGGACATGAATGAAAAGAACATGTTGTGGAATGCACTGATCAAGAAAGCTGAATCTCTTCTTGTTCTACTTGAGCAAAATATGGAAAACCCCATTATTCAGACGTTAGAAGGAATTGTTGTCATTTTGCAGTTGGCTGCTCTGTGTACTGTTCACTGTTCTCAGCAAATCCTGGACCGGTAAAAACAATTTAGGGTAACTTCTTGTGTCTTCTTGGTGGGGGTCCTGGCCTATAACTGATAAATTTACCTTGCATTTAAGAGATCTTAGTAGGAGGCCTCATTTGCTCATTTCATTGAGGTTATCTGAGGTGTGTAAAGTCTGTCTTGATTGATTGAT
Organism: Phalanger gymnotis; assembly: GCA_028646595.1. Taxonomy (NCBI): domain Eukaryota; kingdom Metazoa; phylum Chordata; class Mammalia; order Diprotodontia; family Phalangeridae; genus Phalanger; species Phalanger gymnotis. Next base: position 40,926,381 of record CM053626.1, read on the forward strand.
TATATGTTGTTGAATTTCAGAGCTGAAAGGTGCTTTTAAAACTATCTGAGGTTAGCTGTATCTTTTTGCAGATGAGAAAAGTGAGGCCCAGAGATGTTAAATGATTTGCCTAAATTTTCATAGCTAGTTAGTGGCAGAGTTTCTCACTACCTACATCTCAGTCCCTTACAATGTGGCTTCCAACCACAGCGCTCTACTGTAATTGTGCTTTTCAAAGCTACCAGTGATCTCTTAACTGCTAAATAGAATGACCTTCTTTAAATTCTCTTTGGTTTTTGTTGGTTTTTTTTTTTTATTGTTGTTCAGTCGTTTTGGTTGTGTCCATCCCTTTGTGACCTCACTTGCAGTTCTCTTGGCAAAGATACTGGAGTGGTTTACCATTTCCTTCTCCAGCTCATTTTACAGATGAGGAAACTGAGTCAAAAAGGGTTAAGTGACTTGCCCAGGGTCACACAGCTAGTAAGTGTCTGAGGCCAAATTTGAATTCAGGTCTTCCTGATTCAAGGCCTGGAACTCTATTCACTGTGCCTGCTAGCTACCCTCCCCTTGTTCTTTACCTTCCTATAGCTTTTGACACTGTTAACCTCTCCTTTCTCTTGGATACTGTATCCTCCCTTGGTTTCTGTAACCCTGCTTTTTTTCTTGATTTTTCTCTTATTTGCATGACTACTCCATCTTGCTCTCTGTTTCATCTTTCTCCTCCCTTGTAAATATGGTTACTCCCTGAAGATCTGCTCTAGGTCCTTTTTTTCTCTGTTGTTACCTCATTTAATCTAGTAGGTTCAGTTTTTACCTCTATATGAATGATTAATTAATTGAACTTAAGTCTGTCCATCCCTAATCTTCCTCATGAATCCGGGTCCCATATTGACAAATGCCTATTGGACATCTTACTCAGCCTGTCTAAAACTCAACTTATTATCTTTCCCTTAATCCCATTTGTTCTTCCTCGTTTCTGTTCATGATATCATCATCTTCTCAATTACTTAGGTTCAAAAGCTCTGGGTGACACTTAATTCTTCCCTCCCTCTCACCCCAACTTTCATCAATTGAGAGAATGTAGAGAAAGAAAACAGAGCCCAAGAAAGTCTTTGGGGGACAACCATGCAGTTAGTGGCCATGACTTTGATGGAGATCCAGTAAAGGAGACTACAGCGTAGTCGGGTAGGAGAAGAAACAATAGGGAACAGCATTATGAAAATCTAGAGAGGAGAGTGTATCCAGGAATTAAAATGTGATCAACAGTGTCAGATGCTTCAGAGAGGTCAAGAAAGATGAGGACTGAGGAAAGGCCAATAGATTTGAATGATAATCTCAGAAGCCAGACTGCAGAGGGTATAGAAGAGTGAGAGGAAAAGAAATGGCGGTACCTATTGTGGATGGCTTCCTCAAGGAGACTAGCCAAGAAGGGGAGAAGATAAACAGTAGGGTAGCTAGTGGACTTGGTCATGTTGAACATGGGTTTTTAAGTATGTGAAGACATGACCATGTTTTTAGACAGTAGCTAGGGAGAGATTGAAGATTAGAGAGAGTGGTAATGATAAAGGGTTCAATCTGCTGGAGAAGGTGAGAAGGGATAGAATTAAAGGTTTATGTAGAGAAGATGACTTTGGTAAGATGAAGGCCACCTCTTCATGTGAGAAAGGGTAAGAAGGAAATAGTGTGAGAAAATATCTCAGTGATATGAAATGAGGAATGGGGAGAAGGGGAAACTTGGTTAATGGCTTCATTTTTTTTTTTCAGTAAGGTAAGAAATAAGGTTCTCAGCTGAGATTGTGGGGAGAAACAGTATAGTGGAAGGCTTAAAGAGAGCGCAAAAGGTTTGGAATGACCTCTGTGGTGAGTGGGATGATAGAAAAGGATTGCCTCGCCATAGTGAAAGCCCATTTGAATTTATGTATCAGATTTATGTTTGACCCAATCAAGTCAACGAGTTAAGTCAAGAAGCATGTTTTTCCAAGCACTATGATAACTTTTGTAGATAATAATAAAAGCAAAAAAGTAGTATCTGAATCTAATGAGTGGAGACATAAACTGGTTCACCAAGGGGTTGAAATAGGGAAAGGAGGAGAATGTACCCAGTGCATAGTTGGTGGCCTGAAAGAGAACTGAGGGGTGGAAGAAATGAAGGTCATACTGAGGAAAGAATCCTAACAGAGTTGGGGATCAAAAGGCATGGGGAAAGATGAAATGATGAAGGATTATGATCAGCTAAAGGAAGTTCAGAGTTCATGAACATAAATGTACAACAGTTGGAATGATAGCACAATCTAGGGCGACACCATCAAACTGTAGCTGAGATGGCACAGAGTTGAAAGCTATAGGAATTGAGCAGATTGAAGAACTGTTAGGTTAGGGTATTTGAGGGAGTATCATCTTGCATTTTGAAGACTCCCCATATGGGGGCAAGAGTTGTGGTACATAGAAACTGAACCAGGGGCTGAGTTCTTGGAGAGATGATGGTAGAGGGAGAATCTGAAAGTGGCAATGGGGAGTAAGGGGAATTCTGACTCCCCTGCCACTACCAAGGATTGAGGATATAAGAGTGAAAGTGTATCCAGTCCTGGAAAAGGCCAAGCATGCAATGTTGCTAGCAGGGAGTGCCGGAATATGGGAAGAGTTAGAAAGGAACAAGTTCAATATGAAAGAAAATTTATTATGAACCATGTATTTCAAACCCATAGTAGAAGGATCAGGCAGTTCACATTGAAGGACACTCACATCTGGCTACAAACTAACTCAGCCTTATTTCATATTATTTGCCTTCCTACACTTTTTTTCCCTCACATCCATTACATTCATCTTGTTCCCTAATGTGAAACTGCTGCTAATTGTACTCTGTCAATGGAGTAACAGTCCTGCCTAAGACCTAAACATAGACAGAAAGCTCAAGCTAAAAATGATTCCATTTGATATAACTGGAATATTTGCATATTTATGTTGGCCTTCCATTGTGATTAGAATGAGCTATGTACAGAATAATTTTGAAACCCTTATGTATTCATAATTGCTTTTGGCTTTCCTGTAATACTGGTTTTGAACATTATCAAACAAGATTTTATTCTGATATCTTTTTTTTTTTCATTTGCAGCAGCCTTAATTATAAAGTCACTCCCCATAAACATAAGATGAGGTCTTCAGACTTAGTAATGAATGTACAAATAACCTGGCTGTCTCTGGATTTTGTCACAAGAGTGCTTAAGATATGTAGAAATTTATTAGAATCTGTTCAGAAGCCTAATCTGGAACCACTGATTGATAGAGTGCTGAAAATATTTGATGCTTTGTTGTATATGCAAGGTAAGTTATGGAAATAAGCAACAAATTGGAAAAATCTTTAAAAATGAAATCAATATATAATAAGCTTTCTTGTGGAGTTACTGGCATCTAAAGTTTAAATTCATATATCTTTATTTTTTCAATTTTTAAATGATTTAATATTTTATTTTTCCCCATTTACATGTAAAAGCAATTTTTATCATTTTCTTAAAAATGTTGAGTTTCAAATTCTCTCCATGCTTCCTTCCTTCTCTCCACCCCCACCCCCACTGAGAAGACAAGCAGTTTGATATAGGTTATAGATGTACTCTCATGCAAAGCATATTTCCATGTTAGACATGTTGTGAAACATGACCAAAAAAACCCAGGAAAAAAAATAAAGAAAAAGTATGCTTTGATCTGCATACAGACTCTATCAATTCTTTCTCTGGAGGTGGATAGCATTTTTCATTTTATGTCCTCTGGAATTTTCTTGGATTGTTGTATTGCTGAGAATAGCTAAGTCATTCACAGTTTCCATTTCTTTAGAATGCACAAATATGTTTCTTAGGTTTTCTGGTTTACTTACTCTGCTGTATCTTGCTGTATTGTCCTTTGTATATATGACTAAAAGTAGTTCCTTAGCCCTGCATTCCTAATAGTGAAATATTTTGATTTAACTTTACTCACAGTTTGTATTTTTTGTAAAATAGATTATTTTAATTCAAAGACCTCTGATTCCATTAGTTTGTGTGAAAATTCATCAATCAGGAGCCTCTTGGAACTTAGCTCAGATGTTCTTGAATGAAATGCATGCCTGTCAGCAGGCTCATACTTAGAAGCTTTTTAGCTTGATATAAGACCTATCGTAACTTGGTAGCTTAGTCTTTGAGAAACCAGTTGTCTCCACCCTAAAACTAGACATCATACTTTTCTGACACAACTAAAATTCATTTTTACAGAAATCCATTTGATAGTTATATAATACATACATTTATTTTATTAAAAAAAATTTAGAGGTATAGTAAAGATTGAAATGCAATTAATTACCTATTGTATATGTTTTTTCAGTAAAAATACCATTTGAAGATAAGATTCTGGAGGATTTGTGTGGAATGTTATCACTTCCATGGATTTATAGCCATTCTGAAGACCCTTCTTTAAAGCTGACCACATTTGGCACTGATCTTCTAGCCCTGAGCCAAAGTATTTCAGATAGGTTCTGTAAGTGCACAGAGAGAATTGTGACTCCTTCACTGTCTTTAATATCAGTTTTCTCTCATAGTTTATACAATATTTTAATATTAAGATACTACTTTTAATTATATTAGGTAAATGTATACCAAATGTTGATTGACTTTGCAGCAAGTATTCATAATTAGTGATATTGAACATTGTTCAATAAACTTTATCTTTTCAGCACCCCAGGCACAGTCACAGTGTATATACCTTCTGACTTTGTTCCCAAGAAATATTTATCTTGAATGGAGAACAGCAGTATATTATTGGGCAATGCAAAGCTCCGATGAAATAATTCGTGCTAGTTGCGTTAGAGGATTCTCTATCTTGTTGCATCAGCGGAGTAAAAATTCTTACAAAAGAGTTCCCAAGATTCTCATGTATGTATTATTTTATTCATTTAGATTCTGAGATTTAATTAATGTTTTTAAGGTACTTAATAAATGTTTGCTGATGATAATGCAGAGGGCATTGCAACTTTAGTTTGAAAATCTATGCATTTTTACTGTCGCCTGTTCCTTCTTGATGTCTTGATGCAAATGAGTATGTCAATGTTCCTGATGAGGCCACATAAGATACAAATATCCAGAAAGATAACCTTTTTTTTTTTCCTAAATACAGAGATAAAGTCAAAGATGATCTTGGTGCTGTCAAGAAAGAATTTGCCACTGTACTTGGACAGCTAATTTGTACCCTTTGTGGCTCATTCGCGTTGAGGAGTCCTCTAACAGAGCCTCTCTCTGAGGGTGGAAACGTTGGTATCTTCTGTAAGAACCTCACAGTTGCTTCTGATTGTGAACAGTCATTTTCTCTACTGAAAGCTTCTATCTGCAAGCCAATCCTTTTCTTGCTGAAAAAAAAAGTGCCCAGTCCAGTAAAATTAGGTAAGTGTTGGTTTGTTTTATTGTCTAGTCTGAAATCATCTTGGGTCTTTGGGGCTTGAAAAAAATTGCACCAGAGCAAATGAATAAGAATCGTAGCAAAAGTTTTAAAAGTACATTTCACAGAGCTAAAAAACTGCTTTTCAGTCCATTATGCTTATTACCATTAAATTCATCATTATTTTACCAGTATTGCTGGTACAACTACTACTACTTCAACACAAAATATTCTCACATTGTAAAACATATAGCATAAAAGTATGTTTGTCACAGTAACCAGTAAGGTAGGTAGTAAAAATCCCCATTTTATTTTTTTACTTTTAGTTTTTCGGGGGGCAGGGCATTTGGGGTTAAGTGACTTGCCCAAGGTCACACAGCTAGCACATGTGTCAGGTGTCTAAGGTTGGATTTGAACTCAGGTCCTCCTGACTCCAGGGCCGGTGC
>CM053626.1:40938924-40967879 GCA_028646595.1 Phalanger gymnotis
TTTTATCTTCTTCCTCCTTCTTTCCTGTGGGGTAAGATACCCAACTGAATATGCATGGTATTCCCTCTTCAGGTCAAATCTGATGAGGGCAAGATTCACTCATTCCCCCTCACTTACCCCCTCTTCTCTTCCAACCTGACAGAACTGCTTTTTCTTGCCACTTTTATGTGAGATAATGTACTCCATTCTCTCTCTTCCTATCTCCCTCTCTCAACATATTCCTCTCTCTTCCCTTATTCATCTTCAGCTCATCCTATGCCCACTCTCTCTCTCTGTGTATATATATATATATGTATATACATATACACATATATAAACATATATACATACACACATACATAAACATATACATATATACACATACATATACATATATGCATATTCCCTTCAGCTACCCAAATATTGAGGTCTCATGAATCATACATATCATCTTTCCATGTAGGAATGTAAACAAAACAGTTCAACTTTAGTAAGTCCACCTAAGCCATTTCTAATTACAATTTATAGCATTCATAAACAAAAGGCAGCGTTCCACAATAAGACAGAAACATAGATGTCTAAGTCCCTCATTTTATGAATAAATGGGGAACCCGAGGTATAGAGAGGCTAAGTGACGTGCTCTTCCTGACTCACTGAATGGAAGAACCAGTTTGAGTTCTGATAATGAAATCAGGAACTTCAACGTAGGACATCGTTTTGGAATTGACAGTTAAAGAAAGACTTTATGGTTTCTCATTCAGATTAAACCCCTGAGGACCTCAGGCAAAAGTAATGTATTTTGTAATATATAACCTAAAGAGAGAATAAGAGGGTCATTAAGATGCTTCCACAGTTTCTACTGTAACCAAGTTATCTTTGCCCTATATCCTTCTAAAGAGGGATAGCAGTGTAAAAGTTCTTAAGTTAGACTCTACAGTACCAGAGAGGTCTAAAATTGGGAATCTCATTGGAAATTGTAGAACCGTTGTTCTTAATCATAGTTTAGCAAGTTAACTTTTCACAGTCTAAAACAGTTGGGTAAAAAAAGTAAAATCTTTTTAGCTAGTTATCTAAACATTTTCCATTTCAAATATAAGTTTAAAGTGTTCAGGTGACTTGAGAGAAAAGAAGGCTTTGAACAGTTGCTATGAAAAGTGAGATGGAGTCAGAGAAAGATGAAAAGATTGGTGTGCATGAGGGAAGGCCCAGATTAGATAATATTCTGAACTCTAGTCTTGCATTTTCTCCTGGACATCTCCCCCTGGCCTCTCAACAGCACTTCCAACTCAACTTGAACTTAACATAGGAACTTGGTCATCACAAAAATACTTTAGTGTACATAATATCCAGAAACTCTACCATCTAAATAAATGGTTTTTTTTTTATTTCTTTATTCAGAGGACATTACAAGTTCTGTTACCTGACCTTGCTGCCAAAGCAAGTCCAGCAGCCTCTGCCCTCATTCGAACAATAGGAAAACAACTAAATGTAAACCGTAGAGAGATATTAATAAATAACTTCAAATACATCTTTTCCCACTTGGTCTGTTCTTGCTCCAAAGATGAACTGGAACGTGCACTTCATTACCTTCAGGTAATTTGATAGTTGTAAAATATTTTATAGTTATCACCAAAAGAATATTAGAGGAGGTCTTTTGAGTGAAGAGATGGAGAGAAAAAATGTAGATACTAGAAGAATTGCCCCAACTATTATACACTCTTTAAATCTTTATCTCAGTCTGTAATGTGTAATTTGCCTGGAGAGGTAGGCTGGAGCTAGAGTTTGAAGTGCTTTAAATGCTAAATAGAGGAGTTTGTATTTTATCCTAAAGACCGTGGGGAGCCACTGTATCTTCTTGTGCAGAGGAATAATATGGTCAGACCTGCATTTTAGGAACATCAGTTTGCCAGTTGTGGGGAGTTTGGATTGGAAAGAGGAGAGATTGAGGCAGTTAGAAAAAGCCAGATGAAAGAGAATGGGGGCCTGAGTTAGAGTGGATGTAGTATAGGTAGAAAGAAAGTATTTTGGGGGGAGAATCAGTAGGACTTTGCAACTGATTGGCTAGGAAGGGTGAGTAAGAGTGAAGATTCAAGAATAATGCCTAACTTGTGAACCTGGGTGACTGTGAAATGGTGGTCTACTTGGCAAAAGTAAGGGAGTTGGGAGGAATGTTGGGCGTAGGAGAAAAGTTAAGGAGCTCTATTTTGACATACTATGTTTGAAATGTCTACGGAACATCCACGTGAAGGTGTCTAGCGGACATCTAGAGATGGAAACTAGAGCTCAGGTGAGAGATAAGGGCTGAATATTTGGTTGTAGAAGTCGATCTTCTTAGAAATAAGAGTTGAGTCTTTGGTAGCTGATAAGATCATTGAGATATAGCAAAATATAGTATAGCAAGTATAGTATAGCATAGTATAGCAAAATAGTATAGCAAGTATAGCAAAAGAAAGAGAGCCCAGGACAGAGCCTTGGGGTGTATCCTCAGATGTGGAGTGGGACATCGATGAAGATCCTGCAAAGGAGACTGAGAAGGCTCAGTCTGACTGATTAGTATCATGATAACCCGGAGAGAAGAAAGTATCTGTTCATGTATTAACCCCTTGCCATCTGATTTTTATACTTTTCCCCAACTGAAACTGCTCTCTTCAAGATCATCAAGGTTCTCTTTATTGCTAAATCTAAGGACATTTTCTCACTGTTCATTCTTCTTGTCCTCTTTGTAGTATTTTTACTTTTAAGGTGAGGTTGTGATCATCATTTTGAAACACTTCAGAAAGGCCAAGGATGAGCTCTGAGAAAAAAGGCTATTGGATTAGCAATAAGGAGACCCTTGGTGATCTTGGAGAGAGCAGTATCAGTTGACTGACAGGGCAGATTACAAGGCACTGAGAAGTGAGTGGGAGATGAGAACATGGAGCCATTGAGCACAGAGAACCCGTTTTCTAAGAGTTGACTGTGAAAAGGAGGAGAGCTAGAGTCCAGTGGCTTGAGGAGATAGCAGCATCAAATGAAGTAGGCTTGGCCGTGTTTGTGAGCAACAGAAAAGCAAACAGTCAGTAAGGAGAAGTTGGAAATTGTTGAGACAAAGTAGGAACTTAAAAGAGACGTGTCCAAGAGGAAATAGGAGGTGATGGGCATAAGGTCACAAGTAGAAAGATTGGTTTTAGGAAGGAAAAGTGTCACCTCATTCTCTGAGACTGGAGCAAAGAAGAGAGAATGGGGAACGATGCAGATTTGAATTGTGTAATTAGGAAGCTCTTGATGATGGTTTTAATTTTTTCACTGAAGTGTGAAGTGAGTTTATCTGCTGTGAAGGAATAGAGAAGTAGTGGAATGCAGGTGACTTTAGTAAAAAGAAGATTTGGAGCAGTTACTGTGAGAAGTGAGATAAAGTCTCAACCAGAGAAGTCAAAAGACAATAATAAAGGGCCCAGATTTGATAATATCCTGCACTTCAGTCCTGCATTGCCTGATAGACATTTCCTCCTTGCTGTCCCAACTATATTTCAGACTCATTAAGTTTAAAATTAAATTCATTCTCTCTCCCCTTCTCTGCCTCCCCAGCCCATTCTGCTTTGAGGAGAACTTCCCTGTTTCTGTCAAGGAGAACCATTTTCACAATCACTTCTGGTTCTAACCTTGTAATCACCTTTGACACTTTCTTCTCCCCCACACCTGTGTTCAGTCGGTCGTGCAGTTTTGTCTATCATATTTCCATAGAATTTTTAGCCTCTCTTCCCACTTTTCTACTTACAGGGTCATTGCCCTATTTCCAACACTTAGTGCTTTTCTTCTAGATTGCTCTAATATCATTAAGTGTTCTCACTTAGTCCCTTCCCTCTTTGCTCAGCTGCTAGAGTAATCTTCCCAAGGTGTAGGTTTCCCTTATGTGCCACTTCCCTGTTCAGAAACTTTCAAGACAAAACACAAAATCCTTAGCTCAATGGTTAAGGCTCTCCATATTTTGACTCTAGCCTACTTTTTCAGCCTTATCTCACGCTATTCCCTTGACTCTCTCTGTAGTCCCGCCAAACACAACTCCTGACATTGTTTCTCAGACTTGGCATTTAGTCTCCCACCTTTGTGCATCTGTATAAGCCATCTGCCTTGGGTGGAATGCGCATCTCTCTTTCCTCAGGAGCCTCTTCTTGCTTGGCTCAGGGGTCACTTGCTCTATAAAACCCTCCCTGAACTGGATTTATGCATCTGTGTTGTATCCTGGTAGTATAACAGACAGAAAGCTTCTTCCGGCAGGAATGTTTTCTTTTTTGTTTTTATGTTCCCTGTTCCTTGCCTAAAATAGGTGCTTAATAAACATCTGGTAGATTTTGTTGAATTACTTTCAGCTAATCTTGTCTCTAAGGGTCTGGGTTCTTGTAACCATAGCATGCTGAGCTATGTCTCTGTGAGAGTTGAATTGTCATATTGTAGTCCCTTTTCAGAAAACTAAGTAAGTTCGAAATGTAGCTCAGGTTAAGCCTATGAAACATAAGGTCGCCTTTCCTTCAGTATCTACACCCTAGACAAGAAGGCTGGAAAAGGAAAGAAAACGAGAGAATTATTAAAATCATTTCCCAGTTCAAAAAACCTTTTCCTTAAGATGTATGACCAAGAATCCTGGTCACCCGGTTGTGTATCTCTGTTTGTTAATAGCCTCCTTACAACGAGTCTTTCCAGCAGCACTGACCCGAAAGCAAACCTCCGGTGCGAGAAGGTGACGCTTTAGGGATTTGTTTCTGTGTTTAGAACGAAACGGAGATTGAATTGGGCAGTTTGCTGAGACAAGATTTTCAAGGACTGCACAATGAGCTACTGTTGCGCATTGGAGAGCACTATCAGCAGGTTTTCAATGGCTTGTCAATACTGGCTTCGTTCGCCTCCAGCGAGGATCCGTATCAGGGCCCAAAAGACATTACATCACCAGAACTAATGGTAAGAACTTTCTGTCTTCGCATGTTGCCATACTTTTCATACTTCGCATCCGGCACGAATTTGGTTAAATATGAAGGTAGGGTTTTTCCAGAAAAAGCTTCATCTAACTTGTGCTCATGATAAAGTGTTAATAATGTATATTCTGGGTTGTCTGAAACATTCATGGACCTGAATCATTTAAAATCTTTTATTTTTCACATTGAGCAAAAACGTTAAAGCTCGCTTAGGTCTCTTGTTCATTCAGATTGTAGTAGACTCGTTGCACGATCTTTAAAAATAAGTTTCTGCTTGTCTCCCTGTCCTTCCCTGATACTTTCCACAGAAGAATACAAACCATGATAACCATAGCTCTTTAACACACCTAGAATTATTTTCTTTTTTTTAAAAGGTAACTTTTTCAGGTTTGAAAACAGCTTTTAAATTCTTACCAAGTTACAGTTCCTGTTCTTAAGTCCTTGGTCATTTGAACATGGCTGTGAATGTTGTTTATTTAAATAGAGTCATTCTGGCGTGGTACATAGACTTAGAAAGTGTAGTTTTGAATTCTACTGCCAGTACTATGTGACTATGGACTACAGGTCTGTGTGGACTATGGACAAGTTGTTCAGCCTGTTTGAAACTCAGTTTCATAATCTGTAAAATGTAAATGTCAGCTAATATTTTTTAGTGAGCTTAATTTAGTGGGCCAGCACAGCCAAAGTGAAATCCAAAGATATTTAAATGCCATATTTGAAGTTAGGTTAGTTAGGTTTGCCAACCCACTTTTAGAGTTCCCTAAATCATTCCATAACCTTTGATTATTGCCTAGGTTTTTGTTTCTGTACCTGTAGAATAGAATAATCTTTTCAAATCTTTATTGCTTTATCTGAAACAATACAAAACCATCTTAATTTTTTTCTCTCATGACAATTATTACTTAATGTAAAGGGGGGATTTTTAGAATTGGAAAGTTGAAATAGTGATGAATATTTTTAAAGTAAATAGTTTCTGAAGTTAGTGTCATCTGTGACACATTTGTTTGCATTGATAAACACAAACATGAGCAGGCACACTCATAATTGTGCTTTTTACATTAAATTGATTATCCTGTCAAGTCTTTGTGACATAGAATAGGTGTCCTTCAGTGTTTGAGAGACAAGAGAAGTCTCTGTGCCTCTTCCCATCGGGGTGTCATTCTGAAGAGAGAGATGAGTACAGAGAAGTGCGCTCATCTCTTCCTCACCTTGAGACGGTCGCTCTTGACATCATCTGATCTTGAGAAGTTTCATCGGTACCGCGGTTCAAGCAGCTGCGTGACTCCCCTGTACAGCTGGCCTTCAGTGTTCCACGTTCCTACTTTTCCTCCCTTGTCCCTTGTTTCATCAAAGTAATGAAGAAGGAGAATTTCTCTTCATGAAATGGTTTGGAGAGAAACCTTGTGGATATGGATTAACGCTTACAAATTTCTCCCAAAGCACTCATTTCACAACTTCCATTGAGGAAAATAAATTGATCGTGACCAAATAATTAAAAGAATCAGTGTGCCCAAATGTAATCAAACAAAATACAAATAACCGATTTATCGCACTAATTGAGTTGTTGTTGATTTATGCTTTTTAATCTATATGCAAGTGATTAAGAGTCGGCTTTTTATATTTTGGTCTTAGGCTGATTATCTACAACCTAAACTCCTGGGCATATTGGCCTTTTTTAACATGCAGTTATTAAGTTCCAGTGTTGGCCTTGAAGATAAGAAAATGGTAGGTGTTCTCATTTAATGTTTGAGTTGCTGAAGTATTATACTGAATTTCATGTATAATATAGAGATGATGCACTCTTTATTTCTAGGACCTTTTAATGGAAGGAATGCTATAAACATACCATTGCCTGTTTTAATAGGGTTTTTTATTTTAAGGAGTTCTATATTTGATATGAGTAGAGATAAACTGTTAACTAAATAACCTAAAGCTAAGTGGATGAAATTGCCTCTTCCTACATATAATTTCCATTTAGCAGTCAACAAGATCATTCATTTGAGTTGCTTATTCTTAGTGAGGCAAAAGTAATAGTAAGAGTCTGATTCTGAGTATGTCACAGGCAGTGAGGTGGTGCAGTGGATAAAGCCCTGGGCCTGTAGTTGGTAAGACGTGAATTCAGTTTGAGCCTCAGATGTTTAACGTCTGGGTAACCAGAGGCAAGTCACTTTAATGTCTACATGCCTCAGTTTCTTCAGTTGTAAAACAGTAGTACCTACCTCCCAGGGTTATGAGAACAAATGAGATGACATATGTAAAGCACTTTGCAAACCTTAAAGTACCGTGTGTTAGTGGTTATTGTATTGTGGGGAAAATCAATTCAGATTTGGGAGAAGGCAGCAGTGAGGAGTCTACCTTGATTGAAATGGAAGTTGACTAGAGAATAATGTAGAATAGAGACCTTACATCTACTCAGTAGGCTTCTCATACATATCTGTTAATATTTATTTTGTCTTCCATGTTAAGTTGTGAGGGCTGTGAGGTCAGGGACAGTGTTTTTTGTCTTTCATTCATGCCCCCCATGCTTAGTACAGTGCCTGGTACATAGCAAGTCTATAATAAATATTTATTGACTGCTAGATAAGCAGAAAGGAGTGTTTCTGAAGATGGAGCTGACTTGGAGAGACAAGACAACGAGAAAGCAGTGGCAGGGTTTTGGGAAAGAAATGAAGTAGTAAATCAATCAACATTTAAGTGCCTGCATATAACAAATGACAATGTGAAAACAAATATATGTGAAGCAAGCTACATACAGAATAAATATAAAATAATTAACAAAGGGAAGGCACTAGAATTAATTCAGATTGAGGAAGGCTTTCTGTAGAAGGTAGTATTTTAGTTGGAACTTAAAGGAAGTCTGGGAGGTCAGTAGTTGGAGTGGAGGAGGTAGAGCATTCCAGGTACGGGAGGCAGCCAGAAAAAATGCCAAGAGCTGAATAGTAGAGTGTCTTGTTCGTGGAACAGCCAGGAAGCCAGTGTCACTGGATTGAAGAGTACATGTTGGGGGAGTCAAGTGTAAGAAGACTGGAAAGATAGGAGAAGGTTAAGTTATGAAGGCCTGTGAATGCCAAACAGAGAATTTTGTATTTGCTCCTAGAGGTGACAGGAAAACACTGGAGTTTATTAAGTAGAGGATTGACATGGTCAGACCTGTGCTTTAGGATAATCACTTTGGGTGTTGAATGGGGGATGGGTTGGAACAGGGAGAGACAGGGCAGGCTGACCTACCAGCAGACTAAGCAATAGTCCAGGTTTGAGGTGATAAGGGCCTACAATAGAGTGTTGAAGTGTCGGAGGAGTGAAGGGGGTGTTATTTGAAAAATGTTACAAAGGTGAAATTCAGATTCACAGGTATTGGCAACAGCTTGGATGTGAGAGGTAGAAGATTGGAAGAATCCAGGATGTCTCCCAGGTGGTGAACCTGGGGGTCTGGAAGGATGACACTGCCCTATAAAAATGCTTGAAAGTACAGAGGGGAAATACTGTGGCAGTGTAAAGTCTAATTGGATTGAGGAGAAGCTGTAAGATAAGAGAGAAATATACAGCTATAATATGCTAAGAATCAGGTTCAATAAGACTGGCTGGACCCTGGAGATATATTAGAAGAAGTATTAGCTGGCTTCCTAGGAGGGAAAACACTTTTTTCAATTAAGATTTTGCGGAAAAGATAGAAAATGGTTAACTGAACTAAACAACGAACTTGATTTTTACCTTTGCCCCTGCATGTCTAGTTAAAGTTATTTCTTGTCCAAATTTTCTTATATACAAAATGAGACAGAAATGCCCTAAGCCTATATAGTATTGTGGAATTATTAATAAAAGCTAATAATGAAATAATAAAGGGGACTACCGGAATGCTATATCCACTGTATTCTTGCTCAAACATTGCAGTCTTTATCCTTTTATATTGAAATTTTATTGAAATTGTTTTTCTTCGCAGCTCCTAAATGTAAAAGAAAATAGTTTTGAATTCAAGACAATTATAGTTATTTCAAAGTACATTCTTTGTATAGACTGTATAGTGATCGATAGTCAGAAGGTTCGAGGTACTGAGAAAAGATTTGACCTTGCATTTTCTAGATAGGAACAAGATGTTCACCAAGGATAAATATGTGGCTAGTGATATTGATAACTCTCGTAACGGGACTTAGAGAGAGAGACTGAGAAGAGGAAGTTCAGTAGTAGTTATAGGATGTTTTGAACTGATAAAAATTGAAAAGACAAATTGCATCATAGTGTTGACAAGTCCTATCCTGTGTTCTTTTGTAAGCTCTTCTTAGAAAAAATAGTATTTGGTCAGTGTTATGCTTCTTTCTTGGATATGTCATAAGTGCACTTTGGGGATTTTATTATATAATTTTTTTTAAAGATGTAGGAAGTAAAAACATTAGAAACTACTAGTTACAAAATATATATGATTTAAATCTAGTTTTAAGAGTGAGAAATTAATAATTTCCCATCTGCAATTGATAACTCTTATCCTTATCAAAGTTGGTTTATAAAATAAATAATTATTGGAATTTTCCCACCTATAAAATAATGATAATATATCATCGAGGTGGAGTGAGGTTATGAACTTTTTTCACTTTATTCTCATGATACATAAAAGATTTTAGGTATTATAAATGAAAACAGCTTTAGTATCTTGAAAGCTTGTTCCCGAATGTTTTCAACACAAAGGAGTTTCAAGATGCCTGCTATAATAATTGGTTCCCCACAAGATCCATTTTGGAGTCAAATTTCAAATAGAGATAAAATTTCCTTTTGTATTACTTGCTTCCTTTGCAGTCAGTTCCCTTAAGATTGTAGTAGAAATTCTTGAATGGAGGCTTTTGTTTCAGCTCTTACTCCCATTTCCTTAATAATCTTAATGGGCCAAGGAAGATTTATTTCTTAATAAAGACTACAAATATCCCAAAATTTAAATGCTCTAAAACTTATCTGCTTTTGTACTAGTTCTTCTAATTTAAGCTCACAATAACTTCTGTTTCATCAGCATTACTGCTATCTTATATTTTAGTTGAAATAAGTGAGAATGTCCTATTTGGAAATCTTCCAAGTAAAACTTTTATGGCATTTTACTCCTTCTAAAAAAAAGCTGATTACTTTTAAGATTATAGCCTTTTGAAGTTGATATCAGGGAAGAGAACTGTGGCCCTTACCTAAATCCAAATCCCAGGGTGCTACTGTCATACCATTTGGGGCAAGATAAGTTGTGGGTCTAACACAGTATAGCAATGATTATGTCTTGTGTTCTGTTAGTCTATTTCAGAAGGAAGCTCTTTGCTTGTTATACTAAAAAGGAAGCCCCTGTTTACAAACCTAAAAGGACAGAGACTCTTCAGACCGTTAATTACTAGCTTGGGGTTTGTGATATCCTGGCATTTCTCTATTTTAAGATATGTCATAAAATCATCAAATTAAAGCTTATTTTAATTAACCTTGATTTTTAAAAAATGTAGACCATTCTCTATCATAGTTAAAGGATATCATAAAGTAAAATAATAGATTGGTGCAGCTTCAGAAAAAGTGGAAGTTGCTGATCTAGAGAGATCGAGATCAAAGTAATGAACTACCTCTTAGATTAAGAAGTAAAAAAAAAATTTTTTGAAGTAGATCCTTCAGCAAATATTTAGCGAGTAAACACTATGTGCCAGGCACTCTTCTGAGTGCTAGCAACATGGGATACAAAGACATGGTCCCTGTTCTCATGTAGTTTCATTTTACTATGGGAAGTAAGACATACATGTAAACATGTATTGCACTGGGTATAATGTGAAATTTAGTAAGAGATACAAAATGCTATGTCCAGGTGAGGGAAAGATTACTTCTTCCCAGAAGGACACAGAGAAGACTTCAGTGTGGATGACATATGACCTGAACCTTGAAGAATCAGTAGAAATTAGAATTGGGGGAGTAGTAGGAGAGGAGGTTCAAAAGGTAGTTTGGGACCAAATCGTGGAGAGTCTTGGATGTCTGGCTAAGGAGTTTGGACTTAATCAATGGGTAATGGGGAGTCATTTAAATATATTAAGTAAGGTATGATGCTAAAGCTATATATACTTTAAGAAGATTGATCTGTAAGTAATGTGTAGGCTGGATAGGTGTTGGGACAGAGATTAAGTGACCTGTCCAAGGTCACACAGACAGTAAGTAGCTAATAGAGTGGAAATCAGCCCAGTAGAGTTAATTTTACTCTATTGGACTGATTCTTAGTTAATGGGTTAAAGGAATGGAAAAAATCATTACATTTTTTGCTCTGTGTGTGTGTATGTGTATGTGTGTGTGTGTCTTAGCAAAGGCTATCATCAAAATACAGGTGGGAAATAAAATTAACACATTGCAGTTTTTTGGTAATACAACTAAATTGAGCTAGAAGAAAATGCTGCAAGCCAAAGGGCTTTACCAGTCACTTAAAGATATATTATTCATTCTTCACATGTGGGCTGTTTGAAGACGATTAGTACCTCTGGTGTGAGGGCTTGCTGAGCGCTTGTCAGGGTTGCTCGTCACCTTTGGTATCCATCTGTAACACAACTCTCCCTTGTGGCTCCAAGAAACTGTAACATGCACAGCAGCTGCAGCCTTGTAAAAACCCTCTTGGCAGACAGGCTGAATGAGGTTGAGAGTAACCAGCAGACCTCAAACCATCAGTTAAGCAGGTGTCTACCCCAAAGATGTGAAGACTTCCCCCAGCAGAACTGGCAGATTAGAATAGTTTGTTCCAGTGGCCATGAAGATGGCTGAAGCAGGCACTGCTTGGTCAGATGATGTTATGAATAGAACTGGGGAGATAAGGAAGAGGATAGGTGAGTTTTGTTTTGGATACATTGGTTTTGAAGTTCCGGTAATATATGCAAGTAAAGTTACCTGAGAGATCATTGAAAATGCTGGTCTAAACCTTGGGAGATAGGTTGGAGTTATCAATTTGACAGTTATCTCTATAGAAGTAATTAATGAAGCCTTGGGAAATAGATGAGACCACCTCTAGAGAAAGAAAAGGAAAGGGTCAGGAATAAGACCATAAGGGAGAAAAGAGTCCTGAAGAAAATGAAAAAGTAATGGTCAGCAGGGGGTAGAAGGTGCCAAAGAGTGCAATGCCATGGAAGCTAAAAGGGCTGGTTAATAGTCTGAAATGCAGCAAATGGGAATGCTGGAATAGGCCAAATGAGTGATTATCCAGCACTTAGCACAGTGCCTGGCACATAGTAGGTGCTTAGTAAATATTTATTGATTAATTATTCATTTATTATGATGATGTTATCTGAGAATTTGTTTAGATGGTGGCATCTGAGAATGAACGCTGCCATGGAATTTGGATGAGGAGTATTTACCCTGAGGACTTATCTGTTCCTGCCAACATGTTTATAGTCTTCATATAAAAAAACATTTGCTTCTTTTCAGGCCTTGAACAGTTTGATGTCATTAATGAAGCTGATGGGACCCAAGCATATCAGTTCTGTGAGAGTAAAGATGATGACCACATTGAGAACTGGACTCCGATTTAAGGATGACTTTCCAGAACTATGCTGCAGGTAAATCAACAGGTTTTCTAAATTTGTGCTCTTGTTGCATTTCCTAGCTGTGCCAGTATGGGTGCTTGTACCTTTGAAGAACAGAGCTCTCTAAACTTGAAATGCTCAAAATGTGGAATTTAAAAAGCTTGTTTTATCACAAAAAGGAAAACAAAGAGCTAACCTTTTATTTCTTTCTTATGTAGAGCTTGGGACTGCTTTGTTCGTTGCTTAGACCATGGTTACCTAGGCTCCCTTCTGAGTCATGTGATAGTAGCTTTGCTACCTCTCATACATATCCAGCCAAAGGAAACATCTGCTGTCTTTCACTTCCTCATAGTTGATAACAGGTACTTTCACCATAACTCAATTAATGATTATGAGGATGGGAAATTTTTCATTTTGCAACTTCAGGTTTTAGAATGAAATTTGGTTACATGGAACCATATTAAATAAAGTTATTTATTTTTATGTTTACTTGCGTTTTATTCCCAGTGCCTAGTAAATAGTAAATACTTGTTGACTAACTACTAGCAAAAAATACTGCTTTGATTTTAATTCTCAGTGTGCTGAACTGAAATTTTTTAAAATTGCAGCAAAATTTTAATCATTTTTTTCCTAGTAAAACTCAGAATAAGCTGGTTTACCTTTGTCAATCTTATTGAAAAGGGGTAAAAACAAGATGGGATGTGTGTGAGAATATATTTACTTAAAGGAATGCCAATTCTGTTTTGAGCATTACTTCTTGATACCTAGACATTTATAATAGCCTTTCAATTGCAGTCCCTACCTGCCAGTCCTGCAGAGGGCCACCAGGTTAATCTCCTTAAAATCCATCTCTGCTTGTCCTGTCTCTTTTCAGTGTCTCTCCTTTCTGCTAATACTTGATACACTGCTCTTCTAGGAAAATGTACTTCTTCAGGACGTTTCTTTGGAAGTACATGTTGTGTAAAAACAAAAAGTATCAAATTTAAAATAAAAAAAAAATCTACTTCATTTACTCCCCATTGTAACTTCATAAAATTCAGAGTCTTTGGCCTGGAATCGAAGACCTTCCACAGTCTGGTGCCAGTTTACCTTTTCAACCTTATTCCACTACTCTTTAATTCTAATCCTGCTTTCCACTCAATCTAGTCTATTCAAGACAGTGTTGAATTTTTTTGTCTCTATCCCTTCATCTGTGACAGTCCATCTGCCTGGAATGGCTCCTTCCCACCCACCCATCTTTGCCTGTTAGAGCCCCACCTCCTGGACGTACCTTCTTTATGCAGCTTTGTTTGATCATGTTAGTTGGAAATGATCTCTTCCAAGTCAGTCCTGCCATAGCACTTATCTGTATCACTTCTGTGACACTTAACAAATATTGCCTTGGAATATAAATTTTAGGGAGTTTCATTTTTTTCTTGTCAGGTTATGGACAAGGGCCACCTTATCTTATAATGCTCAAAGTCAGGCACATTGCCTAGCTATGTGCTATACACATTGGCTTTTAAATATTTGAATTATAAGTATATCAGATAGATGTTTTCTTTTATATATATTTTCTTTTATATCATTTACATCTAACAGAATAATTGAAATATAAGAGGGCCAGCATTTGATGGTTCATGCTTTGTCATGTTTATCACAAATTATTACTATCTGTGCATTAAATTGAGACATTTAAAGTACTTATTACTTGATTGAAATTTGCATTGTGTTTGTATCTCTGGGTTTTCAGTGACTCGTAGAGACCCGAATAAGAATAATGTCAGGAGTAAAAGTAAATATGGTCTATGTTTAAAAAAACACTTCATTTGCACCAGAAAATGTTTTCTTATTGCCCTGTATCTCAATTATAAAATATAATTTTTAACCAAAATTCTAAGTAGATACAGTTATAACTTATTCTTCATTTAAATTGCATTTTCAGCTAAGCAGCCAAAATGGGAAGGGAAAAAATAGCACATTTGAATGACTTTAACAAATGTTCAGCCAAAACCAAATGTAAGAAAACCTCACTAATTTAGGCTTATCAGGTCTAATGCCAGTTTGAATTAGTGAATCAAATAATTTTTAAAATTTGGGTAAGTACTAACACATCCGTAGCTTCTCAGAGCCCAAGGTGTAGTGTTTTAACTGTGAATATTCATTTTCTTCTAATAAACTTTTAGGGATGCTGTACAAGACTTCCTACATGAAATATATTTTCTACCTGATCATCCAGAACTGGAAAAGATAAAAACAACCCTCCATGAATACAGGAAGGTATTTGTCTTCCATTTTTGGCCTTAGAAAAGTACAAAATCTAATGCAATCTCTAGTTTCTCATTGACTTTCTTAATTATTATTCAGACCATTATGAACTGGAGAAGGAAATGGCACTCCAGTATCTTTGCCAAGAACACCCCAAATGGGGTCACAAAGAGTCAAACAAAACTGACACATCTGAACACAGCAATAACTGGTATGAAGCTCAGGGTTTTGTTGTATCAAGTATTTGGCAACTAGGGAGTCGGCTTCCAATTCAGACATCTATCCAGGGAGGAAGTCCATGCACCATATTTTAGTAGAAACAGTTGTAAGCTAGAGAATGTCCAATGGAGGATGACCATAAGACCTTCATTTCTCAGGCGTGCGGATAGAACCTGTTGGTTCATTGTATACCTGAAATACTGAATGTAAACTGTTGCCACAAACTTCCTATGTCATGTTGGTGTGAAAGATTTTTATTATGCTTTAGGTAGGAATCGGACTGGATGACCCTTCAACCTTAAGATTCTGGAATCTTATGTTTGAAAGAGTTCAATATGTAGAGAGAAGGGAGTGGAGGAGGTTTAGATGATTCAGGCCAAATTAGGATTTCTAAGGTAATTGTATTTGTTGAACTGTGTTGCATTTCTGAAAATACTGACATGAAAACTCTTACTGATGTTGTTGATTTTTATATGTTACACCCATTTTTGCTGAGGCCATAACCCTGATCAGCTTCATTCAGCCTTAAACTCCTTAGACAAACAGAAGATGCCTGATCCAGGATGTTGGGTTTAATGCTTTAGGGAATATTATCAACAACCCTGAGAGGTAGCTGCAATTATTATCCTCTTTTTACAGTTGAGGAAACTGAGAAGACAAGTTAAGTGACTTGCTCAAGGTTATATAACTTGCAAGAGTCTGAGGCAAGATTCAAACTCATACCTTCTGACTCCAGGGCCAGTACTAAGTGCTACTTAGCTTCCTAGTAGGAAACATACTAGTCCATAGCATTTTGAATCAAGACATCATCATTCCATGACATCATTGGTCCTCTTCGAAAATGAATGGTGAACAACTACAAACCTAGAGCAAGGCTTCTTAATCTGGGGTCTGTGAACTTATTTTTAGAATAGTTTGATAGCTATATTTCAGTGTAATCAGTTTCCTTTGCCATATTGTATATGTTATTTCATAAATTTAAAAACATTATCCTGAGAAAAGGGGCCTGTAGGTTTCACCAGACTGATGCCTAGGGCCTCTTGCCCCACCAAAAGTGAAGAGGCCCTGACCTGGATGGAAGTGTCCCCTTACGCTCCCAATTTCTGGCACATAGTAAGCACTTAATGAATTCCTGTTGCTTGACTTTCACTCTGGACTGTAATTAATGATGTTGCAGCAGCTGGACAGTTGGATTAAGGAAGAACTTGAATGTCCTCTCTGAAAACGTTGATATTTCAAATAATAAAATTTCTTTCTTAAAAATGTTTTTTCCCCAAACTCTAAAATGTTTAAGTCAGTCTTTTTTAGATTGCAACATTCTGGGTTTTTTTTTTAAAGAATGTTCTTATTTGGACTCTAGTTTCAAGTTCAGGCATCGAGACCCTAAAAATTGTCCTTCAAATGATGTTTAAGCCACATATTTGTCTTGTTCGTTTAGGAGACCTCTGAGAGCACTGACCTACAGACAACGCTACAGCAGTCCATGAAAGCAATTCAACATGAGAATGTAGATGTCCGTATCCATGCTCTTACTAGCCTAAAGGAAACTCTGTATAAAAATCAGGTATACCAGTTAATTATAATGAAAGCTGAAAAATTTTTTGAAAGTTTTATTTGCATCCTCCAAATAGACCGGGTTTGTATTTCTGTTAATGACTGATTATTATTATGAAATTTATTGTTAAAGTATCTTCCTTTCCATTCTATTTGTCCATCCTTTCCATTAATCTGTCTTTTTTCCATTTGCTCCTATTTCCCATATTACTATATCTGACAAAACAGGGAATGCAAAAGACTGTCTCCTGTGCTAAATGCTATGTTTTGAAAATATTTTTATTGATATGATGGCTAGATTAGCACTTTGGGGAAGTTATCAAATCTCACTTGAATATAGCTTAGTTTAGCTGTGTATGTTATATAGTGATTTGTGTTCTTTTAAAAGTTTTTTTACTTTAGCAAAGTTCTGTCATACAAAATTATTATGTTTTTGTAGTTGCTAGATGTATCTTTTTTTATTTTTAATATCTGGCTTAGTTGATTAGAACATGACGCTAGTGAACTCATTCATAAATTTAATTTTCAAATGAACCAGTCAGATTCATTCTCCTCCTTAACTAAATAATGCAGACTTAGTTGGCCAGCAGTATTGGAGACATATGCTTTTGATCCTACTGGAGACTAGTCAATAGAGTGTGGGGAAGGTAGATCAATATAAATCTATCAACAGTGGTGTCAAAAAAAAAATTAGTGCAGTCAGTACAGTCATTTATATTCAAACACTAAACAGACAAAGCATGTATTACATTATAGGATTGAGCAACCTAATGGCTTTGCTTTTTTTATCTGAATTCTCTAGTCTACCTTTCTAATTTCTCCCTTATGGCTTTTTTTCTAGCTTCCTCCCGTTTGTTTCTCTCCATTCCTGCTGATAGCCTTCAAATTATCTGTCACTGGCTTTCTTTTGTTTTCCTTGGGAGACATATCATCCACTTTCTCAAGTTATATTTATAAATGGGTGATTCTCAAATACAACTCTTTATATACAGTCTCCCTTCTTTGGTCCATGATTGCATGTCACTGTTGATAGGACATTTCTAATGGGGCGTTCTCCTACCTTGTGAAAGTTAGCATGGATACTCAGATATTTCCAAGCAGACATGTGCATGTATGCTTTTGTGAGCACACACACAGGTTAGATGTTATTTACTGGTGACTCAGGCCTCTTTTTCTTATCTTCATCCTTTAGTCATCTTGCATTTAAGTTAGGGCTTTAATGAGGGAAGCTTTCCAAATAGTGTGAAAGGTGTAGTAGTTCATGTGAAGGTTTCCACAAGCCAGTACAACCCTTCCTATTGCTCCCGCTGTACTTTTTGAGATGGTGAAATCCGTGTGCCTTCCACCTTCTTAATTTTTCAAGATTCTCTGATTACTAAGTGAAGAAGCATAAAAAAAATAGTTTTACTTTATCATAATTTAGCCAACTTAGAAGTACACTACTGCAGACCAAATAACTTAAAAGCAAAAGCCTTTTGACAGTCAGCTTGTATTTATAAAGCTGCTACTATGTGCCAGGCACTGTGCTAAGCTATGAGGATACCCAAAAAAAGCAGGAAATAGTTCTTGCTCTTAAGGAGCTTTCAGTTAGTTAAATATATGTATTTCTGAGTTCTCTATTCACTTGCCTAGAGTGTGTGGGAGAATTGATGATTTCGGTTGTGAACTACATTCTCTTTTTTCTAACTAACATCCATTTCCTGATTCCCTTATAGTTAGTATTGGCATTTACATGGCAATAGACAAGGGAATACATTCCCATATGTTCTCTCATATTAGTCATCACTCATATTTCACTTTTCAAACATCAGTACCTACTTAAGATTCAGTCCTAATGATCATACTCTTTAAGGCTTTGAGTAAGACAAAATGTCTGCCTTGATATGTTGATGTATGGTTGTTAACATTTGATTTGAGTAGGGAACGTTCTTTTTGATTGTCTTCACATCTTATACTTTGGCTACTAACAGCATAAAGAAAAATGACCCCCGATGAAGTGATCATCAAAGTTCAGTGGATGTGGCTTACAATGAGTACTTGCCAAGCTAAGTGATTTTATTTTCAAGACTAACTATGGTATTCCTCATTGTAAAGAGATACAAAAAGGCTTTTAGCAAGCCCACCAGATTTGCTCTAGGCGCCTATCTTTCTCATGGTGTCTTAGGATTCAGAGCATCCTTTATACAACTGCCAAATCCCTACTTAAAGAGCTCCAATGGCTCTCTGTGGTCATTAGCATCAAACATATTCTTCTCTGTTCAGCATTTAAAGTCCTTCACAATCTGGCCCAGGCATTCAGTCTTATTCCATACTACTCCCCTTTACGCACTGTACCTAACAGCCAGACTGTTCCACCTGCTTTTCTTAGGTTACATTCCAATTCTCTCTCTTTAGGCCTTTGCACTGACTCTTTCTGATCTAGACTACACTCCTTAGAATCTTTGAGCTCCTTCAGAACTTAGCTCAAGAGCTGCCTCATACATGAGGCCTTTCCTATTTCTTTCAGAGGCCTTCCTGCCAGTACTTTGTATTTATTTATATGTATATACGTAGTGTTTCCTGGACAAGGGAAGTTCCTTGAGGGTAGGAATTGTTTCCTTTTTATCTTTGAATGGCTAGTGTCTAGCAGCACAATGTCCGTCACATAGGTGCTTAATAAATGCCTGTTGATTGTTGGATTGACCTTAGAGATCATATAGTTCTACCAACTCATTTTACAAACAAAGAAAATAAGTCCTCAGAAGGTTAAGCATCCTGCTCAAGACCACACAGGTGGTAAGTAGCAGAGCCTGGATGGAATATGTTTGAACACTCTCCTGCCAGTGTTATTCCAACTGCCCCCTCCGGCCTGCTTGATTCATCTTGGTTTCATGACTTGCCTTCATTTTACTCAAAATGCTTCACCACTTTTGTGCTTTGTCTACTAAGTTCTTGTACGGAATCCTTAAAATGCTCTTTAATGTCATTTACTGCTATTCGCCCTTCATCCAACAATGAATGAGAAACAGATTATTTGGATTCATGGGGGAAAAAAGGTGCTAAAATAGGTTAAGTGATCAGTAAGAAGTAGCTGGATGGAAAAGGAAGAATCAGACTATCTGAGGTGAAATCCTTGACTTTTTACTTATTTCTTATATGCTCTTGGGCAAGTAACTTAATAAATGTATATTGAATTGAAGAACTTAAATCCTCCGAACCTCTTTTTCTAGATCTGTAAGATAAAAGCAGTGAGCTACGTGCTCTCCAACGACCTTTCTAGGTCCAAATCCTATCCTGTGCAGTGTAATCCTATCTTAGTCTGTCATTTTATTGTGGTCATGTCAGCTTAAAGCTTGTAAGGAGTAATTTAAAGATCTTTTACAATGTTTATTCTTCATGTGTATCCTTCAAGATGCTCCTCTAGTACCACCTTCTAGAGAAGGAGGGACAGGAAGAAGTATGTAGTACCTGCTATGTGCCAGGCACTGTGCTAAGTGCTTTACAGCTGTTATTTCATTTAGTCCTCCCAATATCCTTACCAGGTAGGTGCTATATGACTTGCCTGGGATCACACAGCTGTTAAATGTCTGAGCCTCGATTTGAACTCAGTTCTTCTTTCTCTGGGCTTAGTGCTCTATCCGCTGCACCACCTGTCTTCTACACGAATCTTTTCCTCATCCCTCAGCTGTTAGTACTCTTCCCCCTTATCCAATTTGTATATAGCTATGTTGTACTTACTTTTACTTATCCTCTTCATATTTATTCAATATATATTTATATTAGTATTGGTTTTCTCTCTTATTCGAATTTAAGGTGTTTGACAGTAGTTTTATTCTTTGTATTTGTATCCCCAGCTTGGTACCTCAAACATAATAGGCTCTTAATATGTGCTTGCTTGTTGATTGATGTATCCATTTATATATTCAAAATCTTCTATAATGAGAAAGGTTTGTAAATCTTCTGAACTTTGGTTTTATATGATGATTCTTATGATTTTAAAAGAATTTTCTTTTCTGCTTAGGTTAAATTAATAAAATATGCTACAGATAGTGAAACAGTAGAGCCTATTATCTCAAAACTGGTGACAGTACTTTTGAAAGGTTGCCAAGATGCAAATTCCCAAGCTCGATTACTTTGTGGAGAGTGTTTAGGGGAATTAGGTGCAATAGATCCTGGTCGTCTGGACTTCTCCACAGGCGAAACTCAAGGAAAGGATGTTACATTTGTGGTAAGTAGCAGCAATTGGGAATTTTTTAGAATAGTTCCCAATTCATTTGGTACTTCTATATTAGATATTATATAGAAATGTCCAATTTACACCTAACCTTGACATTACTTAATCTATACCATATAGGCAACCATATACTGTTTCAGTGATCCTCTGCCAATAGCCACAAAGTTATGAATTTTCTTTGAATATTATTTGTTGAGTCATTCAGTCATGTCTGATTCTTCATGACATCATTTGAGGTTTTCTTAGCAAAGATACTAGAATGGTTTGCTCATTTTATAGATGAAGAAACTGAGGCAAACAGGGTTAAGTGACTTGCCCAGGGTCCTCCAACTGCTAAGTGCCTGAGGCCAAATTTAAACTTAGGCCCGGTACTCTACCCACTGGACCGGACCCCCTATCTGCCCTTTGAATAGCATACTTTCAAGAATAAAGCTTTTTTTATATATTTATAATAGATGCTTTTCTCTATATTCATTACTGACTGTATTAAAATTTATTTCCTTTTAAACAATTTATGTAATCTAAGAGAGTGAGCCCAAATGTTGGAATGTTTATATGGTAGGATTTGAGGTTATGCCAGGCAGAAGTTGTTCAAAAGAGTCTTGGACTTTGATTTATCTTCTACAAACCTAAAAATTCGTTCTTTCCAAATTAATTTAAGATCCCATTTTAAAAAAAAAGTCTAGTTTGAAGCCAAAGTTACAAAGCAGTAGAGTTAAAGTTTAAGGAATTTTCCTGTCACATAGCACCTACCTGGTAAGGATATTGTGAGGATTAAATGAATTTTATGTCAGTTGACTTTTAAACTTTTTTTTCCTTGTTAATGAGACTGGAGTGGAGGATTCAAATTTTGCATATAGATTGTTGATGGAACTAACCAGAGCATTCCTTGCGTACGCTGATAACGTCCGTGCTCAGGATTCAGCTGCCTATGCCATTCAAGTAAGAACATACTTATTCATTGCTAAATTCACAATTTTGGATTTCCTTAAGAAAACTGTAAAGTCTGTACACAGAGTTGGAAGAAGGTATTATTTTTTATTTCTTATTCTTGTGGCTCTTGAATAAACTAGGGCTTTGTTATATATTATTTCTACACAATACTTGCTGTTGGATGCTGATTCTTGATTCCAGTTCTCAGATTTGCAGGGTGGATGTTGTGGCTTAAGTTGTTCAGCATTATTCCTTGGTTACAACATATTTTTTGTCCTTTGTCATTATGTTTTTTGGGTTTGGCAGTTTATATAATTTACTCTTCACCATTTGAATAAACTTGCATTTTAAGGAATTTTAAAATGAATATTTTATTTACTATAGTATTTTCAATTAAAATGTTTTAAGGTAGCAATTTTCTTCATATGTTCCAGTGTCATCTCAGTGGCTTTGAGTAGGTTTTTCAAAGGCCATGTCAGGGGAGCACAAGCTCTGGTAGGCCTTGCCAAACTGAAAAGGCATCACATATGGGCTGAGTAACAGTCTGTGTGTTTGTGTCTGAGGCCAGCCTAGCTAAGTTTAGATGGCTCATCACAGAGAATTTTTTTATTGATAGCTACCATTAATGATCTGTTAATGCATAGACACATGGTGATGTGCATTGATAGAGGGAGTACCCACATATATGATCCTAGAATTATTGAAATGTGTTTTTTGTGTTTTCAGAAAACATAATATAATACATATTTGACTTAAAATTTGGCCATATATCTTATGCGGTCTTTTTTAATATCTTATTTCATTTGATGTTTTATTCTCACCTTTCTTGGAGTCTCTTTCAGGATGCAAATTGTTTCTGCGAAAATTCTTAATCTCTAGATAACACAAATTGTTCTTCCTCATTTGAATTTTACAATTGGAACCTTGATTGTCTGAGGATGAATTATAAATTTTTCGCACTGTGAACAATTTAAGCAAACGTCATTTTCACCATACTAAGAACACCTAGAATGTTGACTTCTTTGATAACCATTTTTTTATAGCACCTATTTAATTACTTGGTTTATGTACACCTTTCAACATGAGATTTCACTGGTGTATGGAACCCTTCCTTGTTTTTAAAAAAAAAATTAATGTCTTGTTTTTTTCCCTAATTACATATAAAAACAATTTTTAACATTCATTTTTAAGAATTTTTGAGTTCCATATTCTCTCACCTTTCCCTCTTCCCCTTATTCAGAAAGCAAACAATTTGATATAGGTTCTACATGTATAGTCGTGCAAAACATATTTCCATGTTAGTCATGTGAAATTTAAAAAAGACAAAGATTACCCCAAGAAAAATAAAGAAAGTAAAGAAATGTGTGCTTCAGTCTGCATTCAGACTTCTATCACTTCTTTCTCTGGAGATAGCATTTTTCATTATAAGTCTTTTAGAATTGTCTTCAATCATTGTGTTTCTGAGAATAACCAAGTCATTCATAGTTGATCATCATACAATATTGCTGTTACTGTATAAAATGCTCTCCTGGTTCTGTTTATTTCACTTTGCATCAGTTCATATAAATCTTTCCAGGTTTTTCTGAGAGCATCCTGCTTGTCGTTTCTTTTAGCACAATAGTATTCCATCACAATCAAATTAATGTCTTCAGCCATTCCCCAGTTGATGGACATCTCCTCAAATTCCAGTTCTTTACCACCGTTAAAAGAGCTGCTATAAATATTTTTGTGGATATAGGTCCTTTTCCTTTTTGTTTTTTTTTTTCTGTTTGGGACACAGTCTTGGTACAGAAGTACCCTTTTCCAAAGCAGAGCAGCCATTGATGACTAATGTTCTACATTTACTTCAAACTATATTGCTTTGGAGAAGTACTTTGTAAGATCAATATTTCCTTTTATTCCTGTTCAGAAGAATGTTTGAGCAAAGTTTTACTTGGTTAGTGCAAAGTATTTTCACAAAATGAAGTATTTCACTAGAATGATTTGAGTAGGATTGGCAAATTGAACAGTTTAATGACTTCAGAATTAACCATTTCAAGTGTGATTTTGTTATTTTTTAAGTGAAATTCTTCATCCTTAGATGCATCTTTTTAAAATATAAATACAAAAACTATACTTTTTATTATCTCATACATCTGTTATCCTTGCTTTATTTGGATAATTGGCAATTGGCTATACAGTTAACTGTTTGTGGAACATGTCTGTGTAACATTTTACTTTTACATAATTCATAATCTTATAAAATATAATTTAGCAAAATTAATGTTTCATCAGAGCAATATGTGTTCTTAAAACTTGGGAAAATACCAAAAAGATAATGTGAGGAAAATGATCTTTTGAAGAGTAGCACTAGTAAAATAAAAATCTCTTTTATAATATTTACATAGTGCTTTATGGTTTTTTAAAAGACCTTCCTAATTACAACCTCATAAAATGTTAGTTACAAGCTTTATTAAGAAACTGAGACTCAGCTTGTAAGTAAATGATCCAGGTCACACAGATTCTAAGATATCAAGTCTGCTGCTCTATTCCTGTTTTACACCCTAAAAGCCATTTGATTTTTCAAAGTCAATGCCTCTTTTTACCCTTGGATTTTGGTTTCATTTTTCAGGATCTTTAATTTAGTATTTTATATTTCACCGCATCTTCAGTTTAGGGGACACATTGAAATTTGAGTTTTATTCTTTCACATTTCTGAAAATCCCTAGTTGTAAGGGATGTAATAAATAAAATAAATGTAAAGTAGTGATAACTACAGACTTTTCACCATTTTGCTATTAGTCTTATCCTTATTAAGAGGTAATGTTATGCCACACTTTGATGCTTCAGAGTTTCGCAGTATTACATCTAAAAATATTTTTGAAAAATCAGGTTTGAAATGCATTATTTTTGTGCATAGTCTGTTATATGGAGCAATGAAGACTAAAAGAGACTCAGCTATTTCCTTGTGTGTTGGTAGGAGTTGCTTTCCATTTATGAATGCAGAGAAATGGAGACTGATGGTCCAGGCCACCGACTCTGGAGGAGATTCCCTGAACATATTCGGGAAATTTTGGAGCCACATCTAAATACAAGGTAGCTAGATAATGAATCATAGACTTTTATTAAGTGCCTGCTGTGTGCCAGACACTGTGCAAGGGAATGAGAATACAAAGACAAGAATGAGATAGTCTTTTCCCTCAAGGAATTTATATTCTTTCAGGGAAGAAAACGTATACAAATGTGTGCGTGTGTGTGTGTGTGTCTGTGTGTGTCTGTGTGTGTCTGTGTCTGTGTGTGTCTTTGTGTGTGCTGTAAGCATACATATACTCTTTCACACACAAAATATATACAAAAATAAGTACAAGCTAATTATAAGTAGATATCACTGTTATCTAGGGGAATCAGGAAAGGTTTTGTGTAGATGGTGGAGTCATAGAGAAACAAAGACAGGAGAAGACAGAAGGAACACACTCTAGTGCCAAAGCCCAAAGATGAAGTATTAAAGCTAGTTTGGCTGGACCTTAGAATGAGTGAAAGAGGTGCAGTGTTTAATAAGGTTGGAAAGTTAATTTGGGACCAGGTGGTAAAAAGTTTCAAATATCAAAGTAGCTTATATTTGATTCTAGAGTCAAGTCAAGAGGAATCCATTGGAGTTTATTTGAGTAGTAAGTGATACGGCCGGAACTGTGCTTTAGGAAAATCACTTTGGGTACTGTGTGGTGGATGAATTGGAGAGAGAAGACGTGTAGGGAGACCAATTAGTTGACTGGGGCAGTAGTTCAGGCAAGAGATGATTATAGCCTGAATTAGGGTGGTGGCTGTGTGAGAAGAAAGGGAATAAATATATGAGAAATATTGTGGAAGTAGAAATAACAAGATTTGGCAACTAATGTCTATTTTGGAGTAAGGAAGAGTGAAGAGCTGAAGAAAATGCCAGGGTTGCAAACCTAGGAGCCTGGAAGGATGATGTTATTCTCAGCAGAAAGAGGGAAGTTCAGTAGAAGGATGGGTTTAGAGGGGAAAGATACTTTCTGTTTTGGACATTTTGAGTTTGAAGTCTTTGGCACATCCATTTTGAAATATCCAATAAGCATGTAACGATATGAAACTAGAGCTCTTGAAAAGACATTAGGGCTCAACATATAGATCTTTGAGTTATCTGCAGAGTTGAAAATTAAACCAGTAGGAGCTATGTTTACCTAGAGAGAGCGTAGAGAGAGAAGACAAGACCTAAGACAGTTTGGCTATACTAAAGCTACTTTTGTGAACGTTTTGTCTTGAATTTTAGAAAAATTAACTTTTTACTTTTGTGAAAGTTTTAAAAAATAAATATTTTTGAAAATAATATCTGTGCAATATTTCTCTTATTTATAATATTGGTATGAAAATGATAGTTTTATGTTCATTAGATTAAATTCTGGGAAGCTTCATTGTAGAGAAAAAATTAAGTTAATCTACAAGGACAGTCATTTAAATTTATTAAAACACTGCCAATGCTATGAAAGAATTTATCTTACATTTTGCATGTGTTAAAACTTATGCTGGTTATAAATTATATAGGAGATCAGAGACTAAATAAAACATTTTTAATAATAACTTTATCTTGTAATTCTCAGAATTTTTTCCTCCATTTTTCCTATGATCAAAGTTTTATGCACTTTTAATCCACTCTTCCCCTTAAAATATATTTGTCTTTATTTTAGGATCATAGGATTTAAGGTCAAATAGAGACTTTAGAAATTATTTAGTCAAATCTTCTCATTTTATCGATGAGGAAACTAAGCATCAGAAAACTGAGGCCCAGAAAGGTTACTTAATTTCCTGAGGTTGCCCAGGTGGTATGTGATAGTCAGAATCTGAACTCAGATCTTCAGACATCAGATCCAGCTCTCTGAAGAATTTTATTATTACTATGGAAGAGTGCTTAGAAGACAGTTTAAAAATGACTATTTGCAGGAATTTTTATGTATTTGCGAAAGCACATAGTTTCTCAATATTCCATATAGCTGATCTATTATCATTTTAGGAGGTTACCTAGTACCTTTTCTCTTCAGAAGACTTTACAATATCATTTTGAGATTTGTTCTTGTGGTATTGAAAATTGTGTTTAATTAACATGGATCTTGAAACCTTGGAGTGCTTCCTCTCAAGTGTTTGTGCTTTTAGCCTTCTCAAGTGTCTTTAAAATACTCTTATTTGTGTTCATTTTGTATTCTTCCTGTGGAATATAAGCTCCCTCTTGGAAGGGACTGTTTTGTTCTTTTCTTTGTGCCTGGCCCAATGCCTTGTATCGATTAAGGTATTATTTAATAAATGTTGTATTGAATTGAATATATACGTTGCACTGCCATGCTGTCCTCTACCTAAAGCATAAAGAACACATGGATGCGTAATGAATTTTAATAAAGTTTTTATTAAATGAAGCCCTCAGCTTATATTTCTTTTCTCCTTGTTTGCCTGCTTTAAATTTCTGTTGACTGAGATCCCAGGCAGTAGTTGTACATGACAGTGTAATTTGTGAGAAAGGCTCCTTCAGTTCTTCTGTCAAAGCAATGAGGATATATCAGAAGTGCATTGCCTACTTCATTTCAAACAGAGACTGCCTTTCCTCTACAAGTACCCTCATGTTCTGATAGAAATTTGAGGCAGAATCAGAGTAGGAGACTGGTCTGGTATCCAGAAGATACAGAAGTAGCATGAGTTACTCATTACCACATTTAATCTTATCCAGGAAATATATGTATTTCCTCATTAATAAAATTTCATCATTTCTTTCAATCCACTAAGTTCAAAATCCCCACCAGTTAGTCAAATAGCATTTATTTAATAACCATAGAAAACTCCCAATAATAGTTTATTTCTTTCTATGTGGTAAATCTCTAATATCTATGTAGTAAATCCTTTAGTTTTCTGAGATTTGCTTTCAGGTTACTAAATCTATGATTTATCTAAAGTAAAATCAATAATAAAACAAAAGCATACAGTTTTTTAGTGATAAGTGATCACAACTAGAGTCACCTCAAACCCAACTATAATAGCAGATATTTTCTCTTCACTTCTGAGAACACATTCTCATGCCCTTTTGTTCATTCAGCATAACAAATGAAATCTCTTATTAACAATTCTCTTCATTTTCTTCACAAAATAAAGGTTTCAGCAATTAATACCTCTCATTCTGTTTCTTTTTTAGCTTCTCTCAAACTATTGCTCTTAATAATCACTCTCCAGATTCACTTATAAAGTTGTCCATAAAATGTTTCTTCATAAAATAACAGTTAACACAATTCTCACAAAAAAAGGAGTTTCTCCTGACCTTTGCTCTGAATTCTCCCTTTCAGTTAAGTCTGACTCTCTGTGACCCCATTTTGGGGTTTTCTTGGCAAAACTACTGGAGTGGTTTGCCATTTCCTTCTCCAGTTCATTTTGCAGTTGAGGAAACTGAGGCCAGCAGAGTTAAATTACTTGTCCAAGGTCACACACCTAGTAAGGCTGGATTTGAACTCATGAAGATGCGTCTTCTTGATTCTAAGCCCAGTGCTCTATCTACTGGGCCACTTAGCTGCCTATCTTCCCTGTAGTTTATCCTACAGATTTCAGTCAAGATAAACATATAAGTTCATTCTTACATCATAGAGGAAATCACTTCACAGAATGATCATTTCAATTCTAATTCTTAGCATCTGTTCTAAAAGACAAAGCAATACTTCCTACAGCCTCTCTAAGAGAGGATTTTGAAATTGGTGTAATAGAGAGGAAAATTTAGATTAGGTCTGATACATTTATGGCCCTCCTTCTCTCTCTTCCCCCCCCCCCCCCCAGTCCTTTTTCAGGCCATTATCCCTACTCTAGTTTAATTTACCTTTTTTCCGGTCTCAACCAGTTAGCCAGGTCTGATAGTTAACCAGTACAGTTCCACACTGTCCCTCATTCTCAGTTCCCTACCCTTGTTGCATTGCAGCTCATCCCTTGCCAAACCTAAGCCCTTCATTACTTCTGTCATCTTCATTCTCTATTTCTACTCACCTGCTGCTGATTGGAACTGAAGGAAGTCGTGCAGCTATGCACACTGGGTACATTATACATTTATATTAACTGTGCTTCTATTCCTTCCTAATTGATTGCTTCTCTTAGTCCCTGCAAAAGCTTTTCTAAATCTTCTGTTTTCTTCTCAAGGCTCTCACAGCTTCACTTCCCAAAAAAACCTTGCCTTGTATATTGCTGAGACACTTGATGCTATATGATATGAGCTCTCTCTTCTCTTTATCTCAGAACACCTTAACACCTTTGTCTATGCTCTTCCTGTTCACCAGACTCTGACAATGATGCGACCCTTTTTGTTTGAGCCAGCCCCTCTATATGTCCCCTTGATCTCATCTC
>CM053626.1:40968379-41014665 GCA_028646595.1 Phalanger gymnotis
TCAAGTCACTAGCTTCCACTTGCTCCAATCTCATTTTTAAGGTAGTATTTTCTTCAGTGGTCTTTTGGACCTCCTTTTCCATTTGGCTAATTCTGCCTTTCAAGGCATTCTTCTCCTCATTGGCTTTTTGGAGCTCTTTTGCCGTTTGGGTTAGTCTATTTTTTAAGGTGTCATTTTCTTCAGTATTTTTTTGGGTCTCCTTTAGCAAGTCATTGACTTGTTTTTTATGATTTTTTTTTGCCTCTCATTTTTCTTCCCAATTTTTCCTCTATTTCTCTTACTTCCTTTTCCAGATCCTTTTTGAGGTCTTCCATGGCCTGAGACCAATACATATTTTTCTTGGAGGCTTTTGATGTAGGCTCTTTAACTTTGTTGACTTCTTCTGGCTGTATGTTTTGATCTTCTTTGTCACCAAAAAAAAGATTCTAGAGTCTGAGTCTGAGTCTGTGTCCTTTTTTGCTGCCTGTTCATGTTCTCAGCCAACTACTTGACCCTTGAGTTTTTTGTCAGGGTATGACTGCTTGTAGAGTAGAGAGTACTTTGTTTCAAGCATTAGGGGCTGCGCTGCTGTTTTTAGAACTACTTCTACATAGCAAACAGCCACAGCAGTGCTCCTCCTCCCCCAAGAACTGCCAACCAGGATTGTAACCCAGATCCAAGCAGGCTTTGCACTCCCACTCTGATCCACTGCTTAATTCCTCCCACAGGGTGGGCCTGGGGCCGAAAGCAACCATAGCTGGAGCTCTGGAAGCAGTCCCAGAGCAGCAACACTTCTGCACCCCAGGGCTAGGGCCAACTGCGCACTCCTTTCCCTCTGATCTAGCAGTTTTTCCACTAACCTTCTCTGTTGTCTTTGGCGTTGGTGGGTTGAGAAGGCTGGTAACTGCCACAGCTCAATGATTCTGGGCCCTACTGTCTGTTTTGCCTGGATCCAGGTCTGGTTGGTCCTGGCGTGGCTCACACTGGGCTGTGCTCCGCTCCACTTCCAGCTCCGTGCAGTAGACCCTTCCCAAGCAACCATCCAGGCTGTCCTGGGCTAGAGGCCTGCTTCCCTCTGCTATTTCATGGGTTCTGCAGCTCTAGATTTTGTTCAGAGTCATTTTTTACATGTCTTTGGAAGGACCTGCGAGAGAGCTTAAGCAAGTCCCTGCTTTCCAGCCACGATCTTGGCCCCGCCCCACAATAAATTTCTCTTTTTAAAATTTTTTGAACAAAAATTTTTTTTTTCTTGACTAGGTATATATTGTCAATACAGATTGACTAGTAGACATGCAAACTGTTACCTAGCAGGGCAGATCATCAGAGCTGTAAATGGAAGCAGCTGGTTGGCTTCTCCCGGGGATAAAATTTCATAGCTATTTAGATTTAAATTCATATGCCATTCTTTATTACCTCTTTTAGTCTTGTGAATACTGGCCCAAAGAAGTTCAATTTCCATTCAAATATTTCTACGAAATGACTGATATCAGAAAATTGAAGATCAATTTAAAAAAAAGATTATAGTGGAAGCACTAAATATTGGGAAGCCAAACTTAAAATGCCTGACTCTCACCACTGTTTGACCTCGTGTCTCTGCTTATCTGTGTCTCCTTGTCATTGTATAAACTAGGAGTGTCACTACGAGAGAAAAACTATGACCTCAGTAAACAATTGAGGGGGGGCGGTTAATTCAACTCATACTTTTCATTGATTTAGTCAGTTGGTATTGACAGTATATATAACATATATTAACTATGATGTGTATCTTATAATTTAAGTGGTAAAGAACAAATAACAATTGAATTCTCTTATTGCTTAGGTTCTTGATAAATGGGAGTTAATTATATGTCTTAGGACTAATTTTTCAATTCCTATTTAATCATGTGTACCAGATTTTTCTCTCCCTAGAAAAGTCCATTCTTTTACAATCCTAATTTTAACTTTTCAGAAATGTACATTTAAGTCAAACCAAGTTCATATAGCATTGTTAGATCTGGTGCTAGAATTGGATTATTAAATTTACTTTTTTTTAAAGATTGTTTTAAAAAGTAGGTGTAGGAAGATCACCCATATTCAGAATCTACATGTAATTTTTGTTGAAACTCAAGAAAAAACTGATACAATTTCCTTACAATACCATTTTTGCCAATCTTATAGTATTTCATCTTAAATTCTAAAAATGTTTAATTTGACTTATACTAAATTACATTTCAAATTTATAGGTATAAGAGTTCTCAGAAGGCCACAGACTGGTCAACAGTAAAGAAGCCAATTTACTTAAGTAACCTAGGCAACAACTTTGCAGAATGGTCAGCATCTTGGGCAGGTTATCTTATAACAAAGGTAATAATACTTTTTTTTACTTGCTATAAAATGAAATCACAATTCGTAGGTAAAATTAGAGTCTTAGTGCCTAGTCCAGGGTCCACTGCTCACTAATATTTGTTGATATCAATCTTGATAATAGTAGAGGCAAGTCTTTTACAATTTAGTAACTGGATATAGAAGTAATAAAAATTCCCAAGAAGACTTGTCAAATCAGATAACTCTTAACTGTTACTGGTGATTTACATAGGCATAAAAGATACTCTTAGGAAGAAATTAGAAAACATTGCTTAGGATTATGAAGTCTTGGTCAAGAAACTGCGTAGGTATAGGCTTTAGAAAAGAAGCAGCTTGGGGCAGCTAGGTGGCGCAGTGCGTATAGCACTGGCCCTGGAGTCAGAAGGACCTGAGTTCAAATCCAGCCTCAGACATTTGACAATGTACTAACTGTGTGACCTTGGGCAAGTCACTTAACCCCAATTGACCTGCCAAAAAGAAAAAAGAAAAATATAAAAGAAAAGAAAAGAAGCAGCTGGCTCACTTGGAGAGCAACTGTGAATGAGTTTTTATTTCTGAACTAGTGTAAACTGACAAGGACAGCCGCCTTGTCAACAGTGGCATATACCTAAGTAGGGCTCCTAAGGATATATGCCTGCAGTCTTGCACATCTAATCAAAACACCTTCAATTGAAAAATAAGGAGTATGGGAGAAAAAACTGACGACTTCATTCCAGCAAACTCAGTACCATAACAAATAGCTACAAAGAAAGAGGAAGTCTAGTCTACAGAGGAAGTCTGCAGAAATTCGGTAGAATAAGAAAATCCAAGGAAGAAACAAATAATAAAATCCAAGCAACAGCTTACATGTTTATACAACAATGTACAAAATAGAGCTCTCAGACAAAGGGATTGGAGATCCATAGACAAAGCCTCATTTGACAGATACGATGTGGTAGCAGCTATGGGCTGGGACACAAAAAAAGGCAAAAAAACAAAACCAACTGACCACAAATCCCTGCTTTCAAGGAGCTTACAGTCTAATGGGAAAGACAACATGGAAAACATTCTTTACACGTAAGAGATAGTCAGGATATAGTAAGGCTAATCTCAGAGTGACGAAGGCATTCCCATTAAGGGACATTGGGCAAGGTTTCTGGCAGAAGGGAGCCACTAGCGCTCACTAAAGGGAAATGGGGGCTGGGTGTGGGAAGATCAATCACGCAGTCAGACCTGTGATTTAGATCTGTTTGACAGCTTGAGTTGGACCTGAACTAGGCATACCAACCCTTACCGCTTTTGCACTAGTCCAGGCCTGAGGCCTATACCAGGGTGGGCCTTGGCAGTGTTGGGAGAGAGGGGGACCTAGATAAGAAATGTTACAAAGGATGACTGATGGGACTTGACAAGAAATTACGCAGGGGAGGGGGCTGGCAAAGGCAGGGCAGAAGGGAGATTGAGGAGTCAAGGATGGTGCCTAGATTTCAAGCTTGGGGGAATGGCGTGATAGTGGTGCCTGAGGGCAGGCATAGGGAATTTAGGAAGAGGAAAAATTTTAGGAGAAAGAAAATGAGTTCAGCTTTAGACATGTTGAATTTAAGATAATCTATGGAATATTCAGGTAGAGATGTCTAATAGGCATTTGGAAATTCAATATGGGGGTCTGAAAAGAAGTTAGGACTAGATAAATAGATCTGAGAAATGTTTGCATAGAAATAATCTCCAATACCCAATGAGGTAACCAATCAAAATAGCATAGAGGGAGAAGAGAAAGGGGCTTTGTAGCATTTCCTACTATACAGAGCAGCTAAAATTAGGCTAATTATTTTCTATAGCAATTCTGTTGTTTTCTGTAGTATAGCATGATCTGTAAAAACAATGTCAGGAATGCTAAATTTAAGGAAATTGCCAGGGCTGGTAAATTCTAAGGGAACAAAATTGCTTGGATTTTTTTTTTTAAGCACATCCAGTCTGTTGCCAAGGCCTGTTGATACCAACTTTACCATATCCTTCTCTCCTCTGACACTGCCACCACCCTGACGCAGGTCTTCATCACCTTAACCCTGCCGGCCGTGCCCCCCCCCATGCACGCACGCATGCCCTACCACTCAATGATACTGGCATCCTTGATGTTCCTCACACAGAAAATTCCATCTCCTGATTCTGGATGTTTTCTCTGGCAGTCTTCTATGTCTAGAATGCTCTCTCTCTCTCCAGCTCTGCCTCTTGGCTTCCTCCGTGTCCCAGCTAAAATCCTACCTTCTACAGGAAGCATTTCCTGATCCCTCTTAATTCTAGTGCCTTCCCTCTGTTGATTATTTCCTATTTATCCTGTATAAATTTGTCTTGTTTGTACTTGGTTGTTTGTATGTGGTCTCCCCTGTTAGACTGTAAAGCTCTCAGGGCAGGGACTGTCTTTTGCCTTTCTATCCCTAGTGCTTAGCAGGTACTTAATGTTTATTGACTGAGGGAAAAGGAAGAATCACAGATGAGATAACACTGCTTACATGGAAGGGGAAAAAAGGGTATGGCTGCTCAGTTCTTATTTTGGTTCTGTTTTCTTTGCCATGAAAAATCATTTTTGAAGTGGAGAGGTAAGAACAAAAATGGTTACTGGGAATCAAAAACCCAGCTTAAATAAAAATTGTTAAGAGAAGCATCTTGCTGGCCTTGCAGAGTTTATCACCTGGCCCAGATTTGGTTGTTGAGTTGTTCAAATAAAGGTGTAGATGGCATGCTTGGCAGACTTAGGTCTAATGAGCGCATTGGATAGTAGAGTCAGTATATAGGTTAGAGTACTGGATTAAACTAAGAAGGTGAAATTTAACATGTTAAGTATAAACATAGTGGTTCAAAAAATTAAACTCCCAGGCATAGGTAGGAGAAGATATGGCTAAATAGCGGTATCTTTGAAAATGTAGAGTTCTAGTGTACTACAAACTGAGTATCAGTCAGAAATATGACATGGCGGCTAAAAAAGTTAATCCAACTTTAGACGTTGTATTCAGGGCTAGGGGAACATGGGCTGGTTACACCTGGTATATTGTTTTTAGTGTGGGGTATCACATTTTAGGAAGAACATTGATTGTTGTTGTTTTTACCTTTGATGTAGAGATTTTTTCTCTAGCCACTTGTGAAGTTAGTGAACAGATTTCTGTCCAAAATGAAGGTATAGACCAAATGTCATTTATGCATAGGATTAAATTTCTTCTGTCTGGCCAAGAAATCAACAGAAGACATGAAAAATGTCTCATTAGTGATCTGATAACATAATAATAATGCAGTCAAATAACGGAATAACTGTTAAATTTCCTCTGTCTGGCCAAGAAATCAACAGAAGACTAGAAAAATGTCTTATTAGTGACTTGATTCAATCTAATAACACAATACAAGTTCAGAATTTCTGACCTGATGAAAATGGATAAAATTATATTAGAGAATCTATGTCAAAGTTACTATTGCCTTTTAGTTTCTTGCAGCTCTGTTATTCATTCATTCAGTTTATTCATGAAAATGTAGCCATTTAAAAGGAGCACAAACCTGAGTTTCAAGAGACAACCAGCTCAGTTTAAGACATGACTTAATGTAGGATTATGTTTTCTAAAGCAAAGCCTCCTGTGTTGTCATTATCTGTAGTTGCAGTGGAGATTTTAGCACAAAAATGTGCGTAATTGATTATAGGAATAGAACATAGAAACAATAGAAGTAGAAACATCGTGAGATAAAGTATGGAGATCTGACCTGGCAGGAATCAGTGCACCTAACTGATTACACATCAAGCAAGTATTCTTAGATGATCAAAAGTAGAAATGGATTTTATCTGGGCATGCTGCACATCAGTTGAAACATCACTTCCTTATCTGGGTAATTCAGTATTCAAAGTGTTAATTCAGAGTATTGTCTTGTAATTCTGCATTAGAGGTGCAAAATCACAAGACCATCCCCTGAATTTGCACTTTTTAATATTGATCCACTCTACTAGTATTTGATCAGCGAACTGATTGTAGACAGTTTTGAGGGCAAGGTATAATCTTTACTGATGACAGACTTGAATGTGTTTAGATTTGTGTTAGCACTATGAATCCTTAAGCTGTATAAAATAACTTCATTAAGTCTTATATTACTGGAAAACCCCATAATTCTAAGGGCTTATTTTTGTTTCACAGATTTTGTGTTTAAATTTGATTATAAAGTTCTATAACAGGTATTCACAGACCTGTTACATTTAAGTGATATTCAGCATTGTCCTAGGAAACAATTTATATATTTAACATACAGAAATCTTATACGAAATCATTTTAGTTTCATTGTCAAGGCCCTTTGAGCAAATTCATTTCCATTATATAAGCACCTATTATGGTCTTCCAACCTGAAACTCAGCTGTCTCCCTC
Source organism: Phalanger gymnotis (assembly GCA_028646595.1). Taxonomy (NCBI): domain Eukaryota; kingdom Metazoa; phylum Chordata; class Mammalia; order Diprotodontia; family Phalangeridae; genus Phalanger; species Phalanger gymnotis. Next base: position 40,975,072 of record CM053626.1, read on the forward strand.
TAAAGCTGTAAATGCTGTTATTAGACTCAGCTTTGAAATCAGGATGGCTAATAGTTGATAGTTATATTTAAAAGGGAAATGAGGTATGCTCTTATAATTAAAGACAACCTACAGAAACTGAAGTGATTATTGGTTCCCCAGATTCAAGTCAGCACCAATACAACCTACTATATGGTAGTTGGAGTAACAGAGTATTGGGAGAGTAAATGTCTAAGTAGTGTGGGATATAGCTTAACTTATACAATAGATATAACTAGTTCAGATTTCACTTTGGCATTATGTTATAGAAACACTTCCCTTTAAAGATAAACCAAAGAACCACAGTATGTCTCATGGCTTGTGCTTTATTTTGTTAAAGTATATTCTGCAGATAAACTTTTCAGTCACTCCTCAATACTTGATTCATTAAAGAACCTCCTTTCTAGGTGATCAATACAAACATAAACTAGAAATAGTAACTTAAGAAAGAAACTGATCTTATAGGAAAATTGTTGGGATATAGAAACAAAGAAAAAAGTATTGGAGGAAAAGCATCAAATTATATTTCAAGATTTTAAAAATGTTAATTTTAAATTTGATCATTTAAAAATTCTTAATTTGATTATGAAATCTGATAATTTAAAGTATTGAAAATATTGACTTATGTACAAGTTTATATAAATTAGCTCCAATTTGTTCTGGAAGCTTTTAATAATAATTTTATATGCAGAAATTTTTCTAATTCCAGAATTTAATATGAAAATAGTGCAATTAAATAAAAGATTATTTTTATTGACTTTCTCTTATAAGGAATTTGATTTTGACATCAATTCTCCATCATTTGCATGTACTTGTTTGTTATTTATGGCACATCTTAATCCCAGGCAAAAGTCCCTTTCATACAGCACATTTTATTCACTTATCCACGTGCTCACAGAATACGTTAATTTTAATATTAGTCTAAGCAAAAAATAATTACAAAGACAAAACGGCTACAAAACTGTATCATATCACTGTTTACATCCATTGGTTTGGATAATGAAGATGTGGCTACATGTCACTGGGAAGCAACAGTGGAAAGCCAGCTTTAAATGAATTCAGGAAGGACCTGGCTTTGAATCCTGCATCGGTTGTATGCTTTCTCAGGCAAATCACTTTACTTTCTTCACCTCAGCTGCCTAATCTTTAAAATAGGCATAGTATATCCTTCTCTTACTAAACTGCTGGGAAGACCAAATGAGGTGATGTATATAATACTTTGTGAGGTACTTTATGAATGATCACAATTATCACCATCTCCATCACTGCTATTAATTAAAGAAGTAATAGTTTGGGATGTAGGATAGAATAAAAATAAGTTATTTCTATCTCGTGGATGAATAAACATTTTGTTCAATCATTTTTCAGTTATGGCCAACTCTTCATGACCCCTTTTTGGGGAGGATTTTCTTGACAAAGGTACTGGAGTGGTTTGCCATTTCCTTCTCCAGCTCGTTTTACAGATGAGGAAACTAAGGCAAACCAGGTTAAGTGACTTGCCCAGGGTCACACAGCTATATAGTATCCAAGGCCAGGTTTGCACTCTGGAAGATGAGTCTTCCTAACTGATCCAGAACTCTATCCACTGTGCCATCTTGCTGCCCATCTGTAGTCTAATAGGGCATGACACCATAAAGGGGGGGCTTGAAAGGAGGGGACGTGGAAGAGGGAAAGAAGGATTAGGCTGTTAATGAGGAACTAGAGCAGTTTGGATTTGAACTGGACCCTTGAACTGAGAGTGAATGAGTATATTAGGCTCATTCACCCTCATGAAATAATGATCCTGGCCATGGGCTCATTTGAGAGAGTAGTCCTCAGGTGAAGATATCTTGAAGTAAGCAAGGCTGCTAGTGAGGAGGTGGAGTGGGTCTGGAGGGTGAGTTGAGATCTTGTATTTTTCTACTGTGCATTTGTCCATTAGTTTTCCCCTGTGCCTTCAAATTTTTAAAAGTAATATGCATACTAAAGTCTTAATTATCTGGGGCTTACAGGTACGGCATGACCTTGCTAGCAAAGTGTTTAACTGCTGTGTTATTATGATGAAACATGACTTCAAGGTGACCATCTATCTTCTTCCACATATTCTTGTCTATGCTTTGCTGGGATGTACCAAAGAAGATCAACAAGAGGTGAGGGACTTCATTTAGTTTGTTTTTTGAGTGTGTGCCTAATACAATTAATATTGAAGAGAATTAAAATAGAAATAAATGTAGATGATTATTCAGAGCTGTGCCTGTAATTCAGTAAGCATACAGTTTAAAAATAGAATCAGTCTGGCACCAGGAAATAAGTATGGTGTATATTTTTTAAAAAATATTTGCATAAACTCAAATACTGTTAGACTTGATAGATTTATCTTTGTTGAACTGGGTTTACATTTCTTTTTCATTACAGAGAGTTCCTAAATGAAAAAGTGAGGGATATATTTAGAAAGTATTATAAAAAACAAAAGGCATTTAAAAAATTTTTTAAATAAAATGTAAAAAAAAATGTGATGTCTTCATTGACCTGGTTTCAAGGAGGAATTATGGTATGGTGGAGAGCTCCGGACTTCAGGTCACAAGAATTAGGTTCAGATGCTGACTCCTGTATACAAATGATAGCTGTGTAAAAATGAGTAAATCAGCTCACAGAGCCTGAATTCCCTATTTACTAACTGGCAATAAAAAAAGACTCAAATATCTCCCTTGCCTAGTTGTAAGAAAAGCACTCTGCACCCATTACAGCTCTATATAAATAGTTATTATTAAAGAAAATCTTCCTTTTACTGATCAGTCTTATGTAAAGATGAAACCTTGTTTTAACATTTACTACTTGCCTATCTTAAAGTCACCTCTATCACATATCCAAAATTGAATCAATCTTCCTTTTCCCCAAAATGATTTCCCCTTTCCAAGTTCCTTTTAGTAGAAACATACTGCCTTTTAAAATGGGTTCCTACTGCAGAAAGCATGGGATTATTCTTTATGTTTTTAGAAGATTTTTATTGCTCTTTTGCTTTTACGTCACCTACATTTCCCCATATTTCTCTCCCTTCTCTTTGCCCCTCCCAGAGAGCCAACCTGTTTGAAAAAGAATAAAAAAAATGGAAGAGGAAAAAACATTAGCAAAACAAATTAACATAAAAGTGATTATTGTATGTTATACATTATATATGTCATGTGTTCTACATCCATGGACCCTACCTTTGAAATGGTACCTTTGATTTTTAATAAATTCTTCATTCTCTGTATTCTGTGTTTTCAAGTTCTTTTATTTAGTATAGTCAACCCCATCCTAGTTCAGTTTACTTCTTCACTGTTTTATTGCAAGAATTTGTCTCCTTTTCTCTATTCTTTCTCCTCTCAAATAATAAAAGGCCTCCTTTCCTGTTGGACTGTTTTTCTTAAATCTCTGAGTGTGTTATGTTACCATCCCTGCAGAGGAATCTTTTTCTCTTTTCGTGCTGAATTGGGTATAAAGTCACCCTGACAACTTTCCTTTCTACTATTGAATAGTACATTCTTGTCATTAGTCAGGCTAGCCTCATTGTCTCCCCCACATACACCATGACCCTTCTTGGCTCTGTTACTTTGCTTGTTTTTCCTCTAAATTGGAATGTTCTCTATGTCTTTGAGATCCCCTGATTCAGTGGTTAGCCTCCTCAGTGAATCCTTCCCTGATTGCTCTGCCCCATGAGCATTTGTAGTCAATATCATATAGATGAGTACAGATTATATTCTGTCATCTCATTTCCTTGTCTGCCAGCCTCTTAACCTCATTCAGATTTGGCAAAGGTCCCACACCATGTATTCCCCACAGCATGTAGTACAGTTCTGGGTACATAATGAGTACTCATTCAGTTGTCTGGAGGTTGTTTGGGCACTTACATAGTAGATACTTGTTCAGGTGATAGAAAGGTGGGAATTAATTCAGGAGCCCTTGGTTCAAATCCAGGTTTTCCTGTTTACTCAACCTCACTAGGCCTCAACTTCCCATCTATAAAATGGGAATGATAGTATATGTACAATCTACCTCTTAAGATTGTTGTGAAAAAAGTAATTTGTAAAACTTAGACTACTAAATAAATGTTAATGGTTGTTCCTGATTGAAATAATAACCTAATCTTTATAAAGTCAGATTCAATTTGGTTGGCCAAATTTAGTCATTTAAGAACAGACATTTTCAGAGAAGACTGAGAAGGTCCAATGAAACAATCTAAAATGGAAGAGAAATAGAAAGTGGAAATGCTCTATCTTTGTAAATGTCAGCTTCCTAAGGCAGGCTATGAGCTTTGCTAAAAGATGGGCCTCTTGCTACTGAATAGAATAGAGTTACAGTTGATTCACAATGTTCCAAAAAAAAAGCTGTGTACTCATTTTGGCCCTTTTGACACCTTTCTCTATTGAAAAAGGCATTTGTTATTTGAGTCTTAATTTATACCACCTGCTGATAAAATTTGAAGTACTAGGTGTTTGATATTTCTAAGTAATATAGACAGGCTATTAATAATGTCAATCTTTTAAAATCGTTTTGCTTTGTATACATTGAGTAAAGATACTTCTGTCAAGTATCATTGACCTAAGTTTCATTAATGCCTAAAGAGTCATTATGTTCCTTGTAGACTCATAAAAAGAAAGGGCCTCTTACGGTGTACATTGATAACATTTTTGGAGGTAATCAGTTGGGGGCAGTGGAGGTGTGGAACAAATTTTTACCATTAAAACCTCATTTGGCCTTTTCATCATTTTTCATATATTTAGAATTCATCAACTCAGGAGGCATAACAACAAATTGAAATATTCTTTCTTAGCTTTTTAACACAAAACACTCCAAGTTACTTTATTTGCATTTTGTTCAGTGTAAATTTTGAAGATGGCTTTTCTTCCATCTTTGTAAGGTGCTCTATATTTTTTGGTCATAGATCCAATAATAATTCGTTTAGAATATATAGCATGTATATGAAGCATAACTTCAATATTTCATTAGTTCTAGGACTTCACTTGTATTGATAAGCCTTCTATATTTATTGTAGCCCTTCTTTGCCTCATTCTGTGTATTGGGGTGTTTTTTTTAATTCTTTAAGTTCCTATGTTTCGATAAATGTTGCATAGGGAATCCATTCAGAATGCTAGATCTTTTCTTCTGCTTTTTTTCTCCTTATGTGTTCATGTTCTAATGTAATACTATGGCTGCGCACCTGTTACTTTTCATTTTTGCTGCATGAACTTTGATACTTTTAAAGGTCATACATATGTCATTTATGCTTATGTTCCCTAATGAGTCGTCATTGGTAATACATTGCAGCTTATTTATGCCTACCATTGGGCTTTCTATTTTCCTTTGGATTACTTATAATTTTTATTTTTTCTTTATGGAAATGCTTTATTTTATTTTACAGTTTTTTTTTTCATTCAGTTTTCTTATATTTTCAGCACCAGATCCTCTCCTTCCTCCATCTCTTCCCCTACCCATTGAGAGTCAAATACAAAGCCCATTCAAATACAAAGTCATACAAAACAAATTACCACAATAGCCTCCCCCCACCAAAAAAAAAAGAGAGAAAAAAAATATGCTTTATTCTGGAGGTAGATAGCATTTTTCATCATGACTCCTTAGGAACTGTGGTGGAGCATTGTGATGATCAGAGTTACTAAATCTTTCACAGTTGATTATCTTTACAATATTGCTGTTACTATGTAATCTACATTGTTCTTTGGTTCTTCTCATCTCTTAACTTTGTTCCAATTCATACAAGTTTTCCCAGGTTTTTCTGAAACCACCCCCTTCCTTATTTCTTACAAGCACAATAGTATTCTGTCATATTCATATACTATAACTTGTTTAGCCATTTGCCATTTGTTGGGCAGCCCCTCAGTTTTCAACTCTGCCTCCAAAAGAAAAGCGCTTCTATAACGATTTTTGTACATATGGGTCCTTTCCCTTTTTCTTTGATCTCTGTAGGATACAGGCCTTGTAGATGTGCTGGTCAAAGGATAGTCACAGTTAGCTTTTAGGAGATAGTTCCAAATTGCTTTCCAGAATGGTTAGATTAGTCCAGACTCTACCAGCAGTGTATTAATTTACTTATTTTCCCATATCCTAGATGGGGATATTTTATAAATCCTAGCCATATAGCATGGCATCATTGGAGAATTTTGTTTGATTTTTGGTTGAGTCTGTGATCTCACCGCTATAGATACTCACTTCAGCAATGAAGATAGCAGTACATCTGTGCCCTTTCCACCTGTGTGACTCTTGTCAACGTTTTCCCATAAATCTTCCATAAGGTTTCCACCTAAAGTGCTGAGGAGTTTTCCCTAGGTCTTTCAGCACTGAATTGAGAGCATATGGGGTTTCCATTGATTATGACAAACTCCTGATGTGGGACTGGATTGTCTTCTTTTAAGGTCATAAATTTCTCTAATGACATTTTTTATATCATTTCTCTTGGCACAGTTTTACATTGGTAATATGTGGTAGGCTAATTGACCTTTGAGTGACTCTCAACTTTAATTCTTTGGATTTTCTTATATGTGTGTATGCATACACACATGAATAAAAAACACTTGTTGAGTGATTTGGTATTACAATGTGTGCCCCAAAACTGACGAAGGCATGTGAGCAGAGACTTTTTGAGACCGTGGGCATACAAAATAAAATAAAAACTCCTTACCCAGGGATTTAAAATATTTCACAATATGACTCTTAGCTACTTTTTATGTACAGTTCAAATTCCTTCGCTTCGTGCCCTCTGTGTTTAAGATAAACTAAACTATAGAAGTTTGCTGATCTCATCCTCTTTCTGGCTCTGTGTTTAGGCAGTATATTCCCATGATTTCAGGGTATACCCTCTACACCTGTCTATTGAATTCTTTATTATTTTTTCATTACTCATTTTAGGTACCACTGCCTCTATGCATCCTTCTCTGATCTTCCCAGCTGAAATTTTTTTTTATTACTCCTCAAATTTTTTTATACCAGTTTGTTTGGATCTTTAGTTTTATCACAGTAAACCTGGGTATTGTTTATGTGCATACAATATCCCTTCATCAGATTGTAAACTCTTTTATATTAGCAACGGTAGTGTTTTTCATTTTTGTTCTTTTAGCACCAAGTACGCTGAAGCCTAATTTATCTGTAAAATGTTTTCTTTCCAGGTGTATGCAGAGATTATGGCAGTTCTAAAGCATGATGATCAGAATAGTATAAGATTACAAGACAGTGCATCTGATTTGAGTCAACTAAGTATGCAGACTGTGTTTTCCATGATTGATCATCTCACACAATGGGCTAGGCACAAATTTCAAGCACTAAATGCTGCAGAAATTCAATCTAGCAAATCAAACAGAGAGAAAGTAGAGTCAAAGGGTGAGTGATTATTTTCTGTTTGCCTCTTTCTTAATTGTTCTGATGTCTACTACTCTTTTATCCTCTGTACCTATTCTTCCTACACACAGCAGCCCAAAAAACTTTCTTCAAATATGATTTTCTTTATCACTTCTTTGCTCAAAATATTTTTATATTACCTATTCTCTATTTCCTAAAATGGAAAAAGGTTGAAAGAAAAGACATCAATAGTTATGTCAGTTTCATATAAAAGCTTAATCGTTGTAGATCAGTTGCTATGATGATGAGACCAAAAGAGCCTAAAAAACACCTTATTCAGCAAACACTTCACTCACCTGCCAGGGTGAGAAAATGTTAGCCAATGGCAACGCTGATTTTTATAACATTTTTTTTTTTTTTGGCAGGCGGAAGGCAGGATAATTGGGGTTAAGTGACTTGCCCAAGGTCATACAGCTAGTAAGTGTGTCAAGTGTCTGAGACTGGATTTGAACTCACGTCCTCCTGACTCCAGGGTCAGTGCTCTACTCACTGTGCCACCTACCTGACCCAATTTTTATAACATTTTTTTAAAAACCTTAGAGAAAGTTGGTGGAGGATTATAAGCAATAACAATAATAATAATAAGCAATAAGTGCTAGAGATTAGAGACCAATTTAAAGAAAGCTTAACAAGCCATCAAACTAAGCAAAATCAGTCCAAAGGTATTCTAAATGAAATTGAAAAGACGATGGCAAACAGATAAAAATGGAAAAGTACTGGGAAGATTTTTATAACAAAACCTCTGTATTATCAAAGATAATGAAGCTTCCCCATTTGGACTATAATTTCACTGACCCAGATGTTTCTATAGTGGTCATGAAAGCAGCATTGGAAACAAAGGTAAGAAAAGCAGCTAGACTAGAACAAGTTATATGCAGAGGAGGTCCATGTTTAAAGTGACAAAATTCTGAGGCTACAGGATAAATTCTTAACATTTCTAAAGGAGTGGAAACTACTAAGGCTTGGAAGAAATCTCAGACCTAATGACTGCCAAAAAGGTGACCTAGAGCATCAATTACTATCCATCCACATGCCTACTTTCCCACTAATATCAAATTTTTATGAGATTATCTAAACACACATGGAAGACATCTTAACGGAGGTATTGTAACAGGCAGCTTTGTTAGAATTTTTCAAGATTCCTTGAAAGACAACAATAACCTCATTTGGTCAGTCTCTGATCATTAATATTTCAAGCAAGACATGAAAGACATTTTTAGAGAGTCAAACCTTTCGGAAGTTCCTGTTTGTTTGTTAATTGCATCAAGGTCCCAAAACATTTTGGAAAACAAATGAGAAAAACAGTGATTCTGAATAGTTTGGCCTAACCTTCCATGTAGAAAAAACTAAAGATAAAGAATGATTATTGTCCACATTGGGCAGCTAAGTTGTACAGATAGAACCCCCACCCCTCCCACCCCCTGCTGCCTGGGCCCAAAGTCAGGAAGACTCATCTTCCTGAGTTCAAATATGGCCTTGGACACTTACTAGCTGTGTGACCCTGGACAAGTCACTTAACCTTGTTTGCTTCACTTTCTTCATCTATATAATGAGCCTGAGAAGGAAATGGCAAACCACTCCAGTATCTTTGCCAAGAAAACCCCCCAAAAAGGGGTCACAAAGAGTTGGACAGGAATAAATTGACTCAATAATAACAGAATTATCCAGATGAGAACATACAGCTGGATGGACAACCTTTATAGCTTATATGTGTGTTTAATGAATAATTACGCACAGAAACTTGGACACCGAACATGGACAGTGAATGAAATGGACAAGGGAGAGAAATATGGGTTGCTTTGCTTTTGGGAAGTTCCAGAGTTTTTTAAATGATCTCAAGCTTCTCCCTGAAACAAAGGCCCATCTTTTTAATAATACAGATATTCTTCTGGTGATTTGTATGGCTGCAGTTTTCTGAGAAATTGAGTTGAAGCTCGCTTCGAGGGCAGTGGAGAGTCACGTGCTGGGTCTGAGGAGGTTGCGGCACATTCAAACAAGAATTGACAAGTGGTATAAAAAGTATCATTAAAGAAGCATATGAACAAAAAAAGAGGAATTGTTTCATGATCAAAACAAGGAATAACCTGTGGATGACGTCCCTCTTCTACAGGAGAACTCCAGTAAAGTTGTCACACATTTGGCAGCTCCAACAGTGCATTTACTGGAGGCTACAGCTATGTTATATAAGACATTTGTAATCTGTACCATTGGAAGGAATACCCACATTGATGAATCACAGGTCACATGAGTCAGCCTGTACTGTGTCTATATTTCTCAGTCACCGAAACATTTTCAAATATTTTTTTCATATCTTTCTCAGTTACCTCTCCCCCAGTCTGACAGTACCCTTCCTGTACTAACAGAACCCTAATATAATTTATATCTGTATTACTTTTAATGGACTGATTTGTTGCGTAATTTTTAGAAATTATTTCGAGTGGGTTTTGCCCCACATTGTAACTTTTGCAATTCCAGATTGTAAGTAGGGGCTGTATTTTGTATTTCTTTTGTGTGCTCCTATTACTGCCTGACAGAGTACAGAGCATCCTAAAAGCTTTCAAGTATTTTTTAACTACTCCTCTTTTTTTGTACTTCCTACAAATACTAGTTTTCTCTATAAACACTCTTCGAAAAATCCCTATTAGAATCCAAAAATAACATCTTCAAGATTGCCAACTATTAGCTAGGGACACGGGTAAGGGGAATAGTGCCCCAGCGATATTAATGAGTAGTTGTTGTTATTTTCAAAACATCATTAGCATTTCTGCAGCGGGCAGATGAAATGGCCGGTCATTGTGATTTGTGCCCAGTCATCTTCCTCACACCGTATGAACACATAACTAGCCTTTTATGAGTGATAGTACAGTATGAAATAATACTTAGGAATGGAGTACATCCCCATTATTCTGTTATTTGCCAATATTGTCAGCTAGGTTTTATGTTTCAAGCCCGGAAGCTTGTGCTTTTTTGTGAGTAATGCTTTATATTTATATAACTCTATAGTTTTAAATCTGCTTTCACATAGGTGATCTCGGTAGCAGTATGGTAGAGGAGGAAGAGAAATGACTTTGGAGTTTGAGGCCTTGAGTTCAAATTCTGACTTACTAGTATTCTATCTTGGACAAATCAATTAATTGCCTAATGCCTTAGTTTCTTCATCTGCAAAAATGAGGAGGGTTAGATTTGATGGCTTTTGAGACCTTCCAGCTAGAAATTTATGAATTTATTATCTCATTGATGCTTATAGTGACCCTGTGAAGTACACTTGGCAGACCAAGTGAAAATTCTGCCAATTGATCAGATATTTAATAAGTGCTTATTGTATGCCCATTAGTGCTAGGGGAAATACAGACACAATGCCTTCCCTCTTAATGATTGGAGTTGAGCGCAAAATACTTTACAGAGGAAGAAATTGAGACTTAGAGATGAAAAGTGATTTGCTTAAGATCACAAAGCTAATACCTACTAGAACTAGGACTAGAATCCAACTTCTCCGATTCCCAGGCCAATGGTCTTTTCATTTCCTCCAGAGTCTTGCCCTGTAGGCATTTTTATAACAATTGTATGCACTTAAAGTATGCAGCTTAATTAAGAAGACAGACTGAACTTTGGTGACCTACTAATAAATTTATTAATTGTATGTTGTCAATTGTTAATTACTATATTGTCTTTTTTTAATGTAGCGTCTACTGGGGACTATGAAAACTATCAAAGCGTGGCATGTTTTCTTGATCTTATACCTCAGGACACACTAGCAGTGGCTTCCTTTCGATCTAAAGCATACACAAGAGCGGTGATGCACTTTGAATCATTTATTACAGAAAAAAAACAAAATATTCAAGAGCATCTTGGATTTCTACAGGTTTGAAAATAAAATATTGAGATACTAACATTGTGATGAATATTTTTTGACAATTTCTATGCCAAAGAAGAAGGAAAAATTAACATAACATAATTTTATATTTATCTGATTCAGAAAGGACTTTAGCATGTTGTAGTTACTCAAACTTATTTTTTATGAACATCATTTATTTTGCTATAGATAAGCATCTCTGAATGTACATTAATACAGTGTTTTGGCAATGTAATACCAGATAAGAAAGAATGCCAAAATGTTACTTGTGAACAATAATTCTGCTTTCATTCACATCTTTTTTGATTAAGGAAAAAATCTTAATTGATACTTTGCATTTCATAATTGTGATATTTTTAAATGTTTGAACATAGAAATTATATGCTGCAATGCACGAACCAGATGGGGTGGCTGGAGTAAGTGCAATTCGGAAAGCAGAACCATCTCTGAAAGAGCAAATCCTCGAACATGAAAGCATTGGCTTACTGCGGGATGCCACAGCCTGTTATGACAGGGCCATTCAACTAGAACCTGACCAGGTAAGATAAAAGTTCTAGAGTAATGCAGTGGTAAGAACACTGAATTAGGAGCTTGGGAGTCCTGGGTTATAATCCTAGTTCATGGTTAATCATGTAATCTCAGTTTCCTTATTTATGTAATTGGCCAGAAGAGGTTGTGCTACATTACTATACAAATTCATATATATCTATATATTTTTATTTATTTCTATGGTGATTACTGAATTGGATTGTTATGAGGATCAAATAATATGATGTATGTAAAAGTTCTTTGAAAACTGTGATCTCTACATCAAAATTTTAATGTTAGATAGACTTTGGCTTTTAAAGTCATGTCTCATTATATACATTTCTATGTATATGTAAGTGTATACATGCATACAACAATTATACATATATGCATTGTATGTGTAAATAAATACACACACACACACACACACACACACACACACACACACGGATAGATCCCATTTGGAGGATTTCTAGATGGACCAGAGTAACCCAGCATGTAAAGAAATGGGTCAGTTGTGATCATATCTCTCCTCCCATTCTGCCCTAAACTCCTTAACAAAAACTGTACATAGTATAACGGAGTATATTCACTTATACTTCCCACATTCTCTCCTAAATTTTCTGTTATGTGACTTACCACCTCATTAGTTAACTCAAATTTCTCTCTCCAAAGTTACCAGTAACCCCTTAGTTGCCAGATCTAATGGCCTTATCTTGATTCTCATTCTCTTGACTTTTGCAGCATGTGTTACTGTTGATCATCCTTTCCAGGATTTCATGACTGCTCAATTTTGATTCTCCTCCTAACTGACCATTTTTTCTCAGTCTCCTCTGCTAAGAGATGCCACACCCACTAAATATGGGTTGTTTCCAAGGGCTGTTTCTTGGGCCTTCTTCTTCCTTTCTCTTTCTACTCTCTCACTTGATGATCTCATCACCTTTCAAGGATTCAGTTATCATCCCATGTCTATGAAGATGATTCCCAGATCTGTTTGTGTCTCCTTGGTTTTTGTCTTTGTATCCCTCATGTTTAGGGCAATTTCTGACACATAGTTGACACTTAATAAATGCTTATTGATTGATTACTTGATTTTCTTGCTAAACCAACCAGTTGTCAAACAAAAAATAACAATCACAGAATGGTGGATGATATTTTTTATTACATTATCATTTAAGCAATTTAGTGTTCACTTGATTAAAATTGCATTTTGTTTTAAATGTTTTTCAATTTAGTTCACTTGATATAATTATGATTACATTGATATTTTAAATATTTTTCAATTTATAGATCATTCATTATCATGGTGTAGTGAAGTCCATGTTAGGTCTTGGTCAGTTGTCCACTGTAATCACTCAGGTGAATGGCGTGCATGCTAACAGGTAATATTTTTTAAAGGAATAATTTTCCTTAGTTGTTGTCGTCATTAACTCAGGAATTTATAGCAAGTAATTTCAGGAAATAAATTATCTTTTCAACTCATGAAACATGTAGGCCTTATGCTAGTCAGTGTAGCATTGTTCCAAAAAAAGACATTTTATTCTACTTCATAATAATAATTTACATTTACATGATGTTTGAAGGTTAGCAAAGTACTTCATACACATTATCTCATTTGGCACTCACAACCTAGCTTCTGACTTAACCTCTTGTTTAAGGAGTTACATGCTATTTTTTAAATAGCCCTTTAAAGAATTGACTGCTATGTGCAGTCGTAATTTATTAGTCTTTTGGTGCTTTTTAGTCTAAGACCTAAGTTATCTGTAGTTCATTTGGAAAGACCTCCTCCCCACTAGGGAGCAACCATTGTCATTGTTAATTAGATCTTCGTCCTATAGATTAATGATAATATCTTACGTATATTTGCTTGATACAGTTTACAGAATACTTTGCTCACAGTAACTCTATGAGAATATTCACTTATAAGTTAGGAATCCCAGTTTATAGATGAGGCAACTGAGGCTTAAGGAGGTTGAGTTTTGTGACTTGAACCTAGAAGTCCAGTGATCTTTGTATTATGCCATTTAAACCTTCTGGTGGCAAATTTCCAAGAACATTTTGCGTTTAAGGCATTTTACTTAAAAAATGATGGTGATAAATAAAAGTGCTGGGCCTAATTTCTAGCATATTGTCAGTAGAAGATGTTGAAGAAAGTACTGTATAACCAGTTAACTTTTTTTTCTGTAGAAAGTACAGTTCAAAGAAAAAAGGCAAATCTCTTTGAAAAAGTAAGCTGAGTAGAAGTTTAACAGTTTTTCCAGTAGAACAAACATGAATGAATGATATCAGAGTGGTTTCCAGAGCAGCCTCCTGAGTAAGAAAAAATTAGACAGGAAACATCTCTGCTATTGCAGACTCATGTCCAGTTAACCTTTATCTCTCCTCCATCTTAAATGCTAAGCAATGTGTAATAGAGCCAATATCACCAGAAAACTAGTTTCCTCTTCCGAAAAGAGACAGAGAAGTAGTAAACATGAATACACATAGCTCTAGAACTAACTTTTAGTTCAAAGGAAGCAAATAAATTCTTTTTTTAAATAAATTCGTATAGTAAATGAAGCTATTGGTAGTACATTTTTATATAATCACAAGGACTCACTCTGTTTCTGAAAGTGAGAAAAGAAAAGGGAATTTTATTGGTTAAAAATACTTTTTTTTTTGTACCTAGCACTATATTTCTTTAAACCTTGCTATAAACTGTATATCATATTTACATTTAGATATTTGAAGAGATAAATGGATATATGTGCTATTACTTTAATAATTTTTAATAGAAAAAGCATAAGTAACTAGCTACTTTGCTTTGTTCCTGTTTATACATGCCTTGGGAAAGCCTCACTAGTTGTTCATAATCTAAGGCCCTACTGTACACCTAGTATCAAAACTATAGCCATAGTGTCTTTGAAAGAAAGAGCCAACTTTTATGAGGCAGGCTTTGCTAACTCAAAGTGACAGAATGTAATAAGTATTTATTAAAGCTTTAGGGTGACCTGTTTTTACATTTTTTTAATGTGACTGACCACCTGAGCTTCTTCTGACTTTTGAATCTGATGTTGACTTTACTCTTTTTTAATCCCTGTCTCCACTTCAAGTAGTTATTTCATTTCCAAAAAAATCTACATCATTTTACTACTACCACTTATCATGTGTCCCTTTACTTGTATCTCTTTCCTAATAGACTCATTCAAGCTAGGTACTGTATCACTTCTGTATTTGTGTCCCCAGCACGTAGGACAGTGCCTAGAACATATTAGTAAGTATTTCATAAATGCTATTGATTGATCAGTAATTGATTTTGTCTTTTTATTTAAAGCAAGCAACTAACTAATCGTGATGACAACTTAATATATGCTTCTAGAACTAGAATATGGTCTTAGAACATAGACTAATAGAACTACAGAAATGACCCTTGGAGGAAAAAAAATGGCTTAGGAGTAAAGGAAAATTTAAAACTTACCAAATTATTTCTGGACATTTTGTAGCAAAACACTTTCTTCTTGAATCTTTTCAAAATCTCCACTTAGAGCTTAAATAGAATGATGAATTGAGGTTTTTTCCCTAATAGGTCTGAATGGACAGATGAATTAAACACATATAGAGTGGAGGCAGCTTGGAAACTGTCACAGTGGGATTTAGTGGAAAACTATTTGGCAGCAGGTAAAAATGTATTAAAATACAAGCAGTTTTAATACACTTAGAAATACTTTAGAAGTAACCAGGCAGTGTTTATAATTAGTCTTTCATCTGTACTACTCTCTTTTTTCCTTTTAGATACTTTAAAGTAGAATGAAGTACTCATTTTAAAAGCAACTTTAGATGAATTGAACTGTGGATTTTTTACTAAGCACTTTGTCAAATGAGACAGTTGTATACTAACTGCCGAAGCATAACATAAAATTACTTGATTCTTAATTTATTTTTCAGATGGGAAGTCAACAACTTGGAGTGTGAGACTGGGACAGCTATTGTTATCAGCCAAAAAAAGGGATACAACAACTTTTTATGAGACATTGAAACTAGTCAGATCAGAACAAATTGTACCTCTTTCAGCAGCAAGTTTTGAAAGAGGCTCCTACCAGCGAGGATATGAATATATTGTTAGGTACTTTTTTGTTTTCTCTAGATCTGATATTTTTACAAAGTTATTTTAAAACCTCACCTGATAAGTCCACAACTTATTCCATTCATAGCAAATGTTGATTATATGTTTGGTACATTACATCATACCTGGTTAAACTGAATTGTCCTCTGATTGTTTGTTTCTACCTTGAAATCACTTGTATTTGCTAAAAAGAAAACACCTTTCTGACCAACCGTTTTTAATCTGAGATGTATTTCAGGAACTTTTTTTAATGCCACTAGTGTTTCGCAGATCTATAACTTCATCTCTGTGCGTTTTCCTACTTGATGCAAATTATATTTCCTCCACATTTTAGTAAATAATAAAACAAGTCGTTGTACCCAAAAAGAGTCATCCTCTGATGGCCAGCCTGTACTTTGTACTTACTTATGCTGGTTGCAGAAATACATTCTGTAACTGACCCATTACTGAAACCTTTTCAGGTTGGTGGATATGATAGCTTGTACTTAGCTAGAACAAATAGCCTTTTGAGACCCCAGGTTCATTTCTGCCTCATAACAATGCATTGGAATAGAACCTTAATAGACAGCAAAATTTTTTAAAATAACAAAATAACTTGCTCTAGGTTCCATCTAATTCAGTAATGTATTCTTTATGTCATTATCCTAGACAAATGGCCTCTCCTAGTTGTAGACATCTTATTTTGGTTACTGATGATTTTTCTAAGTAATTTGTGATTCAGTTTTATGAATTTTAGTTAACTATAATAAAGCAGTTTCTCAGGCATTTAACAGAAAAGGATATCAGATATTTTAGTGGTACTATTTTAGTATAGCCTGATTATCATTTATTTCCCAGAAAGATAATATCTGGTCAGAAAATAAATTCTAACATATTTGCTTATACATGAGGGGGAAATGATAAAAAAAACTTTCTTAAATTTTTTGGGTTACATAGGAAAAAAATGATATTTTAATGATTTTTTTTTCATTTATTAATCTGAAAGATATAGATATATAGATACATATATATAATATGGACAACTACATATGTGCATGATACAGTTTTTATTGTTAGCTCCCTTTATTAGATTTTGTGCCAATGAGGCCAGTGTGGCAGGTCCAGAACTTAAATGAAATAGTTGCTTTAATAAGTATGTATGCTGCAGCCAATGTCTATACTCCACAAATGTTGCTATTAATGTGGTTGGTTATAAGAACTTATAGAAAACACCCATTACCTCAATTAGAGAGAAAATTCAAAGTGATGACCACAAATAGTTATGTCAGTCATAAAAACAGACATTTTACATGTATATGTAAAAATTTTGGATTTTTTTTTTTAGTAGCGTCGCTTGTAGGCTGAAGTTTTTCTTTTTTTTTTTACTTGTAGTTAGTTTTAAAAATTGAGGAGAATAGCAGAGAACTAGCTTTATAAATTAATGTTTTATGCCGTTTTTTTAATGTTACTAGGAATAGGGACTATACATGTAACTTAATTGTCTGAGGAAGGTCTTTCTGTCTCTGCTGTTCAGCATCTTCTCTGATACTTAGAGTCTTAGTTGTCTAGAGCAGTGGCATCAAATTCAAATAGAAATCAAAGACACTGATCTGTGTTTAAGGATCCCTGTAGGCTACATATTGGTTTAGTTTTAAATATGGTATCTGTTTTATTTTATTTTTATTTATTTTGCTACATATTTCCCAATTACATTTTAATCTGATTCATGCTGCACTTGGGAATGTTGCGGGCCATGTGTTTAAATCTTCTGGTGCAAAACCCTGAGAGGTTCAGTGACCTGCTCAAGAGTCACTGTAGCAGCAAGCTCCCTGGCATGTCCGGGATGGCTGCTAGCAAGGTTCTTCGATCTGCTTTCCTAGGAAAGATAGCTTTTTAAGAGGTCAGCCGTCTTCTTTAGTTACACTCATTAGTTCAGGGGAAAGGTCAGCACCCTGAGCATCAGAAAAAATACAAGTACAAAGATCAACAGACAGGGCTCTGACTGCCTGATCAAAACAGTATCGCCATACACTCTACATGTATCACTGGATCGAGAGAGCCTTTACCACTGAGTAGTCGAGGGGCTCTGGACATACGCCTACTCAGAGTCTCAACCAGGAAATCAAAAAGATCCTTCTCATAAGCCAACTCCCAAAGCGAAATACCAACCTCAGAGTATATATACACTGTTAAGAGCCAGAAGGCATTGCAACCCTCATGACTCAGTGCCTAATTAACTCAGTACCAAAAGATGTGAAAGCCTTCCTATAAGCAAACCTTCCTATGAGCAAGCCTTCCCTAAGCAAGCTTCCCTCCTCCAGGGGGCTCTGTGACTCAGGATGTATCATAGCTGTGAGCTGGGCTAGAGCTCAGAGTAGGTCAGATAGGCCCATTAATGGACAGGAGAGATATTCCTATTCCATTAGCATCACAGTCACCCAGGCAGGGTGTGTCTGAGGCAGGGTTTGAACATATGTCTCCTTGACTCTGAGGCCAACTCTAGCCCCTGTGCCTTGCTGCCTCAAGAAGAAATATTTTGATTATAACTGTACATTTGATTATTTCGAATTCAAAAGTCATTTGATCCTTCATGATTGGTTTGATTCATATGACCAAAAGATAAGTTTTTAATTTAAATAGATTTCTCATCTCCCCTTAGGTTGCACATGCTCTGTGAATTGGAACACAGTATTAGACCTTTATTTCAGCATTCCACAGGTGACAGTAATCAAGAAGATTCCCTCAACTGGTTAGCTCGTCTAGAAATGACTCAGAATTCCTATCGAGCCAAAGAGCCCATCTTGGCACTCCGTCGAGCTTTATTAAGTCTCAAAAAAAGGTTTGACTTTTTACTTTCTTTTCTTAATGTTGAATTTTTAAAATTCAGTGTTATATATAAGTTTTATCTGGGGATATTTAAGCATCCTAACTTTTGGTCTGACTGAGTGGCTACCTTTTAGTCATCAAAAGTATAGTCAACATGGATTAGTGGAACGAACATTAGGCTTGAAATCAAGAGACCTGGATTGATTTCTGTCTCATATTTACTGACTGTACGACTAAGAGGAAGTTCATCTGAGCCTCATTTTTCCCATTTTGAAAACTGAAATAATAATGTTAGCAATATCTGTTTCACGGAATTATAATGCAGAAACAACCTTGCAATTGGGACACAGAAGGAAATGTAAAGAGCTATTATTAATTTTACTACCTCTGACCTAGTTCATTCATTCATGTCTGAGTTTAAGGCTTTTTTAATACCTTTATATACAGATCAGTTCATTATGATGAATTTTCATGAGACCTAGAATATATGAAAGTAGGTAAATATTTTTAAAAGTTATAAGTAAGCATTTAAAGAAGTGTTTATTAGACTCCTTTGAAGGAGAATTGCATGCATCCTCCTTGGTATGTGGGACTTTCTAATTTTTGTCTTTTGTTTCCTCGATTTATATCTTAGTACTTTCCATATAAATATGTGTTGAATTGAATTGAATGCTGAGGTCAGATATTTCACTTCAGCTATTCATATAATGCACTTTGGACTATTACTCTAGACCAGACTATAGTGAAATGGTTGGAGAATGCTGGCTGCAGAGTGCCAGAGTCGCCCGAAAGGCTGGCCATCACCAGACAGCCTACAATGCCCTCCTTAATGCAGGAGAATCACGACTTGCTGAATTGTATGTGGAAAGAGCAAAGTGGCTGTGGTCCAAGGTAATAGAGAAGACTGTATCACCAATGTATTGCCAATATACTGTGTCTCCCTCTGCCTGCTATATTCTGGTGAGGAATAAGGACTGACAGGTCTGCTTATTGACAGAGATAATGCCTAAGCCTGTTTCAGCCTTCTTTCTCATTTACCTACCACAGCCTGTCTGGAACCAAGGACTCTTGGTGCTATTATTGTCCAGGTCCCTGCCTTCTTTGTCTTTTGGAAGCCCTTGCATTCCTTCCTAGCCTTGTACAAAAGCAGTATTGACATAACCTTTGCTCTTTCTACTAGACTTGATGTCTAGGACTGTTTATTCTACTTTTAATGTAGTTGGCACCCAATTATTTTTAACCATTTCTTGTTTCCTAGAGACTAAGCTATGAGGGCAGGGGAAGTGGGGAGATTGCAAACCAATTCATTTCTCCTAGCTCCTGGCCTTAGGTTGGGAGACCATCCTTCTTTCTCTGAAGGCTCATATTGACACCCTGATCCCTAGCTCAGTTCTTATCTCCTTAGATCAGGGCTGTCCATTTGTGTGGCCTGCCTACAAGCATAGAAATTTACATAAATGCTTTAGTAAAGGAAGTCGAGCTACCACAGAGCTCTCACTAAGATGGCAAATCAAAATATATTGTCTGTTGTTTCAATAAAAACCTAAGGTTGGACAGCCCTGCCTTAGATCATAGCTGAGAGTTCCTCTCTCCTTTAGCTGCCCCACAGTCTCTCCCAGACTGAGACTAACTCCCTAGCGGCATTTCTAGTTTTCTTGCTTCTGAAAAGATACTCTGAAGTAAAACTTTCTTTCTGAAGCCATGTAGTCCCTCTAGTCATAGAGACTGAAACACCCAGTGGTCCTCAAATCAGGCATGTAATAATGAAGGAGGAACTATGGTGAGGGCTTGTGTAACAGACTGAACTTAATTCCCAGACTACAGAGTTCCCACTACTCACCTTAATGTAGTTGTCAAGCACAGTATGATCTATATTAGATATTAAATTGAGGCTACAATATTTACCAGTTGTGAATGCTGTAATCCTGTTAAAAACAGGATTATTGATGAAGAGAAGAAATATTGCTTAGTTAAAAAGAGGAAATAGTGATCTCTCTCCCATCAAGGAAAAAAAAATCAATCTTTGGGCATAAATCACTAGCTGATAAAAATTATTTTGCATGTTTCGTGGCACTCATTGCTACAGGGATTTTACATAATATTCAAGTCTCTGTGCCTGTAGGAGTTTATTATTATGGGAACAGAATTTTATTTGCCTTGATACTGTAAGTGAAAATCAAGTTAAAAGAGCATATGGTGGTAGACAGACTCATGACGTTGTAGAATCATAACATTAACTCAAACACTTTGGACTATGCATTTTATTGTTACAGACAAGGATATTAAAACAAAACATTTTAATCTTTTTTAGGGTGATGTTCACCAGGCATTAATTGTTCTTCAGAAAGGGGTTGAGTTATGTTTTCCTGAGAACGAAGCTCCCACTGACAGCAAGAATAAGTTAATCCATGGTCGAGCCATGCTACTTGTGGGTCGGTTTATGGAAGAAACAGCCAACTCTGAAAGTAACGCAATTATGAAAAAATATAAGGCAAGTTGAATTCCTTACTCAGAGAACAGAAATTACAGTTTTAACATGAATAATCAAGAGCAAGTAATAGTATAATTCCTACCTTATATTTTATGTATTTTAAGATTCGTAGTTAGAATCCATCTTGATATTATGATTGCCACTAATAAACATTTAAGTTTGAACAACATACTAAAGTAAAATCAGAATATGTATTTGGACAGTTTATCTGTCCAATGGCCTCAAAATTTTCAGAACTCTCCAAAATGAGAAAGGGACACGATTCACTAAGATTATGGGTAAACATCAACCTTATTGATCATTTGTATCCTAATATATGTTAAAAGATGCTTTCATTAAGTTTTTTTTTTTAATCAGAAAGTTAGAAAAAAATCTGCAAAATTACCTTTATTTATGTTTCCTTTAGGTGGACTAAAGTAAATTTGTAAGAGTTGAGACTAACTATGGTTACAATTTGTTAACACAAAGAAGATATTTAAATTCTGGTCTGGTTTCAGGTATTATAATCATTAAGTCTTTTATCTGGTAAAGAAAAGAACTAACATAACCTCTGGTTGGGAGAGAATACACATCTCACATCTACTTATTGACTACATTGAAACATTCCCTCTCGTATTTCAGTACTTCAGCAATTCATGATTTCATCACAATTGGTACTTACTTCCCTGATACACAGATTTCAAATCTCTTGTCCATTTAGTAAATAGTTTCATAAATTGTTTTGATGGAAAAAGTAGATTACTTGCCAAACTTTTAAGGGTGAGCCTCTCTGGACTTACTTCGGCTAGTCCTAGGACAACAAATCATTCCATTGCTGGATGTATATTAGAAGCCTTTCTGGTTTAGGAGGACCTGTTAGAACTTACAACCCTGTTAATAATAAGGCCTTTGAAATTTCAGAGGCTCCTTCTTCCTACTATAAAGCATAGGAATAAGACTTAGGCTCAATTTGTTAACATATAGTAAATATAAAGAGGTTTTTTAAAATGTCTCTTTAAAGATCTAGAGACAAAGATGCATCTAGAGATGCAAACCTTTAATTCTAAGATAACTATGCTATGGGCAAATTATTTCTTAAATTATACATAGATGATTAATTATTGAGATTCCTATTCAAAGAGTTCCATTTGAATTGCTTAAAACAATTTGTGTGCAACATGAAAAGGAATTAAAAAGCATTTATTAAGTGCCTACTATGTGCCAGGCACTATATGAAGCGTTTTGCAAATAATAATTTGTTCCTCACAACCACCCTGGGAAGTAAGTGCTGTTGTCATGCCCATTTTCCAGTTGAGGAAACTGAGACAAACAGGTTTAAATGACTTGCCCAGGGTCACATAGTTACTGTGTGAAGCTGCATTTGAATGCAGTTCTTCCTGATTCCAGGTCCATCTCTGTTCACTGAGCCACCTAACTGACAACTGTTTTTATTGAATACTTAACTGTGTGTTAAATGCTGTGGAAATATAATGGTAGTATAAATGCCCTGTAGGTCTTAAAATCTAGTTAAGTTTATTTTTCTGGAGGTGATCTCTGTGGTTTTTTTGATTGTCACTTTATTTTCTGTATTAAAAAATTCTGGAGAGTTTTGTATTTCTTGCATTATGGTGTTCATGTTTTTTGACTTGTGTTCTTCTGGGCCATCTATAATACTTAAATTGTTTCAGCATATCTTATGATCTTCAAGATCAATGCTTTACTTTTTTATAGAGATCATGTATTCTTTTAATGTTATTGCCTTTTGCATCTTTTCTTCTAGATTGTCCTTCACTTCAGTATTTTTGTATTTTAAATCGGTTGTTCTGTCCTTTATTTTCTTGCCACCTTAGATTCAAGTATTTCTATTCTGCTAATTATTTCCACTATGTAGGCCATAATTTCTACCATTCATTATCTTTTAACCTCTATTTTCAAGATTTGGTACCATCAGGCTGTGATTCCATTTGCTCTTGGGAGTCCGTTGGGTATTCTGCATCTTTAGGTATCAGTCCCTTTTCTCCACACGTGTGTGAGCACCTTGCCCCATTTCCCTCTATTCTTTAGTTTTCTGGTGCAGTGTTGCTGCAGCACGTTGCTGCCGTAAGCAGAATACTCTTCTTCTTTTGTATACTTCTTTTGTATACTTCCTTTTCCTTGGCAAGGGAGTAGGCATAACTGAGGTCTGCTACTTGTTCATACCCTTTGCCACAGGGGGAAGGCAGGGATGGAGTTGCTGGCTTAGCAACACACAAATTGCTGAATGGATCCCAGAGCACAAGCTGGTAGAATGTGTTGTGTCTGTCTCCCTGCCCAGTGTGGAAGTGAGCATCCTAGGTATTAGGCTTCTCAGCCTAATTCATCAAGGTCTTACCTTGTTGGACTCTGATGTCTTGGTCTGCAGAGACAGCTTACATGCAGTTTCCTATTTTGAGGAGTTTATGAGGACTGGAGAAAATGCCTAGTCTTCCATCTTGTTAGTTACATGACTAAGGTTTGTTTTTTAAAGCAAGTTTTTCCAGTGTTATGGCCTACCATGCAAGGTTGTTATGAAAAATTATAGAGAAACTATAAAGTTTTATTTGAAGATTTTTTTTAGGAAGACTTCTCATTTGAATTACCAATCACATATTCTGAGTATTTCCTAAGGTAAGTTTTCCAATTTATCATTTTCAGGATGTAACATTATTCTTGCCAGAATGGGAGGATGGACACTTTTATCTTGCCAAATACTATGACAAATTGATGCCCATGGTCACCGACAACAAAATGGAGAAGCAAGGAGACTTGATAAGATATATTGTTCTTCACTTTGGAAGGTAAAGTTTAAGATGTAATATTTTTGCTTGATGAATCTACAGAGCTGACTGACTTACATGTGCTCATACGGCATACCATTGCATTTAGTATTTAAGTGGTTCTATTTCCTCCTTTACCTGTGATATAATTTGTTAACTGGATGTTTAAATTGAAAATTTTTAAGTATCTCATTTGAAATCTGAAAATTCTTGAAAATGAGATCTCTAATGCAATATATTTAATAAAGGCTATCTATTTCCTATACTGCTGACCAAATTATATTTATTAGAAATTAAATGAAATGGCAGAGCTACCTAGGGTTTGGAAGAAACAGAACATTGCAATTCATAAAAGCAGGTGACTATATATCCTTCCAGACTTGGGAGAAAATTTTTTTCACTAATTAGTCATTGAATCTGAAATTTTTTAATTTGGAGAAATTAGTGAAAAGTTGTTTTTATAGGAAAATGTATTCTGAATTCTGAACAACCAACAAATGAACTTTTGGACACCAAACTCATTTGTAAGTTGAACCTTGTTTATATTGATAATCCTTGCCTGTCTTGTGTCTATTTACATTAAATTCTTACTTGCAAAGATTGATCAGAATAGTTTATTTAGTTGGCTTTTAGCAAAATATTAGCAAGAATTATTTTAGTAAACTAGTAGACTTGGATCAGAGGTTTTAACCTATCAGAGTATTGGCCAGGCTTCACTGCCTAATACAAAATTCAGACATTAATAAATCTAGCTTACTAATGGCTTGTAATTGAGGCAGAAGTCCTTATATATTCTACTTCAGAATCGAAGTATAAACAGAAGAAAAATAAGTGAATTTGCTGATCGTTTTATCCTGCCGTAATTAATAGCCTGAATTTGATCTTTATACCTTGGAAGGTGTCATCTTGGATATCAGTTTATGTTTTATATGCTCTTTTTTCTGTTGAGTACTACTGCCATTCTTCTAGGTGCTGTGAAAGATTCTGTAAAATATGCAATAATATCTTGCTTTCATTGTTTAAAGACGCAGAAAAATGTTTGACCCTTTTCAGAAAGTTTTATATCCAAAATGTCGTAAGGGGAAAATTCCAGAATTCTTATAGATACAGATGTACAGAGGCAGCAATAAACATGCTATATTTGGAAGAAAGTGAGGATATTGGTCTATCACAGAGGTTCCCAAACTTATTTGGCCTACCACCCCTTTTTTAAAAAAATTACTCAGCAACCCCCTGGAAATCTTTAACCCTTTAAAGATTTTTTTTTTAATTTGCGTCATTTCAAAAAATATATATAGATTTTTTTAATGATGCCTCTTTAATATTTTATTGTAAATTTATGGTTTTTTTCCTGCGTTGAAATTTTGATGATCCAATATTGCATTATGTAACTGTATAGTATCATATTGTAAACAAGTCATTACACATACATATTCCTAATGATGCATGCTAGAGTTCAAAACAACGCGCAACACACTCGCCTGTCGACACAACACTTGCTTGTTAGGAGCTGTCAGCAGACTTGACCACTGATCAGTTATAACTTGCATTTTGTGTGTTTATTTCAAAAATAACGTAATTACTGTGACTTTAACTTTGTTACACCACAGATGAAACATGTATGAATGGTTTTCCAAAATTTTCTTTTCTTCTTTCTTTATGCTTCCAATGCCCCCTTATTTTTATTCAGTGTCCCCCAATTGCATCCTAGGCTACTACTTCTCTCTCCCCGCCCTCCCCCCCCTATCGTTCCAGCACCCCCTACGGTATCATCTACTTTGGGAATCTCTGGCTAAATCAAGTGTCTATCCATAGGTTCTACAGACTGCTCCCTACTCCCCAAGGTTCCTATACGTAGATTTCAGAAGGCAAGGAGGTTCTGTGACCTTGGATTGGAACAAAATTACACTTTTGTTTTTTACTAACCTCTAACATTTCCTTCTATTTGGAAGGGGTCGATAGGCTTCAGCTAGTTATCAGAAAGGTCTATAACACAAAAAGACCTCCCAATCTACATGGAACTTGTGGTTCATGATGGGAAAGATGGTTAGTGGAAAATTAAGTTAACTGGTAGATTGCAGAAAGCCTCAAGCAGGAGACTGAAGAGTTTGAGCTTTTCTGTGTAGGCAGAGAGGAGCTATTGAAGATTTTTAGAAGCTGAGCAACTTGGTGAAATCACTGTTTCGGGAAAAATAGTCTAGTGACAATGGGCAGGGCCAGGCAAAGAAGAGATCGGAGGCCATTGGGCCCCCTAGGAGGCTGCTTCAGTGATTCTCCAGGCCTAAAGGACAGGCTTGACCTGACACAGGCTATCGGCATTAGGATGAAAAATGGCTCGTAGGTCATTCAGTAGTTAACAAAAGGAAGTTTACTTAGCCAGAGCATAAGTAGGATATTTAACAAGGGTACTCCAATGTTTGCTTGAGGGGAAGAATCCTATTTCCATATGGAAACACATCTGGTTAGCAGAGCAGGATGTGGTAACTCATTATAATCTAAAGGAAAATGTAAATACTGTATGTCAAGGGCACCAACTTCACATAGGTGGGCCTTTTTATGTTCTTAGATGACCAGGAAGCTAGGTCAGAATGTCCAGAAGCTTTCAGGAAGCTGCTTTAAGGGAGACACAATTTTAACTTTAGCCATGAGCCAATCAACCCCAGGAAACATTTTAATTGTCTTTCAGGGAAAAACTAGATCAACTTTCATGGGGGAAAGAGTTGGAATATTGCTTCCACCATATGAGGAATAAGATAGTAAGAGTCTAGACTAGACTTATATTTATTTATTTTATGTATCTCTTTAAAGTATAAGCTGTCTGAGAGCAAGAACTGTTTTTGCTTTTTATTTGTACCCTCTCCCTCCCACCATGCTTGGCACAATGTAAGAGCTCTTAGTAAGAGTTTAATAAATGCTTATTATTTGATTTTTCAGAATTCTATATGTACTCTAGATTTCAAACCTTATAATGTAAAAAGAATGCTGTACTAATACTTTTTGACTATGCCATTACAGGTCTCTGCAATATGGTAACCAATTCATATATCAATCAATGCCTAGGATGTTATCACTGTGGCTCGATTTTGGTGCTAAAGCATATGAATGGGAAAAAGGTATAACTTTTTCTACAGTATGACAAATACTTTTAAAAGAAAATTGTTTTTTATAAAATCAAGTTTATGCTAATAATCTATTAAGTTGTGAAAGTTTGGTGTAGAGACTAATTAGAGAAATGGCAAATTAAATAGCTGCAGTTTGATTCCTAGAAATATTTGTCACATAATATATGTCTTAGAACCCCTAAGTGAAAACATGTCCTTACCTGGATAAGTAGGCCTTCCTATAGCTGGACACATGAGGCCTGCCCAATGCAGAGATGAATTTAGGACAATTCATACTTATCAAAGATTTGGTGCATTTTTTGATGGGGCTCAGTGTAGTGGAAACGTCAGGTTACCCGTAATTCGAGCTGAGCAGACTATACAAAAAATAAACTTAGCTTTGACAACTTTGCCTCTAAAGAATTTTGTGACTTAAGGTAATACTTTGTCTAGACTTCAGTTCCCATTTAACCCAGCAAAGAGATTATATTTGATGAGAGTTCTAAAATTCTGATTCTTTAAATGCCAATGACAGCAGCTGAAGGAGTTTCCACATTTCAGATTACAGCCGATAGCCTTAAATGGGTCTCCATACTTCAATATATGGCCAGCAATGGCCAGAGAGTATCTTCCTATTCAGAAATAGGCAGACACGTAGTCTTTGCATATGATTATAACAGAGGTTCAGAAGTGAAGGTTTGGGAAAGATGTTTTTGAGCTCTGAAACTTTAAAAGAAGTGTATACTTCTGTAAGACTGATTTACTGTTGTGTTTCTTCTAGCTGCTCGTTCTGATCGTTTACAGATGAGAAATGATTTAGCCAAAATAAACAAGGTGATCACAGAGCACACAAATTATTTGGCACCTTACCAGTTTCTAACAGCTTTTTCACAGTTGATCTCCCGAATCTGTCATTCTCATGATGAGGTCTTTGTTGTTTTGATGGAAATTATTGTCAAAGTGTTTATAACCTATCCTCAGCAAGCAATGTGGATGATGACTGCTGTATCCAAGGTAACTATGTTCGTTTCTTTTTATAAAATTAAAAAATAAATTACAAATATTTGTGTCATTTTAATTATCAGTAGTAGTTTAATACTCATCTGAAAATAAAACAAAATGCCCGGGTTCTTTTCCTCTTTTGGAATATTGTGAAGCAAAAGAATCAGCATGGCAAGACAGCTAGAGAGTTGGTTTTACATTCAGGAAACCTTGGAATCAAGGCCTGCCTGTGTCATTTCATCTGTGCCCCAAGCAGCTCTCCAAGACTTTCAGTTACACAGGAATTGTTAGTGTGCAGCATGGAAGGAAGTTTTGACACTTGGAATTTGTGATAAAATCACAAATCCAAACCTTTCTCACCCACTAAAAAAGTGAAAATGCTTTTTTAAAGCACCATAGCTTAAAATTTTAGTACTTTATAGACAATTTCCATGGAAATCAGTACATTAATAAGGTTAAGGTAATAGACACAGTTTTTGTCGATCGTCAGACAATTTGACACTATGGCAAATGATAATATATTTTGTAAGTGTTTTTATTATATAAGTCATCTGAAATGTGAGCTTCATAACTCATTTGTGTATGACTCAGTTGTGAATTATTAATGATAATTCATTTCCTTTGCACTCGATTTATATTATACTTCAAAGTTTCAGAAATAGTTTGATTTCAAAAGTAAACATGTAAATTGAATTTGATAAGTATATTTTTTTTTGCAGTCCTCTTATCCCATGCGTGTGAACAGATGCAAGGAAATTTTAAATAAAGCTATTCAAATGAAGAAATCTTTAGGAAAGTTCATCGGTGACGCAACTCGCCTAACAGATAAACTTCTAGAATTGTGCAATAGATCGGTACAGTAAAAAGCCTTATTATTTTACAGACAAACCACAGGGTAATTTTTGCAGAGAATTTTTTGTATGATTTGAATTGTTGTCTCTCTCATAACAGCTGCTTTATACTTCTCCTAAATTAGCTCTGCATTATTTTAATGTTCAATGAGTTTTTATTATCAGGACCAACCTTAAGTATGGGATTTTTTTTTAAACCCATTTAAATATTTATTTATAAAATATTTTTAGCTTTTTAAAGTTTGTCTGTCCTACTTCTGGCTCATCTTTTCATTTCAAAACCTTTAATATATTTAAGAACATTGACGTATATGTAATAATAAAGGTTGCTATAGAACTATAACATATTAAAAATAATAACAACCAAAAGAAAAACTGGGCTGTTTTTGTAATAGGAAAAAATTTTTAGAAATATTGATTCATTTTATCAAAGTATTTACTGCCATTTGACTGATATATAGGTTTCTGATAGCTGATACATATGGTAATTTGGTAGCAATTCAAACACCAGTGGCTTTTTATTATACCAGATTATTTATGGAAAGACAGTCCAATAACTCAGTTATTCAGGGCTTAAAGGACATTCTGAGGTCTCTTGGGTTTTTTTTCCTTATTCTGTTGTATACTTTTAAACTTCTGAATTACAAGCATACAAGGATTGAATCAAATGAGATAGAATTTAGTTATTCTTAATTTGTTCCTTACCAGTAGCTGTGGTAATAGGTTATTAATGTTAGTAGGTTCATCCTTCTAACCTAGAGTTAGTTCATCCTAACCTAATGTTAGTAGGTTCATCAATATGGGCATGTCAAAACTTAATAATGAATTGCTTTTCAAAAGTGAAATTTTAAGTTGTTTAGTATTTATTCTTTTACCTTGAACATTGAATAAAAGAAATAGTTAAAGCATAGAATTGGCATTGAAGATGCCCAAATATTTCCCGGGTGTTTGTTGTTGCTTTGCTATATGATTTTTTAGAAGCAATTGTTTTCCTATTTCTTTTTCTGTGGTCAGAAGGGCGGATAATTCTTGCCCGGTTAATTTGTTTAATATTATATATAGCATGTTAATCTCTTGGTGCTACAACTTTTTTCATCTTTATATTGAAGTACTAATATCTAAAGCCTATCCATATCATTGGGATTTTTGTGACCAGTTTTTAAAGTCCTTGATAAAACTTTGAGCTTAAATAGAATATTTTAATTGTGATATTATTTTATCATCATTATATTTGTATGTCTACCACAGTATTTCACATGTAATAGGCACTTAATAAATGTTTACTGACTTGAATTGAAGGCTTTGCTGCAGGGGAAAAACAACTGAGGCACTATGGTAGCAAAGCTTGGTTAGGATTTTTGGTTCAAAACATTTGAGAACTCTGAGATGAAAAATGTACTATCTTTATTTTCTAGGTTGATGGAGGTAGTAGTTCTACTTTAAGCATGAATGTTCATTTCAAAACCCTTAAAAAACTGGTAGAAGAACCAACATTTAGTGAAATACTAATTCCCTTACAATCTGTAATGATACCAACCCTTCCATCAACTCCTGGCACTCATGTTAACCATGACCCATTTCCTGGACATTGGGCCTATATTTCAGGCTTTGATGATATGGTAAGATTCAGCATTATATGACTGTCATTCATTTCCACATTTTTGTTGCTTTTCTTCATCACTACATAAGTGTTAAGTTTTTTCTGAAAACGTCATAACTTCAGGTTGAAATAATTCATTCTCTGTGAAATATTCAGTGTTGTTAAAAACTCTAGGACTTGATCATTTCTTCAGATAATTGAACTTTAATCTTTATAACATTTTTGAGTTTAAGAAATTATTTACTCTAAGTTCCAATGTGCCCATATTATAAAATGCTACTAAAATGAAACCTAGTATATTTCTCTTTTGATTATTACAAGTTTTTTATCAACAGTCCTTGCTCTCCCAAAGGAGAAGATATGAGTGAAGAAAAAAACAAAAGAAGCTTAGATGGTAGGAAATGGAGGAAGGAGAGTAAGAACAAAACTAGGCAAGTCTTATTTCCAAAAATCACTGATGATGATAGGTGATGTTTATGGCGCTCTTCACCCACATTGTGTGAGCAACTCCTTCAGCTGCTGTCATACAGCCCTTGGAGTAGGTTCTATAAGCATTTTTATCTTCATTTTACAAATGAAGGATCTGAAGCTCATAATTAACCTCATCACACACCTAGTAAGTTCAACGGCTAAATTGGACCCCAGAAAGCTACTGACTTCCACTCCAGTGCTATTTCTACCACACTGCCCTCTGTGACATTAAAATGTTATTTTATTAAACAAACATGTTAATATATTTAAATGACTGTTCTTCTTTTGATGACCAGCCTCCTTTTGAGGGCAAAACCTTACCTGGCTACCTTTGCTTAAAATGCTTTTGGAATTATCTTCACAGCCAATTGATAAGCTATAAAAGAAAATCAAGATTATTTATTTATGCCTCTTTTTCAACCATGCCTGATTTTACTTGGCTTGAGCATTTACCTCATTCATCATACTTACCTCAGAACTGACTTTTGTTCCTTTTTTTATTATTACAGTCTTTCAAAATAATGTTTCTATAGGGCAATTCCAAAAGAAGAGTTCCCAAAACATTTTGTGCAATGGCAGCATCATTGGATAATCTTACAGCCTCCTTAGGTGACAGTGTGATGACTCAGTTGGGACATGAATACTCTGGGACCTTTATCAAAAAGTGTGTCTCATTGCTATATGTCACACCTTTTGTTTTTCCATTCATTCAAAAACTGCTGCTACCACTCCTTGGGAAATGGGTCATATGGTGGTGAAAGGACTGCTCTCAGAAGGCCTGACTTCAAATCTTAGAATTCATACCTCATGGAATTGTTGAAAGGAAAGCCCTTTGTAAGCCTCAGTGCTCTAAAGAAACGTGAGCTACATCACTGGGAAGCCATTAATCCTTGAACAGAATTGGTAAAATAGCAAATTTATAAAATATGTCAGTTATTTCATTATTTTAATTATGTAGTTAGGACTAATACCCGAGTGTTCAATATATTACATTTTTACTGTCGAATTTCAATCTAAATTCATGCTCAAATGATTATCTTTCAGGTAGAAATTCTTCCATCACTTCAGAAACCAAAAAAAATCTCTTTAAAAGGATCGGATGGAAAATTCTATATCATGATGTGTAAGCCAAAAGATGACCTAAGAAAAGATTGTAGACTTATGGAGTTTAATTCCCTGATTAATAAGGTTTGGAAATAATTTGCTTTTATTTCAGTATTTGTATACCAGGTTTCCCCCCACCCCCCAAAAAAGTGTGTGTGTGTGTGTGTGTGTGTGTGTAGTTTATTTTTCACTTAACTTTTTTTTTAATTCCAGATTTTCTCTCTCCTTCCAGGCCTTCCTCACCCATTGAGAAGGCAAGCAATGTGATGTCAGTTATATATGTGAAATCATACAAAACATTTCCATATTAGCCACAGTGCAAAAAAAGAAAACTTAATTTTCCTAGAATTTTCAATGTATTGCTTATTCGATTTGAAAAACCACATACACATGATTTGAAAAACCATGTACATACACATATATAAAATTATCAAATAGGAAGTTATGCCTATCCTCTCAACTTCTTTATAAATTATAAATCCATCGTTAATGGCCTTTAAACTTTCTTTTGTTTTCTTCAACTCAAAATAAACAAAAAGGCTTATTAATTTCTCCCTTATGGACACAACATGTTGTTCAGTTCTTTCAGTTGTGTCCAACTCTTTTTGACCTCATTTGGGGTTTTCTTGGCAGAGATACTGGCATGGTTTGCCATGTCCTTCTCTAGCTCATTTTGCAGATAAGAAAATTGAAGCAAATAAGGTTAAGCAACTTGCCTAGAGTCACATAGCCAGTAAGTGTCTGAAGACAAATTTGAACACAGGCCTTCCTGACTCCAGGCCTGGCACTTTATCCACTGATTAGATGTCTTTAAGAGTTAATGCAAGGTTATCCTTTTAGTAATACTATTTAGGTTTCTGTAAATCCAGGCATTGCTAAGCACTAAATATCATTTATTTCCTTGGGTAAATATTTCCAGAGCTTTTCTATGAAATACTTTTTTTACTTGTCTTCTGTGAGCTTCATGTTTTCTATCTAATTCATTGAACTTGTTTCAAGTAAAGTAAAATTAATGGGCCCCAAATAATAGTATCAAGAGATTGACAAAATAATTTAACAAATTATGTTTATATCTGGCTAAATCAAAAAAGACAGAAAAATCAAAACCAGTGTTTTCTAAAGCCAATATTTCCACGGAGTTTACTTTTTCTTTACCAGAAGGGCAAGTACTTTAATTACAGACTTTTTCAGTAGTTATTCGTGTGGTTTAGGTACTTGATACTTCTGAGTCTTTTCCTGGCCTCAAGTAATATTCGTCCTAGCTTATTTTGTGGGCTTTGCCTTTATCAGCATTAGGAAAGATAAATAATCTTGGAGGTGTATTAAAGTGGTCTAGTTATAAAAATCTTATTTTATTGTAATCTTATGTAGTCAACCCATACCATAGGACTATCTTATAAGCCAAACTGACTTATTCCAAAGTTCTTTTGATAGTTCTATAATTAAAAGAAGTTCAAGGTCACATTTAAATGTACCTTATATGTGAAATATTGGTATATTAAACATACTATACTGTTAGAATAAATAATGGTTTGCTGAGGTCTCAACATAGTGTCATTCATTTTGCCAGTAATTACTTAACCCAACAAGTGTGAAGTAGTGTTTTTTGGTTAACCTGAAAAATAAATCACTGAACATATCTTTCGGAAGTTGAGCAGATGGCATGTGAGAGGGCTATACTTATTATCTCAGTTTTTACTTCTTTCAGTTCTAAAATTGGAGGGAAAACTATTCCCTCTCTTAGGAATGTTATACAAATGAATTAGATAAAGACTTGTATAGCTTTCAAGTCTTCTGGGAGATGTTTTCATATGCAGCTAAAATATTTAAACGGTAGAAGGATAGTATGAATAACAAAGACACAAACATAGTGAATTATTGGTGTCATGGATTTCTTGCCCTTCCATTTTTGATCATAGTTTTATACTCACAAGAATTAGGTGGCAGTTTTCATTCCTAAGAATTAAACATTTCTGTATCAGTGTTATACTAAGAAATAGAGTAGCCATAATTCTTTGTTGTCAAAGAAGCATATTTTCTTCTGTACCATTTTGAAGTATTGTTAGCTAACCTATATTATTCTTATTAGGAAAAAAATAACAGTTGTATTTATTGAAACATCTTGAAATATATGGCTTTATATTGTTTTCATGTGGTTTCTTTACTGTTTTGAAAAAAAATAGTGCTTAAGGAAAGATGCAGAGTCTCGTAGAAGAGAGCTTCATATCCGAACATATGCAGTTATTCCCCTAAATGATGAATGTGGCATCATTGAATGGGTTAACAACACTGCTGGCTTGAGACTTATTCTTACTAAACTGTATAAGGAAAAAGGTACTGAAAGATGTTCTTTGCTCCTAATTTATAACATAGGTATATAATTTCAACTAACACATTGCTGTACATTTTTTTTTTGCTTGTACTGGGTTGTTCTGCATGTCTTGCATCCAGAAGTAAACTTAGTGGGACTCATATTGAATTGTAGAACATTTCTGTCTAGCATGGTCTTTACCCCGACACTATTTCAGAAGATCTAGGGCTTCCTCAAGTTAGAGTGTCTCATAGGGACCCATTCCACACTGGACTTATACTTG
The DNA here is from genome assembly GCA_028646595.1 of Phalanger gymnotis. Taxonomy (NCBI): domain Eukaryota; kingdom Metazoa; phylum Chordata; class Mammalia; order Diprotodontia; family Phalangeridae; genus Phalanger; species Phalanger gymnotis. Next base: position 41,009,734 of record CM053626.1, read on the forward strand.
GTCTTTCGATTATTGGTCAGAACAGCTTTGAATTTAGAAAATTGTTTCCATCCTGCATATGATGAAGTTTCCTCCGAGATTTGGACAAGGGACCATCTTTTGGATCTCTGAGGCTATCCCGGAACTAGAATAGATTGTTCAAAGCAGTTATACAGCAAAATGGGTTCCCTAGTTTTGATCACATGTTGATAACCACAAGAGGTTGCTATTCCTTTTTCACTTGATGTTGAGTTTCATAGTTCAGGGATTAGACTTGGACTAATTAGTAAATGTATTGAACAGCATTTTTTGCCTTGATTATAACTGAAATCTTTTCCTTTTACTCTTGCATTTTATTGATGTTCATGTCTTAATTGTTTTCAGACAGAATTGATATAAAATATTTTTATTTCATATTTTAACTACAAAATTCTATTCCTTTTCACATATGGTTAACACAGTTGCCAAAATTTGTGCCCTGTAGGAGTGTACATGACAGGAAAGGAGCTTCGCCAGTGTATGCTGCCTAAGACAGCTGCTTTGTCTGAAAAATTAAAAGTGTTCCGAGAATTTTTGCTGCCACGTCACCCTTCTGTTTTCCATGAGTGGTTTCTGAGGACATTCCCTGATCCAACTTCATGGTCAGTTGGTTATTTGTTTTAGCCAGATGCTCCATCATTGCAGCTGACATCAGACATATTCATTATGTTTTGTTCCATCCAGGTACAGTAGCCGATCAGCGTATTGCCGTTCCACAGCAGTGATGTCTATGGTTGGTTACATACTGGGTCTTGGAGACCGTCATGGTGAAAACATTCTTTTTGATTCTTTGACCGGTGAATGTATACATGTGGATTTCAACTGTCTATTTAATAAGGTAAATGATATGGCTTACTTTAGTCACTTTAAAGTTTTCCTCTAGGTTTGTTTCTGTAATTGACCCTTACTACCTCTAGTCTGGTCATTAGTAGCAGACATTAGTGCAGGTATTGACGGGGAATTTCTTGATTATCATAGAATTCGCACTTCTCTTAATGCCTAGTATTTGGGGTAGAAGTCCAAAGTTCCCTTAGTGTTGTAGATGGGAAAAGCAAACTGAGTTCACCTTAAGGTTTACAGTGCTTTCCCCACAACAAACCTGTGTAGCCAGAAGAGGCAGTATTATGCCCATTTTACAGATCAGGAAATGGATACCTAGAAGATTTAAGGGTCACAAAGTTAGTATCAGAGCTGTGCATACAGTACAACCCTAAGAGACTACTTCCTTCAACTACCAAGGAACCAAGAATGGTAGTAGACCTGTTGTTAGTTGGTAACAGGTTGCCAGGGAGGAAAGGATGAAAAAGAGAAGATGAGAATCTCAGGGCAAAGATCAGCTTAGGGAAGCTCTTCAGATCAAGCTATATGAGGTCCAGTTGAAGGAGATAGGAAGATATGCCCTGAAGACAAACTTGGGGTAGGCATGATATCTTCAACTATTTGAAGGCTATCACTTGTCTGATTTGGCTGCAAATGGCAGAACTAGGTACAAGGGGTGGAAAGTGCAGATAAACAAATTATAAGGCTTAATATTGGGAAAATTTTGTAATATGGCTTTTCAAAAGTAGAATGGGTTACCTTAAGAGCTATAGTCCTCACAAGATGTCTTCAAGCAAAGTCTAGACCACTGGTGTCAAAGTCAAATAGAAACAGTGGTCATTAAATCATATATAAGGGGAAAAAAATCATATGTAAGGATCTCTGCAAGTCATGTTTATTTTGAAAACCACATGTTTATATAGTCCCTTTTTTATTCATTGATTTTGTTAAATATTTCTCAATTACATTTTAATCTACTTTGGGTTGCACTCAAGAGTGTGATGGGCAGGCTGCTTGTTTGATACTTCTGGTCTAGGTGACGATTTGCTAGATATATTGTAGAAGATTCTTGATCAAGTATGGGTTGGACTTAATAGTTTCTGATTTCTCTTCTAATTCTGTGAGGTTTGTGTGGGGAGAATTTTTGTCTGGGGTTCTATAAGGCAAGGATTTTAAGCAGTTAGATCATCAATTCCTCCAGTTATAAAGTTAAAATTCTTTTCAGGGGAAGGGGGGGTGTGTAAAATTTATATACATGGGAGCTTTTACTTATAACATTTACTATAAAATTGAATTGGATATAAGTTGCAGTATTTTAGATTCAAACAAAGTCTCTTCCAAATATCAAAAGTACTTCTTAGGCCAGTCCTGTCTCTAAACAGTTGTGTAAAAGGGATCATGTGGGAAGCATAATATGTCTCCACTATACTTAGAAAGGGCCAACTTACGTGGCACAGTAGATAGAGTGCTGGGTCTGGAATCAGGAAGTCTCATCTTCCTGCGTTCAAATGTGGCCTTGAACACTTAGCTGTGTGATCCTGGGCAAGTCACTTAATCCTATTTGCCTCAGTTTCCTCATTTGTAAAAATGAGCTGGAGAAGAAAATTGCAAATCACTCCAGTATCTTTGCCAAGAAAACTGAAATGGGGTCATAAAGAGTCAGATACAACTGAACATGACTGAACAACAACAACAAATATTTACAAAATTGATTTCTAGTGGTTACATTTTATGAGGGGTCTTTTTAGTATATTAATTCCTAACATGTTAGCATAAGTCATTTAGATATTATGTTGTTACTGTTCCATTTAAATAAAGTAGATGATAAATTCTATGCATACATCACAACCCTAAGTTTATGTCTCCTTTTAAATTGTGCACATTAAGGGAGAAACTTTTGAAGTTCCAGAGATAGTTCCATTTCGCCTCACTCATAACATGGTCAATGGAATGGGTCCAATGGGAACAGAAGGTCTTTTTCGAAGAGCATGTGAAGTAACAATGAGACTGATGCGTGACCAAAGAGAACCTTTAATGAGGTAACAGATAGCTTTTGCATCTCTTTTCTAAGCAAAAAAGGCACAACACAGAAATTACTACTCTAACAGAAATTTCTAAATTTTTGCCATCCTGATAATAAACTAGGTATATTGCATGGCATTGGCAATTTAAGACAGAATCTAGGAAAAAGAGAGAAATCTGATTCTTAAATTTGCCATCATTTAAGACCTCTAAATTTGGGAGCTTTAAGTGTAACTGTTTATATAACTTTCTTTACAGAAGACCTAAATTAACTCATAACTGAGAAGTTATACATAAGTTTAAGTTATATTAACTTAAATTAAAATTATATATTAACTATATAAAATTCAAATCTGAAATAGATATGCACTCTCTAGGCAAAATTTTCCTCAACTTCAGAAAGAACTCTGGATATACTGTTGTGTTGTTGGAAATATGAGGGAAAACCCATCATGTTCAGAGTCTGCCAAACAAAACATCCTTTTTTTTTTCTGATGATCAAATCATCCCATATTTATTAGGTGCTTGTTAAGCATTATTCAAGGCATTGTCATTATTTACGTAATCAAAGAAAACATTCTAAAAAGGGCTGCTTTTCTTTTTTAAAAAATTTAATTTTTTTCAGTTACTAAAAGTCTTTCTTCTCCCTCCTACTCACTAGACATCACTGAAAGGAAAAGAAAAACAAAACCCTTGTATTAAACATGCATGGTCAGGCCAAACAAATTCCTTCATTGGCCATGTCAAGAAATTACATGTTTTAATCTGTACTCTGAGTCCACCACCTCTGTCAGGAAGAAATGTTTCATCTTGAGTCCTCTGGAATCATGATTGATCGTTGCATTGATCAGAGTTCTTAAGTCTTTCGGAGTTTGTCTTTACAATATTGTATATAATAACATTATATAAATTGTTCTCCTGATTCGGCTTGTTTCTCTTTGGATCAGTTCCTATAAGTGTTCCCAGGTTTCTCTGAGACTGTCCCCTTCACTGATCCTTACAACACAGTAGTATTCAATTATATTCACAGGCCACCCCCTTAGTTCCCAGCTTTTTGCCATCGCGAAAAGAGCTTTGATTTTCTTTCCATAATTTTCCTACAATATCATTTTTCAGTAGAATGTTTAAAAAATCTTATTGATTTTTTTAAGCTGAGTTTTTCATTAGAAAATAGTCAGCTGTCTACAGTGTGTCGTGACAAAAGTTATTATGGGTTTTTTAAAGTAAGTGTACTTAGGTATATTATTTCAAATGCTGGATGATAATAGCACCCTGTGGATTCATGACGAGTGTCAAGCAATTATCAGACTTGGTTTAATTTGTACTTAAAGAATGTACTTTTGGGGGGGCAGAGCCAAGATGGCAGCTAGAAAGCTCTCCCCAAAATCCCTCCAAACACCTTTAAAAATGGCTCTGAACGAATTCTAGAGCTGCAGAACCCACAAAATAGCAGAAGAAAGCAGGTCTCCAGCCCACGAGAGCCTGGATGGTTGCTGGGAAGGGTCTATCATATGGTGCTGGGAGCAGAGTGCAGCCCATTGTGGGCCCTGCCAGGACAGACCAAACCGGGAGTCAGCCCAGGGCAGGCCTTAGGGCCATGAATCATTGAGCTGTGGCAGTTACCTGACTTGTCAACCCACAAACGCCAAAGACCACGGAGCAGGTTAGTGGGTAAACTGCTAGATTGGGTTAGAGAGCGGTCCAGCCCCAGCCCTGGGGGTGGCAGAGGTGATGCGGTGGTGGTGATAGCTGCAGCAGGAAGCTCCTGTGGCTGCTTCCAGAGCTCCAGTGTCTGCTGCTTCCTGAATCCCTGGCTCACATAGTGGGAGGAATCAAGCTCCAGACCAGAGTAGGAGTGCAGGACTTGCATTGCCCTGCTTGGATCTGGGTCACAATCCTGGTTGGCAGTTCTTGGAGGAGGAGGAGTGCTGCTGTGGCAGAGCTTGTGGTGATGGTGGAATAGAAGTAGCTCTGAAAACAGCAGCACAGCCCCTAAAGATTGAGGCAAAGTACTCTCTACTCTAAAAGCAGCCATACCGTGACAAAAAACTCAAGGGTCAAGTAGTTGGCTGG
>CM053626.1:41015165-41032517 GCA_028646595.1 Phalanger gymnotis
GGAGAAAATTCAATAAAGGGGGATAGGTTAGGAAGAAACAAAATATAGGTTAGTCTTTCACAACATGAGTGTTGTGGAAGGGTTATACATAATGATACACATGTGGCCCATGTTAAGTTGCTTGACTTCTTAGGGAGGGTGAGTGGGAAGGTAAGAGGGAAGAGAATTTGGAACTCAAAGTTTTAAAAAATAGATGTTCACAAACAAAAACAACAAAGTTTTTGCATGCAACTAGAAAATCAGATACACAGGCAATGGAGCATAGAAATTTATCTTGTGCTACAAGAAAGAAAGGGAAAAGGAGATGGGAGGGGAGTGGGGTGACAGAAGGGAGGGCTGACTGGGGATGAGGACAACCAGAATATATGCCATCTTGGAGTGGGGGGGAGGGTAGAAATGGGAAGAAAATTTGTAATTCAAACTCCTATGAAAATCAACGCTGAAAACTAAATATATTAAATAATAAAAAACAATTAAAATAAAAAAAACATTACAAATATTCTCAGACCTTGTTGCAGAAATGCAAAGTGTTTGAAATCACTTTTCTTCTGAATAAAATAAAAATTGTTCATTGATATTTGTCTGTGAACTACCTAAATGGAGAGAATGTTGACTTAATAGTTACAAGAATTCAATCATTTCCATAAGGAAGAGGCAAGGCCTCTTGGTAGCCCTCTAAATTAAGACATACAAATATTTTCCATTGGGATTTAAAGGAATTTGGTCAAAAAGATATGGGAGAAAAACCTGAGAGTGGGAGTAAAGAGGCTTGGGTTTCAGTCTTCAATCTGCCATGAGTTTAGTAGGTGACCTAAGCAAGGAACTTGACCTCTTTGTGGCATAGTTCCCTCATCTCTAAAATGGGAGGGGGTAGGTTATATTTAATCCTGTAAATACTTAGCACCTACTGTTGCTGAACTTTGGCTTTCTATATTAGGCAGTGTCAATAAAGATAAAAATGTATGATCCCTACTCTTAAGGAACATTCTGTCCATCTCCCTCCAGCCTTCAGCTTATCTTCCTCTTTGCCTTACCTCACACTCCGAGCCATTCTTCATGATTACTCCTTAACTTAATCATTTATCTTATATACAATTTCTATGATTTTTGGCTTTGACCCAATCAGCAAGTTGGAATCCTTCATATTTTTCTTACTGATTATGATTTTTATTATGTTGTGATCCATAGAGAATGTTTAATTTTGCTGCATTTCTGCTTTTATATGTGAAATTCTTTATGCTCTTGCACGTGGCCAGTTTTTAGGAAAAAGCCATACAGTTCCAAAATACAAATAAATGTATACATATATCTACACATACATATTTGTATATGTATACACATAAATACACATATATACTTTAAGATTTCCATATGACAATTATCAGCAGTTTATAATATATTTTAAGTAGTCTGTTCAAAAAATTATTCATGTTTATTAGATTTTTGTTTTATTTCATTTCATTTTAATTAGGCTGAGTCCCCTCTTATCCAGGCTGAAAGTGTGGTAGCCACTCATGGGCCTGATCATTATAGTAGCTTTGACCTGCTCTGTTTCTGACCTAGGCTAGTTCACTCTCCAGGCAGCCTTTTGGTGCCAGACTTAGTTCAAACATTCAGTCAGCTTAGCCTGCTTCATCTAAAAACTCCCAAACTCAAGTCATCTACCAGTGGTAGCAGAAATTAGCCATGTTCCATCATACCTGGTGATTTTTTTTCTTAAAATTGACAGAGGCAATGTTGAAGCATTGCTGTTTTATTAGAGTTCCTTTAGTTTGGTTAGCATTTCCCTTAAACCCTTAGAAATTATGTCGCTTTGTACGTGCATATATTACATTTAAAATATAATGTAAATAATTTCATTATCTAGAATACTTTCGAAAATAATTAAGTTTCCTTGTTTAACTATGTCTAATTTTTACTATTACTTTGTTTAAATTTATGATTGCCATCCTTGCTTTTTTGTATTCAGTTGGGGCATAATAAAATCTGCTCCAACCCAATTTTTTTTGCTTTAATAATTTTTTTGTTAATATGAATGTGACAGATACTAATAAACATAAACCTCTCCATACAGAAATAACAGGAAAAGGGCTACGTATGAAATTGCACAGCTCTATTACATACAGACTTTTCTATGTATACATGTGTATATGTATACAGGTGCGTGTATGTGGATATAAAATAAATTCAACTTGATAGTTTCAGCCTTGTTCTGCTTATCTTTATATTTCTCTGAACGTCATTCAAATGCTGCTGTGTATTTTAAATGATCTTTTTTTCTTTATTTTCTCTGGCATCGTTAATCCTTCTCAGTCCCTACAATTAAAAAAAACTCCTTTGTCACAAATTAGTATAGTCAATCAAAACGATTCTACATGTTGGCTACGTCTGAAAATGTATCTTTATTTCACATGGTGTTCATTATTTTACCTCTTAAATTTGTTTTTTTGTAGCAAGTTTTTAATGTCAACCACATTCCTGTGTAGCTAGGTAAGGTGGTCATCCTGCTCTCTACCTACCGGCTTACTTTCTCTTCTCATCCCGGATTCTATGATTTTCAAGAGTATGCCTTGATATTGCCCTGTTATTTACTAAAATTATAGCATCTTTTTTCATTTATCGTCTCTGATCCATCATCCTAGTTTATTATATATTTATCTGAAGGAAACCTTTTCATTATTGTTTGCTCCTCTCTATATCAAACACTCTTCTACCTTAGATTTAAATAAATGTCAGGGTAACTAATTCTATTATTTATTAATGCTAGTAAATGCAAAAACAAAGATAAATAATTGTTTATAATTTATCAGGTTTGAGAAAGCTTGCTGCCCAAAAAATCACCTTCAACTCACTGCTGATTTCTTTGTTCAAGGAAAAAAATGATCCTATTATTTAACTCCTTCAGAATAGCAGCCAGTATCTAAGAATTCTCTTTATAAATGTTTGCTTGCAACAAAAAAAATTAATATAGTTCTCTGGAAATTCTCTGTATCTTTTTATCTGTAGATCACCCATTCTCTCTTTAGCCGTGACAGGTCACTCCAGAATGACAGTTCAGCATCTTTCCAGGATTCTGGTGCCATGTTAAAGATGCAGTAATAATATTTAAGTCTTGGTAGGTACAGACTAGTGAAGGTGGCATTAACACTTATAAACAGCAGCTTACTGGATTTTGCTTTTGAACCCGTTCTGCCCACCACCTTGTTTTATGGACAAGCCCATCCCACCCTCTGATAGTTATGATCATTCAGTTTGTTTTTCTCCGTCAGTCCCAGTTATTATGTTTCTTTTCTTTACTTGCCACCCTATTTCACCTCACCCTTCCTTGCCTTTCATAACCAACTGTCCGTAATTGTATTTTGTTCTTCTTTTGACTTTTCCTTCTCCAACTCTGCCTTTCCTCTAAAACCCCTTTCCTCCTTTTCCCAGTCCTAATCAAAAAGTCTCTTCCCTATCCCACCCTCAGGATTCTTTGCCTGGCTCAATTAAGAATGAAATTCATGAGATTCCCAAGTCCTGATTCCCCACCACCATACCTGAGTAGTCTTCCCCTGTGTCAACCAAGGAATGAGAAGTAGTAACCTCCTTTGAATTCCTGTCTGTTTCTTTTTTGAAATCCTAATCATGGAGCTTATTTTCCACTTCCTTCATTGGCCCTTAGAGATAGTGGGATTCAAGAGACAAAAGTCTCATCCTTTACAATATATGCATATTCAGGTTTTTCAAACTTGCCTACTTTTCTGATTTTCTTTTATCTGTTACACTTGACTTTCAAATAGTGATCCAGGTCTGCTTTTCAGGGCAGAAATGTTTGCAAAAAGTTTACAAATCTGTTTAAAAATCTACTGTTTCCTGTAGAGATAATATTCATCTTGGTAGATTAAAGTATTCCTTCCTTTTCCATTTGACATCTCATTTTGATCTTTTTGTTTTTCCTATTAGATGTGTAATCCTATGTGATTCTGATTGCTATTTAATGCTATATTATCTGCCTTTTCCTGTTGTGGTTTTTTTTCTTTGACCTGGAAGCTCTGGAGTTTTACAGTCACATTTCAGGGTGTGTAGAATTCAAAGTTTCTCTGGGAGATGATCTGTGGATTCTATTTTTACCTTGCACTCAAGTTTTAGATGTTCTGGGCAATTCTTTTACAAAAGAAATGTGGTATCCAGGTCTTCCAGGTCTTTTGTTTCATCATTCTTTTCTGAGGGCCTGATGACTCTTATTTTCACATGGCTTGTTTCCCAGATCACTGGTATTTCATTGCATGTCTCATATGTTCCATTTTTTTTTCTAACTTTTGACTTGGGTCAAGTATTTCTTGTATCACTTTGAATTTTTACTTTTGTTTCCTCCATTCTTTTTCCAAGTTATTCATGTGGTTAAAGTATTTTAGCTTCTGTTCCAAAGTGTTTGTTCTCCTTTTAAGATTTTAGCAGGAGCTCTAGTTTCATATCTTTATCTTTCTTCATTTCTCATAGAGGGGCTTCCAACCACTCTCAAAGTTGATGTAAGCAATTTTTTTGTTGTTGCTAAATAAAATTTTTACAAAATGAAATTTTGTTATTTTTATTTTCTAGGTTTCCACTTGTTGCAGGGTTATCCTGGGATTCTTTGGTATCCTGGGATTCCTTCAATATATTAGTAGTTTTCCTGTTTGCTCATTTCCTTTGTCTCTCTGCTTTAATATCTTCCTCTCCTCCATTGCCTACAGTAGTACACTTCTGGTATTCTGATTGAATCACCAGCAAGCCACAGACTTCACTAAGGCTAGCTTATAAGGGACTACCCCACTTACAAACTTCTCTGCCTTTTATACCTGCTGGAGTCACAGTCATATTGAGCCCAAAGCTGGTAATCATCAACTTCAGGGGGGTCTAATAGCTGCCAAATGGAGCCCCCAGCCTGCAGCAAGGAGTCTTACACCTTAGTTCAACTTTGACAGCTAAAGGTGGAGAGTCAGAGAAACAGTGTGGCTGACAGGGTGGCCCTTGGCTATTTTTTTTCCCCATGGCAGTTACCTTGTAAGATTTCTTTTTTGTTGTTCTTAGTTATTGTTCTTCTGCTTTATTTGGCATTTTTAAAAATGTTTTTGAGTTATTGATAAGATAGAACATTTATTAACAGCTTACTGTGTGCCAGGTACTGTGCTAATCATGGGGGATACAAGTATAAGCACATAAGACTGGTCCTGTCTTCAAGGAACTCACGTTCTAATTTTTACAAAAGTAAAAATTCAAAGGAATACCAGAAATACTTGACCCAAGTGAAAAGACAAAAAAAATGGAAAATGTGAGACATGCAGTGAAATACTGGTGATCTGGGAAACAAGGCATAAAGGGAAGCTGGAAAGCAGGGGTTTGAAGGTGTAAGGATTTTGGTGGGTAGGTGGAGAAGTCTGGAGAGTAAGTCAACCTGAGAGTGAAGTGAGTCCATTCCTGAAAAGTCATTCTGGTCTAGGGAGGGCAGGCCCCAAGGTCTCAGGATTTCCCAGTGTGGGAAAGCTACTTGCAAGCGGATAGAGAAGTAGCTGCATTTTGCCAGAAAATTTTACTCTAAGTTTTACCTAGGAGACTTCTCCATACTTTTTCCTCTGGGTTTTTCTGACCCTATTCTGTTGGGCATTCCAAGTTCCTCCTTTTTTCCTTTCCTACAAAACATTCAGTTCTTTACTGGAAAGATAAAAATGTATCTGCTTGTATTGATGTTATAATTGACTTCCGATGATCACTTTCAAATTAGTATCTGTTTCAACAACCAGCACACAGAAGGCTGCAAGCCCAGGTTCTTTTGATCTGCTTTACTAAGGAAAGCAACGTTAAGGGATTAACAATCTTACTGTAATCCAGCATAAGATATCATTCAGTTAGTTCAGGGGGAAAAGCCAGCACCCTGAACTTCAGAGCAAACACAAATTACAAACATCAACAAACAGACCTTGTCTGATTCAAATCTCATTTTACCAGTTTAACAAAGTCCAAACAACCGGGTTTTCTCCAAAGCCGGGGAGCTCATAACAGTGGCTGGCCTAGAGCCACGAGCCGCTCTTGCTGTGGCTCAGAGCTCCAAAAGAAGAAAGCCAACCTCTGGTTTTATATATCTTTTTCAGGGTCAAAGGTGAGTCACCCACGTGACCTAAAATCATCACGAAAAATGAAACTTAAGCCCATGTGGTCTAAAAGCCTCTGATGTCACAAACATGTCACTTAAACACATGTAAACTAGGCCCTCCCCTGAGGCAAGAGGGTCGGCAAGAACTAATTTAATCAAGGAAACAAAGGCCAAACTCTTCAAGGGCACTTGGTTGAATAAGTGCTAAGAGCCCATTTTGATTGCCTATATAGTATCCTAACCTAGAAATCTGTTTAATAGTATTCAAGTTATCTATTACTGTCTCTTTGTAGTTGATAGAATTTATATTTTCTCTGTGCTCCTAAGAATACTTATTTTTGTTTTTAGTGTCTTAAAGACTTTTATTCATGATCCTCTTGTGGAGTGGAGTAAACCAGTAAAAGGGAGTTCAAAAGCACAGCCGAATGAAACAGGGGAAGTTGTCAATGAAAAGGTTAGTAGAATCTTTTGTACATATATAACACATTTTACTTTACACAGTGCTTTCGCATGTATTGTTTCATTTGATCCTCACAGCTCAACATAGGAAATGAGTCGTTGTTGTTGTCAGCATTTAGTGATTCCCCTTACGTCCAACTCTGTGACCCCATTTGGGATTTTCTTAGCAAAGATCCTAGAGGGGTTGACCATTTCCTTCTCCATTGCATTGTACAGATGAGGGAGTGAGGCAAACGGGTCAAGTGACTTGCCCAGGAGCACGCAGCTAGGAAGTGTCTAAGGCCAGATTTGAACTCAGGAAGATGAGTCTCCCTGACTCCAGGCTAAGCACTCTCTCCACTGTGCCACCTAGCTGTGTAAACACTTTTTACTAATGAAGAAATTGAGGATTTTGAGCAGTTATAGGACTTCCCCCAGGGTCACATAGGTATGAAGCAAAAAAGGAATACTTACACTCAGGTAGTCTGGCTGCTAGTTCAGTATTCTTTCCCCTACAGGGTGTCCCTAAAGTCTGGACACATAGGCAAAAATGCGTATTTTGAAATATTTGGAATATTAACAGACCTTAGCCCCCTTGACTTCTTTTTCTGGGGTATGCTAAAGGAGAAGGTGTACTGAATGAAAATCACAGATGCAACACACTTGATTGAATGCATAAAGAGTAAAATGTGCTCAAATTGACGGCAATGTGGAGTTATTGCATTGAATTCACGTCAATCTTGCAAAGCACATCAACCTTTGCATCACAAATGATGGAAATCATATTGAAGATGTTATTTGCTAATATCTCAATTAAATAAAATGTTGAAAATTTCATTCATTTAATTTCTCGAAAATATGCATTTTTGCGTATGTGTCCAGACTTTAGGAACACTCTGTATACCAGATTACCTTCCATATAGGCTTCAGTAATCACTAATTCTAAGGGCTGGTCGTTGATATGACCACAAATGGTAAAGCAAGCAAAGAAGCTGAAGCAGTATATTTGAGGAATTAGAAAAAAAAAAAGTAATCCATACCTGAAATGTGTAGCTATTTCTACTCATTTAAAGCTTTCTATTTTCTCATTTCTAGGCCAAGACTCATGTACTTGACATTGAACAGCGACTGCAAGGTGTAATCAAAGCTAGGAATAGAGTAACAGGGCTACCTTTATCTATTGAAGGACATGTGCACTACCTCATTCAAGAAGCAACTGATGAAAACTTGCTGTGCCAGATGTATCTTGGTTGGACTCCATATTTGTGAAATGGAACTGTTACAACTTAATACCTTCTGTTTTGACTCCAAAGTTGGTGTTATTACGATGATTCAGTTCCAGACTGCCACATGCATTCATTACTGTTCTAGATCAGTTGCTATACTTTTTCCCAGAAAATAGTATTTCAGTTGTTAGTAGACTACAAAAATAAAATATACTCAGATGTAAATTTTTTAAGAAAAATATGTATTATAGCCATATAAATAATATTATCGTGATATGTATACTGAAGAGGAAAAGGTATCTCTATAAAATGATACTGTAATACTACTACTTTGAGTCTAAAGTTGGCAAAAATGCAGAGTATCTTTCAGTTCAATTCTAGACTGCCATATTCATTTAGAAGAACCAATACTGTTCTGTCTCCATTTTGTAGAGATATTTGGTCATGGTACACGGTTTAGGATTATCACACACTACAACTGTTGAATGTATTGTGGTTTGTGTAACATGCACCACATAAAACTAAGGGACAGTAATTACCCAGTGACTTGTGCGAACATTTGTGATAGATAATCCCAGTAAAAGGTGTAACAGTGAGCAGACACCACTTCACCTCTTCCTCCAAGTCTCCGTCTGCCACCCTGGCTTAAGCAGCTGAACTGCTTTTTCTCTTGATGTCATTCCCTAATCTCTTTAAAAAACAGGATTGTATAGAAATTCCTTACCCAACTACATGGTCTTAATGTAACTTTTTTAATAACTTTTTTCCAGAGTGCTTAGCATGATTCACAAGTGATTGAAAAGTTAAATTATCTAAAACAGTCCCAATTTGGAGTGAGCCATGCAGTTTCTTAAGTTCAAAAGGAAATCTTTTCAGAACTCTCTATGCCTGGTGGCAGGACACAGAAAAGGCATCGTCTTCCTGTACCTCGAGTCATCCTGGTTTTCTCCTCCATGACCCAGGTGCAAGTATTGGCCTAAGGTGTGTCAGCGGGGAAATAAAGCTTGCATGATAAATGGGCCAGTCGTGGACTGAGAACGGGGGTCCAGAGCCCCCTGGGGCCTGGGAGCTGAAAAGACAGCGAAGTTTTATGTAGGGGAGGAGGACCGGGCTGAAGTGATGGTTATTAACGGCGCCTCACCCTTTGTTGGGGCGTTGTTCGGGGAGAGAAGGGGCACCCCATCTAATTAGGAAGGACCCCAGGCTGGCAACGAGTCTGCACCTGGGCCCATGGCCTTTACTAACCCCGATGGACGCCAGGTCCTGTGCCTAGGTCGGAGGGAGCGGGAAGGGCTAAGCTACGTCCTCAGGAAGCTCCCAGGGGCCCCGCGCTGGGGGGACCCCCGCAGCCGCCGCGCGTCCGTATCCTTCCCGGACCGAGACAGGAGCTACTCCCCGAGAGGTGCGGGCCGGCCTGCAGTCAGGCATCTTCCGCAGACAGAAGCTGCCGCTGCCGCTACGGTTTCGCGCCACGCTACACGTCACTTCTGCCCCGGCACTGGGGTCCCCGGGCCCAGTTCCCTGGGAGGGCGGGACCGGGAGCTGGCTGGAGGTTAGGGAGCAACCTGAGGCTCGGGGCGCGAGCCGGGGAAGGGGGGCGGGGAGCAGGGTGGGGGCGCCGCTCCCGTGCGGCCTCTCTAGGCCCCCGGCGGGCAGCGTTCTCTATGGTCTGGGCGGGCGGGGCCTGTGTTGTCATCGGCGGCGCGACGGCGGAGGCGGCGGCCTAGGCCCGGGCGGGGGGTTTGGTTTCGGTTTGGTGACGGCTGCAAGCGGGGTCGGTGACGGTCGACATGGGAGTCCCCAAGTTTTACCGGTGGATCTCGGAGCGGTATCCTTGCCTCAGCGAGGTGGTGAAGGAGCATCAGGTGGGTGGGTGGCGGGCGGTGGCAGCTTCCCCTCAGCCCGCGCACCCTTCCCCGTCCCGGGGCTACGGGGGCGCCTCGGCCTCCTCGCCGGGGGGCTGGGGCCTTGACCGGCAGCGCCGTCGGGGCCCGGGCCCCTTTGTTTCCGTTTCTCCTGGAGCCGCGCAGACTTCGGCTCGAGGTCTTCCTGTTTGGGGCGCCGTCGGTGCGTGCGGGGGAAGCAGGGCCAAGTTCTCGGGGGCGAAAGTCAAAGTCGTCGCGTCCGTGGAAAGGGCCGAGACGGGGTCGGGAGGCGACATGGAGCCTTTGGGTCCCCACTTCCACGGGTGGTATCAAAGGAACTTAAGGGGGTGGGGGCGGAGTCTTTAATTTTCCAAAGGAGACACCCGTCCGGCTGCTTCGGGCGCCGAGCGTCTGTTAAAGAGCCACCAGCAGGCACCGTGGGGGGCTCGGGGGACCCCGAGACCGCAGCGAAGCCCTTCCTGCCCCCGACGAGCTTCTATTCCCGGGGGGAGTTGGCCCTGTGCCCAAGAACAGGTAGTGGGCCCACTAGCATCCGAGAGTATCGGGGAAAACTTGGTGGAGAAGGGAGAAAACTAGCGATTATGAGAGGGATGAGACCAGAGAAGGAGGGTCAGGCGGGAGTCACGGCCGGTAGGCCGGTCTGTACCATGGCGGAGCGGGGGTTGGGCGGCGAAAGGTGAAAGCGGCGCTGTAGTGCCGGGCCCAGGGAGCCAAAGGGGAGCCCCGGAGTTTGTAGAGCCGGGGCAGTGACGCAATCAGATCTCTGTTGTAGGAACGCCACTTTGACAGTAGTCGAGTCTACGTGTAAATTACGCACCATGCCAGAAAGGCAACAATAGGCCCTTCCCTCCAGGAATTCCCATTCAAATGGAGAGACAGCGTGCAAGCGACTGTACGGACAAGTAATATACAGAATAAAGTGGAAATAATCTCAGGGGACCGGCACCAGCACTTACTAGGGAAAGACTTGTTGCATAACATGGTGGGGTTTTAGCTGGAGCTTGAAGGAAGCCAGGAGGGAGAGCATTCCAGGCAAGGGGAAAGCTAGTGAAAAGGAGCAGTGGGGAGGTGGGAAGGTGGAATGTGTCTGGTTCCAGGAACAGCAGAGAGGCCGGTACCACTGGGTCAGAGAGTACATAGAGGGGGTAAAGCATGAGAGGAGTGGAAAGGTAGCAGAGAGCCTTGTTGTGTAGGTCTTTGAAAACCAAACAGCTGTGTGTAGGATAAATTGGAGAGGGGAGAACAGAGGCAGGGAGACCAATTAGGACTTGATTGCAGTAGTCTGGAAGAGGTGATGAGGGCATGAAGGAGGGTGGCAACTATTGCAGAGAAGAAGGACAATGGTAGAAATGCTGTGGAGATGTAATTGACCAGTTTGCATGATGGTGTTTTATAGTTATAAATTATCCTGAAAAGGGAACTTTCTTCTTGTTAAAAAAAAAGTGCTTCAGGGATTTTTTAAAAATGAAAACTAGCAATGCTGTATGAAAATACTCTGAATTGCAAATAATAATATGCACATCAGAACAATTCTGAGTTATCAGCTCACTTGTCATCATCTTGTCACATGGTAAAAAAAACAATAGTCAAATTCGAAGGGTCATGGGAGATAGGCACACTCATCCTGTGAATTCATCTGTACTGGTCCTGGAAAACAGTTTGGAACTGGGCAAGGAAATTTACTAAGTTGTTCATACATACCATTTGATCCAGCAATCCTACCACTGGGTTTGTACCTTCAAGAAGTCAGTGACAGAAAGATCCTTTGTCTACTATAGCAGCACTAATTGTAAGAAAAAAGCTGGGAACCAATTTTGTTGCCTGTTGATTGAGGAATAACTAAACAAATTTTGACATATAAATAGAATATAATAGTACCATAGTATAACAATATGAAAAATTCAGACAGAAATGGGAAGTCTCATATGAACAGATCCAGAACAAAGAAGCAATAGAGGATTATATAATTCCAATCAAATACAATGGTCAATGTTAGTTCCAAATACTGAAGTTAAAACACACTTTCTTTTCTGTTAAGAAATGGTGAGCTGCAAGCATAGAAAGTTACTTGTGCTGTCAGTTACAATTGATACAATGAATGATTTTGCTTACCATTTGTAAGAGAAGGTTCTTTGAAGAGTCACAGAATTTTGAGAGTTTGAAGGGACCTCAGAAACCATATAGTCTAATCTAACCCATACACAAAAGGAATGCCTACTATTGGGTGTGTGTGGTTGGGGGGGAACCAAAAAATAAAACTTAAACCTATCTCTTCTGACTTTCCAACTAGTGGATCTTTGTTTATCTTCCATCATGCTTCCCCATTTAGTTGCTGAATTTCTGAAGGTCAGTTTCCTCAGTGAAATGAAGTGGTTGAGCTACCTGGTTTCCAAAGTTGTTTATACTTCTAAATCCTATTATGCCTTTAGAGCACATGGTTAACAGGATTTTTACTGAGCCAGACTAACCTGAGAATGCTTGGAGCTGCACAAAGCAGGCCTAGAGACAGGAGTGCCAGCAACAAATAGTAATTTAGTCTCTGAGAAACGTTCTCTAAGCTGAAGTAAAAGCACAGGTATGTGCTTAAATCACAGGTGGGGAACAAGGTGGGGAAGGTGGATTACAAACAGTCCTTCACTGGTGTTTCAAGAGAAATCTAGAAATCGCACAACACAACAGTTCTGGAGTCAAGTCTTTTGGGGTCGTGACCACCTCCCTAAGGGACAGGAGCAGCTTCTACAAGCTTTGATTTGCTTCACTTAAAGTCTAGTGATTGTGAGCATTGTCATAGGTTTGATTGATCAGTTCAAGCTGAATTGTGAGCTTCTGACTCCCAAGCCAGAGAGGCAGCTCTTGGGAAAATGAAATTATTAGTATATTCATTACATATGTCAATGTAAAAATCACAATTTCCTCCTCAGCACTCATGTCATTGTTCCTATGAATACATTACATATAGACTTCAACATATTGAATAACCCAGATAGAAATTACTTCAATAAAGAGATGTTTTGGTATATCTTTGAAATTTTTAAAATTGATCACTCCTCCCTTACTTCTATATAGGTACTTCCTCCAAAATAGTCACAGAGCATAAAGTCAATGAAATTCACATTCTTTAACCCTTTCTCAACATTCACATTAGGGAAGTAGTTATATTTAAGCCTCGTTTAAAGGGTGAATTAGTGATAAACTGATGAAATAGCTTTATAGATTGAATGATTAACAGACTGGTTAAATACCTTTGTAGGTAGTGGTGTAGTCATAGCACATAACAATCTGGTTATCAGATGGTAACTGGGTACTAAGACAATTGTGAACCACCAGTAACAGAGACAACTGATCTAGTTGACTTCATGGAAATAGGGAACTAGGTTGGCAAGTTTAGCCATAGCAACTAGATGCTCTCTGTCACAGCTGAAACTAATAGTTCCTTGTTGTTGGAGCTGGGGAGGGATGTTCATAATCTTATGGAGTGTTTGTTAACCCTGATCACAAATGACCAAAGAGTCACAGAGATTCTGCAACCATTGGTTAGCTCTAAAAAAACCAAAGAGCTCGCATAGGTTATGACAACCACAGTTAACTCTGAAATAACAAATTAAAACCAAGGAGCTAATAGTGGTCATAAGCAAAAAGCTTTCTTTATTCCCTTGGAGGAGAGAAACTAGACATATGTGCTAGGGCCCCCTCCAGGAGGGGACATGCTTTAGTTTGGGCAAATCTCAATACATACACCAGTATACACAGTGAGCTGTTGCCCTAACAATGAAGAGTAGCAGCAACAACGAGAAAAGTTTGATTCATAGCACGATTTCATGAGTGGGACGTAGGTCCTGCAGGTCCTTGTCTGAGGTCAGGGAACACCTGCTGCTGGAATGAAACAGTTCTGGGATTTTGCTGTGTCTGAGTTCATCCAGATGATGGAAAAGGATTGTTGTTATGTCAAGCTCGGGGCACATTTTGCTTGTTGGACCTTAGCTCTGGAAAACAAAGTGTCTTCTAATATGTGTCCTGACACAGTCTTTGTAAGTCCTATATAAAGAGTAAATATTTACTCTTGAAATTATACAAATGAGCTAGCAGTAAGAGTGTCCTATACAGATAATTTGGTTATAAAACAAAATTCCATATATTAAATGTTATTTTTACATTTTAAAAATGGAAAATGGGTTTTGGGGTGAGGAAACCAGAGGACATCCTTAGCTACCTAAGTAGTAGTATAGTGCTAATATTCCCTCTTTTGTTTTTTAGAGTAAAATGTATCCTTAAAGGCTGTCTCTAAATTAGGCGTCTTACATAGGTCACGTAGTTAACAGTACATAAATACACAAAAGGAGACACACCTACCAAACATATTTACCATTGTCATGAAAGATATGCCCTGTACAAGTTAAAGTAGAAGGATTTTCTATCCTCCAGGTGCATCTCTTTAAAGATGTCAGTAATAATAATAGCTAACATTTATATAGTGTTTGCTATGTGCCAGGCACTGTGGTAAGCAATTTACATCTCATTTGATCCTGGTAGCATAAAGAGGGGAAGTGATTTACACAAGGTCACACAGCTAGTAAGTTTCTGAGACTGGATTTGAACTCAAGTCTTCCTGACTCCAAGCCCAGCCCTCTATCATCTACTACCTAGCTGCCTGACAATGTACTGATTACATTGAGCCCTAGCATACTCCAGGGAAAACTCACTGAGATTCACTCAAAAGAGATGAGTTTGACCATTCATCCCCCACCCAAAAAAAATGGAGAAATTATATTGCAGTTGGATGGGAAATATAACATATCCTCACATAGCTTGTAGGGGAGTGGTAGACGAACAGTTAGATGGGCCCAGAATTGAATAGGAGAGGGAGATTGATTGGATTTCAGTGATTCCAAGATACAGAACCTCCCCCTTTTTTTAAACATCACTAGATTCTGGTGATGCTGTGATGCTATGTGGTTATGACTCATCAAACACCTTTTCCTAAAAAGGATCAAAATTATAGGTGATCAAGAGAGCAGTGGAAAGATGCCTGGTGGGGGCGTGTCGCAGCCTATTATCAATGTGGCTTATGCAGAAGTAATGGCATAAAAGACATCATTAAGGACAGATATGACTAGTAAAGAAGTGTGACCAGGCATGTAGCAGCCTAGGAGTTATATCCGTATCCATGAAATAACAAAAGATCTGTTAAGGATTTACAAAAGGATGTGCGTGAAGATCTCACAGGATAAGAAGTTAGAGCAAGAGATCTGCATTAATGGAAGAAGTGCTCCCATTTCTGAGATAATTGAGCAAGTGAAGTATTGATAAAGCAGTGAACCAAAAATCTCAGAGCCACAGATCTCCAAGTAGAATCACAGACTATTATTCCTAGAAGGGACATTTTAAGTTCTAGTCCAACGCCTCTGGTTTCAGATGAAAGTAAATTCAATTCAACAAGCATGTATTAAGCACTTTTTCTATGTTCCTGACACTGTTCTGGGCACTGGGAATAAAAGATAAAATGAAACAATCCCTTCCTCAAGGACCTTATATTGTATTGGAGGACATAATATATATCTAGGTAAGTAAATGTAGAATGTTAAAAGTAAACACAAAGTAATTTGGTGAGGGAAGAGATCACTTGACAAGCATCAAGAAAGGCCTCCTATAGGGACCTGCTTCTTGAAGAGAGGCAGGAATTCTAACAGATGGGAAGGGAAAGTATTTGGTGCAAGGTAATCAGGCACTGAGTCAGGAAATGGCAGGCTGTGTAGGGAAACAAGTTAGCCAGTTGAACTAGGACTTAAATGTGAAGAGGGATGACAAGAAATAAGTCTAGGAAGTTAGATTGGAACCAGATTGTGAAGAGCTTTAAATGCCAAACAGGAGAGTTTGCATTTTGTCCTGTATATGATAGAGAGGCACTGAAGCTTTTTGAGGAGGAAAGTGACATAGTCCTGTAGGGTTTGTTTTTGATTGGGGGGGGCGGGGCGGGGCTGGGGGGGTGATGTTGATTTCTTTGACATAGGTAAATTACCAGTGAGGAAACTCCTACCAGCAAAAGAGTTGATTGGGACACAGAGATTAAATAACCTGTCCTCAGTATAGAGCCTTTATGTGTCAAAGATCAGATTCGAACCCAGATCTTCCAACCAGGCCTCTATCAACTACATAATCCTGCCTTTGGTGGTCAGACCTTTACTTAATGGAAGATAGACTGACAGGAAAAACAACTCAGACCTAAACTTGGGTAGAGATTATGTGAGAGGAGAAAAAGGAATGGATACTAAAGAAGTGATGGTGGTTGAATCAAACAGGACTTGGAAAATGATTGAATTTAGGGAAGGAGGGCATGACAGAGCTGGAAAAATATGGGTGACTGAAGAGCTGGTGATACCCTTCACAGAAATTAGTAAATTGGTTTGCGTGGAAAGACAAAAGAATTCTTTTTTAGACACAGTGAGTTTGATGTTCTAAAGTCCTTCCTGAATAAGATGTTCTGGATTTTTTTGTTTGTTGTAGTTGTGGTGGTGGTAATTTTTTCTCCTGAATATTAAAATAGAGATTGCTTTTCTGGAAGTAGTTTGTCACCTGAATCTGATTCAACATTTATTAAGCACTAACTATGTACATGCTAGGTACAGAATAGGGTGGGGAAAATGACACTGTCCCTGTCTTCTAGAAGCCTTTCAATCTAATTGGGAGACTATGGCATACACTTGCACAAGAATGTGATAAGGAAGGACAGTTCAATTCAGCAAACATTTATCAAGGGCCTACTGTGTGCTGAATTGTTCTAAGCTCAACAAGAAACAGAAAGTTTAAATAAGATATGGTCCCTACCTTCATAGAGTTTATGGACTAATGCACTATATGTTTACTTTTTAAAAAAAAAAAAAGTTTCATTGGGGGGCAGAGCCAAGATGGCGGCTGGAAAGCAGTGACTGGCGTGAGCTGCCCTCCAAGTCCCTCCAAAAACCTATAAAAAAAATGGCTCTGAACCAATTCTAGAGCTGCAGAACCCACAAAGTGGCAGAGGGAAGCAGGGCTCCAGCCCAGGACAGCCTGGATGGTCTCTGGGTAAGGTCAGTTACCAGACTTCTCAACCCACAAACAGCAAAGACAACAGAGAAAGTTAGTGGGAAAAGCTACAGGGAACAGAGTGAAAAGAGTTTGCAGTTCGACCACCACTGCAGGGCATGGGGGGTGCAGCTACAGAACTATAGCTGCAGTTACTTCTGGCCCCAGGCCCCCCTGGTGGGAGGAATTAAGTGGCAGATCAGAGCAGGAGTACAGAGCCTGCTTAAGATTTTCATCAGGTCCAGGTTGGTGGTTCTTGAGGAAGGAGGAGTGCTGGTGTGGCAGAGCTGGCTGTATAGAAATTGCCCTGAAATCAACAGCGCATCCCCTCAAACTTAGAGCAAAGTACTCTTTACACTACAAGCAGTCATACCCTGCTGAAAAACTCAAAGGTCAAGTAAGTTTGCTGGGAATATGGCCAGGCAGCAAAAACGCACTCAGATTCAGTCTCGGACCTTGGAATCTTTCTTTGGTGAAAAAAAAAAGACCAAAACATACAGCAAGAAATCAATAAAGTCAAAGAGCCTACAACAGAAGCCTCCAAGAAAAACATGAACTGGTCTTGGGCCATGGAAGAGCTCAAAAAGGATTTGGAAAAGCAAGTTAGAAGTAGAGGAAAAACTGGGAAGAGAAA
>CM053626.1:41033017-41086944 GCA_028646595.1 Phalanger gymnotis
CTAGCAGCTGCTGTGGGGGTGAAAGACCAACAAGAGCACACAGAAGGACTGCTAGCACGAGTCCTTTGATCTGCTTTTCTAAGGAAAGCAACTTTAAGGGGTTAACAGTCTTACTTTAATTAAACACACATATACCATCCACTTGGTTCAGGGGGAAAAGCCAGCACCCTGAACTTCAGAGCAAATACAAACAGATCAACAGACAGGTTTTTATCAGTCTGACCAAATCACAATACATACATAGTTACCAGAGAGAGAAGCACCAACATCTGGGTTTTCAAAGGCGAG
This sequence comes from Phalanger gymnotis, assembly GCA_028646595.1. Taxonomy (NCBI): domain Eukaryota; kingdom Metazoa; phylum Chordata; class Mammalia; order Diprotodontia; family Phalangeridae; genus Phalanger; species Phalanger gymnotis. The sequence goes on from CM053626.1 coordinate 41,033,306, forward strand.
GGGTGGCGGGGGAGGGTGCTGCTTCAATAGCTACCCAGTCTCGTCACCAATACTCTTTCAATGAATGTGTCCCCAAAGGCAAAACACTAACGTCTGAGTTTATATATACTTCTTCAGGGTCAAAGGGCGTCACAACCATGCAACTCAAACCCAAGTGAACTAGGCCTTCCCTTGACATAAGTAGGTCATCTAAGACTCCCCATTCAATCAAAGATTCCTTAGTGCTGAGAAGGACTCCCAAAACAAAGACAACAAAAAGTCTGCTTTGCTTGCCATTACATTTGAAAAGCAAAACTCATCAAAGGTACTTGATTACCTCAGCATTCCAAAAGAGAAAACAGTAAAAAAAAAAAAAAAAGTCCCACCCTAATTACCATAGCACCTTTGTGACACCTTTTTGGTGATTCTTGGCAAAGATACTGGAGTAGTTTGCCATTTCCTTCTCCAGCTCATTTTACAGATGAGGAAACTGAGGGAAATGGGGTTAAGTAACTTCTCAGGGATCATGTATTTAATCTAAGGACAGATTTTGAACTCAGGTAAATGAGTCTTCCACATTATGTACTCTACCACTGAGCTTCCCCTAATACTTAAATCATATTTAAACTGGTACAACTTGCGTTTCAGAATGGGGGAGGTGAGAAGAGGAACTAAACTGTTGTCTATTACAACCCTGATACTGCACTCTACAGGTTCTCAGTTTTTCCTCCTTTCTTCATTAGAAAGACAACCTTAACTGAGTCATATTCCAATTAGAGATGTTAGGCCTCTAAAATGTTTACGTTCTAAGTCAAGTATTGAAGCATCATTTTTTAATAACATGGTTTTTTGAGTCAGAAGTGTTCCTATATTTTGAGACTTTTCTACTATAGAGCACAAGTGGCTAAGAATATTTTTAAACTTCATTCTAATTTTTCTCTATTGTAAAATACAATTTTCTCTTATCTATAATAGCATGCTCTCGTTATACTGACTATAAAACTTTAATAAAATTTGTACTATCCCTTTCTGTTTTGATATTCTTACCTTAAAAGTTTAAATAGCTGTTTTAATCTGTCTAATTTTCAGGGTATGCGCACCAGAAGAAACTACATTTCACCTCCTACACTTGTCTTTAATGAGAGAATATATCGACTATGAGTTTTCGGCATTAAGGGTAAGTATTGCATTTGCCAGGTACAAAGCAAGCTTACGTGGAGAATTCGTCACGGCGTTTGTTTTTTCTCCATTTTACAATAGGACAAGATTTCCTTTAAATATGACATTGAGCGGATCATAGACGATTGGATTTTAATGGGATTCCTCGTTGGCAATGACTTTATTCCTCACCTACCTCATTTGCATATCAATCACGACGCGCTGCCTCTTCTTTATAGAACATACGTGACCGTCTTGCCGGAGCTCGGCGGTAAGGAATCTTTAACAACTATGGCGGAACTAACGGAGCATCCACACACACAACAGCCCTCGGTTTGTTAGACGGCCGTAGGGACGGCTTCCTTGTGGGCCAGGGTGCTGAGTCCTGAGTGTACAGGCGCCCTAGCGCGCGGTTTAACCGCACAGCCGCTTTATGAATAGTGAGGCCAAAGTTAAATGGCGTTCTTAGTGATTACTGTAACTCTTGACATTGACCTTGGTGAAGCATGTATCAAGAAGACTGACCGAAGTTGCCAACTTCATAACCATAATGTTAATCATAACTTTGGTTAAAAAGCCCTGGCGTCTCCGTGAGTTGGAACCAGCATTATTATGGATCGATAGATTTTATAGAAAAGAAAAATTGCTAACAGAAAGGGAGACGGAACATTGCAAAGCAAGGGTCAGCAAAGGGAAAAGAGTAGATCAAACAGAGAAGGACCCAAGACAAAGTAGCCAGCCACAGTAAATTAAAGTTTTAATAATTAAATGTTTTATATTTAATTAGTTCTACCCTAGTACTATTACTGCTTATATGGATGGAGTATGAGTAATCTTATGGTTGTGTAGGCCCTGTATTCTGTTTTTCTTGCTCATTTTTTTGTGGAATGGGAGGGTGGTGACAATTAGGATTAAGTGACTTACCCAGCGTCACACAGCTAGTAAGTGTCTGAGGCTAGATTTGAACTCAAGTCCTCCTGAGTGCAAGGCCAGTGTTCTATCCATTGTGCCACCCAACTGTCCCCATCATTTATTTTTTGAACATTATAATACTATATGCATACGTAGAAACTAGGACTAATAGAGTAGATCTGAATTGGATGTTTTCATTGTAATGCTCACTAGTAGAATATCCTTGTGTGCCTTGGAGTGCCTAGAATTTTAGAGCTGGAAGGGACCTTAAGATTCAACCATTCTGAGTAATTATTTTACATATCAGTCTGTACACATTAAGCATGTGCCTTATGCCAAGCATTGTGTTAGGCCCTGGAATAACAAAGACAAAATGAAAAGAAAAAATGAAACTAGAACACAAAGCAGTAAAGTGATGTGCCAGCTTCACACAAGCAGTAGTATGTAAAGGCATTTTTTTTCCAAATTCAGTGTTTTTTCCACTATACCAACCTTGATTCATTCATTACTCATTACATATATAATTTTTTAGAAATTTCTTTTAAATTACAAGTATCTTTGGATTTTAGTATAATTTTTTTGTCTCCTTTAGGTTACATTAATGAAAGTGGCCATCTCAACTTACCTCGGTTTGAGAAATATCTTATAAAACTGTCTGATGTAAGTAATTAAAAAGTTTGTGTATTAAATCAGCAAAGGAATCCTCTGTAATTGAATAGCAAATAGTTGAAATAACGTGCGCCATGACAACTCTAAATAGTACCAGTGACTAATAATAGGACTATTTTTCCATATACCCTCCCAATTAAATTGTGCCTTGTAACAAAGAAAATTAGCAAAGTCCAACTGGTTAAGTGGTTGTGTCTGTCAATATATACATTTCACACCGGAAGTCTTCCCCTTACTAGAGTTGTTCTAAGTTAACCTAAAATGTTTTTGTACAGTTTGATCGTGAACACTTCAGTGAAGTTTTCGTTGACTTGAAATGGTTTGAAAGCAAAGTTGGCAACAAATACCTCAATGAAGCAGCAGGTATGGCAGCAGAGGAAGCAAAGAACTTCAAACAAAAGAAACTGAAGGCTAGTAAAGTTATATTTTTTTCACTTTTTAATTACAATTATAGCTCATTCTCATTTCCTTAGTTCGTTCTTTACATTTCTTCCTGTTTGTAGACTTTTTCTTGGGGGGGGAATGGGGGGGGGATTTGCCTTTTTCCTTTTGTATATCCTTTCTAGTCTTCTGAAAGGCACTTTATCTCCCTCTAAGTGTTTTGAACTGTCTTATAGGGCTTGTTCCTCTTCCCTCCAAACCCCAGATCATACTCTTATGTTCATCTCAAATTTTCTAGATTTCTGAGCCCAGATAATGATGTAATTAATTAGCCTTCTCTGACCCTCACCATGACCAGCTAATAGTATTAAATATTGATGGAGCACTCTGTTCTTATCTCTACTCTCTGTTACTCCTCACCTTGTGTCACACTTATTTGTGTACATGGATCTCCTACTCACTCTGACTCCAGTAGAATATAAGCCCCTTGTGGGCAGGGACTGGTCTTCCTATACCTTGCATTTAGGGCATATTTAGTGAATATTCTGATTTTAACATATCTTTAAAACAAGGTGTATTGTCCTTTGCATCAGTCTCTATTTTTATCTCAACTTAAATGCCATCTAATCCATGTACATAATAGAACAAAGGTTATACATGAAACTTTGGGTCTTTGTTAATGTAGAGCTCTATTATGCCTGTGATTGTTGATTAGGAAGTAGTTTCTAATGAAATTTGTTATTAGAGTTCCCTTTTTAATCCATTTGCTGCCTTGTCCCTACTTTGACTGTAGCCCCTCTTCCCATCCTAGAGAAGTGTTCTTGCCCTTGTTTTTCATCTACTGTGGGTGCCTCTGTCTCCGTCTACCTTAATATCATTTGTATAGCACTTTGGGGTTTACCAAGCACATTATAGATATTGTGTCACTTGAAACAATATATGTAGCTTTACACCTTAGTGGGCTTGAGTTTGTTATAAGTAAATGTTATGTTCATGGAACAATTATTTTATTCAGAAGCATATATATGTAGTCAAAAAGTTTCTCATTTCCATTTGTAAAAATGTATCACCACAGAATATTTTAAAGACCTTTTACTTTGAGGTCTTTTTTAAAGCTTTGTCTCAGACTGACAAGTAGTCAATAAAAACAGTTACAGTGACATCAGATTAATCAGTCACTTTCTGTTAATAACTAGAATCTATGCAATTTACTAAAGAAGCTCAAAGTCAGTTGTATTCTCAGACATTTGACTATTCTGCCACAATAAACTGTATCATAATAAAACTTGACTTTTTAGATAGCTTGTCCTTGGGAATGATCTGCTCCCAGTCTGCCCTATTACTTTTATCTCACATCTATTCTTTCTCCAATTGTTTACCTTTTGTCACTGTCACAGTAGTCCCTGAGGCCCCTGAAGTTACCGATGTATTAACCCTCAGGTTTATTGCCTCCTCCTCTGGCCTTGTCATCATTAATCTTGAGGTTGGTAAAGCTGAGGGCAGTGAGGTAGAGCAGAAAATATATAATCTTGGTAAAGCTTGTAGCACAGTGCCATAGCAAGCACTATGTAAATATTAGCTATCATCGCTATCATCATCGTTATTATAAAACAGACTAGCTGTAAGTAGTGAAGAACATCAGAAAGCTGAGTTTAGTCAATAAGCATTTTGGGCATGGAGCAAAAGCAGAACAGTAAGGCCAGGCCAGGGCTTCAAAAGATTTGTTTGATCAGAATGTTTCCTATTAATCAGCAACATGTACGATTCTTACTATATTTACCAAGTTTCAAATATAGCATTATTTTGCAAGATTTTTTTTTCAAAATCGATCATTTTTATTGGTCATACTTTTTGCTTTGCTAGTGTAGAAATAATTATTGAAGCAAAGATGTACTTTTCTGGATTGGATTTTTATTTGTTGTTGTTCATTTGTTTTTAAGTTCCGAAGACATAATATTAGGGAACAAGGACAGCATCAGCATAGATGCCACACCACCATTAAGGATGTGAAATGGCAGAAGAGAAGAAAGGCAGAAAATTAGAGGCGGTGGAAGGCCTTACTTATCAAATCCCCAGTTATCTGTGGAGTCTCCCTAGTTATTTATTGTATCCTACAGAACAATTTGTGCAATTTAAGTATTGATTATAGAAAACCCAGTTCATTTTATACTAATACAAAATATATGGTTTTCAAATGTCATTTAAGTATTATTTGAAACATTTTTAGCTTTCTTGTTCGTCTTGCTTCGATTGATTTTATGTAGTTTTTTTGTTTTAGGGCCAGGAAAACTCCATGTGTTTGGCTGCGTTAGACAAAACTGAAGAAATGGTGGCTTCAAAGAGTGAGCAAAAAATTCTCCCTTGTATTTATCCTCCATTTCTGCAGAACATACGTGCTACCTTTTTTGCATCAGCATCCGAAACAGATAATTTAATAATATTGGGGAGGGGGGACCTGATGACTAATTTTTGAGCCTATATATCATCATTCTCTTGACTTTGTTTCAGGTGTCGTAGAAGATGAACCTGAAGATGATGACCTCTTTGAAACAGAATTTAGACAGTACAAGAGAACATATTACATGACAAAGATGGGGGTAGAGATTGTTTCAGAGTGAGTATCTCATGCTTTCCATGGACAGCATCAGCTGTGTGCAATATATTGTTCTAAGTGCTAGGGAAGGTATAAAGTCTAAATCAATAAGCCTGTTCCCTGACCTCATGGAGCGACATGGAAGAGCAAAGTAAGTGCTGGGTCTGGAAGCCAAGGACCTGAGATTGTTTCCTAGATCCAGCCCCTCTAGTTGCATGGCACTGGCCAGGTTTCCTCTCTGAGCTTAAGTAAGATAATGAGTATAAAGACTTAAAAAAGCACAGCATAAATGCTAGCTGTGATTATTAAACTGACTGTGAATAAGACTTGCAAATACTATTTGTTTAAAAAAAAAGGCTGTCCATTTTAAAGTGCTGTAAAAATGTAAGTTGTTATAGTCCAGGATGACCATAAGACACCTAGGCAGATAACTGGGCACGAGAGCTCCAGAGCATGTCACACAAAGTTTTGTGACAGATCAGAGGACGAAGGTGGCCCACCCTGGCACATTTGGGAAAGTTCTCTGCAAGTCCAAGCATTGGAGGTGGCCTAGAAACTGTGCAGGCTTTGAGAAAGGGAAATATGTCCATGTGACTCTTTTCCATTTCCAGTGACTTTCTGGCTGGCCAAGCTGAATGTTACATGCAGGCAATACAATGGATTCTGCACTACTACTATCATGGAGTTCAGTCCTGGAGTTGGTAAGACCCTTGCCTCATCCAGAAAATGAAATGGTTGTGGATCTCTAATGACCCTTCTGGCTTAAAATTTCATGGTGCTATATATTTTTATGTTTTGTTTTCTTTTGATAATTACTATGATAGGCTATATTATCATTTGGAGTTTTCTATACTGCTTTTATTTATGGTAACTTTTCAAGTGAAACAAATATTAGCAAGTTTAATTGAAAAACAAGTAAAATCTTGTTAACTAGGAGTATTATTTCAGAAAACTTTGTGTACCTGAGGTACTTCTAGTTCTGAGAGATGGCTCATAGTAAAGAGTACCTTATCCTTCTGTTTGCAATGTGTTATTTGCATAAATAATCTCTGATTTCTGTCCATTTAATTTTCACTCTTAACACCAGGAACCTGAGTTGTATATGATTTGTAATTTGAGTTGGAGAAGGGATGAATTACTGGTGTTCAGCTACCCAGTAGTCATTATTTCATCATTTATTCCTTTACCCTTCCCATTCAGGGCAGAAGGGTGTCTGACCTATAAAAAGTTCGAGAGACATAATTTCTGGGTACTTAATCATTTTATTAATTATGGCTAGTGAGTAATTAATAAAAGGATGGTCATTTGGCCATCTTTGGTTCACCAAAACAGATCATGACAGATCATTGATACTTCTATGCCCTTGAAAAAGTAGGTGTTTCCAATAGATGGCAAACAACTCTGATTGGTTCAAAATTAGTGGGAAGAATGAATATTATAATGAGAGGTTGACCTAGTCTAATGAGGGGCTGGGGAAATGTGACTTTGGTTATGTCACTCTTAGTCCCATACCACCCCAGCCCCAGGCAATCTATACAAAGTATCTACCTCCTCCCCAAGCCTGAATAGAACACAATGGGCCTAGGTATTTGGGTTAGGTCTGAACAAGATTGAGGAGAATGTTAAATCCAGTCTCTTTATCAGCTCTGTTCTTCAGAGGCTGATTTGACCTAGTAGAGAATGAGGAAATAGGAAGGGAAAAAATGCTCCATCTCCTCAATAGTAATTGGTTATTAATGCAAGAGAGAAATAATCATTTCTTTCAGGTGGAAACACATTAAAATACCTAAACTGTCTATAAAAGTCCAGGAAGTAGAGAATATTACTTCTCTTTATTCAAAACACTTCCCAAAAAAACAAAATTAATTTGGAGTTACTTAAAATTAACATTTGATTTGGATGTTTTGTAAAAATTCATTTGCATGGAACTAATTGGCCCGATTCTTCTGTTTGGGCCTCTCAGGGCCTCCCCAAAATCCATACTGACAAGGAAATCTTTAATCTGTCCTTCCTCGTAAGATAAAACTACTTTTTCCTATTCTTGACAATTCATTTAACCTTAGTATCTGATTCCCCAGGTCAAAGCGCAATTAAAACTTTATTGTTATTTGCATGCTACCCATATGGCTATTAAAAATAGATTAAGTTATCTTGACTCCATCTCTTAAGGTTTCTGGTTAAGCAAATAATTTTTGTTTTATAGGTATTACCCTTACCATTATGCACCTTATCTGTCAGATATTCGCAACATTAGTGAACTCAAAATTCATTTTGAATTAGGAAAACCTTTCATGCCCTTTGAACAGCTTCTTGCTGTACTACCAGCAGCCAGCAAGGATTTGCTTCCAGGGTGCTACCAGGTGGGTTTTAGAATCAAAGGTATTTTATCCATCATTTGGTTCTTTGAAAATTTAGTTAATTTTACCATTAAAGCTAGAAATGTGGTTGCATAAAACTCATGAATGAGATTATAGACCCACAGAAGTAATTATGTTAAATGTTTTTGGTTTAGGTTTAAATACTAATCATAATAATGATAATTCAGTGTTTCAAAGAGATCTGGTCTTATGGGTATGGTTTCTCCTTCCACTAATGCAGATCTCAGGCCAGAAATGTTATTAACTCCATATTTCACAAGAGTATTGTGGAGGCTTTGCGATAAGGGACGGGTAACATAATGGATAGGCCATTGGTTGCTACTTATTACCTTTGTGACTTTGGGCATATTCCTTAGCTTTTCTGTTTCTACTTCACCTAAATAAGGTAGTTGGACAAAGTAATAATTCTGACCACCTTTGCTCTTACACATGCTCAGGAAGTGGCAGAGCTGGAAATTGAACCCATGAATCCTTCCTAACTCCTTCTCCCAGCGCTCTTTCATGATAGCAAGATCATGATTAATCCCTGGCAAGGAAAGTGACACTTACCTAAGAAATAGGAAAGGGCTTCTGACAGCATTCCAAGCAGGACTATTGCAATTTGTGATAAAAGGATCCCATGTACAAACTTCCTTGTTCTGTATCCATTTGAATATGGACAAAGCCTTTGTTAATTTTTCTTCCAACCTGCTGGTCCCTTCTTCGTATTTCAGTCTTCCTCTCTGAGTATCCGGCATCTTTCCCATCTGTTATATAGGAGGAAGCCCAAGGACCTGGTGGTCATCAACCCCAGCTAAGTTAATTGTCTTTTTATGACCTTGGCCAAGTCACTTAATGCTCTGTCCTCAATTTCTTATGCTCAGGTCCCTTCCTGTTCTAAATCTCTGAGCCCCTCAGTTTCACACTGTCACTGTGGTCCTTTGTTGGATACCCCATCTTCCTGCTTCTCTATCAAAATGGGGGAATTATTTAATGTAATTATTATTCGTACTCAGTTGATTATGCTTTGACTAAAAGTCATTTACTGTTGTGATAGCATCAATTGTGCATTTTCATTTTACCCCTTTTTTCTATTAAAAAAAGTAAAATGAAGTTTTTTTTGGGCTAGTTAAAGGAATTTCAAGAATAAGTAATCATATAGGGATATTTGGAAACAGTGGCTAGAGTTGAGAGACTAAAATTATACAAATCTGCTGAACTAGGCCTGGAGAGATATGGAATTTAATCTTTTCAGGGTAGCTGGGGGAAGGATTGGTTAGGACAGATTGATTTTTCTTTCCCACATCTGGTGGGAAAAGCATTTATTAGAAAGCATTTATTCAGTGCCTTCTATGTGCCAGGCACTGTGGTAAATGCTGGGGATACAAAGAAAGGCAAATAACAATCTCTGCTCCCAATGAGTTCACAGGCTTAAGGATCACTTTGTGCAGACAACTGTATACAAACAAGATCTGTGTACAGGGTAAAATGGAGATGATGTCAGAGGGAAGGCACTAAGAATAAGGAGGACTGGAAAATATTGGAGATTCTTAGAGAAGGTGGAACTTGAGCTGAGACTTGAAGAAAGCCAGTTTTGAGTAATTTTTGAATCAATTTTTTGAGTAATGGACTTTAGATTTCAGTTTCTAATTTTGGAAACTTGTGCAAGGGACAGAGAAAAGATCATTTAAGTACTTCACTGATTAAATAGTTTTTAGTCAGGATTTTGAAAATGGCTGTGGGTTGAACCAATGAAGTAGGAAATTATTTTACATAGTCAGCACGGATGCAAAAAAAAAACCAAAAACATGGTCCCTTGACTCAAGAAGCTCCTTCCCCCTCTATTAGAGGAGACAGCGTGTAAATAACTTAAGTACGTAAAAGATATATACAAAGTAAATGGAAGAAAATCTCAGAGATACAGCATCCTTGGGATTGGGGGTAGGGGGATAGGAAGTCTGAAAGAATTTCCTGACAGTTTCCAGAATTAAAAGAAAAGTTAGACAGTGGGATATAAGAATAAAGATCATTTTACCAGAGAAAAGGCAAACATAATACGCTCCCTCTTTGCCTCTAGGAGGGGACATAGCTCTCTATTGCTTCATTTGGGGGCAGTCTTTAGTACTAGAAAGTATAAATTTAATCTGTGCTTTCAGAATATAAATAACTTTAAGATTATATTATCTTCCATTCTTTATAGCATGTAGATAATACTTAGGCAGAAACAATTTTCCTGTGTTATTTTCTGTGTTCACAGCATTTGATGACTAGTGAAGAATCTCCGATAATAGAATACTACCCTCCAGATTTTAAAACTGATCTAAATGGGAAGCAGCAAGAGTGGGAAGCAGTCGTTCTGATCCCGTTCATTGATGAGGTAAGCAGAGAAGCGCTGGCCTGGCCTTTGCTGCACACTGTGGCACGGCCCCAGGCCCCAGGGGGCTAGCCCGAAAGTCGCAACAGCTCACCCTGGGTTCCCTTAAACTCATAGAATCACAGATGCAGTTCCAAAATAATTGCTCATCTTACAGAATTTAGGAATTGGTTATTGTTTTCTTGATAGTTCTTGTTCTATGCACAACATATGAAACAACTTATTAGTAAAATTTGGTTCTCTACACACATTCGAATCTGTGGAGAGGGAAACTTTTCCATTTTTCTACCATCTATATGGAGTATAATGTCTTCCTGACCAGTATAATGTCTTAAGTTCTGCCGTCAGCATCACCTCTAGCTAGGGCAGTGCAGTCCACTCAGTCTGTTTCTCCCTGCCTTCACAGTGTTGTTCTTTGCACATTTTCATTTGCCTGATCTTTACTCCAAAGATCATAGAATAGACCTTCTATATTCTTCATTGGCACTTGTATTTTATTTTAAATTGATTATATTTTTCCCATTATAATTAATGCATACAGGCATAAATCTAGTTCTATAAGTATCAAAGTAGAATAGATTTGAGTAAAACAATTCAAAGCATGTCCCTATTGCTGGTTGTTTTGTAATTTTCTTTACAAAAATATTATTAATGTTTCTGTCTGTAATATATTTTCTAACTAGTAGAGTTTACTCAAATTAATGCTAATCAATGTAATGCTCATTAATGCTAATCTAACTGTTGATTTTGCTATTGTGTAATATGTGACCTAAAAATAATCCTCTGTGTTAAATATATAGTTACTGAATTTTGAATTTGTGCTACCCCTCCTGTAGGATTATTAGCTTCAGTGGGTGGCAGTAGCATAGTATTTTGGGCTTCAAGAACAGAAATTCATCCCCCATTTTTTGGTGTAAATCTGGGGAAAAAAACGAGCTTGGCATTGATGATTTTCTTTATCAGAAGTGTGAGTTCTATACAGTATGTCCCAAAAGTCTCTATATGGAAAATATTTCCATTACTTGGAAGGCACTTTTTCTGACTGAGGATTTTGGGGGGGCAAACTTCGCTCTCTGTTATATTTTTTTTAAGACCCGATTACTGCAAGCCATGGAGTCATGCAACAAGTATTTGAGAGAAGATGAAAAGAAAAGGAACAGGCACAGTGAGTGTCTGATGTACTGGTTTGACCAGGACGCTGGTTTCAAGTACTCCTCGCCCTGGCCTGAGAAGTTCCCAGCCCTTGAGAAGTGCCGTGCCAGGTAAGAAGCTAATGATAGGAAGTGGCAGAAAGAAAGAACTTGGAGTGCAGCCCTTTTGAGAATAAATAAGTGAATACCTTATGGTAGAAACCCCATGCCCATTGGGAGTCCACAGGCCACATATAGCTATAGAGATCACCTGTCCTCCATGAATCTTTATGTCTATGCTTCTTTCTCAGTGAGTGGTAGAATTCTCACCTGCTCTGGGAAGGCTCTGATTCAGTTCCAGTATAGTTTAGTTGCTCTGGGAAGAACAAGGGCAGTAGAAATAATTCTGGCTTTGGGTTTAGGGGACCTGGATTCAAATGCTGCTGCCTTCATCTGTTCAGTCTCTGACCTTGGCAAGTTACTTAGCCTCTGAGCGTTAATTTCCTCCTTTGGCAAAGAGTGGATTCAACCAAGTGGTTCTTTCCAGGTCTAAATCTCTGACCTTAGGAGCTAGACTGTCCTAGACTATGGTAAACCATCTGCATTCTGGAACTAGCTCCCCCTTTTTTCTAGCACTAAACATAGGTCTCAAATTACTAGTTGACAGAGCCACCCTTTGCCCAATTTTTGAAGATTCTCCCTACAAGAGTTCTCTTTACCTGCATCCTTCCCCATCCCCCAGTCCAGTAACCGTACACCAGCCTTCCAAGTGATTGAAAGGGGATTTTCTATGATCGTCAGGGATGCAGTGGGGATATGAGGTGGAGGATATAGATTCTGGAGGAGCGAAAAACCGGTGTGGCCTACTGAATGATTCCTAGCTCAGTCGATCAAAACAGAGTTAAACAACAGAGTATTGAGGGGAAATGGAAGGAAGGAGGGCAGAGGTTTATCACTCTCTACCTTAAAAGCAAGCCTTTGCTCCCTCATAGCAACTTTTTAAGAATCAAAAAAGATAGAAAGATTGTTTATAAGCTTATAATTATTCCTCAGTCTAAAGACTTTCTTCATTTTTTAGGTACAAGATAATATCTTTAGATGCTTGGCATGTAGATATCAGTCACAATAAAATAACTAAAGCCGAGCAGAGAGCACTGTATTTCTGTGGATTTCCTACTTTAAAGCACATCAAACACAAGGTCAGTCACTTAGCTTCAAATTGTTATATTTCTGCTATTTACTATGAAACTGTAATAGAGAATTTATTATTTGGTTTTTTTTTAAGTTTTTTCTGAAGAAAAGTGGAGTACAAGTATTCCAACAAAGCAGCCGTGGAGAGAATATGATGTTAGAAATCCTAGTTGATGATGACTCAGATGAACTTGTAAGTATCTCATTCATTCAGCAGTTATTGAGTTATTATTATGTGTGTAGCATTATGTTAGCAGCTGAAGAGTTTTTTAAAAAACAGTACTTATCTAATTAGGAAGACAGTCAAATAGGTAACAATGGCATGTATGATTATAAGCACCAAAATGAGTGGAATAGACTTACTGTTCTGTAGAAATTCAAAGTCAGCGTAGACCGTAGTCATTGGGAAGTATTCCTGGAGAAAGTGAGATTTGATTTGGTCTCCGAAGAATGGGATTAGGGTCAGTGTAGAAGGGGAAAGGGAGGCAAGGACATCCTGGGGTTAAGGAGCAGCATGATCATTTTCTTGAATTCTGAAATGGGAAAAATGAGGTAACCAGTGAGAATAGAGCCAGAGGGTTTATGTTGGACAGACAGTTGTAGGAGATAAGGTGAAATTTAGAGAGTTATTGTAGAGCCGAATCATAATGGGTCTCGAATGCCTTCTAAAGAGTTTGGACTTTATAGGCAGGGAAAAGTAATAGAAGTTTTTTTTTTAAACCACTGCGAAATTTCAGTTAGCATTATGGAATAAGTTTGGTTTTGTTTTTTTAAGTAATGTGGCAGTAAATTGGATGAATTGGGCAGTAAATTGGATGAATTGGGCTCACAAGTTCAGGAATGGCCTCCAGTAGGGATGCCTAAAATAGGGTAGTAGTTGTGGGGCCAGAAAAGAAACTACTGACAGAGACATTACCAAGGTAAAAGCAGTATGACTGACTAATGGGACATTGATGGTAAAAGGCTAGAGATAGTAAATATGACTCCAGAGGCTAAAGCCTTGTTAGCGTAGGAAGATAGTTTCCATTAAAGGGAATCAGGAAGTTACTTCGTAATGGGAAGATGATCAGTTGAGGTACCCCATAATCATGGCTATTTCTGAACGTAGATGCCTAAAGATAGTTAGGTATGTAAAGAAATGAGATTCAAATAAAAGGTTGGAACTGGACATTTGAGAAATAATTGATAGAGAGATGGTAGATAAAACCATAACATAGAATTGGTTTGACATGGAAAAAAAAAATGTCTAGAAAGGTCAGTTGAGTCTTCGGAAGTGGACACTTAGGAGGAAAAGGAGGAAGAGAATCTAGAAAAGGAGATTGAGTGGTCAGAGAAGCAGAAAGAAGCTTCAAGAAGAAAAAGGTATTCAGTGGTATCAGATCCTGCAGAGAGATCCATGAGAAAGAGACCATTGAATCTGGTGATTTGGAGGCGATGACTTGTACAGTTTAGTAGTGTGATGGGGACAGAAGCCAGACAGTGAGGACTTAAGGAGGGTAGGGATAGGTGACAATAACAGTGATGATAATAATAATAACATTTATAAAGTGCTTTAAGATTTCCAAAGCATCGTATGAATATTTCATTTTATCTTCACAACAATCCTGAGAGGTAGGTGCTGTCATCCATCCCCATTTTATAGATGAGGAAACTGAAACATAAAGAGATTAAGTGACTTGCCCAGGGTCACATAGCTAGTAAGTGCCTGAGGCCAGATTTGAATTTGGGTCTTCCTGACACCAGGTCCTGCACTCTAGTCACTGCACCACAGTGTCATGCCATTTTAAAGGGTAAGGCACAATGTTATTCGAGATAGCAGAGATCTCAGTATATGTGAAACCAAAAAAAAAATCAGTAGAAGGAAATGTTGAAGATACTTGAAAAGGAAGAAATATGTGTGAAAGCAAGATCACTAAGAAATCGTGATTTCCAGATGATATCTAAGATAGGGGTCAGCTTTGAAAAGAAGGAGAATTTCTTCCTTAAAAACTAGAAAATGGATTGAGCGACGCGCGCGCGCGCACACACACACGTGAAGAGGTAGTAGATTTGTTACCTTGGCTTGATAGTAACACTTAATTTATGTATGTTTCCATTGAATGGTTTCATATTATTTTAAATACCTTGATGACTTGTAATACTAAGATACATTTCTAAAAGTAGTTGATTCATGTAGTTCAAATAATAATTGTTATTAATAATGGTTCAGAGTATTAAATGAGGAAAAATTTGAATTTGGAATGCATGTTTGTAATTTTGTTCTTATACTAAAGCTATTGAGTCATAATTCAGAAAATATATTAAATAAATTGAATTGTGAAACATTTTAGCTTTAATAGAATCTTCATTTAAAGTAATATGATATAGGGAATGAACTTATTCTTAGAGTGGTAATGAGATCAGAACTCTTGAGTTCTACATGTTAAGACATGTTATCATCGACTGATTGATATATGTAGACAGTGGCATATATACCTTTAGACCAACACTGTTCAGTTTGGCAGTTTTGAAACTTACTTTTCCCCACCTAGTACATAGCAAGTATTTTCATTCAGGATTAAAGGCAGTCCTTGCTAACCGCTTAAAGTGAGAAGCAGGAACCACAGGCCACCTGCCTGGTATCTCTGCTCACCACATAACAGGAAAGTACTTTGGGCTGGTCACAGCAGCCCTCTCCTGGTGAGAAGACCATTGACAGAGGGAGAGATAGACTTGGTGGGGAGGGAAAAGGGAGTAGCCAAAGTGCCCTTCGCCGGCCAGCACTAGCTTGGAGGGAGAAAAGTGAAGGGCAGACTGCCAAGGATAAACTGAGCAAGAGAAAGTAAAACTGCAGAACAACAACAAACCTGGGAAAAAAGTGCAGAAAAGGAAAAGGCAAGTAATAAGGTTGAATTCAGGAAAGAAAAATTACTAAGTAGGGTGTGGATGGACTGGCTGTCGAGGAACCAAAAATATTGGCATAAATGGGTATTATTGGGAAAATTGGGACATTTCAAAAAATTAAGTTGAAAACTGAATACAAAAGAGGAAAATATATTATCTTTAAGCCTAAAGAGAATTAAATAAGTATTATGCCATTTTATTTTGCATTTGCTGTAATTATTTTTGCTCTGTTAAAATCTTGCTTTCTGGCCTCATCATGGCATGGAGGTTACTCAGTATTCTTGAAATCTTGCCCTTAGAGTGCAAGCTCAGGCAGGTCTTCCCATGCAGGAAAGGCTCCAAATCCCAGCTCAGCTACACACTGTATCCCTGTCATCTGAGGACTAGCCTTGTTAAGTGTGGAGGAACCAATAAACACAAAGGTTGGCCACCGTATGATGGCTTTAATGGGCCACAGCAACTCATGAGACCATGAGCTAAGGGGTAGAGAGGCTGCAGTCTGCACTAGTGAAGGAAGTAGCCTCACCAATAAAATCACAGATCTTGATATGTTATTTGTTAAAGTATCTTTTTTTATATTGAAAAACAAATAAATTTTTCATAATTTTTGTCACTGAAAATCTAGTGCTAAAAATTTTTGCTTCTTGGTCCTGAAGGGTTAACTGATGAAATAGCTAAAATAAAAATTACTGCTTTTTGTTTAAGCAAATAGAAAACGTTGCCTCATTGGTGCTTGGAAAGTCTGTCTTTGTTAACTGGCCTCACCTTGAAGAAGCTAGGGTTGTAGCAGTATCAGATGGAGAAACTAAGTAAGTAAAATGTAATTAAAAATTAACTTCCTTAATTGCGTTTCCCATGCCTTGCTTTCCATTCACTTATCTTTCCCTTGGAGGTCAGTATTTTCTTCTCTACTAATATGTTTTTCTAAGTCCAAATGTTCTGCAGTGGATACAACTCTACTAAGGTGTTAGTTAATAGAATCAAGTGCTTGTTCAAGCCTATTTGAATGGGGGAAAAACCCTGAAGTTTTATGCAATAAGCAGAAGTTTATTCAGAAGTATCATTTAAATGTCAGCATTTTGCATGCTTATAGAGCTTTCTAAAGTGACAAAATTCCATATTGTATCTGCACAATTTAGAAAAGCCTGTTTTCCTTTTTTGTCATTCTCAACACCAGCAAATATGAACACAACCATGCCCAAAGAACAGAAAAAGAGTACTTCACATGAAACTGCAAATCTCTACCATGTACAACTTGCCCTTTTTTTCAAAGTGTTGTGGTTAGTCTCTGCCCACTCAAGGATGCCCAGAACTGTTGGGATTTCGTGATGTGTTGTGGTGGAGCCGTCTCAATTCAGAGTCAGACGTCCTCTAATCCAAGTATTGGCATTTATTGAGATTGATGCCTCTCATGAAGTGGGCTAAGTTCCAAGAGGAACCAGCAACTTCAGAGAAAGCAAGATAGATTTTTATAGGGTAAAGATGCAGTTACATAACAGAAATTATGAATATTAAAAAGACAGGAGGGGTTTGTTAAGGGATTAGGTAATAGAGGAGGAGTCCCTTCTATGGTTCAGTGGTCAAACATCTCGGTCATGCTGCCTTCCAGTTGGCTAGCTATTATGGTCCTGTCTGGTCAAGATGGTTAGTTAGGTATTGTGGTCCTGTCTTGGGCCAAATGGATGATGTGATTGTGGTTGAGTACAAGAACACACATGTTCAAATATGTGAATTGGTTCTGAGGGCAGTGGTTAGCTAGGGGCAGTGGCTATATTGGGTCTGGGGGCCTGAGGTGTGGTTAGAGCCAGATTGTGTGGTTAAATCAGGATGTGCCTGCTATTCGGTGGGGCCCATAAGGAAATTAGAATACTAGGGCTGGGGGCAGCTTTATTAGGATTCCATGAAAAGTAACTAATAAATTCAGTGTTAGGAAGGCACATTTTGAAGAGATCATATGTGTTGTATGATGGCAGACCAATTGTTTTTTGCAGACCCCAAAACCTTTTTTTAAAAAAAAGAATTATTGTACACATATGGAATAACTAAAATGGAATAATAATAATAATTAACAGCATCTAAGCAGCATTCTAAATTTTCAAAGGAGTTTACATCTGTTATCTCATTTGGCCCTTAGGACATCCCTTGTGAGCCCCAGTAGGTGCTGTTATTCATGACTTTACAAATGAAAATAAGATGAGTAGCTCAGTGACTTGCCCAGGGTCACACAGCTAATTAAGGGACAGCCCTAGGATGTTAATTCAGGTCTTCCTGACCCTAAATCCAGCCCGCTGTCTTAGGGTTCTTGTTCAGTGTCTGGATCTTCCCTTCGTTCTCACCTTGCCCCCAACCAGCTCTACATGCTGGGTCCAGTGAGTGTGAGGAATCTCACAGGCTTGTGCTCTAAAGGTATGAAGAAGAGTATCCATAAACTGCGTGGAATGGGAACCCTGCCTGCGCCCAGTTATTAGAATGTTAAAATTAGTACAGTTCATATTTAACATTTTCTCAGACGTTCGGAAGTGTGTAAATAAATAGCTCTCCAGCCAGTTTCCTGACAGCAGTGATTTCACCTGGTCATCTTCCACCCGTTCCCCCTTACTCTCCATTCCCACAAGTAACAGGATACCTTGATTATAAGACTCCTAGAAGAACATGACCAACTAAAAAACCTGAGTATATTATCTCAAGAAACAAAAAAGCAAATTTCAAGAAAATCAAAGAAGAGAGAGGTCTGTGCTCTCTCTTGTCACACCTCTGACCAGATTATCATAAAGAAGCCATTCTACCTATTGTCTTCTCTGGTGGACAGTTATCTGGTTCCTTGAGAAAAATTGATATTTAATTTTTATCTTTTTATTCCTGGTGCCTAGTATATACTTAATATATGCTTATTGATTGAAAGACAGATGGAATAAGCTTCAAAAAAGGAAATTCTACCCATAAATTCACAGATGATCCAAGTGAGAGGGAATAGAAGAGTAACTCCTAAAGAAACTAATGTGCCTACACTGGCCACTCTTGGATGAGCTTAAATTCTACATAATTGGTTAAATATTTGCCCTTTTTTAAGGAATCTTTGTCTTGGTATAAATAAAATTTTCACTACTTTTCTTTTAAATTGAGCTTTGAATCAACACATTAAATTAGGTCATCTTTCCCTTACATCTTTATTTTTCAGCTCAAGGATATTCCTCCTTCTTATGAGAACTATTTATATACATTTTAGAGCATTTGAAAAAGTGTTAAATATGAAGTTTGCCACTTTTAATTTTTTTAAGATTTCTCTTATTCACATAGTTTAGTGGAATCGTAATTTTAAGATTTCTCTTATTCACACAGTTTAGTGGAATCGTAATGGAGTGGGGCAGGGCTTCCCAGGTAAATAAAAAGTGGATTGTTCTCTTAACATCATAAAGTCTTACTGGCATCTGAGGAGTGGAATTAATTTATCTTAAGGGTTCTTTGTTAAACTAGTTTTTTCAGATCTGTTTCATTGTTTTGATTTTGAAGGTTTTACTTGGAAGAAACTCAAGGAACTCAGAAACTTTACTTGGGAAAAACTGCCCCACCAACTAAAGTAGTTCATGTTGGCGATAAAGAACAGTCTAACTGGGTGAAAGAAATACAGACAATTTCAGAACAGTAAGTGTTGTAAAATTTATATTTTAGTACTACGGAACCAAAACATAACCATTCTTTCACTAGTTTCAACAATTTGTTCATTAATAGTTATGCTGAATACTGAACGATTAGGCATAATACTTGCTCAGAAAAAGAACAAAGAATTATTTGGAATAAACATAGTTATGAATGAGCTACTATTAGTGACTGCATATTAGTCATTTTTCCTAAAGTGCGACACATTGAAAAAACTTGGTTTCTGACATTTTGAGATTTATCAGCTGCTTATTCTAACTACTCAAAATACACTAATGTTTCTAAAATTGGTACCCTATAAATTAAGAGAAGTCATTTTCTCATACCTATTTTTCTAGTCTTATTATCATAATTTCTCTTGGATTTAGTTTCCTTTTTACCTGAAATCTTGTCCTTTTAGTGTTGTCTCCATTGAAAGATTTTTAGAAGTTTGAATCAGCATATTTCTGTATGTGGAGTAAGAATGTTTCTTAAACGTTTTGGGTATGTGATTAATGTAGCTGGTAGGCAGCACCCCCTCACACCCCAATTTGGGCCCTCAGTTAACTCCTCCAGGTTCTAAGTATTTTGTGGATCAGAGCCTTCTCCAAACCACAGCTCACAAGCCTCCAGTGATGTTTCATGTTTTACCAGTCATTCTCCAAAAACTACGTGCACTATTTGCACACATTTGCACTGTTTGCACTTAGTGCAAATGGAATTATGTGTGGGGCGTTCACATGAGATGGCTGTAACCAGAGGAACCACATTGAGGGGCAGCTCATGCCTTGAATGCTGCAAAACTCCCACTGATTCCTACCAATGCCACTGTGCTTTTCTCTGCTAGGAGCTGCCGCTCTCCTTTGCTTTCTGCCCTTCCAGTGTTCCTAACAGTCATGATCTTTAGCTCTTTCAGAGCCCAGGACCCTCAGGCAGCACCCTCTGGCAGGGCTTTGGATACAGCTCTTTAGCCACCTCTCCCACCCACTTGGGTGCCTGTGCTTCATGAGTCTCTTCCTGCAAAAGAGCACAGCTTTTTCAGTCTGTTCCCAGAGTTTTCTTTTAGAGCCTCTCTCCTCTTTGCTGTGATTATTCGGCCTTCTGCAAAAGTGACAGCTCTCAGTCAGCATCCTTAGCCAGTGGCAATAGAGCTCTCTTAACCAATGGCTAGGAAACTCTTGTGCTGAGCCAGGTTGCAACAAAGCTACTGAGGGCTCAACTAAGATCAGATCTGCCCTTTGAACTCTTCTTAGAACTCTTCCGTTAACTGATTTTCTTCTTCTGAACTCTTCTTTGAGATGAGCCCCTTTTAACTGCCTTGACTTCTACAGTCTTACCTGAGTTTCTCTCTTCAACTGTTATCTAACCTGTGGCCAGAAATCCATTTTAATTTTTAAGACTTCTTGAACCTCCTGGCTTAGGTGAATCTCTCCGGGCTCCACTTCCTCAAATGGAAAAGGGATTGAGAGATATTGTGGTAAGAAAACTTTTAAACTTACCCCAGAAGCCCCTCTGTTCTATACAGATAGCAACAGCTATGCTGGCTAGAGAATTCTGAAAGACCCTTGACCTTTGTCACTTCCCCCAGCAACCTGTGATAGCCTGGTCTTTCTCTTATCTCTCTACGCTGGTCTCTGGCTTATTGACTCTTTCCTTCCTGCTTACAAGCATGCCCAGATCTGTACCATTCTTTAAAAACCTTCACAAAACCTAGCCATCCCCTCAAGCTCCAATTTTTCCTTTTGCATTTCATGGCCAAACTCCTAAGAAAAAAAAAATGTTATATTTCCCTTTACTTCCTTACCTTCCACTCATTTCTGAACCCCACATTGCTTGGCTTCTTTGCTAAACCACTCTGCTGAAACCGCAATCTCCAAAGTTATCAACAATCTTTTACCTGCTGGTTTCAGTGGTCTTTTCTTACTTTAACTCTTAGGTTTTTTATACTATCAATTACCTTTTCCTTCTAGATACTTTACAGCATTGGCTTCTGTGACATTGTTCACCCCTGGCTCTCCTCCTGACCTTTCCTTGTGTTGCCTTTGTAGGATCATCGTCAATCAAACCTTAAATGTGGCTCTCCACCATGGCTCTATCCAGGGTCATTTTCTAATTTCTCTCCCTAATGATTTCATACCATGGATTCAAATACCTCTACTCAAATAATTGCAAGATTTATACATCCAATCCTGACCTACTGATCTCCATTCCTTTACTGCAAACTTCCTACTAGAGAATCTTCACCTGCATACCTCATCAGTATTTCATACTTACCATGTCCATCTGTTATCCAAACTTTACTTTTTCTCTGGAGGGAATCACTATCCTTCCAGTTCCCATATTTCTCAACATTAGAGTCATCTTTCACTTTTCACCCTTCCTCATCTCCAGTCTAATTGTTTTGCAAGTTTTGATTGTACTCTCACAACATCCTTTTTATTTCTATTTACAGTGCCAGCGTCCTAATTTAGTCTGTCACCTCTTTTCGTCCTAATAATTCTCCCTGCTTCCATCCTCTGTCTTCACTAGCCTGTTCTCCATTTAGCCACCAAAATAATCTTCTCAAGGCATAAGTCTGACTGTCCTTCAGGAATCTTCAATGGCTCTCTGTTACCTCTCTGAAGTCTGTCTCTAACTCAGCTTTTCAGATTTATCTCACATTCCTTTTTTTTATACACGCTGAATTCCAGCCAAAATGAAATACTTACTGTTCCCTGAATTTTGCGTTCAATCTCTCATCTCCGTGCCTTCACATAGCCTTCTGCCCTCTTCCCTAAAGTATACTCTCTTCTCTCACTGTGATTAGACTTCTTCAAAGCTTTCTGCTCAAAGTTACTTCCTATGTTGAATCTTTCCTTTTCCTCCAATTATTAATATTCTTTCCCTTTTGAAATCACCAGACATTCACTTATCTGTATACATATTGTATGTCCCGAGGAAGGTCTTTGAAGATAGGGGTGTTTCGTTTTTGCCTTTATATCCACAGTTCCTACTGTAGTGCCTTGACCATAGTACACTTAGACACCAAGTGTCTGTTGCTTTACACTGAATAGAATTGGTCATTGAGACATAGGGGAAGAGATTATATTTTCAGATTGCTGGTGTTTTAGTAAATCCATGTGTCTGCATTAGAATTATTGGTCTTGATTTTTTGTTAATTTTGCGTTAGACAGTATTGAAGTACATCATCAAGTACTATGCTTCTGGAAATTGTTTTTTATAAAATGAGTCAATGTGTAAATTAAGTATTGGGTAAATTTAGATCTGCAATTTGTAGTGTATTTTTTAAAATATTCAAATTAAATGTTACACAGTTTTAAAAGCATAGTAGCTATAAGTAATTTTTTCACTATTACTGGTTTTATTCTGCTGCTGCCTTTTTCTACCTACAGGTATCTTAACAGAATAATTATAAGAGTACATATAAATTTCTATTAGCTTTTTTTCTTTTACCAATAAGAATTCTATGTAATTCTTACATATTCTCATAATATGCTATGCATGCTTCTGAGTAGGATCAGGTAACAGCAGAAAAACATCAACAGTACATAAAACATGAAACATATATCCAGTTACGTATTTTTTAAAGGTTTTCTGGGCATTTAATTATTAATCCAGCTAAAAGTTTTCGACAGGGCTTGGGTTCTACTCCCGACTTATTTACATGTATAAGTTTCTCCCTTGTATTCCCCCTTTTAGCTACCAGAGAAGAAAAGGAATAATAATAAATGAAACTTCTGTTGTTGTGTATGCTCAGTTACTTACCGGTCATAAATATCAATTAAATCAAAATGGTGAGGTTCATCTGGAGAAACAGTGGTCAAAACAAGTTCTTCCTTTTGTTTATCAAACTGTTGTCAAGGTAAGGCTCCTTTTAGGCTTCAGTCCCTTCTTGATGCCTAGTATTGCACACTACATAAAAAAAAGATAAATCTTGTTACCTTTTATATGAGGTATTAAAATGAAAAATAACTTATGATTTATAATTATTAATGTGACATTTCCTGAATTGCTGACATTCTAGATAGGATGGTAAAACAGAATTTAGCCTATAGTAGCCAAATTTTTCCATAATGTAAAACACTATTTGCAGCCGTGCATTTACTTTTTTTTTAGGGATATGCATATTATCAACGTATTTTTCTCCCCCAAAATAAATAAGCCTAAATAAGTTAGTAAACACAACGTTACCTTTTTTAACAGTAACTTTAAGGTATAGTTATTCTCCGAATATTCACCAATGGACTTTAAAAGACACATGATGCCTCTTTCCTTTTACAGTATCTAACTGTATTATTCATAGAAAATAATCAGGGGTAAAATTTTCTTTCCACACAGTTAGAAACCCACAACAGAAATTTAAAATACTCATACTGATTTTTGTATTTTTGTTTTTAGGATATCAGTGCTTTTGAGACACATTTCTCTAACATCAAAACTTTGGATGACCTTTTTCCACCTAGAAGTACAGTCTTTATGCTGGGGACTCCTTACTATGGCTGTACAGGCGAAGTTAGTTCTAGTTATTTATTACTGATTTCTATTCTCTTTCCATATTTTTAAAATTATATGGCTTATGTTTTAATTTAGGCAAAAAGTAAAATGTAAAAAATCTGTAACAGACTTTTATTTTTCCCCCCAAAGGTTCAGGATTCAGGGGATGTTATCACAGAAGGTAGAATTCGTGTGGTTTTCAACATTCCATGTGAACCTCATCTTGATGCCTTAATACAGAACCAGCATGTGAGTATAGGCATTTACCTTTTCTAAACAAATATTCTATCAGTTAGTTCATGAGATGTTAAAGTAGTAAACGGGATTCAGAGATGTTAAAGGCAGTTAAAATGTTTTATGCAGCTTTCTCTGACAAATGAACTATTTTATATAATAGCATACATCTTTTATTTTAGAAACATAAAAACATTTCCATCTCATGATTTTGGTTCCTGGTGATTGAGATCTCTAATGCCTAAAACTAAAGCAATTTTAAAAAGAAGATGCAGTACATATGTTTAGTATTTATCTTTCAGAAGCCCATGCAAACTTTCAGTGAAGATTATTAGTTCAGACTTGTGCAGAGTTGTCATAACTAACAAATTCTCTAGGAAGAAATCGGCTGGGTTCAGAGATCAAACTTCATAAATCATGCAAAGCACCATTGTCTGCATTTTAAACCATATAGAATAAAAAAAAATTCAGTAGAGCTGATAGCAGTTGAAGACAAACAAGGCTAGCTGTGGACAAAATTTTATGCAATGAAGTTTCTTCTTCCCTAGCGCCCCTTTTATGGACCCTTCTTCCCATAGGATTAAATGTTCTTCTAATCTCTCCCTCCTTTCTTCCTTCTGGACTTTTATTGGGTCCCTGTCATACAAGTGAGGAAAGTGTTCACTGATAAACAGATAGCTACATAACAAATATGCCCCATTTCCCTATTATTTATTGTCTTTCTCTCCCTCAGATTTAATGCTTTGACAGCTTGTCTGAGTTAGGCCTCATTACATGGAGTCATAATCTGGCTCCCCTTTTCTTGGTTATGCTGACCATGACCTTATTTTCTCTATCAACAATCCTGGTGGTTGCATCAGGTAGCATGGCTGTTATCCATCATTGATACCATTTATTCCCTTCTCAATCTGAACATAGCCTCATTCTCTCTTCTACTTCCTCTAAACTACTTCTCCCTTCCTTTGCTCTGAGGCTCACAATTATTTTATAGGGCATTTGTCATTATTTTAGTGAGTGTTTCTCATCATGTAATCTCCATGACCCCTGGAACAAATCTCTGTGGTTTCTATTTTATCACTACCTCTGGTAGTGAAGTTTCTGATAAAGTGTGTTGCTTTTATCAGTAGAGGTGCTTGTTCTGAACCCCAGTTTCATTATCTATAAAATGGGGACAATAATACTTGCGCTGCCTTCCTCACAGAGTGGTTATGATGAAAGCTCTTTGCAAACTGCAGTGCGATATAAAATTAGTGTTGTTGTTATCAACGTCAGGGACTGGGTGCCATTTGTAACAGCTGATTGATCCTGTTTTTTGCCTGGTGAAAAAAAAGCGTAGACTGGTAGTATTATTATTATTATTTTTTTTTTTGCTCAAACTATCTATTGTGTCTTCCCTGGCATAAATAAGATTTAATTCCATTTCTTTGTACATATATATATAGAAAGAGAGAGAGAGAGAGATTTTCATGTTTTCTTTTAATTCCTGGACACACAGTATTTAATGAAAGGTTAAAAACAAAAAAAATTTCCATACAAGTTTTTTTTTCCTAAATAAGTCAGCTACATTTAAGAATCCTACACTGATATAGCTCAAAGGTATAGTAATAGATTTACTCCCTTTGAAATAAGTGCTGGAAAAAAGAAAAAGAAATAAGTGCTGAGATTAAAGGCAAAGGAAGAAATTTAGAGCACTTATATGTTTCTGCCCTGCACCATAATGATTTTTTTTGTTTTTATATTTAAAGAAATATTCTATAAAATACAATCCTGGATATGTTTTGGCCAGTCGTCTTGGAGTGAGTGGATACCTTGTTTCAAGGTTTACAGGAAGTATTTTTATTGGAAGAGGATCTAGGAGAAAGTAAGTTTTTAGAAAAATAAGTGATACTATAACATGGAAAGAAAATGAAATATTTAATGTTTCAATACTGATTTAAAGTATAATTGTTATTTTTCTTAACTTAGCCTTTCACAAAAATTCCCCTAACTGATTTTTCATCTAATTCAACTTTTATGAAATGCCTTGTTCAAAAAAGATAATTCTTAACTAGAATAGGTAACTAATTGAACCTTGAAAAAAGGTATCAGAGTGTCTGTAAGTCCTAAAAATGTTATTTGAAAGGTGGAGCCCAAATGAAGAAGTAGCAGGAAGAGCTCCAGTCTAGTACAGTCAAGCTACACACACACATACACAGAGATACAGAAAATGCAGCAAACTGACTCCTGAGTAGAAAATCCAAGGAAAAAAATCACAGCGGATCATTTTTCCATCTCAGGTTTGCAATGAGAGATAGGTCTGCGGACACTGGGACAGGAGTAGGGGTGGGGAGTGGAATGAGATGAGTGCCTAGCCAAGAGCAAAGACACAACATTCCAGTCAGGAAGAGGCTGTGAGTGAGAGTAAGAAGAGGTCCTGGATCCAGCACAAAGGGTGAGGTGAGCCTTATCTTATGCAGGGTGCGGGAACTGATGCCAAATGGCAGCTGTGTCACTCACTACTCAGAAGAGACCTAAGGCAGTCAAAGGACAGGACCTGTATCTGGGAGTGGTGTTCCATAATGAGGTATGGTCATATCCCTTAGCTATGTACTAAGCAAGGAGCATGCAGCAGCTGTATGGCCCCCCCCCACCCAGGAATAGAACCGGAATCTCTATTTCTACCCTCTGGACTAGACCAACCAAAGAGGAGGCTACAGTTCGGCACTCTGAACCAATAGAGATTTCCAGCTGGCTGATAGTGGCTGAGTCCAAGAACACTGTACTGAAACCTCAACATAGGTACATATGTTGCTCAGAATTAAATGTAGGTCATGAGATTGCAGAGCTTGGACAAAGAGGACAGGTTTTCCATGGATCAGACTACTTAGGGAGCACTGAGAGATTTCAGAGGCCCAGCCTGAGCTCTTCTTGAAATGCCAGAATAATATGGCACTCAATTTCCCCAAGAAAACAGATGTAAGACCCTAGAAGACACAAGCTCCACAGACATTCCCTCCATAAGTTCACAGATCCTAGTCCTGATATAAAATCTGAAATCAAAATGTAGATTAGAAGAATGAACAAACAAAAAAAAAGAATCTCACCACAAAAAAACTATTAAGGTGACAGCGATAATCAACATATACCCAGAAGAGGAGGATAGTTCTAAAACATCTATAAGCAAAGTCTCAAAGAAAAACCCAAGATGGGCACAGGTTCACCTAGAATTCCTAAAAAAAGATGAAGCAAGAGTTTTTAAAAGAATTTAAAATATTATTTTAAATTAAATGAGAGCACTAGAGGAAGAACTGGAAAGGAAATGAGAGCTGCGGAAGAAAAAACTGCAAGGGAATTAGCAGCTTGACACAAGAGGTAAAAAACTTTACCTAAGTCACAAACCCCCTGAAAATTAGAATGGACTAAATGGAAGCTAATGACTCCATGAGAAAACTAAAAGTGTGAAAAAAAAAAATTGGGGAAAAAAAAAATACAAGGTATCTCATAGCAAAAACAACTGAACTGGTAAACAGATCAAGGAGAAAAAAAATAATCATTTGGCTACCTGAAAGCCATAATCAAAAAAAAAAGAGCATTATATTTCATTATATCGCATTATATTTCAAGAAATCTTTAAAAAAAAAAAGTCTGCCCAGATCTCTCAGAACTAGGGGGCAAAGATGATCAGAAAGAATCTGTTGGTCACTTCTTGAAAAAAATTCAAAATGAACATTATAACCAAAATCTAGAGCGTCCAGGTCAATGAAAAAATGCTGCAATCAAACAGAAAGGAAGAATTCAAGTTCCAAGAAGTCACTTCAGGATCATATAGGATTTAGTAGTTATCGCTTTAAACACGTAGAGCCCTTGGAATGTGATACACTAGTTGGGAGAAACAGAGAGAAAGGATGAAGAAAATCATTTCCGTAATCCAGGTACACAAGAAGTCTACACAAACAAGCAGGAGAACGGGTGAGAGGAAAGATGACATTTGAACTTCATTCTCATTCAAACTAGCCAAAGGAGGGAAGCGTGTATGCACGTGTACACATGTGCACACATACACACACAACACACACACGCATACAGACTTGGGTGCAGAAGTACATTGCATTCAACAGGGAAAAAGGGAACAGGAAAGGAAGAGGGAGGATGTTGAGGGATTACTCCTAAGCAAAACAATTAAGGCTATAGAAAAATATTTATAGCAGCTCTTTTTGTGGTGACAAAGAATTGGAACAGTGGGTACTTATCAATTTCCTCTGAGAAAGAACAAGTTATGATATATAAATATGATGGAATACTGTTCTGCTGTAAGAAATTATGACAGGGATGTTTTCAAAGAAACCTGGTAAGACTTGCATGAATTGGTACAGCGAAGTGAGCAGAACCAGTAGAACAAAGTATACAGTAACAACAGTGTGGTGGTTTGGAAGACTTTAGAAACTGATTGGCACAATGACCTACCAAGAGTCTAGAGGACTTAAACAATGAAACATCCTACCCACTTTTTTTTTTTTTTTTGGAGGGAGAAAGGCAGGGCAATTGGAGTTAAGTGACTTGCCCAAGGTCACACAGCTAGTGAGTGTGTCAAGTGTCTGAGGCCAGATAGGGCCAGTACTCTTCTCACCGCGCCACCTAGCTGCCCCCTACCCACCTCTTAACAGAGAAGTGATGAATTCAGAGTGCAGTTTGGGATTTTTTTTTTAATGGACATGACCAATTTGGGAATACTTTGCCTGATTGTACATGTTTGTAACAGATTTTGGGGGGAGGTAGAAGAGAAGGTAGATTTTTGTTGAATGAAAAAATAAAAGTTTAATTTAAAACTTTTTTAATATAATGCTTGGCACTTGTTGAATTTTTTTTTCCTCTTTAATGAAGTATTTAACTGTGCTTTACTTAGTTCAGCTTTTGGAGTTTTTCCTCTACTTTGAACTGTTATTTGTCACAATAGCCACAATAAGTAAAATGTAGAATCAATGTCAAGCTTTTCTGAGATTGGGAAACAATTTTAATTTGTTACCTAGTTAAAATTAATGAGCCATTTTTGTTTGTTTTTAAACAGTCCCCATGGAGACCACAAAGCTAATGTGGGATTGAACCTGAAGTTCAATAAGAAGAATGAAGAGGTTCCTGGCTACACCAAAAAAGTTGGCAATGAATGGATGTATTCTTGTGCTGTGGAGCAGCTCCTGGCAGAGTACCTCGAGAGGTAGTGGCTCATGAGGTCCCTCCTTATACTCTTTCCCTACAACCGTAGGATTTAGTGGCATTAATTCATTTTGTCAAAGTGATTTCAGTTCTTTGGTTTTAGTGAAATATAAGCATTTAAAACATAACTTGATTTTCCTTAGTAGTGTCACCGTCACAGGTGGCCATATCACTTAATATGGCAAAATAGAGTGAATGATGACCATAAATAATATTAAAGAAAAAATAATGAGAAATAAAGTACTTTAAATTAATGAGATCTAGATTCCATGACTTCCTCTTGAAAGTTGTACTATTCTCGATGGTAAGAGTTTCCAAGCCAGAACTTTGCTTCAGCCAGATATAAATCTCATGCAAAA
Source organism: Phalanger gymnotis (assembly GCA_028646595.1). Taxonomy (NCBI): domain Eukaryota; kingdom Metazoa; phylum Chordata; class Mammalia; order Diprotodontia; family Phalangeridae; genus Phalanger; species Phalanger gymnotis. The sequence continues at coordinate 41,062,846 of CM053626.1, forward strand.
AAAATCAGGATGTAGAACTTAATTGTAATCTTTTAAAAAAAATTTTGTCACATTTTTACAGTCATTTTTTTCACTTATATCTGAGTTATCCTCATTTTTATAAATAATAGCTCTGCAATCTTCGAGAACCTTATTGGATTATAAAATTTTAATGCTGGAAAGGACCTTTGAAATATCCAAAAAATGAGAAAACTGAAACCAAGACATTATGACTTGTCCAGAGTTATGTGTTTAATTAGTTGAAGAGACCCAAATCTCCCAATTAACTGTTCTTTTTATTGTACTATGTATATCACCTCCTATGTAATGTGGCGGAAAGAGTGTTGGACTTAGAGGCCTGGGTTCAAATCTCATCTCTAGAAATTAGTAGCTATGAAACTTTGGGCATGTCACCTAGCCCTTCTGAGCCTCAATTCACTCATCTATAAATTGAATCTAATAGCATATGTGGTACTTACTCAAGAGCTTGTAAGAGTTAAATGAGATTATGTACATTGTTTAACCCTAAAGTACTAAATAAATATCAACTGTTAGTATTATTATTGTTTTATGAACACAATTCATTTACATGTGTTGGTAAAGAAATGTTTTAATATTTTCAAATATCTGAGAAATTGTAAAGTGGACACCTATTTACTAAAATCAGCATGTTAATTTTCATATGAGATTCTAAAGTTTTCATTCCCTGACAATTTAAATTTTACTGATAAACTAAATGATTTAACCATTCAAGAATTCTACATACAATAGTCTCATAATAAAGTCTCGTAATAAATATTGCTAATTGATTTTTTTGTATTTTATAACCATTTGAGAGGGTGAAGGAAGAAATAGGATGAGGATTCTTACTACTATAGTTTTCTTAGTTTGCAATAAACTAAAATTTTATTTCATGTGTTAGACTTGTTTTCCCCATATAAGTAATATTTTTGGAACATATTTCATCAACTTTTGAAATAATTTTTTTCAAGTTTTCAAGTGCTATAGGTTTTTAATTTTTTTTACAAAAATTTTAAATATTTATGCATATATATTTGTTTCACTGGGATGGCAAATTTCATATTTATTATTTTCTTTCATTCTTATATGTCCAATCACATAAATTTATTTCTGGAAAGGTAAATTTTAAATTTTCTGTTAGTAATAAATATAAATTAGACTAGGATTTAAACATAAATGAGTGGATCCTGGAGAAAGTTAATGTCATAATTGTCACTGTAAGTTATAGTAAGATGATCTCTCAACCTGATTTTAAATATAACAAAACAAAACTCTAAAATCTTATTTTCTCTCATTTATTCATACTTGTACATTATAATGATTAAAGAATGCTAAATATCACGAGTTCTTTGAGCTTTAGCAGCCTTACTCTTTGACTAGCCTACCTGTAGAGGTTTTTCTGAACAAATGATTACAATGTTCTGACTCTCAAGTTTTTTAAATCTCTTTATAAATTCCCTAGCTATAACAAGCAGTCATCTATAGCACTTGGGAACAAATGGTTTCAGAGGAGCACTATATTTAAAATGCATTTTGTTATTGTTGGTAGGATACCAGAACTCTTTAGTTATGTAGCAAAGAACAGCCAAGAAGATGTATTCTATGAAGATGACATTTGGCCTGGTGAAAATGAGAATGGGTATGTAATTTTTGTGACATTTTAATGATTCAGTAGTTTAAATCAGTGGTCCCATTTATTGACAAGACTAATTACAAAATCTTCATTTTTCAAGTAAAATAAATTATATTTTAATCATAATGGTAATGGGATCTTTTTCACGTCATATGTTAAGTGAATGCTTTTAAGACATGATTTCTATTATGTTGATTTTGGTTTTAGGACATAACATTTCCAAGTTTGTATTCGATCTCTGTCTCCAGAATAAACTTAAATGATTAACTTTAAGATCATAAATCTGGGGACTGTTGCAATTTGAAAATGATATATAATCCCTCAGAACATTTTTATCTCTGGAAGAAAAATAATGAATTTTTTTTAATGTAGTGCTGAAAAAGTTCAAGAAATTGTTACGTGGCTAAAGGCGCATCCTGTCAGTGCTTTGTCTCGCTCATCTTGTGATTTACAAATTCTGGATGCAGCTATTGTTGAGAAAATTGAAGAAGAAGTAGAGAAGTGCAAGGTACACATTTTCAATAATGGGATTGAGTAAATGAAATACAACAGAACCAGGAAAACAATTCGCAGAATTTTGCAAGTGACTTATTTTGTATTACAGCTAAATAAACACGTTTACATGTTGGTACCTAGTAATCCTGGGATTTGGGTAATATCACAACCTTTCCATAATATAGTATAAGGAATTCTAAGGACTTTGATTCATCATTTATAGGAAACACAAGGTCTAAATGTGTTTTCTTTTATGTCTTTAATTTTAAAAAATATAATTACAGTAAGATCAATGGAACTAGACAGCTCAGAATTATTTGAAAAGGCAAAGGTGATCTTATTCAGTGTGAATAGTTATTAGAGAACAAAGTTAAACAAGGCATTGGTTTTAGAATAAATTTTTTAGACATACTAAAACTTATAGATTGTATGAGAAGTAGCATGATGTAGAGATCCCTTCCATGAGTCAAACAAACAGACCTCTGTTCAAATCCTGCCTCTGACACATAACAGCTGTATAACTGCAGGTATGACACTCAATCTTTTATTGCATCCAGGCAATTCTTTTAAGACTGTAAGTTAGAGACAAGTATCTGCTTTCTCTTCACATTCGAAATTTCCTACACAAAGTAATTCACAGATCTGAATTCCCACTGCACCTCCCAAAAAGTCCGTAAATTCTTCATATACTTTTATGAAATCACTTCTAAAGTGTTTCCCATTCTTATACTTAGAAACTCAATTGTTATATTAATTTTGGTCTTATTTTCGAGATTACAGTTTATTCTGTGAATCTTACGATGGCCTTTGACCAAAATCAATAAAAATCTTATGCAAACTAGATTATAAGATTATTAATTTATGTCTTTTTTGTTTTTTTATTCTTGATTAAACAAGAACTAATTAAATTTTCTAAGCACATATTGATCCAGTTGTGTCTCAAATGTGCATTTAGCGTCCCAAATGAAAAGCATGATGTAATGTTTAGAAACAGGCAAAATTTTTGTCAGTAATGCCCACGTAAATTTTTCTGTAAAAATGAAAAAAATGACTGTATTAGAAATGCCAATTTCTTGGCTTTAATCAAATACTCAACAAGTATTCATTGAACTTCTACTATGTGCACGTAGTGTTATTATAAATTTGTGTATATGCTGTCTCCCCCATTAGAATATAAGCTCCTTGAGGGTGGGGATTGCTTCTGATCTTTCTTTGTATTACTAGTTCTTATTAGTACATTGCCTGACACATAGTGCACTTAAATGCTTGTTGATTGATATCCAAAAGGATGCAGGGTGATATAGCCAAAATTCATGTTATCATCTGGTATCACTTCATTGCTTTATATTTGTTATTTCTTAATTTTTAAATTATTTTTTACATGGGTATGCTACAAAATTCCCATTGCCTATATTATGAATTTAAAAGACATTTCTTAGACAAATAAGTATCTACTTAGTCTGAATAAATGTAAAGTGGATATATAAAAGGCAATGAATTTGATAATGTGTAACCTAAGCTCTGTTTCAACACTTGAGTAACTTAAAATCCTATTTTGCATTTTATCCATTTATCTCAGTGTCTAAGTATAATATATACTTCATTGTAGTCTTATGAAAGTTTATTTTCTTTTTGTACTCATCATCAAAGAATATTTGCTGAGCGCATGTATATATAAGAGAATTTATAATATAGGTCGATAACTATCTTTTCCAAATCAGCTCGTTTCAAGGAAATTATAATGAGCAGGTTGTTCATTTTCCAAAAGAGACTTTAATATATGGATAAGAGCAAGACCAGACCCTTAATTTGAAAAGAAATCAAAGTCTTTACTGCCTCCAGCCACTTTGAATGATAACATAACAGCAAGTTGCAAGAAGATGACACTAGCAGATTCAAGAAATCTTTGCTTTTTTTGTAGAATTTTTGGAGAAACACTCCTCATTGTTTTCTGACTCAACTCCCAAAATGTATGTCGTTTTATTTTGATGAAACAAACATAATATTCCATTTTTCTAACATTCAGTTATAACATTTTCTTTGATAACACTATGCTATGTTAATAACTGCTGGTAAGTTTGACTTGACCACATTTATTAAGCTCCAGCCATTTGCAATATACTGTCCTAGAAGTTGGGGTACAAAGGTAGATGAAGCATAGGTACGGCCCCCAAGGAGCTTGCAATCATGAGAGCATAAGGATACAAATAAGAGAGGAGTTGGTAAGTGTGAATGACAGATCACTTTCACTTGGCATTATCAGTGAAAGCTTCCTAGAGAAAGTAGTTGGGTCTGAAGGGAAGGACTTCAGTACAGAGTTGTGGGGACATGAGTAAAAACTCCATTTCAGTAATGGGAAAACAGCATGAACAAGGGCAAAGATGGGAGAAGGCAGCATAAAAACAGGAATTGGAAAATGCTCTAATTTAGCTGACGTGTAGAATTATGTAGAACACTAATACATAAGACTCAGCAGGCAGGCTGAATGCCAGAATCAGTTTATACTTTCTCCTTTAAGCAGTGTAGACACATTAAAGTGCTTTGAAGAGAAGAGTGACATGGTAGTAATGGTCCATCAGGAAGATTGCCTGGACAGCCATGTGGAAGAGGAGCTGGAGACAGAACAGTCAGAAAGCCTTTAAAATGTGCTACCAGAAGTTGTAGGAAGAAGAGATAAGGGCTTTAAACTAGTAAAATGGTTAGGTGGGATTAGAGAGCCCAGGAGAAAAAGAGACCTTTCAGAGATGGAAGTGGTTAGGATTTGGTGCCTGTCCAGATATGTGACATGAGGGAAAGGAAAGAATCAAAAGTGAGGACACTCAGCAGACATTTGTTAGAGCTTAAATGTGTGCCATGTACTCTGCCAGGCCTAAATGAGAGTCTCTGTCCCCAAGAAGCTGTATTCTATGGGATATAAAGGTTCACATTAAATGAGAAGGTAGTATTATGTAGGAAAGTTGAAAAAGAGGCATTAGTTTCAAGTTTCTAAGTTCAGGTTTAGACATGTTAACTCATACCAGTGACCCCACGAAGACATGCAAAATCCCTCAGGGTTGTGAATACAAGTTAAGTAACCACCACTAGACGGTAGCAAAGACATCAGACTCAAATGCCACTAAAGGTTTACCTTTTCAAATGACGTTGAAAGTAGAATGTATGTTTCTTTCTTTTAAGCATTTTTCTAGTGTATTATCCAATATGGTCAGAAAATTCTCAAGGTAACTTGTTTACCCCTTTTCTCAGTCTATAAGCTTTTATTTGGTCTCTATGATGGTGCCAGGCACTATGTTACGTATAGAGGATAAAAAGACAAAAAATGAAATCATGCCTGCCTTTAAGGAGCTTCCATTCTTTTCAGGCAGAAAGTACTAGCAGCTGAGGAAGCAAAAAAGGCATCATGTTGAAGGTGATATGTTAGCTAAATAAATATCAAAGGAAATGATAGATTCTAAGAGGCAGAGGCGAGAAAGGGAGTGCATTCCAGCTATGTGGAACAACCTGTGAAAAGATACAAGATGGACGACGAGCGGTATGAGGAGTGGTAATAAAGCCTGTTTAACCAGACCATAGAGTTTGTGAGAGAGATAAAGTGTAATAAATCTCAAAGGTAGGTTGGGACCAGGTCATGAAGAGCTTTAAAGGCCATGGGGGAGTTTATATTTGGTCCTAAAGTTAACAGACTATGGGAATAGTCCAGGCGTGTTGAGGACCTGAGCTAGAGTAGGTGTCTAGATGAGTAAAGAAAGGGAATGAATGCAAGAGATATGAAAGGAACAACAAGATTTGGCAACTGTTTGGATCTATGGGATAATTGAAAGTGAAGAGTTGGGGGTGAGAACCTGGGTAATTGGACAGATGGTGGTCTACTTGACAGAAATAGGTAAATTCAGGAAAAGTATGGTATGGGCAAGGGGGAGAAATCAATTTTGTTTTGAACGTTTGTAGTTTGAGATGACTTTGGCAATCCATTTCGAAATGTCTAATAGGCAGTTGGTGAGAATAGAACTGGATCTTAGGAGAGACCAGGGCTGAATCCATCAGGAAAGATTTCATGTATGAAGTAGCACTTGAGCTGAGTTTTAAAGGAAACCTGAGATTCTCAGAAGCAGAGCTGAAAATTTGGTTTACTTTGGTTAAGAAATAAATCTTTCTAAAATTACATTTCTATTCTTTGTAAAACAATATACTGAATACGGTTAGTCCTTTCTTGGCAATAAGGTTTATCATGAGGAATATGATTATCGTATTATGCTTTAAAGTAGAGATGTCCTCAAAGACTTTGGACATAGGGCAGCACCAATTACTCGTGCACTAAACGCCTGGAGTTGTCTGCTTTTTATCCTTCTCATGTGTTAGTACCTGTGTGTCTCCGTCAGCTGTCAGTTCCTGTTGCTTGCAGAATGCCTGCCTATTCTCAGCTAATAAACGCTAAAGTCCTTGAGAGTGGAGATTGTCTTTTGCCTTTCGTTGTATCCCCAGTGCTTAGCTCAGTGCCTGGCACAGAGTAAGTGCTTAATAAATATTTATTGACAAACGTTGTGACACGTGTTTGGAGTAGAGAGAAGCTTCTGTTTCTTTTCAGGTGTTTAAGCTGTATTCTAGATGATGTCATCAGAAAAGGAGGAGGAATTGCTGAATTTGTTTTCAGGAGGAATTACTTTTAAAATCAGCTCTTGTATTGGATTTCAGGTTATGTCCCCAATATTTTCTCTGACAGTCATAAGACCCAGATGTTCTATACTTATGAATTTCAGGAACTAATTCCAAAGTTATTCCATGTGGAAGGTATCATCTGATGCACAAAGGGACTCTCACTGAATTTGAGTTGTCAGGCCTCTGGGGACTTGATTACCAGGTATTTTTGTTATCCCAAATGTCTGACCTCATCTCCCTTCTTCCTTTGGTGTTTGAGAGCAATTGAGATGACCTTTGTAAAGCACTTTGTGAACTTTAATACTCTATGTAAATGTCAGCAGTTATTATTGAGAGAAAGCATGCCGTCACTGTCCTCCAATCACCAGAGAGTGCTTGAGGGTAGGAGCTCCATCAAATAGCTTTCTTCATCCTATGGTTAGCAAAGCTCTCTCTCTTTTCTTCTGCTCATCTCTGTGATTCCAAATTCTCAGCTGCCTAGAGGAAACTCTCAACTCCATCATTGTTTCTACAGCCTTACTTTCCACTCCTCAGTCTCTTGCAGTCTGGCTTCCAACCTTAACACAACTGAAACAGTTCTTTCAAGGTCACCAGTTACCTCTTGATTGCTAAATCCAACAGCTTGGCAGTTTTTGACCCTGCTTAGCACCCTTCCCCCGTCCAGATACCATCATTCCCTGGTTTGTATTATACCATTGTCTCCTGCTTTTCCTAACTGTCTGACTGCCCGTTCTCACTCTCCTTTGGTAGGTCATCATTCCTCTTCCACCCCTTTAGCTGTTGACCCTTAGGTCTCTGCCTCAGTCTCTCTTATATCTCTCTATAACCTCACTCTTGATCTCATCAAGATCCCTGGAAACAATTGCCAGCTTTCTGTAGATGACTCAAAATCTGTCCCTCCAACTCATCCTTCACTGGACTTTTACGCTGATGTGCAGTAAACTCCAGTGGCTCCCTAGTACTTCCAGGATCAAATATAAACTTCTTTGGTTTTTAAAGTCCTTTATAACCTGGCCCATTCCTACCTTTCCAGACTTCTAACACCTTCTTCCTTGTCACTATCTCTGCATTCCAGAGACGTTGACCTTCACATAACTTTCCATCTCCCAACTCCCAAGAGTTTTCCCTGGCTATCTCATGCCTAGAACCCCCTCCTCAACTCCACTTCCTGTCTTCCTTGGTGTCCTTCAAGTCTCAGCTGCAGTCATACTTTCTACAAGAAGCCTTTCCCTGTCCTTAATTTTAGTGCCTTCCTTATGAGACCACCCCCAATTTATCTCCGTATATCTTGTTGGTACATTGTTGTTTGCATGTTGCTTCTCCCATTAGACTCTGAACTCCTTGAGAGCAGGGACTATTTTATTTTACCTTTAGTTGTATTTCTAGCACTTAGCATATAGTAGGTACTCAGTAAATCCTAATTGACTGACTATACATCTAACCCTAATTGCCCTTCTGAGCTACAGCCCCATATCAGACATCCTCACCTGAATGTACTCTCAGCATCTAAGTTCAGTATGCCAAAAATGGAATTCATTACCTGCCCCTCCAAACCCACCCTTCCTCAAAATGTCCCTGTTTCTATTGAGAACATCACTATCCCTTGAGTCTCCCAATTTTGCAACTGCAGGAACATTCTTTACGCTGCCTCTCTCTCACATAACCAGTCAGTTACCAAAACATGTTGCCTTTACCTCCCCAACATCTCTCCCATTCTGTCCTTTCTTCTTCTTCACAAAGCCATTAGGCTTCTTCCAGGTCTTTATTTTCTCTTGCTTGGATTCTTGTTATAGACTTCTAATTGGTTTCCATGCTTCTGGTCATTTCTTTCTCCGATCCATCCTCCATATAACTGCCACAAGTTCATTCCCCTGCTTAAGAATTTTTAGTACCTTGCTTTTAGGATAGTATACAAAGAAAAAAGTGAAACATTTAAATGAGAAAAGCCCACGGGTGTACAGTAGGGTCATGGTATTTGACATTTAAAGCCCTTCACATTCTAGCTTACCTTTCCGTACGTAGTTGGCATTCTTCCCCCCACCCCCACCACCCCGCAAGCTCTCTGTGTTCCAAATTGGAGTATCCCCCAGAAGTGGCATTCCATTGTCATGCCTTTGTATGCCAGCTGGCCTCCCCTCTCACCTCGATCTTCCAGAATCTTTTGCTTCCGTTGAAGTGCTTAGGAAGCCTTTCCTAATCCTACTAGTTACTAGTGCTTTCTGGCTACCTGTATTACCTTGTGTCTACTTATCTTTCAGTCCTCATTGAACATGACTTCTTTCTTGCATTCTTCAATCCCTGCTCCTCAAACAGTTCGCTATCTTCTGAGTCCATGCCTTCAGACTCACCATCCTACTAGCCCAGAATCCCCTCCTTCCTTAACTCCATGTTACAGAATTGTCTTTTCCTTTGAGGTGCCTCCCAGGCGTTATTTTTTACAGGACCCCTTTCCTCCCTCCCAGGCTACTTTGTTTTTAATTACTTTGTGTGTATGTATTTGTATATGCTTATTATGTATTTCTTAAACTTTATGTTATTGCTTGTATTATTTTATCTCCCTGTTTAGCATAGAAGCTCATTGTGAGTAGTTGTTTCATTCTTTCTCTTTATGTTCTAAGCCTAGCCCAGCACCTGGTACTTTGTAGATTTGTAATAAACACATGTTGAATTGTTTGATATTTGTGGTATCCCAAAGTAGAATATGAGCTTCTCCCGATGGCAGGGTCTGATTTTTTTATTTTGTCTCAGTGTTGCTGGGGTCTAGCATAGTACTGTGCACATAGTAGAAGTTTAATAAGTGGTCGTTGAACTTAATTAACAACAAAAATCCTTTAATGAATTGGTGCCATTTTAAATTTTGTAAAAAGTAATTATTTTAGATTATCCTAATTCAGTCTTTAACTCATGTTCTTCCCACACCCAAAAATTTAATTATTTCACTTTGTGGAATAGTTGCTTGATTTTAGAGGCTTTTCTTTCATGATAACAATACTTACAAGTAAATGAATCGTTTGTTAATTGAGTTTTTAAGTATATCTTTTTCCACTTCTTTAGCAAAGGAAGAGTAATAAGAAGGTACGAGTGACAGTGAAACCGCATTTACTGTACAGAGTAAGTGATGTTCATAGCAAAATATAACAAATTCAACTTCTTAAACTTTTTTTCCCAATGTCCTAGTCTTTTATATTTGGGGGCAGGAGACTTTAAAAAATACTAGAATTAATTTTTTTCTTCTTAGCCTTTAGAGCAACAGCATGGGATTATTCCTGATCGAGATGCAGAATTCCGTCTTTTTGACCGTGTTGTAAATGTGAGAGAGAACTTTTCAGTTCCTGTGGGTCTCCGTGGCACCATCATTGGAATTAAAGGAGGTAATATTTTCATTCTGATACCAGTTATGTGTTTAAACTATAGTTATCTTGGAAATAAACATGTTTGTTTGGTTTTTTAATGCCAAAGTAGGTTGGAATGGCTTTCAATCGGATAATGGGAAAAAATCCTATTTTTAAAAGTTAATTAATATTTTCAGCTTATCCTTTTCTGAAAAAAAATTCTCCTCCTTTTCTATCTTGCCTAGTCATCTGGGGAGTGGTTAAAAGAAGGGGAAGTTGAGAAAGGGCTGCTGAGAAATTGGAGGTTTCTATTTACCACATTAAAATTATACAAGACCTCTGGCAGGTATGAATAAGTTTTCATGAGATCAGAGAAAATTGTCCTCACCTTAGTCGTTTACTTAGTCTGAAAACTTTAGTTTAAGAGACAATTGAGATGTTCCTCTATTTTTTGTTAAGGTCTCTTGATTTTTATGGAAAAATGAAATCTCTTTTTTTCCCCCATAAAAGTAAGAGAGTGGGCAAATGGGTTCTCAAAGTAGACAAAAAGGAAACATGTTAGTATTGGTTTAAAATATCTGTACCAATAAGTCAGATAATTTATATAATCTGTATGCGGGTGATTCCCATTGTGTCGATTGCCAAGTAAAAAGTAGATCTTTAGCTTTCTAGAAGAAAAACTTGTTAACTAGAATTCTAAAAGCTCCCAAATAAGAAAAACTGATATTGCAGCATACGGTTAATATTGTTCAGAGCATGGTCTTAGCCTATTACCATTCTTCTGGTTAAAACTCTTTAAATCCTTGAAACTTGAGCTATTTAATGAATGAAATACAAAATTTTTAAGGGTTTCTCGTGATATAGCTCAGGAGAATATGTGAAAAAATATTAATAAAAGTGAAATCAACTGACTTTTTTTTAATGATTCTCTTTTATACAGCTAGTAGAGAAGCAGATGTGCTTTTTGAAGTATTATTTGATGAAGAATTTCATGGAGGTTTAAGGATAAGGTTTGTCTTTCCTAATGATGATGATTCCATTATATGAGTATCACCTAAATTTAAATTCATTTCTGCTTTTCATTTTAAATTAGTTTTGTACTGCTACAAGAAAAACTGAAAAGTATTTCTTTAATTTGGGTTCTTTCTATTGATTAATGAGAAACAGTATTAAAATTGGGATTTTTTCCCCCCATAATCCCATTAGTAGTGCTTGCTTATTTCCTCACTTAAAAATCGTGGTCCTCAGTTGCAGTCACAAGTGTTTACTACAGGGGATGACTGCCATTATTATAACGGCTTTATACCAGTGCTATCCTTGTTGGGAGTTTTGCCTCCTAATTATTTTTTCTCTGCAATACAACCAGCAGTTTCTTATTTCATATCTGTCATCAGCCATCCCCCAGTTTCCTGGACCATATGGTTTTTAGCCATGCCTAAGTGTTCCTTGGAAGCATGTACATACATACATACATACATATATATATATATATATACACACACGCACACACACACACAAAACTTAAAAAAATTTATTTCTGATCTAGGAGTGATTCCACTCTAGAAGCTTTTCTTTATGTCTAGACACATAGGCATACTCTTAGAATCGAGAGAGTATGAATACATGAAGCTTTTTCTCATCTTGCTCTAGTGCCTTTTCCTTTCTAGCTACCCCACATTAATTACCTTGTATTTATTTTTTAGTTAATCTGTTTATATTTATTCTGCATATACTTAGAGATGTGTATGTTGTCTCATAACAAACTGTAGACTCCTTGAGTTTCATGCTTTCTATTTATTTGTATCCCTAGTACCTAATACTCCCTGGTGCACACTATTGGTATTTAATAAAATGCTTGTTGATTAGTTAATAGGTACATGGTAGAAGCAGCTTTGGCCCATATTCATCAACTAAAAGCTATTTCCTTTTGAAGGCTGTCATCCTAGTCTAAATATATATAAATCATCAACAGAGATAGCTAGGTTCCAAGGGTTAGATCTCAATCCGTCCCTTTGCCTTATCATTGTTGCTAGAACAAATCATTGTAGCAAAAAGCTGTGTCAGCTCCTAGATGGAAGCTCATCTAAGACTGATTTCTTGAGAACTCATTACCCTCAGTGTTCTGATTATTATTGCCCCTTTAATACCACGTTTTAGATCTTGCGCCTTCTGGGAAGCATTCTCATGACTTTGGGCTGTGGAACATGTACGTAGTTGAAAATCCTTGTGGGGCACTCCATTCATTACTCTGTATTTGGTTACAGGAAATGGATAGGAATTGGAAAGCCATTCTAAATTGGTTAAAACACTTAAGAAAATAAAATAGGATTAATTTGACTAAAGATTAGACTAAGTAAGCTTGTGCCTGAAAATGTGTCCTATGAAGCTTTCTTTTCCTTCACCTCCAAGGTATCTTCCCATCTCCATCCTAGCCAGAGATATGTACTCAGACACAGGCCAGCCATCCTCATTCTTCTCTGAACAGAAGAGATAAAATGCTTTTTTGATGGGAACATTGGCCTAGGAAGAAGGAAACTAACTCAGAACATGGGGGAAAGGAACCTGGCCACCAAGAGCAGAATTCCTCTAGGAAATAAGAGTATGAGCCTTTTTTGCTCTGTTACACTCATAGGCACAACTCTGAAAATATCTCCCCCACAAATTGAGAAAACACCCCCATCAGACTTGATAGCCACTGTAATAATATGTATAAGCCCTTTTGAAAAGAAAGAATAGTTCCATCTGTGGGCATGAATGGCCATTCAGAAATATACCTTTTGGTATATGAGATGATTCTACTACTATGGGAGTGTGAGCAGTAGATTTGACAAGTGAGTCACAGAATCTCAGAGTTGATAAGGAATCCCAGGGTCATCTAATCCAACATACTAATGAACAAGACACCCTTTTACATCCTGCCTGATAAATGGTCACCCAGAATTTGTTTGAAGTTCTTCAGCAAGAGCAAAGCTGTTATTTCCCAATGCAATCCATTCCAGCTTTGGATAACTCTGATTGCTGGAAAACTTTTCATCAATACTGAATCTGCCTCTCTGTAATGTATTCTGTATCCTAATAATGATCTCTAGTCCTTTCACATCTACGTGTAGTGCCAGTTCATCCCCTTATTCTGACTTCACTTCCCATCCCTTCACAGGTAAAACTATGATTGAACAGGTCAGCTATTCACTACCTTCTACCCATGATTCCTTTTGCTTTCTGTCCAGTCTGCACTCATACCTTGCTAAAGCTTAATTCCACCATCTGCCTTGTCTTATTCTACTCCTGTGGTGCTGAATGCTGCTGAAAGAAGCTGCTTATAAATGTTAAACAAAATCTTAGCTGGGCCCTTGCTGCTGCATGGTGATCTTCTCCTAACAGGGCTCACCAAGAAGCTGTTTGAAACCTCTTCACTGAAGCACCTGATATTACTCCTTCATTCCTTCCAGGGGTGGTTACCCACTGTGAGTTCTTCCTCCCCTATCTTAGAACTCCTCTGTATTGATACTCATTTATTTCTTCTTGGCTCCAGTCTCTGAGGAAGAGGCAATTCTTCTCCTTACCTTATACTATTCATCCCATGCTCTCTGATGTCTTATAGGAGCTTCCTCATTCCCATAGATTAATCTCTCTCTTCTTTCTTCAGTCTCTTGGCTTCTTTACTCTGCCTGTGTCTCCCTCATCCTTAAAACAGTTTTCTCCTGGATCCTGTTTTCTTTTTTTCTCTACACCTTATCTCTTGATGATTCCACCAGCTCCTATGGGTTCAATTATTGTCACAAAGGTGACTCTCACATTTTAATATACAATCCTAATCCTTCCTGAGTTCCAGTTCAATATTACCAACTGCCAACTGAACATTTCCTCTTGAATGTACAATTGGATTTTAAACTTAATATGTAAAAAATAAAACTCATTATCTTTCTTTCCTAAAATTGTACCTCCCTCAGACTTAGCCATTTCCAAATAATAATAGCTAATAGCTAACATGTAACAGATAAACACTTTGTGCTAAGCACTTTACAAATATTATGTCATTTCATCCTCAAAATAACTGAAGCAAACAGGTTAAATGACATAGTTGGTAAGTTTCTGAATTTCAATTTGAACTCATCTTCCTTACTCCAGGCCCAGCGTTCTATCCACTAAGCTGCCTAGCTGCCCAGTAACATCTTACTAGTTGTATGTCATTTCAGAGAATCCCAGGTTAAGGCTTCCTGCCTATGTTTTCATTTAAGGAGGATTTTCCTACTGCCACTCAAATGGTCTGTCCCAAACATGACCCTAATCTCTAATTCAGCATCATGTTCAGTAATTTCTCCCTGGAAAGCTATCCCCTAGACTACTAATAGGCAAGACCTCCTCATAATCTTTGAGGGATGCCCAGCTTGAATTTAGTTCCCAATTTTGTACATCGGTCCGAAGATTCTCCTGGTATTAGGCCTAGTTTCTTGCATGGGAGATCTAGTCTTCGTCACTCCCCAGGATATATATGGATTTCAAGAAGGATATTAAATTTAGGTTTTAGGAGAGAAGCAAGGGTATTTGCTGAAATTGTTTCCATTTCCTCCACCCCTTCCTTTCCTATTCCTTCATCCATTTACTTGTACCAGATAGTTGGCTAACAGGCTGAAGAGACCAGCAGACAATATAAATTTTCTGTCTTTCAAATCTTGTCAATTCTACCTCCACTACCTCTCTAGCATCTTTCAGAGATGCTGCCACTCTGCCACTACCCTCATTCAGGTTCTCATTATTTCATATCTGGACTATTACTTCTGAGTCATCTCCCTGCTTCTAGAATCTTCTTTCTCTAATTTGCCTTCATCACAATTGCCCAAAAAAAATCCAGCACAAGTTATGACCATTTAACTCAAAAATCATCAGTGACTTCTTATTACTGCTATGATTTTAAACTCGTCAACCTGACATTATCTTTTCCCTCCCCCCAAAAAAATAAATAAAATCATTCTCAATCGAGTCAATCCACTTTTCCAGACTTATTTACTTTCCTTTATGTCTTCTGTATTTCAGACAATATGAATTCGACCTTCTCTCTTTCATCTCTGTGCCTTTATTTATCTTGTCTATTATACCTGCAATGCATACCTTTCACTCCTCTACTTCTTAGAATCCTCTTTTTGTTCAGGCTTCAGCACAGGTTTTCCAGTTGTTTGTGTCTCTCCAGTGTGTGTGTGTGTGTGTGTGTGGTGTGTGTGTCTGTGTGTGTGTAGCTATATAGATATATCTTCCCTTTGCCATTAGAATAAAAAGTGCGTATGTATAGAGATTTTTTCATTTTTGCCTTTTAAGCTCCAGAAGCATCTAGCATAATGTTTTTCCTTATATAAGATATTTAACAAGTATTTACTGAATCCAATTTAATTGTTTAAATGAATTGAATCCATTATCATCCCATCTACCCCAAGTAGCAGATATTGTCACCATCCTTTTTCTTTTGGATATTTGTAGGCTCTGACAGGCAAACTAGAAAATCATTTTTCCTTTAAGAATAGTATTGTGTATTCTACCTGGAAGTTTCATGAAGTTATATACAAAATACAAGTTTGTTCCCAGCTGTAAATTTGGTCAGTTTGGACTGCCACTAATTTAGAATGAAGGATACCTATAATGATAAATTCTCAGTCTGTAATTATAACAGAATTTTAATGAACTCTTCTGAATATAACAGCAAGATAAGTAGTATTTTACTCTTATCACCCTAAAAAAAAGCAAGTAGTGTCTCAAAGAAAATTTGACTTACATGACGAAAGAGATCCACACTCATCAAATTTGCATACAGTGTAAACTTTGGCAGAGCTGTGGGGGCGGGGAAGGGGAGTGGCCACCACATCCAGCAGTAGAATCATGATATGAGACTATCTCACCAGACTTACATGATGACCAAAAGCTAAGAAAATAAAATGTATTAGAGATAATTAGAGTCCTAAACTTGTACTCATAAAATCATGTTTGAAAGGTTGGGCAAGAATGTTATTTAGCAGTTTGTATAAAAATGATCTGGAGGTTTTAATGTTTGAAAGCTTAATATGAATCAACAATACACAGGAAGTAGCCAGAAAAATAAAAGCAATTCAGTTTTAACGTGTACATTAAGAAAGTCACAGTTACTAAACTAAAGGAGAGTGATAAGACTACCACATTGCCCTTGATGAGGCCTTCAAGTCACCAGGCCTAGATAGTCTACCACAAAACTGAAAGAAAATGGCCGCGTAAAGGCTAAAACACTGCAGACTGGCAACTTTCTTGATTTTTATAGGAGAGAGCAAAATCTACCTAATGAATGCCAGTGAACTTAGATTCCTGGCAAAATTTTTGAACATATTAATATGTTAGTATATGTAAAGGGATAGCGAAAATCTTTGAAAAAGAAACAGTGATCGGAGAATGCCATTGTGGTTTCATGAAGAATGAGTCGTGTGTGCCAAACTAAAGTCATTTCCATTTTCTATAGGATTACTAGGCTAGTGGATCCAGGGAATGCTGTAGATACAGTTTACCTAAATTTTAGCAAAGTATTTGACAAAATCTCTCCTATTCTTGTGGAATGTATGGAGAAATGTGGGCTAGCCAGAACTGCACTAGATTGCCCCAAATTATTTTTTTTAATTTAGCTAAAATCTTGTATGTTGTTTCCTTCTGGTTCCTTTTTAATTTTAGGTGCTCACCTGCAAGAGGTTATCGACTGCCAACAAGTGCCTTAATTAACCTTTCTCATGGTAATCGCTCAGAGACTGGAAATCAGAAGTTGACAGCCATAGTGAAACCACAACCCGCTGTGAATCCGTGCACTTCAAGTTCATCTGGTTCATTTGTTGCAGCTTCTCAGAAAGCGCACTTAGGCCCCGACAGTTGTCGATCACTTCTGACTCCTTCTCAAGTAAGACACACACATACCTATCTTCAGTTATACTCTATTAATGTTTTGTTTTGCTTTGTTTTGTTTTTCAAATCAGTCCAGAATTTTCTGACTGTAATGCCGCATCTGCCTCTTTCCTCCAGTTGTGTTAACAGATGAAAGGACACAGGCACAAACTGCATTTATTTTAGAAAGACTTGATCCAGTTCTTCTCAGGGTGAAAATAGCACTTGAGGAATGTTTCTACTTAAGCTTATGGAAGATTAGTGAATAGTGCAGTAACATTGACGGTATTCTCCCTTAATTTACAGAATTCCAATGTTAGAGGACAAAATCATTCAATCTAGAAACAAGTTTAAAGACTTCCATAAAATTTATCTCTTTGTGTTTTATTTTTTACATTATGGTATCATATTGTTTAGAAAAATTATACAGCCCTGGGTGCACAAAGCTGCACACAATGACACACATTCAAAAATGTCATCATAGATTCTTCTCACCTTTTTATACACGTTGCTCGCACACCCTAGGGAACATTCAAACCTCATACAAGCTTCTGCAGATGACTAAAATTTGTCTCTCTCCTACTAAAAGGAAACAGAGCTGCATGTCATTCAGCGTTAGCGATTTTCCCATTGCCCTTCTGAAATTAATGGGAAATATTTTAAACTTTGTAGTTCTGTGTGTCTAATCTGGTTTTCCCACGTGGGACCATTAGCTTTCGTCTCTCTTCGGTAGCAGCAGACCACATCATTAATAACGTAAGTGATTTTCAAATGAACGTAATTGGTCAGGAAAGCACTAAATAAAACAGTGCGTATGTACCAGCACAAATTCTTTGCCATTTCTGGGAAAACCTCTCAAAACTAATTCCTTGCCAGCAGTAAGTCAGCAGCATCACTTTGAATTCTGATAGTGTTTTGCCTATTGATGTAACAGAAGCATCACTGAATTGAGAATACAGAGGCCTAGCCTGCATTAGCCCTGCTCCTCTACTTAATAGCCACCTGACTTTTGGCAAATCACTTATCATAACTGAACTTAAGTTGCCTCTTTTCTAAAATGGGAATAATAATGAATGAATGAATGAATAATTTTAAAAGCATTTATTAAGCTCTTACTATGTGCCAACCTCTGGAGATTCAAATAGAAAAGTCAAGACAGTCCTGCTTTTGAGGAGCTCCACTATCTAATTAGTGGAGACGATATAAAAGAAAATTCAGCGGCAGGAAAGATGGAAAGGTCCAAAAATACCGCCAGTGCAGTGGGAAGGATGGCAAGGCCCCGAGAGGTCCTTTGGTTGCATGGGGAGTTAAGACTGCAGTGCTCCAAGACTACAGGGCAAAGTAGCACAACAGATGGCAAGTCCTGGAGTGTCTTGGGAGGCAGTGGAAAGGCAGATGCGAGGGCCTGGTGGTCCTCCATTTCATCACGAGGAATATGAGCAGGCAGCCTAAGAAGGCAGGATGAAATGCTGACCCCAGTAGGAATGCCACAAGCTATCCCGATGGATTCAGCCCCCCCACTTTATAGGATAGTTACACAGCTCTGAACACTATCAAGTACAGTGTGTTATTATTAATTGTTATTTATTATGATGAGCTGTAACAAAAGCCCATTTATAAAGAATATTAAATTAAGCATATATGAAATGCCTAGTATGTGTCATGCACTGTCTTAGGCAACTGGCATACAAATAAAAAAAAAACCATAGTTGCCCTCAAGAAGCTTGCATTCTGTCAGCGGTTATGGTGTGTACACATATAAGTATAACCCTAGAGGTTAATAAATACAAGTCGACAAATATTTATTTAGCACTTATAGTTTGTCAAGCACTGGGCTAAATGTTGGGATACAAAGAAATGCAAAAATAGACTCTGTCCTCAAGAATCTCACAATTTAATGAGGGAGACAACATGTAGACAACTATGTAAAATAAGATACATACAGAATAAGTTTGAGGTTATCTCAGAGGGAAGGCGCTAGCATTAAGTGGGACCAGGAAAGGCCTCTTGTAGAAAATGGAATTTTAGGTGGGATTTGAAGGAAGCCAAGGTGGTTTTCAAGGTCTGAGGGACAGCCAGTGAAAATGCACAGTTGGGAGATGGAATGTCTTTTGAAAGTAATAGCAAGGACTCCAATTTCACTGGATCATACTTGGAGGGGAGTAAAGCATAGGAAGATTGGAAAGACAGCAAGGAGCCAAATTATGAAAGACCTTAAAAGACCAACAGGAGTTTGTATTTGATCCTCCAGTGACAAGAAGTGACTGGAGTTTGAGTGGGGGTTGGGGGCAAGGGGTGACACGGTCAGACCTATGCTTTAGAAAGATCACTTGGATTGCCGAATGGAAGATGTTCTGGAGTTAAAAGAGAAAGGAGACCAACCAGAAGTCTATTGCATGAGGTAATGAAGGCTTACACTAGGGTAATGGTAGTGTCTGAGGAGAGAAGGGAGCACATACACATGTTGCAAAGGTAAAATCTGTGGGCCTTGGCAGCAGATTGGATATGGGGCATGAGAGAAAATGAGAAATCGAAATTGACACCTCAGTTGTGAATATGGAACCCTGGGAGGGTGGTGGTACCCTGGATGGTAATGGGGAAGAGGCAGGAGGGAAAGATAATGAGTTCAGTTTAGGACATGGTGAATTTTAA
Organism: Phalanger gymnotis; assembly: GCA_028646595.1. Classification (NCBI taxonomy): domain Eukaryota; kingdom Metazoa; phylum Chordata; class Mammalia; order Diprotodontia; family Phalangeridae; genus Phalanger; species Phalanger gymnotis. The sequence continues at coordinate 41,082,496 of CM053626.1, forward strand.
GATGTTTGTAGGACGTCCAGTTTGAGATGTCCAATTGAAGAAACAAGACTGGAGGTCAGGAGAGTAGTTAGAGTTAGATAAATAGATCTGAGAATCATCTTCATAGAGATGATAATTGGAACCATGGGAGCTGAAGAGATCACCAAGTGAAATAGTATGAGGGAAAAGAGAAGAGGGGACTCAAGAGAGCCTCAAGGGATGCCCACAGCTGGCTGAATGTAGTATACAGGAAGGATTATTAAGAAGGAGTCGTCAGCCAGGAGAGAGTTGTGTCATGAAAAACTAGGGAAAAGAGAATATCTGTAAGAAGGTGATGATCGACAATGTCATAAGCTGAAGAGAGGTCAAGAGGTATGAGGACTGAGAAGAGCACCGAGAACTTTGGAGAGAACAGTTTGAGTGGAGTTTAAGTGGAAGAGAAGGGGCAGCTAGGAGGTACAGTGAGGAGTCAGGAGGACCTGAGTTCAAATCTGGCCTGAGACACTTGACACACTTACTAGCTGTGTGACCTTGGGCAAGTCACTTAACCCCAATTGCCCTGCCTTCCCCCCTGAAAAAAAAAAACACACAAAAAATAGAAAAGGAAGAGAGCTAGACGATGATACTTCCCAGGGACAGACGGATCAATCAGGTGAGGGGGATTTGAGAACAGGGGAGATGTGGCCATGTTTAGAATCAAAAAAGAAGGAACCAGTAGACATTGAAAGGTAAAAGATGATCAAAGGAACAATTTGTTAGAAAAGAAAGAGTGGAACGGACTGCTCGTCAGTCATGCCATGATGTATTAAACACCGACTGTATGCCAAGCACTGGGCATAATGTGAAAGGTATATGTGAAGAGGTTTGCCTCGTCAAGAAGGGCTCTCTTTGTATGTGACACCAGGGTAAAGGGGTAGGTAGTGGAGGAAGGCGTCTGAGAGATGGGAGACGAGGAGAAAAGAGGGACATTAATTCAGCAAATGACCTCAATTCATTGAACTGCGAGGCAAGAGGGGGAGGTTTGAAGGACAGAGGACAGAGGTTTGGAGAATCCAACGGCGAGGGGGAGAGTGAGTGTTTTAGAGAAGTATAAAAGGACATAGGGTAAATTCTTTGGAGTCAAGCAGTAGTAGCAGAGGGAATCCATAAAGGACTCACGTAGAAGGCATGGCGTGAGCTGAGCTTCAAAGGAAGTAGGGGATTCTAAGAGTTGGAGCGGAAGTGCATCCTAACTTCAAGGGAGAGAGAACCTGTACAGAGACATTAAGATGGAATGTCTAGTGTATCAAAAAGCAAAAAAGCCAGTTTGGCTGGACCATAGGGTACATAGTGAAGGAGATATGTATAATAAGCCTGAAAAAAGATAGATTGGAGAGTGGAGCTAAGTTATAAAGGGCTTTTAAAATGCTAAACAGAGGAATTTGTATTTGACCCTAGAAGAAAAAGGGAGCCACCAGAGTTTATTGAAAAGGGGGGAGCTACATTATCGATATGGGCTTTAGAAATACTACTTTTGCAGCTAGGTAGAGGATGGGGCAAGAAATTTGAAGCAAAGAGAACAAATAGGTGTCAGTATTCAAGGTGAAAGGTGATGAACTCTTTTTATTATTATTTAATTTTTTTCCCAATTGCTTATAAAAAGGATTTTTTTATTTTATTTTACCAGAACACAAATACAAAATAAAAAAAGAAACAAAAACCTATCATAAACTTAAATATAAAGTAAGAAAGAAAAAAAAAGCATGTCCTGTGCATAGTAGAACATAGGAAAGGATTCAAAATATGTAACAAATTTTCATTTCTAAAAAGCTTGTATGATAAATAATATACCTTGTGTTGAGGATTGTCCATCTTTTCTTCCTTGTGTTTTCTTTTGTTCTCTGCTGTGCACTTTTTAACTTTGTTCTTTTTTTTCCCTCCCCACTCCCCCCAGAAGGCTACAATATAATTTAGATATGTTTCTTGATATATACATACACATACAGATACATACATCCACTTATATATATATACATGCGTATATAAACATATACTTTCCCAAACATACTCTACTCCCGCTCTTTTATTTTTTATATTTGTACACATCTTTTGTTTCCTATTCTTCTTGCCTTCTCTACTTTACTTCTACCCGCTACATCGCCTTCCTATTACTTGCCTACCCCACCTCCATCAACCACCCTGCCCTCCTATTACATGTCTTCCCCCCTCTAAGGATCCCTCCCCTATCCTCCCATTCCTATCCTCCACCAACTTCCTGCCCTCCTGATACTTGCCTTCCCCCCCTCCAAAGATCCCTTCCCTATCCTCTCGTTCCCATTGATCTGAACTCCCTTTACCTATTCCCTCGTTCTCCCCTCTAAAAACCCCTCCCTTGTCCTAATCCCTCCCTTGTCTTCTCCCCCTCACTATACCCCGACCCTCTTATTTCTTCTAAATTTAGAAGACTTTTGTACTCTTCTAAATGTATATATATTGTTCCCTCTTAAACCCATTCCCTGTGAAAGTAGGTTACCAGAACTACCAGCCCTTCTCCCCCATCTAAATCCTCTGTATCCTTTCTTCTTGTACCTCTTTTGTATAAAATAGTTACTGTTTTTAGCTGTTTCTAAATGGTTCTACTTTTTAAATTCATATCATTGTCAGGTTTATCCCCTTCTTTCTTATGAGCTCAACAATTATTAATAAGGATGTTAGACATAACATTTTATGTTATATAAAAGGTAAGCAGTCTGTTCTTACGAATCCATTGGTCAGTCTTTGCTATGTACCTTATATGTCTCTTGGTTCTTTTATGTCCAATCTTCTATTAAGTTGAAGATTCTTTTTAACAAAGTCTTGAGAGTCTGAGGGTTTGTCAAATGTCCATTTTTTTTTCATTCAAAATAATACTGAAATTTGCAGGGTATGATATTTTTGGCCGGAGCCCCAGGTCTTTTGCTCTTCGATATATTGTGTTCCAAGACCTGCAGTCCTTTAGTGTCTCTGCTGCTAGGTCTTGTGTAGTTCTGATTGTGGTGCCACCATATTTAAATTGTTTTAATCTTGATGCTTTTAATATTTTATCCTTGAGCTGGGGGCTCCGGAATTTGACTGTGATGTTCCTATGAGTTGTCTTCGTACGATCTCTTTTAAGTGGTGTGCGATGGATTTTTTCTATTTCTGCTTCCCTGTTCTAATGCTTCAGGACATTTTCTTTAATTAGTTCTTGTATTATTGTATCAAGATTCTTTTTTTGATTATGACTTTCAATTAGTCCGATTATTTTTATATTGTCTCTTCATCTATTCTCCAAATCTGCTGTTTTTCTTATGTTTCACTTTCTCTTCTGTTTTCTCATTATTCATGTTTTGTTTAATTATTTCTTGATCTCTTATAATTTCACTGGCTTCACTTTGCCCAATTCTAATTTTCAAGGTGTCATTTTCCTGCCTGAGATTCTGGGTCTCCTTCGCTGACTGGTTGACCTTCCTTTCATAACTTTCTTGTTTTTCTTGGATTTTTTTTTATTAGTTTTTCCTCCATCTCTGTCATTTGATTTTTAAAGTCTTTTTTAAGATCTTCTATAAATTCTTTTTGGGCAAGTGACCATTTGACATTGCTCTTTGGGGGTTTCTTTACTTCAATGTCCTCCTCTGAAGATGAACCCCGGTCATCTCTATTCCCATAATAGGTCTCTATGGTTGGATTCTTTCTCCTTTACCTGTGCATTTGTGTGTGTGTGTGTGTGTGTGTGTGTGTGTGTGTGTGTGTGGTAATGACTTGATTTCTGTTATAATACCTCTAGCCCTGGGGTATTGGAAATGGTGCCTCTTGCCCCAAATCTTCAGTTCTCTCCTCTACCCTGGAACCAAAGCCAAACCTCCTGTAAGTGCCCACAGCCAGGGGCTTTATGCCCCACAGCTTAGGCACTCACCGGGCTTTTGCTGGTTCCTTCTTGCCCCCGCTGCTCTTCAGAGCGCAGCTGGGTCTGGAGTTCCTCCTCAGTAGAGGTTCCCGCTCAAAGGCACAACTCCCCTCACCATCCCTGGGTGAAAAGTTCGGGTGGCTGGAGCTGAGGGCAGCCTCTCAAACCAACTACCCCTGGGGCTTGCTACTAGTTATTTGAGGGGCTTGCCACTTGTTGTTGAAACAGAACCTAGCCTGGAGGTGTTTATTCCTCATAGGGACCAAACCTGGTCCTGGGGTTTTTCTTCAGATCTTCTCAAACTGTCTAAGGAAGATCCTGGTTGTGCCCCTATTTTTCTTTGTCTCCACCCACACTTTGTTCATCCTAAAGTGCTATTTTAATTCTTTCCTAGGGGAAAATCTTGAGAGCTTGGAATTTTCTGACCTACTCCGCCATCTTCCCAGAATCCTCTCCTAAAAACAATTTTTAACATTTTTTTTAAATTTTGGGTTCCAAATTCTCACCCTCCCTCCCCTCCCTGAGACAGTAAGCATGTTATATCAAATTATATGTGTGTAGTTATG
>CM053626.1:41087044-41104908 GCA_028646595.1 Phalanger gymnotis
TAGGCACACCTCCATAGTGGAGGAGGCGCTGCAAAAAGGGAATGCTGATTTAATTTATACTCTTAATGAAAAGATTCCCACCCACCTCTATCCTTTCTCACCATTGGCTGGGAGGCGGGCTTACGGTCCCTTCAGGTTTTCCCTATCCTGAACTCAACTGCAAGGGGGGGGGGGGGGGAAGGGGGGGGGCACCTGAAAGTCTAGGAGAAGAAATGGTGGGGGGAGACCTTCCTGGAGCAGAGAACAGATAGCTCACAGGCAGTCCATTATCTTCCTATTTGGTGCTAACATCTGAGAGAGGGGGAAGGGCATGCCCACAGCTCCAGGCCCTGACCTTCCAGAGTCACCACAAGGCCAAATCCCAAGCCTCTCCTACTCCCTCAGACATTCCCTATTTCAGAAATATGAGAAGAGTGCAACCCCTGTATTTTACCCTGTGAAGTCTTCACAGTTATCCATCCCATTCAATAGTGACTATGAGTATAGAAAAGAGGATGGATGTGTGAAATGTATAGTGGAGGTAGAAATAGCCAGATTGGATATATATACTGAGGGAGAATGAATAGGCAAGAATAACATTGAGTTATTGGGTGAATGGGAGGTGCCCTCAAAGCAAATAGGGCAATTCTAAAGGAATTCTAAAGGAATTTCAAATATTGTTTTTGAATTGTAAATAAATCTTTTGTTCATAGTATTTGATTTAAAGTGGAGCAATGGCTAATGATTTTTTTGAAAGTTAATTCTACCCAATTAAGGTTCTTACAAGAATTAAATTCTCTCATTTTAATTAAATATACTTTACCAAGGTAACTAAAAATATATAAAATATGAACAGAGAAAATCAAATGGATAGATTTTGATTTTTTGTTTCTAGTTTAGGATTAAAGATAACATTTCAAAATCAAATTAATTCCAGTTTACCACAGAAAGGATTAATTTTATGCAGCAGTCAGAAAAACTTAGTTAATAATTTGTAATTTGTGTGGATAGTGACTTCAAGATTATAAACCATCTCCAAAAGGAAAATTAGTTGAAAGAAATCAGTTATCAAGTATAGAATTCCAATACATAGAGAATGTAGATAAAGAATGTGTAACTAAAGTATGTCCATTTCATCAGAGTGACTCATTACAGATTAGCAGGTGAATGTCCAAGTAATCATTTTTAATCTTCCATATGGTAACTAGCCTTTAAATCTATCAGGTTCTAAAAACTATAGACATCATAGACCAAATCTAAGCCAAAATTTGGAGGGAATGAGTTAATATCTTAATGTGCGGGTGGATTTGAAATAACTTTTAAGATCTTCAGTTGGATTTGTAATACTTAGTGTAAAATCTTGGAAAGACCAGTTGTTTATAATAAATAGGACTAGTGTTCATGTAGTATTTTAAAGTTTGCAAAACTCTTCATAGACATTTTAATTTAGTCCTCAGCAGCCTCGCAAGGTAGATGCTGTTGTTATCCCCATTTTACAAATAAAGAAACTGATGCTGAGAGAGGGATTTGCCCCATGTCACACAGCCAGTTGTATTTGAAACAGAATTTGAACCCAGGTTTTCTGACTCCAATTCTAGTACTTTTATCTATACCAAGCAATCACTTTTCTTATATATTGTTAAACCTGAAAGTTGGTTAAAGGAGGCAAACAGAGCTAGGTGATAGAAAAATTCAAATTATTTATTTAGTTATTCATTCATTCCCCTTAAGCATAGTGGACAGACATGATCATGGATTGAGCCAGACAGAATCTGACTGACTTGTACAGAGGAATGAACAGGTTTTTATACTTTTTTAGAACCATCACAATTCAGCATGTTACTCAATTTTATGATCCCCATGTATGGTTAACCAAAAGACCCTTAATGGAATAGCTTTGTAAAGACAGGAGAGTGTTGACAAAGGTCAGTTAAAGTATATACCCGTAGAATATTAAGCAAGGTAGTCTCTCTCAGGATTACAGTCTCATCCCTTAATGGTTAACAAGGGAAAGAATGTTCTTGGGTCAGCTGGATCTGGCCTTGTTGACAGAGAAAAGACATTCTGAGTTTACTCAGAGAACAGAGACTGTTAGGATCAGGCTTTTCTTCTGGTTAATCAGTTCAGGCTCTGAGTCTTATTGAAATTACAAAAATGATATAAAGTGGTATAAAATGTTCCACAATATACAACCATAGTTGGCTTTCATAAATGAGGCTTATTCTAGAAGCATAATTTCAGGAACCACTACACTTTATTTCAAAGGGAAGAAACTGAAAGATAACAGCTAATGAAAGTTACCTAGTGTGTGGGATGAAAGACCCCCACCAATTAAAAAGTTAATTATAATAAGGAGCCATCTCAGGGTGGGAACAGAAATAAATTTTATTCAATTCTCGAGAATAGGGCATCCTCTGCCAGAACAGATCTAGCAAGGGACGTGCTTTACAAAAGGCAAAGCACCAATAATCATACCTAACTCAAGAGATTTCCTGCCCTGCTCTGACCCTTCTCACCATTGGCTGGGAAGCAGGCTTACAATCTGAGCACGAAAGCTAGACAAAGAACCGGGAAATCAAGGCACATAAACTCCAATTCTCATTCCCTTCATTAATGATTACAACTGAGGTGACATCTACAAATCTAAAGAAGGAGAATAGGATAAGGGGCAGGGGAGACCCTCTCCATTCTTTTACAGTACTTTTACAGTAAAGGAAAGCAGGTCACAGTGACCGTATTCTTACTGAGCAAATCTTTAAACCAGAACATGAAAAAGAACAAAAAGTTTCAGGGTAAACTTTCCCAGAGGCCGAGCCATCAGACTCTCATGGCCTCAGAATTTTCCCGCTTCCCTGTTTCCCTATTTCTTGATTTTTAAACATTTCTTAGTATATATATATATGTATGTATATATATATATATACACACACACACACACACACACACACACACATGTCTTCCCTGTGAAGTCTTCATATTTTATTTACCTCACACACCTAGATAGCCCTTTTACAGATTTGTAAAGTTTTTCTTATTCGCCTCTGTTACGCTTATATGTGGGTTATGCTTTGTTTCCTTAAATGTTTTATGTTTTGCCTTTGTCAGGTACCTACTAAAGATGATGATGAATTTTGCAATATTTGGCAATCTTTACAAGGATCAGGAAAGCCTCAACATTTTCAGCAGAATTCACAGGAGAAGGTTAGTAGGTAATGAATACTGTATGAAAAAAAATTGAAGAAAAACCAAAGGAAAAAATGTTTTGAAGAACTACTACTATTTTGATAAATGCTACATAGATTATGCTATTGTTATAATATAATTATATATAATATAATATTAACATATAATTATAAATAATTTCTTAGAAAAAAGTTACTCCTTTCATCTTTAACATGCAGATTTTTTAGACTTATTTTTAATATATTTTAGTTTCTCACCAATTACATATTAAAACAATTTTTTAACTTTTTTTTTTAGTTTTGAGTTCTAAATTCTATCTCTGCCCCCACCTCCAGTCCCCTCTTCCCTCCCTGATAAGCAATCAGATACAGGTTATATATGTGCAGTCATGTAAAACATTTCCATGTTAGTCATTTTATACAAGAAGATTCAAGTAAGAAAAAAGAATGAAAGAAAGAAAGTGAAAAATAACATGTTTCAGTCTGTATTCAGACAGCATCAGTTGTTTCTCTGGAGATGGATCAGATCATTAGTACTTCGGGATTATCCTGGATCAGTGTATTGCTGAGAATAGTTAAGTCATTCACAGTTCTTCATCATATACTATTGCTGTTACTGTGTACAATGTTCTCCTGGTTCTGCTTACTTCACTTTGTATCAGTTCATGTACGTCTTTCCAGGTTTTTCTGAAATCATCCTTCTTGTCATTTCTTATGGGACAGTAATGTTCCATCACAATCATATACTGCAGCTTGTTTAGCCATTCCCCAGTTAATGGGCATCCCTTCGATTTCTAATTCTTTGCCACCACTAAAAGAGTTGGTTTAAATATTTTTGGATTTATAGGTCCTTTTCCTTTTTGGTTTTTTTTTTTTTTTTATCTCTTTAGGATACAGCCCTAGTAGTGGAATTAAGACATGTTTTTTGAACAGAAAAGAAAAATAACTTTTAATCCAGCTTCAACCTTAACTATTTCAACATTACTTACTTGAAATTGTTATGACTTTTAGCACTTAATATTAGTAGTACAGCAGTACTCTTTAACTTATAAACATATATTTAAATTGCTTTATGTTCAGTATTGTACATCTTAGCAAATATATTTATACAGACTGGTGAATCCATCTATATATACAAAACCTTAGTTTTGCCTTGGTAAACTCTTAATGCTCCAGAGCAGAGGTGGAGAACCTGTGGCCTCGAGGCCCTCTAGGTCCTCAAGTGCAGCCCTTTGACTGAATCCAAACTTCACAGAACAATCTGCTCTAGAGCAGGGCTGTCCAAAATGCAGCCCGCCCTTGGGTTTTAATTTTCATGACCAAAAAAATAAAATAATAATTTGCATGGAATGTATATTAAATTTTTTAATTACATCACAAATAATCTCAATGTTAATTTTCTTTGGTGTTTTTAAGCAGTATTAGGGATGGAACATATTTTCATTCGATCTGTGGGATGCGTTCTGTCTGTACGTTGCAGACTAGTCAGTATGCACCTACCTTTATACTTTTGTGTTGTCACTTTGTTGTTTTGTGTTTGCTTTCGCGTTGTGCCTTTGCCTGTCATATTGATGACGCACATTCCCCCACTTTCTGTTAGTGTACTGTATTTTTTATTCTGGGTGTGGCCCTCGAATAATTATTTTATTTTAATGCAGCCCTAAGACAACCTAAGGTTGGACAGCCCTGCTCTGGAGCATTAAAGAGAGCTTGAAGGGAAGTTCAGGAAAACAGAGCTTCTTGAATAGTTGCAGTGATATACAGTTGAGTACTTGACCAGGGATAATAGGAGGGAAAGACAGAAAGATGAGTTTTATTGCTTTTTTAAAAGACAAATGATTAATCATAACCCTTCCATACTGTAGTAGGTGGCTTTGGTCAGTCAGTCAACACTTAACAGAGTATGTTGTAATGGGGATTCTTTTAATACTTGGGTTGGACTAAATAGCTGCTAAAGTCCCTTCCTACTGTCAAAGTCCTTGATTCTGAGACCAGTTTAGCAGTTAAGCCTCTCAGAAAAAGCCAAGAGATTGAGAAAATGGCCAAGAAGATTCTTAATTCAATGAAGAGATACTATGAGGTAAGACATTCTTAGAGTAAAACTCCTGAAAAATAAAACATAACAATAGCTATAATTAGAATCCCAAAAATGTACAAGAGATGGCCACAAAACCAGAACAAAAACTACGAAGGAATAGCACTCCCTTTACCACCAGACCTGTTAGGTTTAAATCAGCTAACATTAACATGCATTCTCTCTGTACTTGTTACTCTTGGGTATATCTGTTTGTGAGAAAGTGCTTCCTGAGTTTTACTTTTAATATTTTATTTTTATTTTTCTTGGGGGAGGGGGGAGTTGGAGTATAAGGAGAGAATATTCCATTGTAAATCTTCTTACTATTCTGTTTCATTAAATACCTTTACATTTAAATAATTTTATCCTCTGAGTGGCTGTGGAAAGGGGTAAACAAGTCAGTGGGGATTTGTGATCCAAAGAGTACCTTGAACCTGAGATAATCATCTTATAGGGATAGGTAGGGGTGACCTAGGATTCTGCCCTGTGAATTGCAGGGATAGCCCTTGGGGACAATCTGTGGAGGGGCTGTGGGAAGATGGACACACCAATATATCATAATTGTTGTTGAAGCTATGAATTGATCCAATTGGTCCAATTCTGGAAAAAAATTTGGAATTAAGGAAGGTAGCCGAGCTGTTCATACCTTTCGATTGAGTAATCCCACTGCTGGTCATGTATCCCAATAGAAAAAAATAAAGGTTATTTTCCACTATAAGGTGCCTATTTCAGATCTATGGTTAGGAAAAATTCTTAAGTACACAATGAACAAGCATTTATTAAGTACCCGCCATGCTCCAGTTACTGTAATGGGTACTGGGAATACAGACAAAAATGCTCTGCTCTCTAGAAGCTTCCCTCCTAGCTAGAGAAACAATACAAATATATATGAAATGCATTAAAAAAATTACAATGCAACCTTAGAGGAAGGTGCTGATGGCTTGGTTGGGGGAGGGAAAGAGTTTATTTTTTGTACCTTCTATAAGAATTGAAAAAAAAATTCAGAGAAATGATGGAAGGACCTATGTGAATTGATAAAAGAGTAAAGTGAGCTCATCCAGAACAGTGATTACAATAATGTAAAGGATAATTTTTCTTGACCAGTCTCAGTCCTTGAGAGCTAACGATGAAGCCCGACTTCCTTCTCTCCAGAGAGCTGTGGTTAATGCTGATGTGAAATATATTAGACCCTGTCAGACACAGTCATGTGTCAGTTTCATGTAATTCTTTTTCCTAGTTGAGAGGAAGGTTAAGATGAGGAGAAATTCAATTAGAGCATTTTAAAACTCTTCAGTTATCTTATCAGAAATAAGTTAAATGGTGGTATTTTTATTAAAGTATCTGGTTAACTAATTTATGGGAATTTTAACTTTTCAGGGTTTGATTCTACCTCAAGAAGTAAACAGAGCAGCTACTACCACTCAGTATCATAAACCTGGCTTCAGTGACAGCAGCATTAAGAGTCAGCAAAGAAAATGTGACCAATATAGAAAATGTAAGTCCAGGGAAGAACTGTAATTTAGAAAAATATGCTTACTTGAAGCAGTGTTTTATTTATAAGTATCGAGTTCTGTTCTCTTGAAAGCTCCGGCCTGTGAATTGTTTCAGAATGTGATAGATGGCTGCTAATCTTTATACCTTTTTTGTTGCTGATATTAATATTTGATTAATTCTCAGATACTAATAATAGCTCACCTTTTTTATAGCACCTTTTCTTTAACGAAAGTACTTTCCTCACAAACACCTCATATTACAGAGATATCTTTAAAGTCGATTACTTTAGAAATTTATTTTTAAAATTTTCATTTGGTATTACTGGGAAAATGAACAGGCTCTCATTTTATCTATTTTTAATACAAATAATAGCTAGCATTGACATACTGCTTTAAGGTTTGCAGAGCACTTTATAAATATCTCACAGATGAGGAAACTGAGGCAACAGAAATTTAGTGACTTTCCCAGGGTCTTAGTAAGTATTGAAGGCCAGATTTTAACTGAGGCCTTCCTATCTCCAGGCTCAGTGCTCTCTCTACTGCCACCTCACTGCCAGGGAGTGAGCATTAGATGATTCTCTGCACCAGTAACTTCATCATTTTTCACCTGTTTGTGTGTGTGTTCGTGTAAAAGTGGTCATTTTAAGTTTTCCAAAAGCAACTTTCAATACTGTTAAGTGACAGACTGCTCACTAACTGACCACTATGCACAAGACACTCACTCGGGGTAACATGTAGATGAAGACACAGACCTTGACATCTCACACACACACACGCGCGCACACACACACACACACACACACACACACACACATACACTCTCACTCTTGATAATAAGAGCAGGGAGGGGTAAAAGAGCACTCTTAAAAGGATTTTACATTTGACCGGAAATGCATTCTTCATGTTCTCTTGTTAATTGTATTTTTAATATAAATATCCTCACTTTTTTGTCTGGGATACTAATTAGTGTCCCCGATGCTCTGCCCCACTTGTTCTTACCACCCTTGTCAAGTTCCCTCTCATCTTGTAGGCTCAGTCTCTTCCTCTGTAGGGAAGTCTGTACCAGCTGCCCCAAGGCTGCTGTGCATCCATCAAGACATTGACAGTTGGGCTAACACATTTGAAAACGATGGGATTCTTACTCTTATCATCTTCGATTGGTCATTGTTCCTCTGGCTTTTTTTTCTCTTGGTTTCCTAAGTTCTGCATTTCTCTAGACTTGGGCCTCTTTGTGCACTGAGACTGTCCTCCCCTGGGCATTTTGCTGGGTTGACCCTTCTGGTCACATCCTGTATGCCTTCAGTCCCATCTTGTATGCCTTCCATCCTTCCTACTTTCCCTGACCCTTCTGCAACTTCTTTTCTCCTCCCCAACATGTGTTTTGTCAACAACTTTCTAGCTCAGCCAACTTCATCTACACCTCTATCCAGCTCTAATGTGTATTTACCAGATTAACAAGGCTGAAGGTTTTTTTTTTCTCTCTTTAATCAAACTTCTGTTTTTATTTCTAGTCAAAGAAGATTGTAAAATTTCCAAGAATGAATGTCAGTCGCAAAAGACAGCAAATAAACAGGTAAATTAAATTTTGATAAGCTTTTGTATGGCAAGTTTTTATTTTTTTTTGTACACTGATGACTAATCAACTTTCTACATAGACCCTCTTGGGGACTTTTGAGTTCTGTAGCCCTTTTTTAATTTTCATCACCAAGGCCCTGCAGAAAATTGAGAAGTTGTCAGTCAGTTTAAGTATTTATTGTTAAGCTCTAAACTATGTTCCAAGCGCTGTGCTAAGGGTGAGGGATACAAAGACAAAATAAAGTCCCTGCCCTGAAGGAGCATACATTCTAAGAGAAACATACAAAATAGATATAGAATAGGTGGGGATAATTTGAAAGAGGAAGGCGTCATCTGGAAGTTCCCTGGGGATTTATGTTACCAGCGGGTGGAGGGGATGGGGTGCAGAACAGGAGGAAGATTTAGAGGCGAATGAAATACAGACTTTTTTTTAGCTTAGAACCTTTTTATACTTACTTTATTCCCTTGCTTTCAAATCAACAAATACTTAATAAGTGTCTGCTCTGTATTGGGCATTGTGCTAGGTACTGGGGATACTAATGTCATAAAGGAAATAATCCCATGAAGAGAATTTACATTTTAAGAGGAGACAATAGGGACATATGTAATATATACAGAATAAACATAAAGAGAATAAATATCAAGAAGTTTGAGAGGAAAGGCATGAGCAGCTGAGGGGAAGAAAGACTTTGTGTGAAGATGCGCCTGAGCAAGGAGATTGGATGAGGCAGAGGGGAGAGTAGAGTGAGTGCATGCCAGCTTTGGGGGTGACCAGTGCCCAGGCAAAGGTGGAGGTGGCGCATTGTGTGTGATAGAGCTCAGAGGCCAGTTTGGCCAGATGGAAGAGTGCTGGGAGGAAACTTGTCCTGTGAGTCAAGCCTAAGTCATTAACTCGGACAATCCTTTAAAGCTGTGTTATATTTTGTTTGAAGAAAGAGATCAAGAGGTCAGGTTTGTGTTTGCTCATCCGCAGACTTTTGGAGGAACCCCCAAATGCAATGTGAAGCTTTTGAGGAGAAATGAAAGTCCCGGTGTTTCGGAAGTCCAGAAGGTTGTAACTGAGGATCCAAATACAGTTGGGAAGGTAAGAGAAAGTTTTTCTGATTTCTCTTCCCAAAATTTTAAGTAGTGAGATTATGACTGGATAAAAATAAATGGCTGTAATTGAATATTGGCTGTTAGACCCACCTGTTACCATAGTTTTCATCGACATATTCAAATCATGTTCGTTCCCTTAGACTGACCCTGGAATTGAGAATTTCCTAATGTCCTTGAAAATCTCCAAGGAGGGCGACGAGCCGACAGAGGGTGAAGAACATTTGTCGCCACAGTCGTTTGCTATGGTTAGTTTTGTTCAAAGTGTCTCCATTTTGTTTCTCTAACGTTGATAAACCCGGGTTCAAGTCAAGCCTTCGCTCCAATGCTGGCCGGTGACTTCAGTCATTCGTCAGCACCCCAGGACGCTCTTTAAAGTTCAATGTGACACAGCGGTCCTAGATGCTCTTTGATCGAAGCAGGTTCCTCACTGAGAGAAGCCGCAGTTCCAGACCAGAACAAAACTTGTCGGCGTGCAGATAAACGGCTGATTTTCATCCGGAGGGGAGCGCCTAGCTTCTTGATGGACAGTGCCCTCTATCTCATGCATACTTGTGTTCTGCATTGTTAAGTGTTTCCATCTGGGCAAAACAAAGCCATGCTAGGGAACTGAGACTACCCCTTTACAGCTCTGCCCCGTACCTAGCTTTCCTTTGCTGCTGTTCATTTCCAGTCAGGGATTGGGCAGGAACGTAACTGTTTTTCACCGTAAATATTCTCATTAGAAGAAAAATAATATAATTCTCAAAAAGAAATGAAAGGCCATAGGATAATACTAATTTTTGTTATGTTTTCTTAAAGAAGGGAACACAGATGCTTAAAGAAATTCTGAAAATCGATGGCTCTGACCCTGCGGACAAGAATGAAGTAAAACAATTAGTTAATGAAGTTAATGCCTCTTCTAATAGGAAAGAGGTCTGTGGATCTTCTTCACAGCCTAGGCAAACCAAGAAGTTAGGTATGTAGAATGTATAGGTTCTGTACTAATCACCGGAAATAATTAAGAAAGTTCAGTCTTTTTTTTAATTGTAGTCCTAAGATCAAACTGTAGAATTTGTAACATATTGTTTACTTAATATGCTTATGGGATGTTATTGGTTATGGTATGTAATAAATATATACCAGTAAACATAGTCACATACTTAATATCCACAGATATTAAACATAAAGGTTTTTATTAATTCTATTATCCTTGGTTTAAAATCACTTCTTCCGAAATTTTTGATATCTAACTAAAATCACAGATTTTTTTCCAATTACACTTCACTTAAACTTGTCCAGAAAAATATGTATAATCCAGATATTAGGAATTCACTATTCTAATATGTTTTATAAAGACTGAAATTATAACAGTTTTTTATCATCTCAATCTAGATGCAGTTGTATTACTTAATGATATTACTTTGTAGTTTGTTGTATCATTAATGCATCACAGCAAAATTCAGGCTTCAAAATTTTGCTTAGCTTCATGTATGGGTTGTAATCTGAATCATTGGAAGAACTTCCAAATCAATAAAATCATTGATCCATTTTGAGAGAGAAAAATTAACATATGGTAGTAGTGGAGACAGCGTGGAATTAACAAACCATTTAATTTGACTGTTGGTATATTCTGAACGTGAGATATCCTTATTCCGTGAGCAGAAAGCAGAGCTGAACCAAACCAATCTTGACATTTTCACTCCCTGGCCACCTGGCCCCCAGAAACACAAATCTTGGAAAACTTAACCCTTTCATGCCTGGAACTCCCCCACCCTGTTTGTCAGTCCTGAAACAATAATTAGTTCCAGGCTGTCATTATTCCTAAAAAAGAGGGGATCGGTCTACTCCCTAGTGAGTCCATCCAATCATCTCCCCTGCAGTTTTAGCAACCAAAATATCATTCCTTAGCCGCCCCTCCTCTCCTTGAGAATGTAAACTCATTGAGGGTCTTCACCTTAGTATTTGTATTCCTAGCAGTTATCAAAGTGCTGTGTATATAGCAAGCTTCTAATAAATGCTTTTTGATGGGAGACCTGAGTTCCAATCTTATTTCTAACACTTTTTGTTTTATTTTATTGATTGTTTTTTTTTACATTATAGACATTTACCTATTTCTACTTTATGAGAGCTCTCTTGTAAGAAAATGAAAAATAACTAAATAATACAATGACCTCATCTAAAAATACATTCAGTGTTTGAGATCTATAGCCCCTTTCCACCTCTCTACTTTTCTAAAGTAACAGAGAGTCTATTTTTTCCTTCCTACCCTTCACCCCATTGAAAAAAGAAAAGAAAAACCAATTTCTTATGACAGTATGTGCATATATATGTATATAGTATGTCTTATTACACACTTGAGTCTGTCACATTTCTGTAATGTTTCCTCATCAGTCCTCAGTTGTGAATGGTCATTGTTCTTGTCAATGCAATGATCATGTTTCTTACAGGTTTCAAAGTTACTGTAGTGTTGCTGTTACTGTATAAATTGTTCTCCTGGTCCTGCTCATTTCATTAGTCATCAGTGTATAAGTCCTCCAAATGTTCGTTTTTATAATAAAGTGGGAGAAAAGATGGGACAACTTATTAAGAGACATAAGTGGGTTATATAAGTTGAAATTATATACAAATATGGGGAAAATAGGGGGATCGTTCATCAACTTTCACCTTCACTTTCATTTAAATTGGTAAAAAAAAAAAAAAGGGCAGAATACACACATAGGTTGTTGTGTTTGTCCTTCATTTTCGAAGAGAGCCATGACATCAGGAAGATGATGACATGACTTGTCGTTGACTTTGATTTGAGTGAAGGAGAGTTGTGCAAGGTCACCAGCCTCATTTTGTCCTCCAGGGCCATCTGGATCCAGTGACCTGATATTTATCAAGATGACTGGAGATGACCCAGGATGCAATGGGAGACCCTGGCCCTTTTAGGCTAAGACTTTTTCATGTACTCACTTAGAGTGAGGTAAAACCCATTCAGTGAATAGGCCTCTTTGAGAAATGAGTCAAGCGATGGCCCCTTTAATGAGAAAAAAAGAAAAAAAATCAAGCTGGGAGGGGTAGAGCCTCAGGGTTGCTGTTCCAAATAGAAGCAGTTAGCATTGACATTCACTCTAACCCAGGAGGGCCTAAAATACAGCCATTAAGTGGAGCTTGGGCAGGGACCTATTGTGGTCCAATCTGGGTTTAAGGTTTTGAGAAAGAAAGAAAGAAAAAGAAAAGAAGGAAGGGAAAGGAAAGAAAGGAAGAAAAGAGAAAGAAGGTAATCTAGCCAGTAAACCCAGGTTAAGTGGGCAGCTTCTGGCCATCAAAATTTACCTTCCTTTGGAGAGGAGAAAGAGAAGGAGAGAATGAAAGGATGAGCTGAGTTACCCAACTAGCTGGGTCCCTTTTCAGGCAGCTCAGTCTGCACTCACAGGTTGTGTTTGTCCTTTGTTTTCAAAGAGGACCGTGACATCAGGGAAATGATCTCACACACACACAGAGTTTAGTATAGAAATACCTTCAAGTCAACAAGGAGACAGATAGGAACAGGAAGAGGAAAAAGGAGAAGGAAGGAGGGTAAATTCAGGAAAGGATTAGTCATTAGCAAACAAGTCTAATACATTCTAGATCTGTAATCCTGCACCACCACTTAATCGTATGCCTGAAGCAATTCCTTAAGACTTAAGTCAAATGAGTTGCTGTATTGTTTGATACTTGGTAGAAGATAACTGTTCCTACATTTGCCAAAAAATTACGAAGCAGATATTTGGTGGTGATGTTGAACCAGTCAATCAGTAAACATTTATCAACTGCTTTTTATGTTCCAGGCATCGTGCCTACTGGATGTAAGTCATGTGTTTTATTTATAAAGTGAGTTTTTTTGTCTTGTAACCGTTAACTGCTCTATGGTCAAAAGCCCTTTCATAGCAATATAATCCTCAGTTGAGCAGTTATAAGTGCCACAGTATTTCGTTTGTTGATATGACATTCTTATTAGATATAAATACTTATTTCTTTTGGTAGCTGCTTATATGAATAAGCCTCATAATCCAGGAGATTGTCATAGTGCTCAAGCGATAGACAATTTAGGCCGACCTGTCCTCAATCAGCAGCCTTCTTTGTCCACACCAGTATCGGAGCTTTCTCGACTTTGTTCTCTTGTTGGAATGCCACAACCAGATTTCACCTTTCTCAGAACACCACAGGTAAAATATTACTTTATCATTATCACAATTTAATAGAATTTAGGCAGGGGGAGCTTTCGCTAGAGAAAATAACATGAGACTCAAAGAGGTAGTTTATGAGCAGCAGCCAGATATAGCAAAAACATAGACGTTGTTGGGCCTTTGCTAGCATTTCCAGAAACATGATTATTCAAATCTTCAATCTAATTTAAAAGGAAAATACAATAGATGGAATAGAAGGAGGATTTTGTTCCCAATTTAAGTAAATACTTTGTGGCCTTGGAATTAAAAGTCAAAGTTGAAGTGGTAGTATTATACAGACCTAAATCACTTCTTGGACTTGGTAAGTATGGAGACCCCAGGCCTACAGCACCCAGCCTTTTTTACCAGCTTGAATAATAATACAGTTTCTTGAGAGGTGGGTACTTTGAACTCACTCTAGGTAAGAGTAGGATGGATATTACACCCCCAAGATACTTTGTGATCTTAAATGAGGTTCCCACTGGTCCAAAGCCCAGAAATGACCCTTTGGTGAATTGCATCTGCAGGCACCATTCCTGGCCCTTCAATATCCCTCCCACTTTACCCTGACTTAGGAGGTTTCTAATACTTATAGCACCACTCTAATTATATCTTCCTTCCCCTCAGAATATAGAAGGTTGAAAAATATTCAGTCCTGAGCACCAAGGTCTTATTAGTAAATCTTATCTCTACTTACCCTCATGTGCACTTGCACTTGGGAGAGTAAGATTAAAGACTGTAAAGCAGAGCGCATGTGCTTTTTAAAAAGGGAAATGCAGGGATTGTATCACAAAGGAATATTCCTACTTTTTCATGGCATGTATTTGCCCACATTCTTTGTTCTTGTTCTTATCTTCATTCTTTTGACCTTATATGTATGATTTTTCTCTTTCTATTCCTGCCTGGCTTTGTAGAACATTTCTTCCATCTCTTAGAAGGTCTCTTATTCACTGCATTGCTGGCCATTCTTTTGCCTAAATAGTATGTTAAAAGCTTTCTACTTTGTTTCTTTCCTACATCAGCAGATTCATTTTTTTGCATAAAGGGTAATTATAAAGAAATCATGTTTCTTGTTCAAGGCCTAGAACATACTGAAGAGAAATCTCAGTAACAATGTCCTGACAGATTCTGTAGACATAATAACCTTGCCCGTCATTATTAGCTAGGCCTGCTCCCTTTTTAGTCATTATTTAAGCCCATCTTGAATTCTGTTCCAGGATTTCTAGCACAAATAGTACACATTTACAACCTTGCCCACTGCATCATCATTTTTTAGAGCAGCTAAATGTTAAAAATATAAGTGCCAAAAGTCAGGTGTGAAAGTAAGTAAGCATCCCTCACAGCTACATTTTCTAAATTGTGTAATTTGTTTATTCTCATTGTTTCTGCTACTTAAATGTTGGTGTCACACACACACACACACACACACATATGTGTGCGCATGCGCATTACTAGTTTTGTCCACTATCAAACTAGACTACTACTTTGCTTTTAAGCTGTATTTGTATAGAAGCACTAAAATGCCAGTGGAAAAGAGGACCATGAGCTTATCTTGACATTCCAAAAAGAATGTTAGAATCTTTATTTTTATTTTTGCTTTATTCCACTTATTCAAGTGTTTTAATCTTTTAAGTTACCAGAATACCACATCCTATATTGAAACATCTCATTAAATACAGATAATTTCAGATTATATTCAGTGCTTTCTAGAATTGATCATACATAGTGAATGCTGAAGGACATAGAATAAATGAGAATTTGAAATGATGGAGTTAATCAAGAAAACCTTCCTGGATGAGAGGGAACTTTGAGCAACCTTGAACTGTTTAGATTGTCACCAACATATTAAATTAATGGAGGCAATATATCCTAGTGACCAGAGGGTTGATCTCAGAGTCAGAAAGACCTGGGTTTGAAGTCTTACCTCTGACAAGTATAGCCTCTGTACCCATGAGGAAGGCATTTCATCATCAATGCACCGAAGTACCTCTAAGATTCTGAGTCACAGCCACCTTGACAGTCTGTCAGGGTGAAGGGATTTTCCACCTGAGAATGCCCCATTCCCCCTAAATGCTGGTTTGCTTTTTTTGCTTAACTGAGTGATTGGACCTCATTCTATGAGAAATACTAATAGTATTTTAAATGTCAACATAATGTATCTTGGCGTCCAATTCATGCCCAAAATCAATAGGGCAAAAGGCTGGTCAACAGTAAAGGGCAATTATATTGGTAAATTAAAATATGTTTCTTTGAAGCCTTTATCCATTTTGGTTACAGTGCATTCTGCTAAAGTTTCCAGGCTGCTCTGCATAGGCAGAGTTTTTGATGATTCCTTCCAAAGGGCTTCCTATGCAAGGACAGGGAATGTAGAGCAGTAGAAAGGGCATGAAAGTTAGAGTGGCAGACTGACCTAAACTCAAATCGTGGCTCTACCATTAACTACCTGCATGACCTTGGGCAAGCCACTTGTCCTCTCTGAATCTCCATTTCCTCATCTGAAAGATGAGTGCATTATATTAGATGACCACTGAAATCCCTTCAGGTTCTTAATCTGTGCTGTGTCCAAACATCTTCAGAGATTGAGAGAATAGTTCCAAAATTTTCACTAGGCTTGCTACTGAGTATCTTTTGTCCAACTGTTTTTTGAAAACTATCACCTTTTAATACTGACTTTTTTACTTCCACTTCCAAAATATATAATCTTCAGTAAAATTTCTTCATTTAGATGAGTCTCTCTATTATTGGTAGTTGCTAGCATAGTCTTATGGGTATATATTTTATCTTTCGTAGACCCTGACAGTTTGTCAGGTAAAATTATCTAATGGCTTACTGATACATGGACCACAGTGTGCCTCTGAAAATGAAGCCAAGGAAAAAGCCGCTTTTTTTGCTTTACAACACCTGGTAATATCAATGCTTGACTATTAATTTTTTATTATTTTGTTTACAACATAGTTGCATTTTCTTACAATCTTTTTTATACTTTCATAGAGCACTGTAGGAATGAATTTTCCTTTACCTCCACCAATGTTTCCAAATTATCCACCTGCTGTACCCACCGGAGCCATTCCTCCAGTATTTGCCCAACCTACTGGTGAGATATAAAATTTTCATAAATATTTTTAAACGGAATTTTGATTTTTGGAACTGTTTACTAAGTTCTAATGTATGTATGCTTATCACACAAAATAATTTGATATTTAAGATTTCATGAATTCATTGTTTTCTCATTAAGATAGGTATTATCCATTTAGGCTGAAATTTTTTAGCAATTATATTCTTTTTTAAATTTGGAAGCTATTTTTTACATAGAGTATCGTTTGAATAATATTTTAATGTAAAATGTTCTAGGTCTTTTAATAATGCATACTGAGTATAAAGTATACTTATCTTATTTGACTGTTCATTTCCAAAGTATAAAAACCAAAGTACAAAAAGTATGTGTTCAACTTTTAAATCCTATAATCACATATTTGTGGGAAACGCAAAATTCTTCCTAAAAATTTCACTTTAAGATAGTTTAAAAACTATGAAAAGTAATAGCTGTCCCTGTTTCTTAATTAATAATTATATTTTACAGCGTGATATTTCTAATCTTTTCATGCCCATTAATTGTTAAAATCTTCCAACGAATTTTGAGACTGTAATTGGAATGATGCTAATCACAAGATAATAAACAAAAATAAAATGAATGGTTTGGTAATATTTTGTAGATTTGTATTTTCCTGTGAGCAAGCTTTAGATTTGACAGGACTGGGCAGTATCTTTTACTTGAAAACCATATATTTAGAAAAATTAGGTAAAGCTAGTTGATCTGCATGCTAGATCAAAATAACATAACATATATTTTAAACTTAGAGCTACCATCAGCCAAGTTAATTTGTAGATAAGCATCAAGGTCTAGTTTTCTAGATTTGCAGTTTGTTTATATTTTAAAACTTCTACTCAGTTCAATTGAATTGGACCATATGCACATATACAGCATAAAGGTTGTCATGTTTATTACCAAATTGTGTTTTAATAAAATGCTAAAAAGAAATTCCTCTATTGATCTTAAGATTTCCAAATTACTTGAATCTTGATCAAGCTGTATTTTTTTTATTTTAATTTTTTTTATTATTTAATATATTTAGTTTTCAGCGTTGATTTTCACAGGACTTTGAATTACAAATTTTCTCCCCATTTCTACCCTCCCCCCCACTCCAAGATGGCGTATATTCTGGTTGTCCTGTTCTCCAGTCAGCCCTCCCTTCTGTCACCCCACTCCCCTCCCATCCCCTTTTCCCTTCCTTTC
>CM053626.1:41105408-41129847 GCA_028646595.1 Phalanger gymnotis
TAGATGTTTAAAAACAAAAACAAAAAAGTTTTTGCGTGCAACTAGAAAATAAGACACACAGGCAATGGGGTATAGAAATTTATCTTGCCCTACAAGAAAGAAAGGGAAAAGGAGATGGGAGGGGAGTGGGGTGACAGAAGGGAGGGCTGACTGGGGAACAGGACAACCAGAATATATGCCATCTTGGAGTGGGGGGGAGGGTAGAAATGGGGAGAAAATTTGTAATTCAAACTCCTGTGAAAATCAACACTGAAAACTAAATATATTAAATAATAAAAAAATAATAATAATATAAAAGGGACCTTGAGGTCCCACACAAGCACTAATAGTAACAAGGCAAGAAGCATGTGTTAAATATCTGTTCTGTGTCAAAGATTTTATCTTGGACAATTTTAATTTCACCCCATGCAAAGAACAAAAAAAACCCAAAATAGATGCCAAACCTATTGTTATGCTTACTATGTGCCAAGTGCCAAAGATAAAAAGGCACAAATATGGCATCTGATCTCAATGGGCTTGTTGAGGGAGAAATGAACCCAGGGATGTAGAAATCTCAAACCAAAGTTCCCAGGGCAAGGCTGCCTGGAATGAATTCGTGGACCCAAGCATTTTTAAGTAAAGGAGGCAATAATCTATTATGCTTTATGTAAGTAAAGCAGGCAAGAGTTCTTAGGGAACTTGTAACCATACAGGGCTACAGGGAAAGTTTAAGTACAAGATTTAGGGATGAACCCTGTCAATTAGGTGTTTTGGGGTGGGATTATGGAGTGGTTTAGGCGTGATTAATGGGTGGTCAGTTCTTAAAGGAACATGCACTTTTTGTGTCTACTGCATAGGTATCTTACCCAGAGTTCAACAGGAAATAGCTAAAGTGGGGGGCTACCTGTGGGTGTGGCATTTTTTAACATATAAAACCTAATTTTATTTATTTAGCTGTAACAAAGACAAAAAGATTCTCATCTTCAGTATTTTAAGGAACTCATCTCAGACTCTCTAAATCTTCAGAGGAATCTAAGAGGGGAATAGCTTTTGAGGCCAATTTGTCACAACAGACTGGAATTAAAAAATCCATTTTTCAGACTAAAGTGAACTGCGAAAATAGCAAAAGCTTGTCAGAAGCTCCCAGTTTATGTTAATGGAGGTCCGTGGGACATGGTAGAATAGTTAATTAGGCTACTCATAGAAGGAGGAATAAGCTAATAAGGCTTTGATATTCCCTATGGGTAGTTACCTGATTGATCCAGAGTACAAAAGAGCAGAGACAAGCCTCTGAGACCTCTTAATCTCCTCTTCTCAAGGAGCAAGTGCTGCTATACAGATATGTACACACATGTGTATGTGTACATACGTATATGCGTATATGGCATATTCCTGGTTGCACATCTTCCCACATCCTATTCTTTTCCATACCCCTGCACCATGTGGGCCTCCTGTCTTACGGAAGATGAATACTGTGAGAGGAGGACTTATAGGCCTAGATGACTGCAACTGGGCATGGGATTCTTGAGTCAATGAGCTACAACTATCCTCTTGGGTAAATTCAGCCACTTGTGTTAATAAAGACTGTAAGCTTCTGCTGGTGGTGATCCATATGGCCTCAGTATAAGTCTGTCTGAAGAAAGAACTGGTTTAGGTCATTTTTGCAGAAGGGAAAAAGATGTTTTTTCTCCTGCCGCTCCACTGTGGAAAGATAGAAAGTTCCCTCCTTCAGTAATATGCGGAATCTAATCTCAGCATAAGTAATCTTCAATGATCCACATCTGCATCCTCAAACTGTCCAGTGACGGTTGGTGTGGTATCTATCTCCATCCCATCTTCGTAATCCCTAATTGAGTCTTCTGTCCTTACTCCAGCCATGTTACATTGGCTGCTCACAGACTGAGCAAGCATTCATTCCAATCGCTCCAGAGTAGCTTGTCCTTCTGCAGTTAAATGAGACAATCCTTCTTCCTAGGTGTAAAACGTAGGAATATCCCCCTGTCCTTGTTCGTGTGCTTCCACATCATATTCTTCTCCATCATAATCATCTGAATCTTCATCCTCAGCATCTGGCTGTAAAGCTTGACATCCACCCATTGCAGCAAACGACGCTTCCAATGCTGACTTGTCGCTCGGTACAAACCTGAACTCAGCAATTGATTCAGTGTCTTCGTCACTGTCCTCATCTTCTTCCCCTTCTGCCATTGGAGTTTCTTTTAGTTCTTTTGGTTCTTCCTCTCCAAATCAAGCACTGACCATACCATATGAGTACTCTTGTGGATGGGCATTTAGGTCCTTGGAGACAGCATGTAAACTAATGGTGGGATAGTCTAGCGAAAATCCTATTCCAGAGCCATCTAACCAGGACAGGCGGCTCTCGGCCACGTAGAGGGTGCCGGTGCCCAGGCCCTTGCTGTCCAGCACCGCTTCGGTTGGGCTGCTGCTGCCGAAGCCCGTCTTCTGGGCTGGGCGGAGGGAAGCTCTTCAGGAAACTCATCCCCTCGGCGGTGGCAGTGGCCGCCCAGCGGACAAGGGGTGGGTGTGGGTTTTGCTGTGAAAAGTCACTAAGTCCCCAAAAGTTCATGGCTGACTGGGAATATCCAGGTGGATTCCATCACATGTCTTGTTAGACAAGATTAATGGAAGAGAGTATACATTTGACTATGTCTAGGATATATGTTAGACTCAGTTTGTCATCCGGAAATCAATCTACAGTTGAGCATAGCTGTTTACTGAGGAAGAAGCAGAGATAATTTTGGGGCACGCTGCCCTTTAGCTAGAGAGAGAGACTGCTAGGGCCAATTCTTTGAAGCTAGGGAGAGATGTGATGTTAGAACTGGAGTTCAGGCACAGGCACCCAAGCAGAGGCTAAGGAGAAATGTGATGTTAGAATTAGGGTCCAAGCACAAGCATCCTATCAGGCTCACATTCTAGTGGGGAAGATAACCTAAGACAACTATGTACATACAGATATATTCAATGTAAATGGGAGGTAATCTTCCCTTTCAGAGGGAAGGTACCTGGGAGCGAGCCGGGGATAAAAAAGACCTTTTGAATAAGGTGGAATTTTAGCTGAGACTTGAAGGAAGCTAGAGAAGCTGGAAGCTGGAGGAGGTGAGGAGGGAGAGCATTCTAGGCATGGGTAACAGCCAGTGAAAATGCCCAGATTTGGGAGGTAGAGGGTCTTTTTCAAGGAGCACTAAGGAGACCAGGGTCACTGTATTGTGAAGGGCTTTAAATCGCAAGCAGAGGATTTTCTGTTTGATCCTGGAAGTAGTAGGGAGGCCCTGGAGTTGATAATCCTTTCAGATAAGGAAACTTTCTCTACCAAAGCAAATCAACACTTGTTTTTACAGCTTAGTCTTGGAGAATCTTAGAGACATTAAGAAACTTGTACAGAGTCGCAGAGTCAACATGTCAGAGACTACAGTTGAACTTTGGTTTTGCTGACTCAAGGGTAACTCTTTACGTGACCACATTATACATCTTCCCTTCTTGAAGCTGATATGCTGAGTGTCTTCCTGGTGATTCTCTTCCTTCCCAAATAAAAATACAAAATCCTCCAGATTTATATTGTTCTCTCTAAGGTTGAAGGTCCAGCTAAAATGGAATTTTCTACTTGGGTTTGCTAAAGAGTCAGACACCTTCTGATGACCACCTTCCACCTAACTTCCCTAGGTACTCATATAGGCCTTCGGAAATATAGTGATACTCTAAAATTTGGGGGATTCTCTTTGAAAACTGATTTGGGATTTTCTAGGGAGTCAAGATCCAATATTTCCTGTCAGATTTATACATTCTATTCCATATGACTTATGCTAGCAATAGAGGGCAAGGTCCAAGTTTGTTCCTCCATATCATGGCTTGGTCCTTTTCTATTTCTCCAGCTCCAGGACCACATGCCTGCCCTATTTGTCTCCAAAATGCAGGTTCCAGGAACTTGAGATTATCTAGAAAATTCTCCCTCCCTTCTCTAGAAATCTAGTTCTAGGAACTCTTGTCAGTCTTATTGCCTTTGGCTGCTGTCATTTCTTAGGCCATATGGTTCCCTTCTCTCCTGGAGTCACATGTTCCAGAAACTCCTTGGTCACCTTGACACTCTCTTTATGGTTACCATTTTTGGAGTTGAGGAGTTCCCTGGAATGTTATATATGCAATAACTTTATTGAAGACATCGTTTTGGTTAATTTTTTAAGTTGAATCTTTAGAGACCTCTTGGTAAACCATTATATCAACAGCAAAAGAAATCATTTTGTTACTTCTTTGCTTATGCTTTTCTCATCGAGTTCTTTTTCTGATCTTATTACTATAGCTAGCATTTCTAGAACCATACCAAATAATAGTGATGACAATATTCTTGCTTTACCTTGATCTTGTTGGAAAGGCATCTAGCATTTCTTGATTACACTAAATATTTGGGTGTTAACCTATCTAGATAAAGGAGCCCTTTATACAAAAAACAAACCAAAAACTAAAAACTAAAAAAGCAACGAATGATAAAGTGATTTTGAAGGACATAAAGTTCCCTATTTCCAGGGCTAATTCTCCTATGAGTCCATAGATTTCACTCTTCTCTGCTGTCAGGAGTCAGCATTTCTGCTTTCTGCTTTGGATGCTTCTCCCTTTAGACTGTGTGCCATAATTTATCAAGTGCCTACTGTATGCAAAGAATTGTCCTAGTATCTGCTGATAGACATAAATGGAACAGTCTCAGCACTCAAAGAATTTATCTTGCTAGTGGGATTGGGAATGGAGGGGTAGGATACAAATGTACATGCATAAGTAAACGCAAAGTTACACAAAGTAATTTCCAGAGGGAGACAGAACTAACAATAGGTGGGGGAAGATGAGGAAAGATCTTGTATGAAACAGAATCTGCTTTTTTCCCCTGGGAGCTAGAGATTCTAAGGGGCAGAGATGAAGGGGAGTGCCTTCAATACATGGAGGGACAATCTGTGCAGAGGCACGTAGGTGAGAGATGGAATGTAATATACAGAAAACAGCTCATCTGATTAGTATGGAGAGCACCAGAAGTGGAATATGAAATAAGACCAAGAAAGTTAGTTGGGAGCCAGATTGTAGAGAGATTCCAAAGCTAAACAGAGGCTTTTATTTTAGAAGTTATAGGTAGCTACAGAATTTTTTTGAGTGAAAGGGGTAGATCTATGTTTTTAGATTCATAATTCAATATGGAAATTGATTCATAATTTAATATAAAAATCTCCCATGATGAGACTATATGGTAGGTGTGCAATCTTAGTGGGAAAAGTGATCGTGGATTAAAGTATCAATTAAAAAAGATTTCACCAATTTGTGGTTCTCAGGGAGTCCTCTTGGTAAGATAGTTAATTGTTGTACTGATACATCTTTTCTCAGTTTTTTCCTCAACCTCTTTTAGGGGTCATACCCCTAAAAATATATAATTTTTAAAAAGAAGAAATATGATGTATTAGATAGAGTGTGACTCTTGGAATAAAAAAGATCTGAATTAAAATCCTGATTCTGACAAAAACCGGCCAACTCAGTTGATTGCTTGGTTAGTTAGTGTTGGACAACTAAGCCCCAGAGTAGCACCTCCCAGGTGACTAGCACTGCTTCTAGTTTGACCCTTGCAGTCCTTGTCCAGGTGAGCAAACTCTGGGGAGGAAGTGTGCCCAGCTGAAGCATCAAGGCATCCCAAGGGAGAGACTGCAGGTAGCATGTGCCGTGCAGGTCAAACCATCACCATCACCTCAACCACTACTTCCCCTTGGCTCTGAGTGGGGATTGCCCATATGCCCAAGAGCTCTGGAAATAGTGGAGACCCTCAGCCCATTGGTCTAGCTTCTAGCTTGGCTCTTGAAGCCAGAGGAGGAGTGAGCCTTGTGGAAATGTGACCCAGCAACTGCCTTCAAAGCTGCTGTACCACCGACCTTATCAGTAGCTTTGACTCAGAAGAGAAAATTCTTACCTCTAAAGTCACTGGCATTGTCAAATTGTTCAATGACAGAAACAGATCAAAGCTTTATCATTGAAAATGACATAAAGAAGGTGCATTATCATCTGGTTTATTGATGAGCCCCAAGACCCACTGGAGCTTTCCATCTGACTTGCCATTGAAACCTCCCATTCATATCCTCTCCCATTAGAATGTGAGTTCCTTGAGAGGAGGGACTGTCTTATTTTTCTATTTGTATCTTCAGTGCCTAGCACAATGCTTTGCGTATAGTGAGCGCTTTATAGATACTATTTCGTTTTACTCATTTATCTATTTATTGCTCATGTATTGTTTTATGTAACTCTTAAGGATGGTAAATTATAATTGAATTGCCAAAATGGTAGGTCCGGACCAAAGTAATACTAGTAATGAGGGGTGGGGTGAGGGAGGCAGAAGGCAGAAGTGGAGACTTGAGGGAAAAAAAAAAAGAAAGTTTAAAAAAGATTTTGTGGGAGTGATAAGGAATCAGTGAGGGAGGAATAAAAGGATTACCTTGCTGTACTGAGGAGCCAGTTGAAGTTAGAGAACACGGATATATAATGTATACAGTCACTGTGATTGTGAGACTCACTTCCATTCCATTTATCAGCAGATGAGTAGAAGTGGAAGAGGTGGATGGTGGGAGTAATTAAAAGCTAAAATTTGGGAAGGAATGAGTGGCAATAGGAGAAGAGAAAGGGTTGATCAACAGTGTCAAAGACTAGAAAGAGGTCAAGTAGTTTGAGTAAATGCCCTTGGATTTGGCAATTGAGAGGTCATTGGTGACCCTGAAGATAGAAGTTTCGGTCAAGTGGTAGGGAAGCCAGATGTTGAGAGGTGAGGAAATCAAACCTGTGAGAAGGTGAAGAGATAGGATGATTGGCAGGATAAAGTGAAGGCTTTTGTTTATTTACTTTTTCTTTTTAAGTTCAAGTTTACCCTCCTTACAGATAATGCTTACTCTTGGTTTTGGATAAATTCTTACTATTTTAAGAAAGGTTCCATTGATTCCTATGTTTTCTAGTGTTTTTAATAGGAATGGATGTTGTATTTTGTCAAAAGCTTTTCTGCATCTATTGATATAGTCATATGATTTTTGTTTTTTTATTGATATGATCAATTATACTTATAGTTTTCCTAATATTGAACCAGCCTTGCATTCTTGCATTCCTGGTATAAATCCCACCTAGTCACAGTGTATGATCTTTGGGATATATTGCTGCAATCTGCTTGCTACTATTTTTAATTTTTTTTTTTGCATTGATATTCATTAAGGAAATCGGTCTATGCAAGGGTGGGGAAGTGATTTGTTCTGTGAAGTTTAGATTCAGTTAAAGGACTGCACTTGAGGACCACAAGTGGCCTTGAGGCCATGGGTTCCCCACCCCTGGATAGTTTTCTTTCTGTTTTTCTTTCCCAGTTTAGGCATCCAAACCCATTTGTGTCATAAAAGGAATTTGGTAGGACTCCTTCTTTACCTATTTTTTTCAAATAGTTTATATAGTATTGGGGTTACTTTTTCTTTAAATGTTTGGTAGAATTTACTTGTAAATACATCTGGTGGTCCTGGGGATTTTTTCTTAGGGAGCTCATTGGTAGCTTGTCCAACTTTTTCCCCCTGAGATAGAGTTATTTAAGCATTCCATTTTTTCTTCTGTTAACTTGGACAGTTTATAGTTTGGTAATTTTTCACCCATTTCACTTAGATTGTTTGGTTTACTGGTGTAAAAATGGAAAAGATAACTCTTACTAATTGCTTTTCATCCTTTTAATCTTTGATACTGGTAATTTACTTTTTCTTTCTTTTTTGTAATCAGATTAACCAATGATTTATCTACTTTATTGTTTTTCCCTCACAAAACCAGCTCCTAGTTTTACTTATTAGTTTTTTTTAACGTTCTATTTTATTAATCTCTTCTTTGATTTTTAGGATTTTCGTTTTGGTGTTTAGTTGGTGGTTTTAAATTTGTTCTGTTTTCCAGTTTTTTAAAAAAACGTTTTATGCCCAATTCATTGATCTGCTATTTCTCTCTTTTATTGATGTACGCATTTAGATATAAATTTTCCATGAAGGTTTTTAGAGTATAGCAACTGGATGCACCCCTCCCTATGCATATGGAACCTTGAGGCACGCTAGTCCAGGAACAAAGTTGTTCTGTGGGTCTGCATCAATTGAAAAAGAGTAGCTCATAAGTCTCCATTGATGTTTGTTTCTAAACAGAGGATGCAATTGATTTAAAGCGCAGGTACTTAATGAAATGGCATTGTAAATTAGACTAGTAACAAAACATTCTACCCATAAACCTGGGGCACACACTCCCACAAATGCAGAATGATCATGTCTAGGGAACATTAAAGTCGGAGACATCCACATTCACAACCTATTTTGCCAAGAAGCATGAGAGGGAATCTGTATGCCGGTGACCATGTGGAGTCATGGCATACGAATGGAGGGGCCCTTCTTACTCCTGATGTTGCTGGGTTGCCTTTGTTTCCTGGAGTTATCATCACCTAGCTCCTGGTAAGTCTGTTTCTTGCTGACATTTATAATGCCTCAAAGTGAATTTTAGAACCACAGAAGTAATTAAAAGCTGGGATATGGCAGTTGCTCAGCCTAAGACTACTTGGGAGGATGTTAGAAAAGATGTGACCTCCTGGGGTGGCAGTCTGGCCTGATTGAATTGTAGATACCTCTGGGTCAACAAACAGCAAGACTGAGGGAGGCCTTAAATTCACCTCACAGACGGTGTAGGGGTTGGGTGGCTAATCAGGGGAAGATTGGCATGCTGACTAAACAAAATCGCAGGCTGTGTCTGTGTGCAAGAAGGCACATGATGGAGAGTGTGGCTGCAGAAGGTGGGAGTCCTGCTGGTTGTGGTCACTGGCAGGAGAGTGGAGTACATGGCAGAAGGGCAAATGGACACAGCTGCTTGAGGGACTGCATGGAGCAAGAGTGTTTTGTGGTGGCAGTGGTGCTGGGACTCTGATCACAACTCAAGGGCAGAGAGGAGTACCTGAGGTCACTTATAGACCAAGGTGTGAGCCAGAGGAGCAGTGACTACACCTGGCCTTGGATTATAGAACACTGGAAGAACCAAGAAGTCAAAGCCCCCAGAGAGAGCTCAGAAAACAATAGCATGAAAAACCTGAAGTCTGTGACATCCTCTAGAGCCCTGGAGCAGAACCCAAGAAACAGTCCATTAGAAATGAGTTAAAAACAGAAAGAACCTAACCATAGATAGCTAATTTGGTGACAAAACAGCTTCCAGTAAAGCTAAAAAACAAACAAACGTGAAATGGTCATGAGCTCAAAAATAGTTCTTGGAAGAGCTTAAAAAGGACTTTAAAAATCAAATAAAAGAGGTTGAGGAAAAATTGGGAAAAGAAATAAATAATGTAAGAAAAGTGAGAAAATTATGAAAAGAAAGGCAATTAATTGGAAAAAGAGATCCAAAAACTCAATGAAAAAAATAACTCTTTAAAACCTGAGAATTGGGTGAGGGAAGCTAATGACTTCATAAGACACCAAGAAATGATAAAACAAAGTTTAAAAAAATGAAAAAAATAGAAGAGAATGTGAAACATCTCATCAGAAAAACAACTAACCTGGAAAACAGTTTGAGGAGAAATAACATAAGAATTGTTAGACTACCTGAAAGGTATGATAAAAGATTCTAAACACTATACTTTAAGAATATTAAGGAAAACTGCCTTAAAGTTCTAGAATTAGAGGGTAAAATAGAAATTGAAACAATTCACCAATCACTGTCTGAGATTCCAAAATGGAAACTCACAGAAACAATATATCTAAGTTTCAAAGCTCTCAGATGAAAGAGAAAATATTACAAACAATTGGAAAGAAACAATTTAAATGTTGTGGAGCTATAGTCAGGATAACACAAGATTTAGAAGCTACACTGAAAGACCAAAAGGTATGAATATAATATTCCAAAAGGTAAAGGAGCTGGATTTTCAACCAAGAATAAATGGATAGGTTTATCTAGCAAAGCTGAGTGTGATATTGCAAGGGAAAAGAATGGATATTTAATGAACTAAAGGACTTTCAGGGATTCTTGAGGAAAAAAACAAAACTGAACATAAAATTTTACTTACAAGAATCAGGAGAAACATAAGAAGGTAAACATGAAAGACTAAGGGGTTTAATAAGCTTAAACTGTTTACTTCTTACATGGGAAAAATGATATTTGTAATTCTTAAGAATATTACCATTACTAGGGTAGTTCAAAAGAGTATACATAGATTGAAGTCTTTGGATTGAATTGATTATGATGGAATGATCCTAAAAAAATAAAATGGCATAGGGAGGGGTAAAATGGAGCAAATTATCTCATACAAAAGAGGCATGAATTGAAGAACTGTTATAGTAGAGGGGAGGATAGGGTGGAGGACAGGTAGTAGAAACCTTATTCTCATGAGAACTGGGCTAAAGAAGGAGTAACATCACATTTAATAGGTATAAAAGTTTTTTTAATTTATAGAGAAATAGGAAGGTAAGGGGATAGGATAAAGGAGCATATCTTACAAGGGTGTGCAGAGTAGGGAGGCTGTGGTCAGATAAATTTAATTTCTGAGAAGAGATAGAGTAAAAAGAGAGAGTGTGAAAGACAAGCAGAGAGGAAAACTAAGAAAGAGGGAAATATATAACTAGTAATTATAACTTTGAATGTGGATGGGATGAACTCACCCATAAAATGAAACGGACAGAAGAATGGATTAAAAGCCAGAACTCAACAATATGTTGTTTACAAGGAACACATTTAAACAAGAAAAACATTTTAAAATGAGAAACACACAGAATAAAAGTTAAGGGCTAGAGGAGAATTTATTATGCTTCAGCTTATCTGAAATAAAAAAAAAAGCAGGGGCAGCCATTATGATATCAGACAAAGTTAAAACTCAGAGATTAAAAGAGATAAGCAAAGAAACTACATTATGTTAAAGGATACCATATATAATGAAGTAATATCAATACTAAATATATATATGTACCAAATGCTATAGCATTCAAATTTTTAAAGGAAAAGGTAAACGAATTACAGGTGGAAATAGATGGCAAAACTATAATCGTGGGGGATTTCAACCTTTCACTCTCAGAACTAGATAAATCTAACCACAAAACAAACAAGAAAGAAGTCAAGGAGGTGAACAGAAGCTTAAATTAGCTAGATATGATAGGTACCTGGAGAGAACTGAATGTGACTGCAGTAAGAATCAGTGGTACATGGAACCTTTACAAAAACTGACCATATATTAGGCCATAAAAATTTTATAGTTAAATGCAGAAAACCAGAAATATTATATGCATAGAACTATGAAAACATAAATTAAAAATTAACTGAAGACTAAATAACCTAATCTTCAAGAATAAGTTAAAGAATAAGTCACAGAAATAATAATTTATTAAAGAGAATGATAGTAATGAGAAAACATATCATAACTTGTGGGATGTAGCAAAAGCAATAATCAGGTAAACACATCTCTAGAAGCTTATATCAATATAATACAGAAAGAGCAGATCAATGAATTGTGTATGCAAATAAAAAAACTAGAAAAAGAACAAATTAAAAATCCTGAATTAAACACCAAAATAGAAATCCTAAAAATTAAAGGTGAGATCAACAAAATTGAAGGTAAGAAAACCACTGAATCAGTAAATAAAACGAGAAGTTGGTCTTATGAAAAAAATAATAAAATGAACCATTGGTTAATATGATTAAAAAAGAGAGAAAGCCAAACCACTAGTATTAAAAATGAAAAGGGCAAATATACCACTAATGAAGATGAAACTAAAGCAATTATTAGTAGTTATTTTGCCCAATTAAATGCCAAGAAATTTAACAATTTACATGAAATGTAAGAAAACTAACAAAAACATTAACTGCCCAGATTAACAGAAGAAGAAATTGAATATCTAAATCTATTTTAGAAAAATAAATTGAACAGGCTTCCTAAGCCTGATTCCTAAATTGAATGAGCTTCCTAAAAAAAAAAAAAAAGCATCAGGACAAGATTGTTTACAAGTGAATTGTACAAAACATTTAAATATCAACTCATTCCAATATTAAATAATTTGGAATAATAGGCAAAGAAGGAGTCCTACCGAACTCCTTTTATGAAAGAAACATGGTGCCGATATCTAAACCAGGAAGAGCAAAAACAGAGAAAGAAAATTATAGACCAATTTCATTAATGAATATTGATGTAAAAATCCTACATAAAATACAAGCTAGGAGACTACAACAACGTAACATAAAAATTATATAATATGGCCAAATGGGATTACCAGGAACGCAGGGCTGGTTCAATATAAGGAAAACTATTAACATAATTTATTATTTCAATAACAGTAGTAACAAGAATCATATGATTATATCAATAGATGCAGTAAAAGCTTGACAAAATACAACACTCATTTCTATTAAAAACACTTTAAAGTATAGGTATACATGGATTTTTTTCTTAAAATGATAAGAAGCATCCACCTAAAACTATCATCAAGCACTATTTATAATGGGATAAACTAGAAGCTTTCCCAATAAGATTGAGTGAAACAAAGATGCCTATTATCACCAATATTATTTAATATTATACTAGAAATGCTAGAAATAGCAATAAGAGAAGAAAAACAAAGAATCAGAATAAGCAATGAGGTAATAAAATATCTCTTTTTGTAAACGGTATGTTGGAATACTTGGAAAACCCTAGAGATTCAACTAAAAAGGTAGTTGAAACAATAAACAATTTTAGCAAAGTAGTGGGATATAAAATAAACCCTAATAAATCATCAGCATTATTACATATTACCAACAAAGCCCAGCACAAAGAGATAATAAGAGATAGTTCATTTAAAATAACCGTAGATGGTATAAACTACCTGGAAATATACTTGCCAAGACAAACTCAGGAATTATATAAATGTGATTGTAAAACACTTTTTATACAAATAAACTCAGATGAAAATAATTGGAGAAATAATTGCTCATGGATAGGCTGAGACGATATGTTAAAAGTGACAATTCTACCTAATCTACTTATTTAGTGCCATCCCAACTGAATTACCTGAAATTACTTTATTGACCTAGAAAAAATAATAAAATTCATTTGGAGAACAAAAGATCAAGAATATCAAAGAAATTAATGAAAAAAATGTGAAGGAGGTCTAACAGTACAAGATCTTAAACTGTATTATAAGGTGGTAATTATTAAAACTATCTGGTACTGTCTAAGAAATAGAGATCAGTGGAATAGACATATAATATACATTAGTGAATGATTATAGTGACCTTGTGTTTGATAAATGTAAAGATTCAAGGTTTCAGGATAAGAATTCATTGTTTGGTAAAAATTCTTGGGAAAACTGGAGAACAGTCTGGTAGAAATTAGTTATAGACCAATATCTTACACCATTTACCAGGATAACGTCAAAATGGATACAAGACCTAGACATAAAGCGAGATATTACAAGTAAATTAGAAGAATATGGAACATATTACTGATCGGATTTACGGAAAGTACCAGAATTTACAAATAAGATATATAGAACACTGTGAGTTATAAAATGGATAATTTTGATTAGTTTAAATTTAAAAAAAAAGCTTTTGTACAAATAAAACCAATGTAGCCAAGATTAGAAGGAAAGTAGAAAATTGGGAAAACACTTTTTACAGAAAGTTTCTCAGATAAAGGTTTCATATCTCAAACATATAGAGTTTTGTCAAGTTTATAGGAATATGAGTCGTTCCCCAAATGATAACTGGTCAAAGGATATGTGAGACAAATGAAACACCTAAGAGACAGTTTCTGGGTAATTAATAATCCATTTATTAATTAGGCTAGCTAATAATAAATTGATGGTCAGTGGTTTCTCTCAGTAACCAAAGACAAAACCATGGCGATCCCTAAATACCTTCGGAAAAGGAGGTGGCCCTGACAAGTGAAAACCAACTCTGATTGGTGAACAATTAATGAGGGTGGTGGACATAGCAATGAGGAGGTGGGCTAAAAGTCTCCAGCTCCTCCTGCTTTCTGGTAAAGTGGCTTAATCATGAGACTCAGCTGCCTCCAGCAATCTGGATAAAGGAATCAACTCTACCCAGACCACTCTGGTTGATTTTCTCCTTCATAAGTTGGGTTACCCTAAACTCCAATGGAGGGCTACAATGACCTGGGCTTATTTCCTAAGGGCAAGAATTCACCTCAATTAGATTCTATTTACACTCTGAAACAGAAGTAAGATCTTCCTTCTGCCTGAGATCCCAGAGTATGTACCCAGAGCATTTAGGCTACCTCATCTGACTGACTGGCTTACAGGGGCTGGTCCTTGAATGAGGAAATAAAGGAGAAAACCTTAATCCTAACTTAATAATTGGTCATTAATGGAAAATAATTTCTCTCAATGTGAATGGGTGTTTTGGGGGAAGAAATCAAAGTCAGATGAAAAAAATATAGTTAGATGTAAAAAATGCTCTCAATCATTATTGATTAGAGAAATGCAAATTAAAACAACTCTGAGATACCATCTCACACTTATCAAATTGGCTAGAATGATAGAAGGGGAAAGTGAAAAATGTTGGAGGGGATATGAAAAACTGGGACACAAATACACTGTTGGTGGAACTGTGAACTTATCCAATCATTTTGGAGAGGAATCTGGAATAATGCCCTAACAGTTCTAAAACTGTGTATACCCTTCAACCCAGCAAGACTATTAGATCTGTTTCCCAAGGTGATCAGGGAAAAAGAACCTATATGTTCTAAAATATTTATAGAAAGGAACTGGAAATTGAAGATATGTTCATCAACAGTGGAATGGCTGAATAAGTTGTGGTATATGATGGTGATGGAATACTACTGTACTGTAAGAAAGGATGAGCAGGATGATTTTAGGAAAATATAGAAAGACCCGAATGAAATAATGGAATGAGATGAGCAGAACCAAGAGAATGTTGTATATTAGCAACAACAATATTGCTCGAAGAGTAACGGGGAATGAATAAGCTATTTTGAGTTATATGAATATTCAAATCAACTACAAAGGACCTATATGGAAGACGCTATCCACCTCCAGAGAAAGAACTGTTATGGAGTGATGGAGTGTATAGTTTCATATATATGTGTGTGTGAAATGTTGGCCTTTTCTAGTGTGGGGTTTGGAGGGAAGGTGGGATACAGTTTGGAACCCAAATGTAAAAAAAAGAAAAAAAGAAAATAAATGATAGAATAAGGATGACACAGGAGGGAATCTATTGAAGGAGACAGGATGGAAAGGGATCACTTGAGCAGGTTGAAGAGTAAGGCCACCTCATCATGTGAGACAGGGATGAAGGTGATAGTGGCAGAAGGCATATATGAGTGAGGCAGATGAGGAAAAGGGAAGGATCACACGGTATATGGCCTCAACTTTTTTCTGTAAAATATGAGGTAAATTTCTCAGCTGAGAGGGTGGGGGGATGGAGAGCCGTACAGGGGGGTTTGAGAGCTACTTGGGAGAGTAGGATAGTGAGCCTAGCAGAGGTTATATAACAAAGTTGTGGTGGATCATCAGAATGCTTGTGTGGCTTCTCTCCATGTCTGTTCAGCAGCACATATGTAGGAGCAAAGGTGGGAGTGATCCCAAGGCTGAGGTTTATCAGGACACAATTGGTGAAATAAGTGGCCTGTGGAGTCCAGAGAAGACAGTGTAAAGTTGAATTGATTCACCAAAGAGTTAAGACAGGAAAGAGGAGAGTACAAGAGAGATGGCCAGGGAGAGAATTGAGGTCATTTGACCCTCAATTTGACTGCAGATCACTGAGGAGACAAAGAGTAGGTTTTGGTAAGGTAAGGCAAAGAAGTGAAAAGTCAATTGATCATGGTCAGATAAGGGGTTTCAGATTTCTTGGAGGCTGTACATTTGTAGGTAATGGCAAGATCGTCTTTGAATGTGGCTGAAGTGGGGTGGAAGAACAGATCATGGGAACTGAGAGATAAGGAACTGAATGGTTAAGAGTATTTGAGGAGAGTTAATATGTTATGTTGAAGTCTCCTACTATGAGAACAGGAGTTGAGGAGGAAAAAAATTAAACCACGTACCAAACTTATCATGGAGACCTGGGGGTCTGTAGCTGCCAAGATTTTGATTGAGAGATAAATAGCATGAACCTCAAAGGAGAAAAGGTTAGCAAATAAAGGAGGTAGGGAGAGAACCTGGAAGTGGCAATGAGGGGCAAGAAGGGATTCAACTTCCCCACCTTGGCTAGTGAACTGATGGGGATTGGGAGAAGGTTCAGCCAGTACTGGAAAAAATGGTTAGGGAGGGCGTACACTGATGGGAAGTCAGGTTTCATTAATAACTAGAAGATGAAGAAGGAGAGGAAAAGTTTTGGGATGAAGCGGAGTTTATTGCCTATGGACCAGGCATTCAACAGTTTACGATGGAAGGGGTAGGTGGATGGTGATGTTTGGCTGAAATTTTGGGATGGGAATAAGAAATCTGGTGGCATGGGTAGGGAATGAGCTTTGCATGATGACCTACAGGGGTTCAAGATCAAGGGGATGTGCAGTGTGTGAACCAGTGTTAGAACATTCATCAAGTGAAAGACACCACTATTCCCGAAGGAGATCACGCTGGACACAAGTATGATATAAGAGGAAGGCAAATGGTGAGATGGTAATGTGGAAGGTCCTCATCCATCTGCAAACTGGAGAAGATGCAGAAAGAGCGCCACAGAAAATGGAAATCAAACCAGAACAGCAGAAAAAGTCAGTCCTGTTCCCCACCAACTTTGCTCTTCCCCTTCCCCAAGGAGTATGTGCAGCAGATGGAAGGCCTGAGGTCCAGGGGAAGGTTGCTCCTCTTTGCGCCAGAGGTTCTCCACATCTTGTTTTGGGAGACCAAGCTGGCTGCAGGAAGTGGAAGTCTCCTTGTGTGAGCACAGGTGGAAGTCATTGTTTCGAGGCTGATGGAAAAACATCAAGCTAGGCCCCTTGCCAGGGGACATGCTGAGCAGCAAAGCAGGCAGAGGAAGGTTTGGCTCTTCTTTTCATCTGAGGCTGGAGGCATGGACCCCTCTGGCACTGTGGTGAAAACTTTGGGCCCCTCTTAGCATAATGGTCTTAAATACGCACAAATACAAAGGAGACAATTATGTTGCTAGTTACCGGAATATTTTTTAAAAGTTTAGGGACTGCCCCAGCTGTGTTCTCCCTCTTCACCAAACCACCACGTATATGCTTATCTGTTCATATGTTGTACTCCCCTTGGTAGATTGTAAGTCTGGCTCTTCTTTGTATCCCCTGCACCTATAAGGTGCCTTGCATATCATCAGAGATAAAGCACATCATACCATGTTGTCTCATTGCACTGTATTGGTCTCCGGGGGCAGAACAAGGAGGAATGGGTGGAGTTGCAGAGAGACAGTCTTTGGCTTGATTTAAGGAAACGATAATAATTCAAATGATCCTCAAATGCAGCTGCTTTTGGAGGTAATGGGTAGGTTCCCCCTTACCGGTCTTCCTGCAAATCCTGGATGATCACCGGGTGGGGTATGTTCAGTTCGATGCAGTTCAACAAAGTGCTTTCACACAAGGCAAAGTGAGTGTCATCCTCTTCTTGAAACCCTCCAGTGACCTTATTTAGATGAGGAAAGCAAGGCTCAAAAACACTAAGTGACTTGTTCAAAGTCACATGGTGACAGGTGTAGAGGGCCAGCTCTGAGAAAGTCCATTCTGGGATAAGACAGATAAAGGCCAGGTTTTCCCTGAAGCCTGTTCTTGCCCTTGGGCACACACGTGCTCTCTCCAAAAGCCCCACGGCACACACGTGCTAAACACCACCTGTGAGCTGATTAACACAATATTGTTATGGCAAAAAGGGAACAAAGCACGAGGAAGTCATGCAATGCAACAAACGTTTCCCACGTCAACTTGTTGATCTGCTTGCCTAAAAAGACAGATAAGCCCTTTTCTTCAGCTTAATAAACGGAGCTGTGCTGTACTCTCCCACCTGGCCCATGTACTCTTTTCGCTCTCGGCAGCATTCGGCCTTCTCCAGCCATTCGGTGCCACAGCCGCTGGTGGCAGGCAGGCACTAGGCTATATTTGTCCCAAGTTATTCCAGTGGAGAATAAGGTTAAATGTTGTAGAACTGAGACACCCGAATGTGAAAATGATGGAAAAGAAATCTCTGAAAAGTTTTCAATGATATGAATCCAAATAGATAAGAAGAAACAGGTCATATAGAATGATTATCAATTGTTTAATTACAGATGTATACAGCATTTAAATCTTATGGCTAGTTCTTTTATTCCTCCAATGTATCATATACTTTAAAATACTTTTTGCACAGTCTTTTAAGCAAACTACATGCTAGAAATCTGTAAATGCACAACTTAACACTAAACACAAAAATACATTCTAGATCCATTCAAATACAAGTTTAAGACACTTTACTTGGCAGATAAACAATGACAGGGTATTTAAAAAATCATAAACTACAAAATGAGCACAGAAAAGTTTTCCCTTTGGGATTCTTAATAAAATACTGCTCTGTATAAGTTCTAATGAAAAATTCCAGTACATACAAAATATTTATATCTATGAGGATAAAGAAATACTTCAAGATATATCTGGAAAATTTAACTTAATTACATTGTTTAAAACAAATAAAAAGTTGAAGTCATGGATGATGTAGCACAGATCCATTATTCATGTACTAGAACACATACAAACTAAAAGAAATAACTGGGCATCAGGTAGAAGAAACTGTATGCAACCTGTGAATAAAAAGAAAAATGAACTAAGGTTTGAAGAAGGGATGAATGAAACCCACAGCAAACTATGGCACAAATTCTCCTCTGTTTGATTCTGCATGAGCCTACAATAGCACGAGAATCTGGCTTCACATGATGAAACAGAAGCTTATCTTACTTACTGGTCTTGGTAATTCAGACAGGACTTGGAGCTGGAACGGGCTTCAGAGATTATCTAGTCCAATCCTTTTATTTTAGAGAAGCAGAAAATGAGGCCCAGGCAATGACTTGTTCAAAGTCACACAGATACTAAGTAGAAGAGCTTAGATTTGAATCTGTCTTTTGCCTCCAAATCTGGCACTTGGTCTGCTACAGGAAATTGCCTCCCCCATCTCACAGCAAATGACTCTAAAGCCTGTGAGCCGAGGGTACGATGCTTCTGAAATGCACTGGTTTGGAAGGGGCATCTCCTGGAAATGGGATAGTTATAGTGCCCTTCATAAACTGCACTTCGGACAGCTGAATGCCCTGTTATGGTCATTTACTTTACTACTTCTGCAGTTGCCATTCTAACTATAGGACACAATTAAAACGATTTACCTCCAGATTTCATACCACTATTAGTCTAAGGAACAAAAAATGATCAAAAAGCTACATGTTACATGCAGATATGATCTAATTTTCAGTACTGAATCCTGTTTTCCCCATGCTAAAATTTTTTTTCCTCCTTAAAGAGTAGCATTACAAAACATTTTTTATTTCAGTAGCCCCACACAATGGAAACAAATTTCATCTTTTGTTATAATAGTATTTGGCTGCTCAGGGGGTCTTTGTGGGGACCTGTTAACTGTGATATGTATCTTGTTTCTGGAATTCACAGTCTATATCTCTAATTAGGAGAGGCACCTTCTAAAAATTTAGCTGCCAAAGTTTGATCAGTAAAGCCAACAAAAACATATTAGCAGCACTAAAGATTTATGCTGTTCTCCAA
This sequence comes from Phalanger gymnotis, assembly GCA_028646595.1. Classification (NCBI taxonomy): domain Eukaryota; kingdom Metazoa; phylum Chordata; class Mammalia; order Diprotodontia; family Phalangeridae; genus Phalanger; species Phalanger gymnotis. Next base: position 41,125,084 of record CM053626.1, read on the forward strand.
GGCAAGTGAACTCTGACTGGTTTTGTATACACCCAGGTCCTCCCACCCCACCAAAAAAAAAATAAAGGAGAGGTGGAAGTATATTTTGACTGAACAGCAATTAAAAACCACTGAAAACTACAATAGTTTTTAATGAAACGATTTTCCAAATAACCTTTAGAAGCAAGGTTATTTTGAATAGGCTGGCATGATACTTGGTCAAAAAAGCAGTGTTCTCATATATTTTATTTTGATATTTAACACCAGCTTTCTTCTCTTTATAGACAGTCCTAATCAGGTATAGAAAGTTCTCAGAACAAAAAAGGAAATCATCTGAACATCAATACATCTACATCTCTACTAGCCGTCCAAAAAATAAACCAACAAAAAGCATTTCCAATCATAACTACTTGGATGCCTTTTGTTAACTAGAAAGTTCCAAGATGGAACTAAGGTTCATTTACAGATGAACTGAAATTCTCAATTCATCCATTGTGAGATGCCTACAAATGTAATGTCTGGATTATTTAATTTGTAAAAATAGAAAAATGATAATAGGTTATAAGTAATTTGGAAAAACATGAGAAGTGTCCTCGAAGGTAGATGGATGAGTCTGCTAAATCTGGTCAACATGTAAATATATTTTGTTAACCAAGTTTGTACCTAACTAGCACTTAAATAGATTTAAGGGGCACTTAAATATTCTTTCTGAAACACCTACAGATAAACTACTTTGGGCTTAGCTCTTCTGACACCTAACATATTTTAAGAGTCTAATTATTAAGAAGAATCTGACCTGCAAAAAGGAAGGAGCAAGGTAAACAGCTGTATTAGCATCCCAGGGACTAATTTGAGCTTGCCTTAGATAGAAACGTTAACCAGAGAATTTAGGCTCTCGGGACCAAAGTTTCAATCCTAGGAGAAATTCTCAAGACTATACCAGCATGACCATAAATGAACACAAAATCCCATAATTTAACTGGATGGAGGTGGATAAGCTGTCTTGGGGCCTTTAATATGCCATAAACATAAGATGTTAGGATTAACACCACTGTTTCTATTAGATTTTTTTTTCTCTCAGGTTCTAAAATAGAAGCCAAATTTTTCCCATTCCTAATAAGTGGCCCCTATGTATCTTGAAAGCCAAGAATGACTGTTGGCTATTGAGCAGTGGCATGTAGATAGGGAGTTTGTAAAAGCATGGAAACAACATTGTGAAATACTTGACTCACTGGACACTGTTCACTGTAACCACAATATACAAAGACTTTCTGAATAGTAAAAATTAAGGAGTTGGTATGTGAAGAACCTAGAAAATGAATATAGAAGCTAGTGAATAGCTCCAAACAGTAATATATCAATAATGACCGTTTCCTTGTGCTAAAGGCACTATTGCTTTCCATGGCCTGCTACTGGAATCTGGCAGAGAAGAAAATATTAAATTAACAACTGAATTTTGAGAATAAAAACAGCCTTAAGACCCACAGCAGAACACAAGATCAATGAAGTTGGACACAAGATTAAAAAGCGATACCACATTCAATGTGTGATCCTTTTCTTTCTTTTTATCTTTTTTTTTAAATAAAGCATATGACAATGCCCATTCCTTAAAAAAATCAAATAACAAAGACTAGATCCTTATGTATACAAATTTTGTCTCAGTGATACTGAATTGTTAACAAAGTTCAAAATTATTTCACAGTCACACACCAAATATATACACACTCTCATACATAAATATAAATATAAGTAACATGCAAAGAAAATACAATGCCAATCACTAAGCAGTTCCAAGAAAGGGTTTAAAAATATGGAACTGATATGACATAGACAACTGCCATAGAGACAAAATAGAAAATAGAAAAATGATTGATATTTGCTCCTGTACGAGCACACACTCCGGAATTTAAACTCTATTTAAGATTCCTTCAGTACCCTAGGCAGCATTGTGTTTGGATGAGAGGCAGGTTCATATGGTGGTAAAGCAGCAGCTGGAAAAGAATGATGTTGATGTGATTAATGATTTGCATTACAGTCCAACAGTCTATTCATTTGCAGTAACTGAATCCTGTGGATATTTAAACTACTATTAATTAATAATGCTGGTTCACGAGCAACCCAAGTGTTTTTAATTACTCAAACCTAATTTGCTATTATTAAAGTTCTAGATATTTAGAGACATCAAAGTTCTGGTTGGTATTTGAAAGCAGCTTTGGTATAAAATTTGGATAGGAAGCAAGCCTGGCAGCAGCAGCCCCATTAGGTTTATTTTCTTGTAGGCCCAAAGGACCCACAGAGCCAAAGAACACAAATTAAGATGCAAAGAAGTAGGAGCCACTCCTCTCTTCCCCATCTACTTCATTAAACTTTTACAAAAATAAAACTCCCACATAGTAAATTATGTTTGAGGCCCCATTTCGACTCTACTATTTACTGCCTCCAATAAAGATCAGAAAATGCTATCATTACTATTGCTCAGACAATCTCCAAGTCATGGTGCTAAGACGCTCCTAGTATTCTAGGCACAATGGATGGGTGGAGCGGTTCACTTTTAAGTTTGCTTCTTCAGTGCCTTTCACAACACAAACTTTTTGTACATGTACTTTTAACAGTCTGAAAAAAGACTAACGACTAAAAGATCTTCAGTTTTTCCAATACTACAAACTTTTTTTTATAAATAGTGCATTTTTCTAATAGGACATATAAGATCCTTATTAAAAAAAGTTTGGGGAAGTTATAAAGGAAACATTAATTTAATCCTAAATACCATATTTATTCTGATGGTTTAGAAACACCAAAGTTGACTGCCAGTTTCCTTGGTTTTCGTCTTGAAGAACCTGGTGTTGATTTACCACGAGAAGTACCAGAGTTTGAAGAGGCTACTCTGTCTTGAAAAGAAACTGTAGTTGGAGGAACTTGAGGTGACTTTAAAGATGAAGAACTCTCCTGGGAAGTGAACTGGGCACCTTCTGAAAGCCCTGGGGCCTCTGGCTGAAGAGAGGCGGCCTGAGAAGAACATCCTTGGGCTCCCTTACACTCAATGTTGCTTTTGTTTGCAGCTCTTTTCTTTGTAACCTTGAAGGAAGAAACATTTCATTCATTAATTATTTTTTCTAATGAAACTACTTGTGTCAAGTACTGCTGCTATAGGCACCACCTATCATAATTTATCAAACACCCACACTCAGGTAGGTGTTGTAAACAGAGTACCATAGAGCCGACGGAAAACATCCTTTGGAAGGTACAGAGGAGAAAGTTACATGAAACACACAGTATTACGATTTTTAGCACCTTCTCTCAAACACACAGGTCCAGGAGAGCCGCCTGGAGCTCTGAGGGCTGAGTGACTTGCTCCAAGTTGCACTTGGGAAGATCTTGAACCCGGGTCCTCCAAGCGCAGAGCCCAGCTTGCTCATCACTCTGCCACTCTGGCTCTCAAGAATGCAAATTATTATTTAGTAATTCCCTACAATTCAAAGACTGGCTTTAGAGGTGATTTCAAAATAAATTTGCCACCAAACAAGTGGTGCATGTCTGTTGCAGGAGAGGCAGTGCTCGGCGGATCACTTTTGTCTGGGGTTCTATGTTGTACGGGTTGAGTTGGGCACTGAAAGGATGCCTCAGGAGGGGAGGTGCTCCTAGGATGCCCAGAGAAGGGACTTGGCCCATGGCAGAGAGTGAGGGGAAAGCTGCTACACTTTAAGCCTGAGCAAGACTGGGAGACTTAGGCACAAAAATAAATGAATAAATGAATGAATGAATCAATGCATATATATGTACACAAAATAAACATGTATTTGAATAGAAAGTACTTTTTTCAGACATTACCTGAAGAGGTATAAACTGATTATGAGGCGCAACTGGCACTGGTCCTGTGAGAGGCATGTTTGTGGGGTATGGAGCATGGTGGTGATAAGGCTTCCCAGGAATTGGCATTGGAGATCCCCATGGCACTGAGCCAAAGATGTGAGGAGATGGAGGCATTATATTAGCTGTAAAAAACCACAGAAAATATTAAACTCTTGTGAATGGAGATTTAGGATTAAAATTCTCAAGAAACAAGGATTTCCCCAACCCTTTTCTGGATTTCTTTTTCTCCCTTGTGAAAAGGCCTACATTGAATCTGCAAGCAGCTGTTCTAGCATCAGATATTCTCCTCCTGGAGCCACTCCAGTGACAGTGAACTGGCCACAGAAGTCAATTTATCATGAATGCTTTTTAAATACAAAGTATTCACATAGCTGCATATACTGACATATGTCTTTAGGAATATTTGCATTGTTATCAAAAGCAATAGAAGGGCCATTAAATTGTCCCTAGGGCAAAAGCCTGGGCACAAAGAGAGCAATCTTAAGGATCTCACCTGCCCCAAAGGCTAAGCTGCTTCCATAGTGATCCCAGCCTACAAAAAATCAAGAAAGCTCAAGTCTTGAAATCAGATCACTTTCATGTTCACATGTAAATTAATTTCACCTTCCTCAAATATTAGAAATTAGATAGCTTAAAATTTCTTTGGAATACATTTTCATGAACATCTAATTAAAAAAAAAACATTCAGAGACATTAAATAATGATCTAACCATCAGCACAGTGTCATTGCAGAAGGTATACACCAAGTTCACCCAAAGAGTGTCTCTGGGTAGAAAAAAAGAGGCTTTAATAATACAGCTTGATTGGGGCGGAGCCAAGATGGCGACTGGAAAGCAGGGCCTAGTGTGAGCTCCCTGCCAAGTCCCTCCAAAAACCTATAAAAAATGGCTCTGAACCAATTCTAGAACTGCAGAA
>CM053626.1:41130347-41145916 GCA_028646595.1 Phalanger gymnotis
TGGAGCTCTTTTGCCATTTGAGTTAGTCTATCTTTTAAGGTGTTATTTTCTTCAATATTTTTTTTGGGTCTCCTTTAGCAAGTCATTGACTTGTTTTTCATGATTTTCTTGCATCACTCTCATTTCTCTTCCCAATTTTTCCTCTATTTGTCTTACTTGCTTTTCCAAATCCTTTTTGAGGTCTTCCATGGCCTGAGACCAATTCATATTTTTCTTGGAGACTTTTGATGTAGGCTCTTTGACTTTGTTGACTTCTTCTGGCTGTATGCTTTGATCTTCTTTGTCACCAAAAAAGATTCCAAAGTGTGAGTCTGAATCTGAGTCTGTTTTCGCTGCCTGTTCATGTTCCCAGCCAACTACTTGACCCTTGAGCTTTTTGTCAGAATGTGACTGCTTGTAGAGAGTCCTTTGTCCCAAGCTTTAGGGGCTGTGCTGCTGTTTTCGGAGCTACTTCTACACAGAAAACTCTGCTATACCAGCGCTCCTCCTCCCCCAAGTACCGCCAACCCAGACTGTGACCCAGATCCAAGCAGGCTCTGCACTCCCGCTCTAATCCACCACTTAATTCCTCCCACAGCGTTGGCCTGGGGCCAGAAGTAATGGCAGCTGGAGCGCTGGAAGCAGCCCCAGACCTGCACCACTTCTGTGCCCCCAGAGCTAGAGCCAACCTTGCACTCCTTTCACTCAGATCTAGAGGTTTTCCACTAACCTTCTATGTTGTCTTTAGTATTTGTGGGTTGAGAAGGCTGGTAACTGCCACAGCTCAATGATTCAGGGCCCTACCACCTTTTCTGCCCGGCTCTCAGTCTGTTTGGTCCTGGCACGGCTCATAGTGGGCTATGCTCTGCTCTGCTCCCAGCTCTGTGCGATAGACCCTTCCCAGTGACCATCCAGGCTTTCCTGGGCTGGAGCCCTGCTTCCCTCTGCTATTTCATGGGTTCTGCAGCTCTAGAATTTGTTCAGAGATATTTTTTACAGGTGTTTGGAGGGACCTTGGAGGGGAGCTTAAGCAAGTCCCTCCTTTCCACTTGCCATCTTGGCTCTGCCCCCTATTTTCTATTTCTAATGTGGGAGGGGTCGTATTCTGGGAAAATGGTGGAGTAGATCAGAAATTTCCAGGCTCTCCAGATTTCCTCTGCAAACAATCACTATCAAATGAATATACAGCAGCAAAAATAAAGGGGTAAAGCAGTTGTTGTCTTAAGATAACTTGAGAGGATGTCAGAAAAGACAGGACCTCTAGGAGCTGAGGTTTGACCTGAGTGGAAGTGTAGACAGTTCTAGGTCAATTCCACTGAATTAACAAACTGCCCTGGGGGCAGCAGAGTGGGAGGCTGCTAGGCCTCAAGAAATTTCACCTCAAGAACTTTTACCTCACAATCTTTCATCTAGAGGTCAGCAGGTATTGAATGGGAGAAGGTTGAAGGATCCTCACCTCCACCCCATTGTTTCTGGAGAGTAGGCTTTGAGGTGCTGACTGGAGTTGATCTGGGCTGTGGCTGTGGGTGAAGAGGAGGAAGCACATGCCCAGCACAGAAGGACAGCATGCCTAGGGGCTCTAACCTTGACTTACAAAAAGAGAGGAATCCCTGAGGTTGAGCTCCTGGACAGAATTCAGAAAATAACAGGAAGGAGAACCTAAAGACTTTGGACAACAATTGCCCACAACTTGGGATTAAAATCTGACTATAAAAATAAAATAAAACAAAATAAAAATGAGTAAACGAAGGAAAAAGAATCCACCCACAGATAGCTATTTTGATGTAAAAGAAAATCTAGGTTCCTATTCAGAAAAAGATAGTGAGGTTAAAAAAAAGCCACTCTTACTCCAAAAAGTAACATCAGATGGTCACATGCCCAGAAAGAGTTCTTGAAGAACTTAAAAAGGAATTCAAAAGTCAAATAAGAGAGATTGTGGAAAAATTAGGAAAAAAATAAAAGCAATCCAAGATTATGAAAAGAATGTTAACCAATTGGAAAAAGAGGTCCAAAATCTTAAGGACATTTGAAAACTAGAATGGGGCAAGATGAATTGAATGGCATTATAAGAAGAAAAAATAGAAGAGAGTCTGAAACATCTCATTAGAAAAACAATTGATCTGGAAAATAGATGGAGGAGAGATAATATAAGAATTGTCAGACTACCTGAAAGTTATGATCAAAAGAAGAATATGGATACAATATTACAAGAAATTATTAAGGAAAATTTCTCTGAAGTTCTAGAACAAGAGGATAAAGTAGAAATAGAAAAAAATCTGCCATTCACCACCTGAAAGCAGTCCCAAGAGGAAAATTATAGGAATGTCAAAGCCAGGTTTCAAAACTCTCAGGTTAAGAAGAAAATATTGCAAGCAACAAGAAAAAAAAAACCACTCATATACTGTGGAAATACAGTCAGGATTTCACAAGACCTAGCAGCTTCAACTCTAAAATACCGTAGGTTTTCGCCTTTTTATTCGAAGAACAAAAGGGCTGGGGTTGTGTCTGAGAATAACTTAATCAGCAAAGTTGAATATAATCCTGAATGAAAAAAAAATGAATATTTGACGAACTGAAAGACTTTCAGGTATTTATAATAAAAAACACTAGAACTCAATGGAAAATTTGATAGAAAAGATCCAGAAGGAATATAAGGAAAGCATTAAACACTAATCATAAGGCACTCATTAAAGTCAAACTGTTTACTTATTATATATATATATGAAAATGTTACTAGTATTCTTAAAACTGTCATCATTACTGAGGTAGTTTGAAAGAAAGGTTGGGGCTGAGTTGTGTATGATGGGGTAATTCTAAAAAATAAAATTGGGTAGGAAAAGGTAAAAGGGAGTGATGTTATGATAAAAATGGGGCATGAAGGAAAGAACTAATACAGAGGAAGTATGTTAGAGTGGAGGACTGGTAATGTTGGAAACTTACTCTCATCTGAGTCGAAGAGGAAACAATATGTACATCTGGAAGGGTGCAGAAGATGTCTGAACATGTAAGAAGATGAGAAAACTGGGGGACAGAGTGGGAGAGGGACTTCTGGTGGGTTGTGTGAATTGAGATTGGGGGGTAGAAGAGGAAATGGGGGGAACTCTTGGAGGAGTGAATGAAGTGGGGGGTGGGAGGGTGGAGAGAGAAGATAAAGTAACAGGGATAGGGTAAAAAGAGAGGCTGAGAAAGAAAAACAGAGGGAAATTCACAAATTGTAATTATAACTTTGAATGTGAATGGGATGTTTATAGCAGCTCCCTTTGTGGTGGCAAAGAATTGGAAATTTCAGGGAACCCCATCAATTGGGTAATGGCTAAACAAGTTGTGGCGTATTACTGTAATGGAATACTAATGCTATACTATAAGAAATGATGAGCTCAATGATCTTAGAAAGGCATGGAAAGACTTGTATGAACTGATGAAGAGCAAAGAAAGCAGAACCAAGAGAACATTGTATAAAGCAATGGCAACATTGTTTTAAGAACCACTTTGAGCAGCTAAGTAATTTTGACTATAATAAATACACAAATTAAAAATAAAGGATATATGAAGATGCTATCTGCATCCAGAGAAAGAACTGATATGTGGAAGTATGTTTAGAATAACTTTACACATACACACCTATTTGTGTCTAATGGTAGCCATCAGGGGAGACAGAGAGAAGAAAAAAAGGGAAAGAAATTTATATGATAACTTTATTGTATATTTGGAGGGACTAGCAAGTTGCATGTGGTAGATTTGCAGTTTCGTGTGCAATCATCTTTTTTATTGGATGGTGTTATGGAAATCCTTGTTTTCTTCATGAATTGAGAATAAAATAATTTTTCAAAGAATTCTAAGTGTGAGGAATATAAAGAAATTTGGATAGACAGATGAATTGCTGTGAAAGAAAGATCATGATGGAAAATGTTATCCATATGCAAAGAAAGACCTATGGAGCCTGAATACAGATCGAAGCACACTATTTTCTCTCTTTTCTTTTTCTTTCTCATCGTTTTCCCCTTTTGTTCTGATAATTTTTCACAACGTGACTAATGTGGAAAAATGTTTAATATGATTGCACATGTATAGCCTATATTAGACTGCTTACCATCTTGGGGAGGGATGTAGGGAGGAAGGAAAAAAAATTTGGAAGTCAAAATTTTATAAAAATGAATGTTGAAAACTATCTCTACATGTAATTGGAAAAAAATACTATTAAGTGGGAAAAATAAAATCCTAAACTAAAATAAAATAAAAAAACTAAAAATTAAAATTAATATAAACTATAAAAAATAAAATAAAATTAAAATTAAAATTAAATTTAAAAAACTAAAATAAAACTAAAAAATAAAATTAAATAAAAATTTTAAAAAGAAAGGAAGAACTAGAGTAGTCTGTATATTCGATAGTTATAAGAAAAATTTAAGCAAAAATAGATGAATAGATAGAGAAAAGAAAGCTATACAGAGGGAATAATGAATATGATTTCACGGAAAATATGAAGATTTTTAAATGCCCAAACAGGCATTTGATTCTGGAGGTAATAGGGAGCCACTAGAGTTTGAGTCAGGTTGGATGACAAGGAAAGGCCTCTTGCTTTAGGAAAAGCACTTTGGCAGCTGAGTCTAGTCTACAAGCATTTATTAAGCACCATATTCCGGGCACTTTGCTAAATACTGGGAATACAAATAGAAGCAAAAAGACAGTCTCTACCTTCAAGAAGTTTACATGCTGGTTGGAGAAAATAATCTGAAAAGCAGAAAAGAAGGTATTTCCCTGGGTGAGGTCACAGTGGAGGAAGTCAAGAGAATCGAGTCCCAGAGCCCAGAAAGGAACGAAGAGGTACACCTGACCAATCAGAGATGGGTAGTCTTCCAGGGCGAGAAAGCCAAAGTGGAAAAAGGAAACTAGTCAGAAGGTCAGAAGCAGTAGGTCAGGTGAGAGGTGAGGATGATCTGAACTAGCACACTGTGGTTGTGTGGGTAAAAACAAAGATGTCCTGTACATGTGGTGGCAAAAATGATAAGGTTTGGCAGTGAACTGCTCTAGTAGGACAAAAGTGACTGGGGCAGCTAGGATGATACTTTGCAGAATGGTGGCAACTTCAACAGCCCTTGTAGTTGTTTGTCATTTGTCCTTCCTCCTGGAAGAGGACGGAGGCATCTGGGAAGGGACGCTGTGATAAGCAAGTGAATTGGGTTTGAGGGAGTGCATTGAGGCTGTGCAAAGTCCTCAGCCTCACTCTCTCATCCAGAGCCATCTGGGTCCAGTGGCCAGATATAGATCATTACAACCAGAGATGGCGGTGGATGCCCTGGGTGATCTTGGCCTTTTTAAGCAAAGATCTTAGTCTGAGTGAGGCAACACCCAATTCAGTGATAAAGGCTAGGTAAGAACTGAGGCAGAGAACGGCCTCTTTACCTAGTCAAAAAAAAAAAAATCACTGGGGGCTGGGGAAGACCCTGAGGGTTTCTGGCCAAAACAGAAACAACAGCTATTTACATTCATTCTGAGCCAATCAGGGCCCCCACAACGACCAGGTGAGTTTGGCCTGGGACCTCTTGTTGGGGTGGGAGGGGAAGAGATGAGAGGAGTTCAGTTTGGGACGGGTTGAGCTAGAGATGACTAGGAGGGACGGACGGACGTCCAGCTTCATCCACCCAAGGGATGCTCACGTGACTGTGGCCAGGCTTTCTGTGAGGTTCAAATGAGAAAATGGTTGTAAATCACTTAAAGCACGACATAAAAACCGTTTGTTGTTGTCCTAAGTTATAACAATAATATTATTATTATTGCCAGTCCGGTGATGACTTTATTTCCTGGGCCCTCTAGTGCCCTCCCGCTCCCTGGTCATAGGTTGTTCAGTAGGGTTTATACTGTTCATAGTGGCGGTACAAGGGTGTGGTAGGAAATGTTTAACAGCCAGGCTGGGCCGTAGGGGTGAGGGGAGGATGTGTGCATGGGCTTTTAGGTTTAATCCGCACTACTAACACTTTCTTAATTCAAGACCACCGAAAAACCAGTAAATCACGCCCTGGGAGTCAACTTGTCTGCAGACTAGAGACAGGAAACGTAATTAGCCGGCTGGCAGCTGAGGAAGAGCTGGGCCGGAGGCAGGCGTACTGACGCAGAGCGAGTCACTTAGGCGCAGCTTGCCTCAGTTTCCCCAGATGCCCTAAGTCGCAGGGTGGGGGTGCAGCCGCAGCGAGGTCCCAAGTTAACGCACTAGGTGCTTAATCGGGGTTTGTTCGCCTAATTGTGGGGCGGGGGCGTGGCTGGGCCTCGCGTAGAGGCGGGACACGGGGCCTCTCTCGGGGGGGCCGGTCCCTGGCCAGCCCGACTCTTCTGCCCTCGCGGTGACAGGACGTGGCGCCCTTTGGAGGCTACGGGACCGAAGGGCGAGGATGCTTGGGCAGGACGCGGGCACCGCCCCTGCGGCTTGATTGGTCGGAGAGCCGTGACGTCAGGGCTCGGCCGGGACCGGCGCCCCGCCCCCGCCCCCGTCCCTGCCCCCGCTCCGCCCGCCTCCGGAGCTAAGTTAGGGACGGCGGCGGCGGGGCTAGCGGCAGTTGGGAGCGGTTGGCCGCTTAGCCTCGGGCACCGCAGCCTCGCTACTGGTTCCGGCCCCGTGATGTCGGTGCCGCTCCCCGCCGCCGCCGAGGCCGAGGCCCAGAGGAAGCCGGAGGAGGCGCGGGCTCGGCCGAGTCAGGGCCCCGAGCCGCCGGACACGCCGGGGCCGGGCTACGTCCTGGGGCTGGATTTGGGCAGCAGCGTGATCCGCTGCCACGTCTATGACCGGGCCACTCGGATCCACGGCTCCAGCAGCCAGAAGGTGACCGGGGCCCCGTGGGCCGGGCCGGGGGCGAGCGGGGTCGGGGCGCTGGGCTGGGGCGGGGCTGGGACCCTCCCCCTTACAGGTGGGGAAGCGGACGCGGAGCGCCCCGAGTCACACCGATGGGATCGAGACGTTGGGCACAGCCACGCCTCCTTACAGACGGGGAAACTGAGGCCAGATGGGTTATGAGTCACACTGATGGGATTGAGAGGCTGCACATAGCCAGCCACCCCTGCTTCTTAGAGCCGGGGACACTGAGGCCCAGATTGGTTGTTATGAAAGGACCATACCCAGACCAAACCAAAGTCACTTCAGTAGAGTCCTAGACCTGTAGCTGAAAGGGACCTCAGAGGCTGTGCAGCCCTGGCCCTTATTTTACAGATGAGGAAACTGAGGCCCAGCAAAGATAAATGACAGCATTTGAGCCTAGGTCCTACAGTGTTCATTCCACTGTAGCACTTTTCCTAGCTGTTACTCTTTATTTCATGGCCTTTCTTTGAACATTATTGGAACCTTTAGAGTTTTACTCATTCCTCTTCCAAGTGTCTCTCTGGAGAAGAGTAGAGTTAAGTTTTTATCAAGGTCAGTCAGGCTGGAGAGAGCAGGCTCTGTGGTATATGTAAACACAGTTCCAGCTTGATTCCTGCTTGTTTTGTGTCAGCTGGAGGAATGGTGTCAATTCAAGGGATCCAAGTCAGATTCTGCCTGCTTCACTTTCTTCCCTGTCACCTGAGCAAGTATTGACACAGGATCGGTTAGTTATCAGCCTCAGGAGGACTGGGCACAGCTTTGTTTCACTGCCCTCTGTGATTGACTGGCTTCTCAGGATGTTTTTTTAGCATTTCAGATTTTGGGTGCCATTTCTGTTTCTTAAGTCCTAATATCTGCCTTTTTTTTTTTTTAAAGTTTTGCAGATGCCATTTTTTTTTAAGCATTGCTGTCGCCTTTCAGTGCTGCTTCCCAAGCAGACCCCTTCATCCTAATGATTTCTTGGCAGGCCCATAACGTCAGTTGCTACGTGTAGTCCTGTATTGGCTGTCTATAGCTATTAGAAGTTTCCGCAGATTTACGGCTATGTATCTGTTATGATTTCATTTTTTGGGGGGCCCAATAAAGAGCCTCCTTTAGTATTTGACTTGTGACCCCATTTTTACCTTTTTTTAATTTTCCAGAATCCTGAGACTTTGCTTTTCATAATTGATAGTAGTAAGTAAATGACTACTTCACTTTACAGACAGCATGCCAAGGTGGTATTTATTTGATAAATTGCTCTTGTATTTACTTTTGTTCCCAAGACTAATTATTTTGGCATTCTTTTAAATATTTCTTTGCTCCTTGATGCTATTAAATGCTTTTTGAGAATTTAAATACATGCTTGTTTATTTCTTTTCATGTGACAAAATATTCTAAGGCTGGTACTGAGCGAGACTTTAGAGTCTAGACCTGCCCCCAGAAATGTATATGTTCAGTTTAGTTCCCCCTTGTTCATAGAGACACCATGAAGCTTTCCTTGTATAGGGTTCCTGGATTTTAAAGACCCAATCAAGTTTCCATAATAATATTTCATCATCAGAACCTTTTTGGTTATGAATATTATCAAGAATTTGATTTTGCAGTACAAGTTATTGATCCATTTGCAAAAAAAAAAGTTTTCTTACTATTCAAGTGCAACAGCCAAATTTAGCTTCAGAATTAGTTTATAGTCAATATTAGCTTAATAATAAAGTGCCTTAGTATCAAAAAGGTATTTACTTGTTCCTGATATAATCCAAGAATCGCTTAAGTCTTTGAGTAGTAACTGTTTAAGTAGTGGGGGAAAAATTATTTTATGAGACCAAATAAAGCTGCTTCATCAACTAAGTAATTGAAAATTACCTTATAATTAACATTTTAGCATTGGCATCCTCTACTTTTTTTTCCCCCTTCTCTATGGAAGAACAAGTTAGAATAGGTTTTTGATTAAGGTTCCATTTGCAGTTTGATCCCAGTAAGAGGGAGGGAACAAGAAAGGACGGTTAGCTGTGGGCAGAGAAATACATCCTGGGCCTCTCACCCTGCCCAACAGCTGTGCATTCTGTTTGTCATATTAGATGAGAATGGAGCACTAGTGAGGCCAACTGGGTAACTGGTGGCCACATTTGGTGAAGCAGCTCAAAACAAATGGCCTGCTGGCTCAGTGCCTGGCATAGAGCAGTAGAGCAGGCACTTAATTAATACTTGCTGATTGCTTGATTGTTACAGTTCATTCCTGCGCTCATCTCTACATATGAAGGAGCCAGATCCCCTTAGTTCTTTTTTTTCCCTTTTGTTAAAATATTATTTAATATTTCATTTTTTCCCAATTACATGTAAAAACAATTTTAACATTCTTTTTTCCTAAATTTTGAGCTCCAAATTCTCTCGCTCCCTCTCCTCCCCATTGAAAAGGCAAGCAGTTTGATGTAGGTTGTAATATGTCATCATGCAAAACACATTTCCATGTAAGTCATTCTGTGAAAGAAAACATAGACAAAAAAAGCCCAAGAAAAATAAAGTAAAGGAAAAGTATCTTTGATTTGCATTCAGGATCTACCAATTCTTTCTTTGGAGATGGACAGCACCTTTCACCATAAGCCCTACAGAATTGTCTTGCATCATTGTATTGCTGAGGATAGCTAAGTTATTCATAGTAGATCATTATACAGAGTTGCTGTTACTGTGTACAATGTTCTCCTGGTTCTGCTCATTTTGCTTTCATGTTTTCCTGAGAGTATCCTGCTCCTCACTTCTTACAGCACAATAGCATTCCATCACAATCATAAACAACTTGCTCAGCCATTCCCCAATTGATGGACCCCCCCCCAGTTTCCAATTCTTTGACACCACCTAGAGAGCAGCTATAAATATTTTTGTACACATAGATCCTTTTCCTTTTTGTTTTTATTTCTTTGGGATACAGACCTAGTAGTGGTATTGCTTGGTCAAAAGATATGCCTGGTTTTCTAGCCCTTTGGACATAGTTCCAGATTGTTCAAATGGTTGAAGCAGTATACAACTTCACCAGTTGTACATTAGTGTTTTAATTTTCCCACATCCTCTCCAGCATTTGTCATTTTCCTTTTCTGTCGTATTAGCCAATTTTATAGGTGTGAGATAGTTGCTCAGAGTTGTTTTAATGTGCATTTCTCTCATCAATAGTGATTTAGATAATTTTTTATATGACCATAGATAGCTTTGATTACTTTGTCTGGAAACTGCCTGTTCATATCCTTTGACCATTTATCAATTGAAAAATGGCTTATTTCTATAAATTTGACTCAGTTTTCTATATGTTTGAGGAATGAAGTCTTTATCAGAGAAACTCAGTGTAAATTTTTTTTTTCACAGTAATCATTACCAATTATGCATTTCCCTCCATCCTCTTTTCCCCATATCCTATTCTTTCTCTTCTTTTAGCCTGTCCATTCTCAAAAGTGTTTTACTGCTGACTTTTACCTCTCCCATACTGCCCTCCCTTCTGTGAACTCCCTGTGCCCCCTTCTCTTATCCCTTCCCTTCCTGCTTTCCTGTATGATAAGATAGATTTCTACACCCAACTGAGTGTGTATGTATGTTATTCCTTCTCTGAGCCAGTTCCAATGAGAGTAAGCTTCATGTGCTCCTATCCCAGCTTACCTCATTTTCCCCTCCACTGTAAAATCTCTTTCAGGCCTCATTTATGTCAGATAATTTATCCCATTCTTCTCCCTTTCCCCTTCTCTTAGTGCGTTCTTCTTTCTCATCCCTTAATTTTATGTGTTTAGATAATCATACCATCACATTCAACTCATACCTCTGCTTTCTGTCTATATATACTTCTTCTAACTGCCTTGATAATGAGAACGTCTTTAGGAGTTATAACTATATCATTTTCCCATGCAGGAATATAAATAGTTTAACGTTATTGAATCCCTTATGACTTCTCTTTCCTGTTTACCTTTTTATGCTTCTTTTTCATCTTATATTTGAAAGTCAGATTTTCTGTTCAGCTCTGGTCTTTTCATCAAGAATACTTGAAAATCTTCCATTTCATTAAATGTTAATTTTTTCGCCTGAAACATTATATTCAGTTTTGCTAGGTAGGTGATTATTGGTTGTAATCCTAGCTGTTTTGCTCTCCAGGGTATCATGTTCTAAGCTCTCCAATCCTGTAATGTTGAAGCTGCTAAATCTTGTGTTATCTTGACTCTGGCTCCATGATAATTTGAATTGTTTCTTTTCTGGCTGAATTTGACTGTAATATTCCTGAGAGTTTTCATTTTGGAATCTCTTTCAGGAGGTAATTGATAGATTCTTTCAATTTCTATTTATCCTCTGCTTCTAGAATATCAGGGCAGTTTTCCTTCATAATTCCTTGAAAGATGATGTCTATGTTCTTTTTTTGATCATGACTTTCAGGTAGTCCAATAATTCTTAAATTATCTCTCCTGGATCTATTTTCCAGGTCAGTTGTTTCCAGTGAGATATTTCACATTTTCTTCTAGTTTTTCCTTACTTTTGATTTTGTTTGATTGTTTCTTGATGACTCACAAAGTCATTTCACTTGCCCACCTCTTTTTCCATTTGGCCAATTCTACTTTCTAAGGAGTTCTCTTCAATGAATTTTTGTATATCATCTTCTATATGGCCACTTCTGCTTTTCAAGGCATTCTTTTCTTCATTGGATTTTTATGCCGCTTTTACCATTTGGTTTATTCTGGTTTTTTTAGGTATTTTCTTCAGCATTTTTTTGTGCTTCCATTATTAAGCTGTTGACTCTTTTTTCATGATTTTCTTGCATCACTCTCATTTCCCTTCCCAATTTTTCCTCTACCTCTCTTATTTCATTTTCAAAATCCTTTTTGAGCTCTTCCATGGCCAGAAACAAAATCATATTTTTCTTTAAGGCTTTGGATGCAGGAATTTTGACTTAGTTGTCTTCTTCAGACTATGTGTTTTGATCTTCCTTGTTACCACAGTGACTTTCTTGTGGTGTTTATTCATTTTCCAGTCTATTTCTTGACTAATTTTAACCCTTTGTTAAAGTGTAAGTTTTTGGCTTTTCCAAGGTGGTATGATACAAGGAGAGGTTTCCTACTGCCCTATACTACTCACTGGTTTGTGAATGAGTGACTGGACGCCCTCTTTTCAACCCCAGAACAGTGACCCAGGGTCCCTGCTTACCTGCAACCACAAGCCCTGCAGCGCTTTTGCTCCTCCTCACACTGGGACTGAGACCCAGGACTGCAACCCAGATCTAGGTGTAGACAGTGCAACAGAGTCCTGCCCCTGAAGCCAGCAAAGGGAACCCTGTAAATCTCCTTCTGACCTGTTGTCTAGCCCCCTTACTGTCTGTGGGCTGAGAGGTCTGGAAACTGCCACTGCTGCCACTGATTCAGTCACCTGAGGCCTCCTCTGGGCTTGCAGGCTGGCCTGTGCTGGCTTGACCAGCTCTGGACTGTGCTTCCCTCGTACCATGGTGCAACAGACCTTTCCTGACTACCTTCTGAGTCGTCTTGGGCTAGAAAATTGTTTCACTCTTATCTTTTTGTAGATTTTGCTGCTCTAGAATTTGTTTAGAGTCATTGTTTAAGGGTATTTGGAGGGGTTTGGAGGAGAGCGAGTCACTGCCTTTACTTCACCTTCACCTCTGCCTCCCTCTTCCTTACTTGCACTTGAAACAATATATATTTATGTGAATATATATATATATATATATGAAACAATATATATTTAGAACATAAGCTCCTTGAGGGTAAGAGCTGGTTTTCATTTTCTCTTTGTGTCCCCATCACCTGTCTATGACAGGGATGCACAATAAAAGCTTGTTGGAAAAATTGTCTATTTGAATGCAATAGAACCCTATGAAGAATTCGGACAAACACATCAGGCCTGCAATCACTGATGTTATAGAAACAGGGGCATTAGTAGATGTGTGTATGTATGTACATACACAGGAGATACCAGGTTTATTCTCATTTTTCCTTTTTGTATTCAATTCATCACACATTTATTAAGTGCTTACTGTGTGTTTGACATAGTGCTAGGCATTAAGGGAAGAAAGACAAAATGAAATAGCTCCTGTCGTCACAGAACTTAAATTTAATTGGTGGACATGTACACCTATAGGTAAATACAAGCTACATATAAAGAAATGGGGGAGAGACCCACAAGCCTAACATTAAGAACAGTTTGTTAACAATAGAATAGAGTTCTAGAGGGTACTGTGGGATAGAAGGACTGGTGGTATAGGGATTAGGACTGCCATGACTGGGTAGAAGGGAGCAGGGAGTTGTGGCTGGGGAAGGAACTTTGGCCACATTGTTTTACCACTTGGAATAGAAGGGATTCAGATCGGAGTAATAGAGTGGCAAAGGTAATAATTATCAAACCATGAGAAAGAAATGGGGTGAACTACTTTTGACTGGGCAGAGGTCAGGTCTCTGATCTGATTCCATCTCTGTCTTATTCTGAGAAGAAAATCAAGAAAAATATTTTCCAAATATGGGCGAGGGGTCATTGTTGTTTTAAGCACAGCCTTTGCTAAGTAATTAAAAGCAGAAATAAGTTCTATATCTGGGAGCTGGAGATTTTGATTGAATGAACATTATTCTTCCATTGGGGAACACTAAAGAGAGAGATCAGTTTTGTCAACCTCAGGGTATAACAAAGTGTTAAATGAAAAAGTAAACCAAAGAGCATGTGATTTTCCAATATCTGGGTTTGGGAGACGCTAGAACGAACTGTTCCTTCAGTTCTTCTTTACTTGCTTCTCTCCCCATTTCTTTTTTATCTCGTGGTGCTTTTCCATCTCTTTTGTTGTTGTTAAATGTGGCCTTTAGGAATTGCCTTTGAGTGAGTTCTGTCAGGGGCCAGGTAAATAAAACATTGCCTTCAACATATTTTTTTAGCTTCCACCATGCCCTTCACTTTATGAGACTCTCCAGGAGCCGTGAACTGCCACCTGAGCCTGCTCCCTGAGCTTCCAAATCTGAAAAGAAATCCTCGGTGCTTTTTAACTTCTTCGTATCAATAAGCCAACAAGTCTTTATTAAAGTGCCTAGGCTGGGGATAGAAAATACAAAACACAAATGAGCTCACATTCTCCTGGGGGAGACGCCAGGGACTTAGAAAAATACATACAGCACCAATACAAGTTAATAAATACACAACAAAACATACACTGATTAAATACAAGCCATTGGGGAAATCTGCAAAGTCTTCATGCAGAAGATGGTGTCTCTGCTTCTTAAAGGAAAAGAGGAGGCCAAGGTAAGGAAGGAGTGCATTTTGGTAGGGGAGCAGAAAGGAAATAGAACGTCATGAGTGAGGAACAGAGAAGAGGCCAGTTTGGCTACACACCAAGTGTAAGGCCGGAAAGAGAGGCTAGCCCCAGACTGTGTAGGGCATTCAGAGATAAACAGATGAGTTTATATTTCACCCTCGAGATAGTAATCTACTGGAGTTGGTTGAATAGAGGAGTCACATAGTAGGAACCATGCTTAAGAAAAACGATTCTGGCAACCAAAAGAGGATGTACTGTGAGAGATGAGGCAGGGAGACCAATAGCATTGACTGAGGGGAGAAGTAATGGAGACTGGCACTA
The DNA here is from genome assembly GCA_028646595.1 of Phalanger gymnotis. NCBI lineage: Eukaryota > Metazoa > Chordata > Mammalia > Diprotodontia > Phalangeridae > Phalanger > Phalanger gymnotis. The sequence goes on from CM053626.1 coordinate 41,144,747, forward strand.
AGATGGTAGCACATAAGGTGAGTGCAAATAAGGGATCACATTGAGAATTGTTAAGAAGGTAGAAATGCCAAGATCTGGCAACTGATTGGATGTGTTTGATGAAGGAAAGTACAGAGTTAAGGATAACCAAAACCATCCACCCCATGCTAGGACCTTGCCACCAACACACTCACAGCCACCACACGTCTGCTGTCTCTCTCAGCTCTAACTGCTCTCTCCCAGCATTTCCTGTGACACAATTTCCTTTTCTTCTCAGCAAGCTCCTCCTACCACATGTGACTTAGGCTTCCTGTGACCTAAGCAGGTCACATGACCTATTAATGGGTGGGAAAGATCTCCAAATCTGAATTGTCACCATAATGTTTTAATACGTTCTTGTTCACTGAAAAGACTTGCATGAACTGATGCCGAGTGAAGTAAGGAGAACCAAGAGAACACTGTACATAGTAACAGCTACAATGTGCGATGACTAATTTTGAGAGACTCAGCTCTTTTCAGCAATGTAATGATCTAAGACAATTCCAAAAGACTCATGATGGAAAATCCTGTCCACATCCAGAGAAAGAACTATGGAATCTAAATGCATACTATTTTCTCTTTTTTGTTGTTATTTTTCGTGTTTTCTTTCTCATAGTTTTCCCCTTAGGTTCTGGTTCTTTTTTACAAAATGACTAATTGGGAAATATGTTGAATATGATAATAATACATGTGTAACCTATATCAGATTTCATGCTGTCTTGGGGAGGGGGAAAAATTTAGAACTCAAAATGTGATAAAAGCGAATGTTGAAAACTAAAAATAAATAAATAAAATTTTTGTTCATCATTGTCGAAAGTATTGTTTATGGCAGCCAAGTGAGTTCGGTATTCTATTGAAATTAAAAATATATGGTTGCAGTTTTTTCATGGTCAGAATTCTTAACTCTAATAGTACATTTGGAATTAGTGTGTTCACTGGGAACTTAAAATACCCTTTTGTTAGGCTTTCTAAAAATAACAGCAAATTCTTTTTTTCTTTTTTTTAATCTGTTAATTTTTTTAAATTTATTTTTAATATGTTTGGTTTTCAGCATTATTTTCACAGGCGTTTGAATTACAAATTTTCTCCCCATTTCCTCCCCCCCCCCCGCTCTAAGATGGCGTACACTCTGGTTGCCCTGTTCCCCAGTCT
>CM053626.1:41146416-41164854 GCA_028646595.1 Phalanger gymnotis
GTTAGTGTTTTCATTTTGCTTTTGAGTCTCCTTTTCCAATTGGTTGATTTTACCTCTCAGGGTGTCATTTTCTCTATTTAGATTCCGAATCTCCGTGGCCATTTTGCCAATCTTATTCTTTAGGGACTTGATTTCATCAGTGGGGTTTTTTTTCCATTTTTTCCATTTTTTCTTTTACCTCCCTAATTTGGTTTTTAAAATCCTCCTTTAGCTCTTCCAGCAATGCTTTTTGGGCTGGAGACCAGTTCACATTACCTTTTGAGGTATCAGATGTAGGTATAATGTCATTGTTATCCTCTTCCAAATTGGTATTTTGATCATGCCTGTTTCCATAAAAAGAATCAATGGTCCTTGGTTTTTTTGTGTTCTTCTTCGTGTTGGTTAGCCTTTTTCTGCCTTTACAACAAGTTTCTGCCTTTGAGGCTCAGGGCTCTCTGTCTCAGCTTTCTTATTCTGGAGATTGTGAGTCTAGTTGTTGGCTTTGTGAATTATAGCCTTCAGTTTCCTGAGGTGTGGGGGAGGGTTCTGACTCCCTGATGTCTCTTTCTCTAGGGGTGCTCTCTAGCGCTGTTGCCCTTCAGCAGTGGTCTCAGCTCTTTATAGTTTGAGCTGGTGTGGGCACTTCCCCAGGGGGAGCAAGAGTACGTCTGGGCTCCTGGTGTTGACCGCTGCTGGCTCTGCCCCTCTGGGACTAATGAACTTCTACTATTGGGCCACTGAAGCCCCACTTCTATCTCCTGTGTTCCAGCGTTCTTTCCCCCTTCTCCCCCCACCCCCCAGGAATTCTCTGGGTGGGGAGGGGAGAGATTAAAGTCGTTTACCTGGCCATTATGTCTCCTGGAAGTTCAAGAAGCGTTTCATACCTTTGGGCTGCAAGCCTCAGGAGTTGGTGTTTCACGGCTGGTGGCGTCGCGCTGCCTCTCGTTGCTTCCACAGACTGCCGTCCTGTGTTGGGAGGCCTGGGGATCTCTGACAGTTTCAGGCACCCAGCTTTCTCCCAGCCTGTCTCCCATGTGGGTCTGGAGCAGCTCCGCACGCCGAGCACTCTCCAAGCCTACAGATTCGTGTCTTCGGCCTTTCAGACTCTCCTGGCTTGGAAATTCGCCCCACTCAGACTGCTCACGGTTTCTAACTCTCTCAAATCTGCTCAAATTCACATTTTTATAGGAATCTGACAGACCTTGTGAGAGAGCTCCGGTAAGACGCTGTTTTCATGCAGCCATCTTGGCTCCGCCCCCTGAACTGCTTCTTATCTTTTTTCGAGACTTGACATTTATCCCCTTTGAATTTCATTTTATTAGATTGAGCTTAGTGCTCTGGGCTGTTAAGATCCTTTTGAATCTCCATTGTTAGCTCTGTCTCCCAGCTTGGTTTCATCTGTGTCTGATGAGAATATTTTCCCCCAGTATTTTCAAGATTATTGCCTCTCTCATAGATTCCTTCTTTGTGTATTTGGTTTGGTCCAAACTTTCTTCTTGACCCTTCCTTTGGTGCCATTTATACTACTTCATATAGCACAGGCACTGAGTTGTTAATTTGAAGTTGTTAATAGTAATTCCACTGTCTTCAGTGATGAAAACATCATTAGGGAAACCCTGTCGATCTTGTCCCATTTCATCTGTAAAATCGGGAGCGGGTGGACTAGATGATTTCTGACTTCTCTCCCTACTCTAGGTCATTGATCCTGTGAGTCCTCATCTCTCTCTTTTGGAACAATCTGGCGTAGATACATCTGCCTGATATAAAGCTGTCAACAGCTTTGCTATTTTGGGAGGTGGTATGCTCCCTACCTTTCATTATCCTTCTCCTTATTGTTTTCCCCTGAATTTGTATTTTAAGCCAGTGTGACCTTTAAGTGCCCTGTCCCTCTGCTTGTTAAAGAAATCAAGTATTTGCTGACTTGAGACAGTTTCAGGGTTCTTCTGGTCTTCTTGTAGGATCGCCTTTACATCACCTAGACTTCAGTAAAAGATCCTAATCATTAGAATCAATATCTTTTCCTTTTATGTTTTTCCCATTTTGGCATCAGTAGCTTGCCTGAATAGGTCAGGTTTGAGCTGTTGCTATTACACATAATGTCTTCTCATATTTGTTATTCTAATTTGATGTTGTTTTGACCATTTTCTCAAACTAGTCTGTGGTCTGAGTACTCACAGACTGGTATTCTGAAGATGACTTCCTCATCAATAAATTTTCATTTTTTGTCTGGTAAAGATATGCCAATTTCATTTTTTCATGATGTTGGTCAGAACTCACTGTTTCAGTACCTTCTCATTAAAATGTAAACGTTTTGTGGGCAGGGATTATTTTTGCTATTCTCTTTTTGTATTCCAGCACTTAGCATGATTACTGGTACCGAGTAAGCACTAGTAAATGCTTGTCAATTAACCAATTCCAAGTCTCTCTTTGAAGAAAGTATTAATGATATACTGGCAGGAGACTTCTGAAAAGTCTACAAACCTTTGATCTCTTTCGTATCTTAATCCTGAAGCATATTTTCCAATGGTTTTCATTGTCCTACCCTTCTTTCTCATTGATGTTAGTGAACATCATTATGTGTTGACTTGGTTTGGAAAATCTTGTACAATTTTTGTTTTGTAGAATTTCTTTGGCTCTTTAATATCTGACACATGGTTGTTTCTACATAAGCTTCAGTTATCTTCCTGCTAGTCTTTTTGCTTATATTCATTTCTTCTCTGCTTTTCCTAGAGATTCCTTCCCAGCTCCACGTGTTCTTGACTTCAGATTTTTTTTAGAGTACTTTGATCTCTCCTTTGCTTTCTTGTGGCTTTGTTGATTGGTTAAATTCCTTGTTGCTTCTATGGGTGCATATGTCATTTGATAAGGCCATGCCACAGTGTCTGTAACCTTGCTATCCATACAGAACTTTCTACTGCCCATGGATAAAAACTTCCACCTCCAGAAAATATGCTCTGCCTCATTAGGTAGTGGGCTGTTGTTTTTTTTTGGTTAATGAGTGTACACTTCCTGTATTTAAATTCTTTGGAGATTCTATGATTCTGTTTATCAGTGAGGAAAAAGATGGAAGGAATAACATTTCAGGTTCCTATTGTTTATTTCTCCTTCATTCTCTGGGAAAGTGTGAGCTTAACAGCCAAACAGAAAGCAAGAGGAAAAGGTGGAGGAAGCAACTTTGTTTAGTGCATTGTGTCATTTTGGTGTGTTATATCAGTTCATGAAGCAGCGGTATCCATTTTCACCTTGTAATAAATAGCTCCATTAGCTTTTAGCTCCATTATTTGTTTGACGTTATGAATTCTCTTTCGTATGGACATCTGAGTTGACTGGACTGATTTTTTTTTTTGTTATACCCAACTTCTATCTTAAATTTTACGTAAGTCTTGCTCTGGGCTTTTCAAAAAAGAATTAGGCTATTGAGTAGCAAGCCTGAAACTGTAAGAAGATACTCTTTTCATCCTTGATAATCTGATAAAGCTGGGATATAATTTATCTAAGAGTGAAATGTGGAAGATTTAGAATTATTTTACTTCTTAGTCTGTAATCAAACACCTTCATCCCAGATTAGTATTAACCTAACTTTCTTCCACGTGTATTCCAGTGTTTTGAACTGAGAAAAAGTTCAGGAAGCAAATTTCTTTTATTTTTTTTCAAGTATATTTGGTTTTATAACATTGTCAAGGTTTCAAATCATAGATTTGATTTGAAGCCAAGATATGGAGTATAAATAAAATGAAAATGTGTAAAATGTTACTTTTTAGCAGAGGCAACAGAGTAGAAAGTGAGCTGGCCTTTATGCCAAGAAGCCTTAGGTTCAAGTGCTACCTCTCATCACAGACCAACTATGTAGTCCTGGACAAGTCACTTAACCTTTTAGCCCTAAAGGCAGCTCCTGAAGATTGTAAACTTCTGATATGCTAATCACCATTGATGAAAATAATTTCCTCACCAGGGAAATCCCTATGACAGTGAAATCACAGTCTGGCTATACCATCATCTTTAGATTTTGCCTAATGGATGCATACCTACTGTATTAAAATTCTTCCTTTTGAAGATCCTATTCTTGTTTCTATTCCCAGTCCCCAACCTGAGACTATCAAACAGCTCCATTTGTAATCATACTCTTTAAGCCCAGTCGGGATATAAGTGCCCCAATGTTGCTAACTGGCCTGCACTTGTCTGGGGACTCCAGGACAAAGTTCACCACCTAGAGTTGGCCTCCTTGGTGCAATGTGACTGCTACAAACATGACACCTTTCTATTTCAGTCCGAAATAGCCTGGCTGCACAAGAGGACTTTTATTTGTGCTAGGACCCCTGGCCATGGTAAACATGGCTAAATTAGGCAGTGAAGCATTTCAGCTCTCTACTCATACTCATTTCCCTTTATTGAGGGGATTTTTAAAAAAAACCTGTTTAGATTTAAAAATCTATTTTAGATTCTACTCAGTACACACACAGATTCTATTTAGTACACAAGATGGAGACCAAACTATGTTTCTGAATAGTTTAAAGAAATTGCATTTGGCACTTCCTCATATAATTAGCATAGTCTTCTACAAAGAAAGTGAAATACCTACTTTTAACATGTACTCTTTTTGTTAAACAGCTAATTCATAATTCCTGCAAAGTACTTCACCTTTTCACTCGAAGTAAAAGACTTTTAGTCGCCAGTTTATTCACTTTTACGACTCAGCAAGTGGGTTTGAGATTGGCCTGGGTTTTACAGAACATGACTGAGGTAAGAACACAATGTGGTGATGGGGAAGGGCAAGAGGACTTTGGGGAAGAAACATTTCCAGGTGTAAATGTTGTAATTCAGCTATATAGGTAAAACTTATGCTTTCACCTTAGAGTTGGGACAGGAAATTGTGCACCTCTGGTTTTTATTCCATTTTTAAGCATTTTTGAGACTCAGATCCAAATCCTACGTCAGCAATTAAGATCAAAGACAAGATGTACTCTTTGCCCCATTGCGTGCTAGTTAGGTATGTAGAGAGATGTTCAAGATGTTCTTAGAATTGTTGGCACCCAGTAGCTTTATTAAGGATTATCGCTGGCTTTCTCCAGTCCTGTTTTCTTTGTCTCAGCCAGCCACATCGTCTCATCGTCCCCAAGTTCTTCTACTCTAACTTTGACTTCCCCATTTGTAGCCTCCTGGCCTTCTTCCTCCCACACCTGATTGTCAGCTTTACTGTGACCTCTGGTCCTTAATCTTTACCAGCTGTCTCACTCCGTTGCTCAGTTCTAGCCTCACTTTCTTCCCTTCACAGTCTTCATACTGTGGCCAGCCTGTTCAGCTGTTCATTGCATGCTATCCTTTAATCTTTTACCCCATTTTCCTTCTGTTCATTTTCTGTTCTTCAAAAATGTTTCACTCCCACAATCCCGTTTTTCTGCCTCTACCCTAGAATCACTGAACACTGCCAGAGGAAGACATGAAACCATGCTGATTCATGTTTTCATACCAATTCCTGTTCTCTAATCTCAGCTGATCCCTCACTGCTACATGGCATTCTTTTTATTCTTCCGTGATGGACTGACTCCTTATCATATTTCCCACAGAGACTGTCATAGAACTGCTCTCATGCTCCTTGAGTGCAGCCTATAATTAGTGGTGTTACTTTTGAGTGTATAACTATTTTATGTGTGTATGTGTTATATGTGGGGAGGGGGCTGTATTTGTTCAAACTATTAGACGATTTACAGGTTGTTGTATTGAGTCCTGTAGGAAATTTATATATCTGTGGTGTGTGTGTGTGTGTGGGTGTGTGTGTGTGTGTGTGTGCGTGTGTGAGTGCCCTCAGGAACTTCACAATGCTATTTCAGGAGATGAGTCATAAACAGAAGGAAAGTTAAGTAAGTTTTAAACTACATGACCATGATACAGTCGTTATATGGTATGAGAACATGAATCAGCATAGTTTCATGTCTTCCTTTAGCAGTGTTCAGTGATTCTAGGGTAGAAGTAGAAAAACAGGATTGTGGGAATGAACCATTTTTGAAGAACAGAAAATGAACAGAAGGAAAATGGGGTAAAAGATTAAAGGATGGAGTGCAATGAACAGTTGATCAATTGCCAAATTAACGTTATAGATAAGTACTGTGAATAGGAAATTTAACCTTCTAATCCTGATTATTCAGGGATAGAATTACATGAGGTGAAATACCTGTGTTCTGTCAATCACATTTAAGAATACATTGTACAAAATGCAAATTAGGATCCCTTTGATTTAAGTCATAGATGCAAGATTAATTTTCTTTGGCAATTGGATGTGACCATTTATTGAGAGTTTTGTATATGCTTTAACAAAAGTTTAATTTTTAAATTTGGAAAAAAAATCATCTTAATAGACATTCAATACAGATTAACACTTGGTTATAAAGAATCAGTGTATCTGTACAGAACACTCCTGTTTTCTATTGCCTCCCCTTCCTACTTCCAAAAACAAATCAGAAAGGAAAACTACTGAAGAAAAAAATATTAGACTTCCATGTCAGTTAAAGGAATCCTGTCAAAAATATTTTCCCTACGTAATAAAGATTACAGGCAATCTGTAGAAAAGATTGCACTCTTAACGTTCTCTAGGAATTTAGTTGTTTTTAATTCAGAATACAATTTCCTAAAGAAACATGAAGGTGTTGTATGTTAGACCTAGGTAAATGTGATACTCAGCTTTTGAGACTGGAACCACATGTTATACCCCTCGATCATGTCACAGTTAAAGAAAAGTCCACCCAATCAGATGTGGGAAGGATACTAAACAAGAATAAATTGGCTTGGGTTTACATAATCTCCCTCATTTCTGTCCAGAAATACATCTGGTGAGCAAGGCAGGGGGTGAGTTGTGTAGCAGTGACACATCTGCCCAGTCTAAAGGACAGCAACTTCTCCTGGGCTCATCTCTTCAGTGCCACCGTTGTTGTTGTTAGGTGTCCTTTCATTCTTGAAGAGGACCATGACATCAGGGACATGATGCCATGACTTGCAAGTGAGGGAGCACTGTGCAAAGTCACTGGCCTTACTTTTTCCTCTATCGCCACCTGGGTCCAGTGATGAGATATAGATCAGAATGACTGGAGATGGCCCAGGATGCAGTGGGAGGCCTTGGCCTTTTTAAGCTAAGGTCTTTCCCAGGCCTCAGTTGGTCTGAGGCAACACCCAGTCATTGATTAAAGCTGGGTAAGAAATGAGGCAGAGGATGGCCTTTTTGACTTGAAGACCATGAGGGTTTCTGGCCCAAACAGAAACAATTGCTATTTACATTCACACTGAGCAAATCAGGGCTCAAACAGTAACTAGGAGGCAGCCATGAAGTTCCTTGTGAGCCTGTCAAGCTTCTCAGACAGGGATCCTTAGTCTTATTTTGTGTCATGAGCCCATTGGGTAGGCTGGTAAAGCCCATGGACTCTTCCAAATAATGCTTTTAAATGCATAAAAATATATAATAGTACCAAGAAAACCAGTTATATTAAAATATAGTTATCAAAATAGTATTTTTTACTAAGTTTATGGGCTTAAAAACTTAAAACTCTTAAAACTTAAAAACTTGCTTAAAAACTCTTGTTTTAGGGGGAGAAATTAGTGTAGCCTGCATGTTGGGCATCCCAGTAAATACTGTTCTTTTCTGTCACAAAGGGTAATTGAGTTTCTAGGTTAGCTCAGAAAAGCTCCTTTAATCTGTAACATAACAATTATGGTATGAATCAGACAATAGACCCTTATATACATTTTTTGATTTTTCTGTTGAGATAAATACATTCCAGTTATAAACGTATAGAGCAGGATATTTCCTCTCCTCCCCAACATAGTACTAGTGAGAAGGGTATATACCCTTTTCCTTTCAAAAGCTCACATATTCACCTACTGTGTGAATTTACTTTTCCCTTATTGCCCCAGCTCCCAAGGTCATTTTGTTCAGGGTCTTACTGGCTCTTGCAGCCTTTCAGGATAGGGATGGGGCATGTTTAAAAGGACCTCCAGGGTTCCGAAAGCATGTTGGAGGCAGGTGAGACGGAGGCCTTGGGCTCACTGGCTCCTGCAACCCTCTTGCAATTGGATCTGATGGATAAAGGTCAAGGGCCTGGGCAGAAAGGGCACTTAAGGCATCCTGGGGGAGTTGAAGTTTTCAAAGAAGAGTTATAGGGGTCTTTTGAGAGTATCTACTGGCAACTCAAGTTCCTTTAGGAAGGTGGCCGGAGATATTTTGGGTGTAGTGACTGGAGGTCATTCATATTTATGAGTCATTTATAACTTGGATCTTCTCAAGCAGACTCTACTTGCATTTGTCATAATCTGCTTTTTTTGTCAGAAATAAATCAGTCTGAGCTTGGTATGTATGCTAAAGTTTCCTTTATATGTAGGTAAGCCAAACCAAAGTAAATCTAAGATGTTTTTATACAAACAAGTACATTTGTAATTTGTACTCAGGAAGAGAGTTTTGCCTTAAGTTTTACATAAAAGAGAGTTTTGTTGCCCTTTTGTTGCCCTTGTCCCTAGGAGTGGCTTCTCTGCTCCTCTCTGCCCACCCAGATGTTTTTGTATACTTCAAGACTAGATTTAATTACTGGGTCTTCCACAAAACCTTCCCTGATTGCTTTTCCCCACCGTTTCCTTTTTGGTGTTCTGTAGGATTTATTCCTGTTATCGTATATTTTACTCTTAATTCTATTCTGTCTTATTTCCTGTGTTTCTGTCTTACCTCCCCGAGATTGTAAAGTCCTGGAGGACAAAAATGGTGGGAACTCTTGTATCCTCCCCAGGTTGCCTAGGAGATGTTAAAGATTCATAGTTATTTGTTAATTTGAAGTTTTGCTATTTTGTATTTGTATGGCATCTTCTTATATGGCATCAAATAGGAATAGATCATTTGTCTGATTCAGTTTTGTTGATAATTTATTATTATAAAACATAATTAATCTTTAACTTCTTATTTGCAAAGCATTCCTTTCATTTTAGTTATTAATATTCTAACTTTCACAATAACAAACAACTATTAAAAGATATTTTAGATGAGACATTAAGGCATTTTTGGTGGAATTGTGAACTGATCCAGTTATTCTGGAGAGCAATTTGGAACTATGCCCAAAGGCCTATAAAGCCGTGGATAAAGAAAAACAATATAAGGCGTGGTTTGCTTTTTTTCTTGTTTGGTTTTGTTTTGTTCTATGGAAGAATTCAGGGTGGTTTAGAAAGATGTAAATTAAATCGAGGTAAAAGTAGGGTTATATTAAATTGTTTAGAAAACAGAGATTGATGAGAAGGGAATCTTAAACTTTTATACCCTTTGACCTAGCAATATCACTACTAGGTCTATATCCCAAAAGAGCTAAAAAACAAAAAGGAAAAGGATCTATATGTACAAACATTTGTAGCAGTTCTTTTCTGGTTGCAAAGAGTTGGAAATTGAGAGGATGTCCATTAATTGGGGAATGGCTGAACAAATTGTGGTGATTATGATGGAAAATAATTGAGCTATAAGAAGTAATGAGCAGGATATTCTCAGAAAAAAACCTGGAAAGACTCACATGAGCTGATGTAAAGTGAAATGTACCATGTACAAAGTAACAGCAGTATTGTGCGATGAACAGCTAGAATGACGTAGCTCTTCTCAGCAATACGATGATCCAAGACAACTCTGAAGGACTTAGGATGAAAAATGCTATCCTTCCCCAGAAAAAAGAACTGATGGTGTCTGAATACAGATTGAAACATGCTTTTTAAATTTAATTTTTCTTGAGTTTTTTTGGTTTGGAGTGGTTTTTTTTAGGTCTGTTTCTTTCACAAATGACTTATCATGGACATTTTTTGTATGACTACACATGTATAACCTATATCGAATTGCTTGCTTTCTCAATCAAAGGGAGTGGGGAGGGAGGAAGGAAGAGAATTTAGACCTGAGTTTTAAAAATGAATGTTAAAAATTGTTTTTACATGTAACTGGGGAAAAATATTCAATAAAAAACATATTTTAGAAGAGTTTGGCAATATTTTTCCCCTTTAGTATAGACTAGCACATTAAAATCTGTACATCTAACTTTTTTATTAAATGTAATTTTGCATTTTGGGGCTTTCTAGGTACAAAAAGCAGCTGCAGAAGAAAACTGTTGCTTTGGGACCATTGATACTTGGCTACTGTATAAGCTCACAAAAGGTAGGGCTAACATGGCAAAGTGATAAACTCAGTTAAGTGGATTTTGAAACACAAATGTATATATAAAGGAGTTATTTCCTTCCCCATCCCAGACCCTCAGTTTTGGTCACAAATAAGCAAGTAGAGCCAGTTTAAGCATTTTGAAATAGGGAGCTACCTCTGAGGCTTTGCATCCCAAGAAATTGATAGTAATAGCCTGGATGTAGGTCTACACATTGTTAAACCTTGCCTTGTCTTCACATGTTCTTTGTGAAACCTAGAGCTAAATATCTTATTTTCATCTTAAATGCAGGTTCTGCATATGCCACAGACTTTTCAAATGCTAGTACAACTGGAATTTTTGACCCATATCAGGTAGAAATTTTTTGTGTCTTTGAAAGCTAATTATAATAAATTATCAAGATTGGCTCTGAAAGAGTGTTAAGAAAATGTACCTTCATTTCCTCTGTGCAGATCTAGGAGACTATGAGTGTGAAATATGCATACTGTCAGATAAAAGTGCTGATTAGTTTTGCTGAACTGCTTTTTTCCCCCTTTAAAAATATCTTTTAAAAGGATGGCTAAATCATTTGGGGATTGAGGAGGGATATGCTTGGAATGAAAGTGATGTGAAAAAATATGTAAAAAATAAGGTAAAAGAGAGCTAAATTATTAAGCAAATCAACTCTGATTCTTATGATGTATTTTTGTGTTCAGATGTGTTGGAGTGGGTTCCTTACTTCCATGCTTTCAATACCAGTCTCTCTCCTGCCTCCTGTGAAAGATACAAGGTAATAATAAGCCTCAGATAAAAGAAGCCACAAAAAAATCTTTTAATTCGTTTTATTTTCTTAGAAGGGGGGATCATTATGCAGAATCTTAAAATGCTATAGGATTTTTCTTTTTGATTTGTAAATATGTATACTGCATATAGTACTACATTCTAAAATATTTTTCTTAAATTATACTTAAAAGTGATTTTTAATCATATGATGGACCTTTGTGCTACTAATTGCCTAACATTTAGATCTAAACTATAATTGATTGTTAAAATCTTAAATTCCTGTTTTTAAAGGCATAAATGACTAATTTGAAAACTCATTTTACTTAGTCACAACTTTGGATCAGTGGATAAAGAAATACTTGGAGAGTCCATACCAATTGTGGCCTTGGTGAGTAGAGAGCTTAAGAGCTCCCCTTTGTGGTTTAAAGGAGGTTAATTTCTAGGAACAGGCAGAATTGATTTTGGGGGAAACAGCAGGCCTTGACTACGAAGTAGACTGACTAAGGGCCCTAAATCCTCCTGGAAAGGAAGGTCCAGACTGTTGGCCCAAAGGCCTCTGTGTTGAAACTACTTCGAAGTTTTTTGTAATCTCTTTTCATGGCTGTGTTTAGAAAATCTTGTTTAAGTTTTGTTTGAAAGGGTTTTTTTCCATAGGGATATGGTTCTTTTATTCATTTGCTTTTGAGGGACCTTGTATTTGATGTTTTCTGTGTGAATTAAAGTTTTCCCTAGGTACTGCCGTAGCTGAAGGTCATTGTTTAACATGGCCAGCAGCTGCTGCTAGAGGAGAGATTTCTTTTTTCTTTAGAAAGCAGCCGTAACCTAGTAGGGAAAGCATCACGTGGAATTGGTGGCTCGGTTCCAGTCCTGGCTCTCTGACTCACTGTGCATGAGACCTTGGGCCAGTCACAAACTCTCTGAGCTTCAGTTTCCTCTTCTGTAAAAATGGAAATACTACTAATTCCTGTACTATCTTAGGCTGTTACAAAGCTCAAATTAAATGGGAAAGTGCTTTATAAGCCATACATTCTATGTAAATTTAGGGTAGCTAGGTGGCACAGTGGATAGAGTGGTGGGCCTTGAATCTTTCCTGAGTTAAAATCTGGCCTCAGACACTTCCTAGCTGTGTGACCCTGGGTAAGTCACTTAACCCTGTTTGCCCCAGTTTCCTCATCTGTAAAATGAGCTAGAGAAGGAAATGACAAACCCCTTCAGTATCTTTGCCAAGAAAACCCCAAATGATGTCACAAAGAATTGGACATGACTGGAAAACGACTGAACAATTTACTATATGCTGAAAAAGGGAATAATGATCATGAGGGGGATAAATTGTTATTATCTGCTTCTGCTAGATGGGAAAGAGGAATATTAAGGTAATCAAAGGAAGTAACAGGTCTTTTAGCTCATCAAAATGCAAGTTGAGACATTTATTTGACTATCATTAACCAAACATTTATGATAGTGACTAGAAAAAACCATACTAATTACCAAAAACTACTCTATCTCATTTGATCCCAAGAGCTTTATGGATAAAGAAAAAAAAATAAGGCATGGTTTGCTTTTTTTTTCTTGTTTGTTTTTGTTCTATAGAAGAATTCAGGGTGATTTAAAAAATAGAGATTGATAAGAAGGGAATCTTAAACTTTTAAAATTTAAAGTCTGTTCTATACCTGTTATCTCTTTTTTAATAGTTAATTTTTTTTTGAGTCTTGAAATTTATATTTCTCCCTTGTATCTAGTGTAAAGCCATACTTACAGATTAGCCTGATGGTTTAACTTTAGACGAAATCAAGACACCACCTTGTGGCAGCATGTCCACATTACAGTTCTTTTGAGTGGTTGAATTCCTAAAGTGAAATTGCAGGCCTGTGTAATGGTCAAGGGCATGTACACAGCCTCTGTGTCCTCTCCACCACTGTGCCCAGGTTTTAAGGCATGAGATTCTTTTATATGGTGTATAGAGGCATCAGTCATGTTTCTAATAGGAGACTCTTAGAGCACATTAAGATATGTATTTTTAAGGTAATTGCCCTTTAGTGGAAAGGGCTCATACATAACAATATAGAAGAATCAACCAAATATATTTCCAGCCCCAGAATGAATCGTACTTTGATTATTTTTTGAATAGTTTTCTTTTAAAAAGCAAATGTCTGATGAGATATGATACATAACCTCGAAACTGATTGGGTCAGCAAATGTTTATCTTTTGGTAATTGATACAGGTAGCTGACCAACAGGCAGCCATGTTTGGGGAATGCTGCTTTCAGAGAGGAGATGTGAAACTCACTATGGGAACAGGGACTTTTTTGGATATTAATACTGGAACCAACCTTCAACAGACTGTTGGAGGTAAGTGGTCAAACTCTTTTCTGTTGTTTGTTTATTATGAATAAAAGAACATCTCTTAAGAAAACTCGAGCAGATCTTTCATGATACTGTTAGGCAGTCTCTTGCTATACATCGGCAATAACTTCTGTTGGCTTTTCATAACAAGGTAACTGAATATCTTCTCTGTTTAAGTTGAGCCAGTAGTACTAAAAGCTAACCAATTCCCATTTCCTTTTACTGTCTTGTGTTGCTTTTCTTTGCCTTCTAGCAACAAAAGACTATTTATGTGATATTATGTGTATATATACATGTATACGTATACTTATGTAAAATATCATCTCCTTAATATCAGTTCAGAAAATATGAGACACTGTGGTCAGTTTTCTAAATAATATTTGGATAATACTAGAAACTCTGATTTGGACATCTGATAGTGCCTTAAGTCAAATCAGCCAGCACTTCTAATGCCAGGCCCTATGCGAAGTGCAGATGATACAAAAAGAGGCAAAAACTATCCCAGCTTTCAAGGAGCTCACAGTCTAATGGGGAAAGGTGATTTCTCTCTTTGTGATTGAATTTATAGTGGTTCATTAGGGGATTTTGCCTTTGGAGCAATCATTGATAAACCAGCAAAGTTAGAAGTAGGTTTAATATTTTTTGGTGACTCCCAGACTTTCACCTTCTCCAAACGTTCCTGTTTCTTTTGAGCACATAATCTAGTCACCCAGGTTCGTAACCCTGGAGGCTCTCCTTCGTTCTTTCCCCTCACTTACCCACCATCCTCATTTACATTGCCAGGTCTTGTCAGTTCTACCTGTACAACATTGTACATGTTGGTCCTTTTCTCTCCATTCACATAACTACCACCCTCATACACATGCCCAATACTTTTCACCTGCTGTGTTATAATAGACTCTTCATTTTCTTGACTCCTTTCTCGTGCCTTCTCCAATTTGTCCTCGATGTGCCTTCCCACTAAAACATAAATCTGACTGTCACATCTTGGCTCAGATCTTCAGTCCTTCCCACACATTCTTCAGCCCAGCATTTAAAGCCCTTCTAAGAGTCTGGCTTCACTTTAACTTTCCAGACTTGTTTCACATTCTTCTTCTTCACACAATCTTAGTTCCAGATTAAGTTGCTGTTTCCCGAACTTGGTATTCTGTCTCCTGCCTCAGTGCCTCTACCAGACAGACCTACATGTCTGGAATGGACTCAGTCTTTACTTTCTCCTACTACAATCCTCTACATTCATGTGCCCCTTCATTCCTCAGCTGCCTCCTTCTCTCTCTCTCTCTCTCTCTCTCTCTCTCTCTCTCTCTCTCTCTTTCTCTCTCTCCCTTTCTCCTGCTCTCTCTCCCTCTCCATTTTGTATCCCCAGGAATCTCTTTGAGGTCAAGCCCTGGTTTGCTTTTTGGGTTTTTTTTCTTCAGCATTGTATATGAAGCACCTTGCATATGGTAGGAGCTCAGTGTTAACCGAATCAAATTGAAGACTAATTTCTCTAGAAAACTCTCAAAATAGCTTTGGATTTTACTTAGTACAGGACTTGTTTGGAAATTGGCAGATACATAGAAGTCTTTAAGATGACTGAATTATCCCATTTTAAAATGTCTCTGAAACAGGGAATCATGTATTAAATATTGTATAACTTGCACTTATTTTTATTTATAAGGTTTCTATCCATTAATTGGTTGGAAGATTGGGCCAGAAGTTGTATGCTTGGCTGAAGGAAATGCAGCCGACACTGGTACTGCCATAAAATGGGCCCAAAATTTGAGTAAGTAAACCTTCAAACTGATCATAAAATATGCTCAATTTAAGCTCTTGAATATTAGTACCAGTTACTCTTTTGATAGTAATCAGACAGGGTATTGACTGGTGTTTCTGCATAAGGACTTTGAATAAGAGCTCTTCATAGAAGTTTCTTGGAATTTGAAAGAATACAACAAAAATGATTATTTGGAGGTTAAAACCAGAGAGAAATAAAGATGTAGTTAAGAGTTCCTACCTACTTCACTAGGTTTTTTTTTTCCTTGGATTTCTCAATCAGAAGCTGGTTTGGTGCATTTTCTAGATCTGTTTGTGTTTTGTTTTAAATTTTTAAAATTTATTCTGTTAAATAATTCTCAATTACATGTAAAAAAGATTTTAGTAATCATTTTTAAAAATTTTAAGTTCCAAATTCTTTCCTTCCTTCTTGCCCTTCCCCTCTCCTCATGGTGGAAAGCTTTTGATTTTGTTTATACACATGAGGTCATGCAAAATATAATTCTGTGTTAGCCATGTTGCAAAAGAAAATGCAAACAAAATAAAACAGTAAAAATAAAGAAAAATTTTTAAAGTGTGCTTCAATCTGCATTCAAAGTTCATCAGTTCTTTCTCTGGAGGTGGATAGCATTTTTCATCATAATCATGATTGGAAGACAATTGGAATTATCTTAGATCATTGTCTTCATCAGATTAGCTAAGTCTTCCACAGTTGATCATCCTTATACTATTACTGTGTACAGTTTTCTCCTTGTTCTGCTTGCTGAGTTCATCTAAGTCTTCTCAGGTTTTTCTAAAACCATCTTGCTCATCATTTCTTATAGCAAAATAGAATTCTATCACAATTATATACTACAACTTATTCAGCCATTACCCAATTGATGGGCATCCCCTTGATTTCCAATTCTTTGCCATCACAAAAAATGCTGCTATAAATATTATTGAACATATGGGTCCTTTTCCCTTTTCTTTGATTCCTTCGAGATACAGACCTAGGAGTGGTATTGTTGTGTCAAAGTGTGTGCACAGTTTTATAACTCTTTGAGCATAGTTCCAGATTGTTTTCCAGGATGGTTGGACCAGTTCACAACTCCACCAATAGTGATTTAGTGTCTTACTTTTTAGATATCCCCTCCAACATTTGTCATTTTTGTTTTCTGCCATGTTAACCAATCTGATCAATTTAAGGTAATTGTTGTTACCCAGAGTTGTTTTAATTTGCATTTCTCTAATTGGTGGTGATTTAGAGCATTTTTTCATGTGACTATTGATAGCTTTGATTTTTTCTTCATCTGAAAACTGCCTTTTCATATCCTTTGACTATCCACTAGGGAATGGCTCTTATTTTTATAAATTTGGCTTAGTTCCCTATATATTTAAGAAATGAAACCTTTATCAGAGAAACCTGCTGCAAATTTTTTTCCCAGTTTCTTGTTTTCCTTCTAATTTTGACTGCATTCGTTTTGCTTGCTCAAAAACTTTTTAATTTTATGTAATCAAAATTATCTATTTTACTTCTTGCGATCCTATGTCTTTTTTGTTCATAAACTCTTCCCTTATCCATAGATCTGAGGGGTACATTTTTCCATTTTCCCCTAATTTAATTATAATGTAGTACTTTGTGCCTAATCATTTATCCATTTTGATCTTTTGATATATGGTGTGAAGTGTTGGTCTATGCCTAGTATCTGCTAAACTACTTTCTACTCTTCTCAGCAGTTTTTGTCAAATGTTGAGTTTTTACTCCAACAGCTTGGATCTTTGGGTTTATCAAACACTAGATTACTATGGTCATTTACTACTCTGTGTTGTGTAGTTAAGCTGTTCCATTGATCTACCACTCTCTTTCTTTGCCAGTACTAGATTGTTTTGATGATTACCACTTTGTAATATGGTTTGAAATCTAGAATAGCTAGTCCTCCTTCCTTGGCTTTTTTTTCATTGATTCCTTTGATATTCTTGACCTTTTGTTCTTCCAGATGAGTTTTATTACTACTCTTTCTAGGTCTATAAAATGATTAGTTGGTAATTTGATTGGTATGGCACTGAATAAGTAAATTAACTTAGGTAGAATTGTCATTTTTATTATATTGGCTCAGCCAACCTGTGAGCAGTTAATATTTCTCCAGTTCTTTAGGTCTGTCTTTATTTTTGTGAAGTGTTCTGTAATTGTGTTCATATAATCCTTGGTTTTGTCTTGGTAGGTAGACCCCCAAGTATTTTATATTGTCTGCAGTTACTTTAAGTGGAATTTCTCTTTCTGTCTCTTGCTGCCGGATTTTGTTGGTAGTATATAGAAATGCTGATTAATTATGTGGGGTTATTTTATATCCTGAAACTTTGCTTAAGTTATTTGTTTCATCTAATTTTTTTAGTTGATTCTCTAGGGTTTTCTAAGTATATCATCAGATTTGCAAAGAATGATAATTTTGTTTTCTCATTCTTTCTATTATTTTTTCTTGTCCTATTGCTACAGCTAGCATTTCTAGTACAATATTGAATAATACTGTAATGGTATTAATGGACATCCTTGCTTCACTCCTGATCTTATTGGGAAGGCTTCAAGTTTATCCCTGTTACAGATAATCCTTGCTCTGGTTTTAGGTAGATACTACTTATTATTTTAAGAAAGGTTCCATTGATTCCTATGCTTTCTAGTGTTTTTAATAGGAAGGGGTATTATAGTTTGTCAAAAGTTTTTTTTGCATCTATCGATATAATTATATTATTTTTGTTGTTATTTTTACTGATATAATCAATTATGCCGATAGCTTTCCTAATGGTGAACCAGCCTTGCATTCTTGGCATAAAATCCCACCCAATCATAGTGTATGATCTTTGTGACATAATGCTGTGATTTCCTTGCTAGTATTTTATTTAAATTTTTTGTATTGATATTCATTAAGGAAATTGGTCTGTAGTTTTCTTTCTCTGTTTTTGCTCTCCCTGGTTTAGGTATCAAAACTATATTTGTTTTATAAAAGGAATTTGATAAGACTCCTTCTTTACTTATTTTTTCAAATAGTTTATATAGTTTGAGGATTAATTTTTCCTTAAACATTTGGTAGAATTCGCTTGTAAATGTATCTGGTCCTGAGGATTTTTTTCTTTTGGAACTCATTGATGGCTTATTCAATTTATTTTTCTAAATTGGGGTTATTTAAGCATTCTATTTCCTCTTCTATTAATCTAGACAGTTTACATTTTTATAAATATTCATCCATTTCATTTAGATTATGTACTGGCTTCACTATTCCACAAAAACTGCTGGGAAAATTGGAAAATGGTAGGGCAGAAACTGGGCATAGACCAATATCTTACACCATACACCAAAATAAAGTCAAAATGGGTTCATGAATTAGAAATAAAGGCTGAAACTATAAGCAATTTGGGAGAGCAAGGAATAGTTTACCTATCAGATTTATGGAAAAGAAAAGAATTTATG
>CM053626.1:41165354-41188521 GCA_028646595.1 Phalanger gymnotis
AAAAAAAAAAGTGAAAAAAAAACCCTTAAGACCAAAATCTGACTCCAGACATACCATGTAATAAATGGCAAAAACTTAACAATTTTGGCTGCAAAAGAATCTATAAGCCTAAAGTTTCATTTGCAAACGTCAAAAAACTTTAAATGTCCACTATTTCATAATCATGAAATACAAGATACATATCCACAAAACATGTATTACACATGTCTCTTATAAAACAACACACAGTTTGCTAATAAACCCACATACCAGCTTCTAAGAAAATTTAGGACAAATAACAGAAACAATCTGCATTTTGCTTTCCTAACAACATTAGACATTTGCTTTGCTATTTCGGAACACCACTGATTCCTATCTTATAGTATTTTAACACTGATAGATCCAACACATAACAGCAGAAAGTACACTGGATTTAGAATCAAAGACTGTAGATCCAAATTCCAGCTTTGTCATTTTCTGCCTGTGTGACCTTGGGCAATTCACTGGATCTTACTGGCCCTAAGTTTTCTTATCTGTACAATGAGGGGGCTGGTATGGATGACCTCTAAGGTTCTTTCCACCTTTAAAATTATGACATGATGTATTATTTCCAGATTACAGGCAGCCTGATAAGAAGAAGAGAGTACTAGATTTGAAATCAGAAGAGGGAAGATCCTAGAAGTAATTTATGCAACGTGACCTTGAGCAAACAGGTTGTTTCATCTCCCAAGGCAACAATTTCCTAATCTGTAGAAGGGGATGGATATGAAGGTGAAGATCTTCCTTCATCTCGAAACTTTTATCAGTCTATGACTGAGAGACCAATAAAAATGATAAATGGTACAGAAAATGATTTGAAAAGAGATCAGATTGCAACTATAATAATAAAGTTATATAGAGAGGGGGTAAAAACCCAAGAAACTAAGCTGTTAACTTTTTCAGGGAGAATAAGAGCACAAGATTGAAGTACTTGGAAGGTTCAGTGATATTTTGGGATGGCTTAGCAAAAGAAAGGGAATTCAGCTTTACAGAGCCTTAATATTGATAACATCTGATTCATTTTCCATGGGGAAGAGGGTAGACCAGATAAATGATCTGAGGTCCCTTTCAAGCTCTGAATTCTCTGACAAAGCTCCATGGAAAAGAAAATGATCCACTCTGTTCTTTAGAAAAAGGCAGAGTAAAACAGTTCTAATTGTGGAGTTATAGTTGTTGAGAAAGCGTTGAACACAGGAATTAAGTTTAAAAGAATTGGAAAGGACGGATGGGAACAAACCGAAAGGCTTGTTTGGATAAATGCATCCAACTGGTGGTCTTAACAAAAAAGGGGCCATACAGGGCGCCCCTAGGAGGGTGGCTCAGAGATTCACTGGTGGAGGAAGCGCCTTTGAAGGAAGCTGATGGAGGGAGGGGAAGAGGAAGAGAAGTGCAAAAGGAGCTAGAAAATCTTCGAGCTGGGGTCCTTCACCCCAGAAGGCATCGCTGCTGTTGTTATGGGAGAAATGCCAGCAAAATCGTCCTCCCCCGCCACGGGGTCCCCCCACAAATGGGGAGGGAATGGCTCACTCCGGCTCTCAGCCCCCGTGTACTCGCGAACACGCAGGTTCCTGCGTCCCGCTGCGGGAATGGAAGGAAGAGACAGCGCGCGTGGACATAGGAGGGTGAGGCTCGCGAGAAGGGCACGCGGGGGCTCCCCGGCCACGAGGGCCGAGATTCACAGCCGCCCCCTCCTCAACCGCTAGATGGAGGAGCGAGAGTAGCCAGGGGCTTGCTTCCTCGGTCCCCCGCCCCCCACCCACGGCGACCCCACAGCGCTGCTGCGGCCGCGCGAGGACCAAGCGCCGAGGGATAAGGGGGCCGTTACCTGCCGGCGTAGCCGTGAAGAAGGCGGCCTGAGGGGCACGCGTCCGGCCCGCGATAGGAAGAGAGCGAGGAAGCGATCCGGCGCAGCTGCTGCAGCAGCTTCTCCGCTGGACTAGGGCCGCCGGCGGTCTGCGGACTCATCCCCCGGGGGCCGGGAGCGAAGGCGCCGGGGCTGGAGAGCCCGCGAGACCGGCCGGCCGTGCGCACGCAGCCTCCAGGAGCCTCGTGCCCGCCCGCGCGCGCGTGCGCCCCGCCGCCCGTGCGCGGCCTTGCTCCCGCTCCCGCTCCCGCCCCAGGCTCTCCTCGTCCCCCTAGCCGAGCGTCGGGAACAGCTGCTGCGGCCCGAGCCTGGATCAGGCCCACCTGCTCCTCTCACTTCGCCGGCGGTCGGCCCAGGGCCCCGGCTCGACTCTCCTCTCTCTTCCCCCGCGCGAGCTTTGGCGGGGGCTGGGCACGGCGCGCTCCGGTTGGACGCCTAGTCGCGTGACGCCAGGCGCCGCTGCTCGCCGATTGGTCTGACTGGCGATGCGTGCAGGGTGTAAACAAACCCCGCCCCCTGGCTTCCCAATAAGGGCGGGGGCAAGGCGGAGTGGGTAGGGGGGCGGGGTCGAACGTCCCGCCGAGCCCAAACCGAGAAGTGACAGCGGGAGGGGGCGGAGCCTGGAGTAGGAGGGGGAGGAGCGCTAGGGGTGGGGCCTGGATCAAGCCCCACCCGTGGGGAGTGGCCGAAAGGAGCGTGGCCCGTGGCTTGCCCGGCCTCCTAATTTCCCGCAGGAAATTCCGACCCCTTCCAAGAAAATGGAAGGAAGCACCCTATGCTAGGTGGCGGCGCAACAGATGGCGCTCTGGGCCTGGAGTCAGAAAGACTAATTCAATCCCGCAAATGTAGCACTCTGAGGTCTGTAAAGTGCGTTATAAATGATATCTCATTTGATCCTCACAACAATCCAGAGAACGATGCTATTTTTATCCCAAATAGACAGATGAAGAAACAGAGGTAGACCGAGGTTTAAGTGACTTGCCCAAGGACACCCAAACAGGAAATTCTGAGGTGCGATTTAAAAGCAAGACTTCCTGACTCCAGTTCCAGCAAAGTCTATCCACCACTGAACCCCATAACTACCAGAAAGCATTTAAATGCTTATGTGCCAGGAACTGTGTGGTAAATGCTGGGGATGCGAAGAATCGTGGAAAGCATGGTCCCTGCCCTCTAGAAGCTCACTTTCTGAGGGGAGGATGAATATGCAAAAAATTATACATTCAAGATTTAGTCTTCCATTCACTACACCAAACTTCCCTGTTTTAGCAGGTAAAACCTTGTTGTGTGTCTTTCATTCTCCAAGAGGACTGTGACATCAGGAAGGTGATCCATGAATTGGGTCTAAGTGAGAGGGCTGTGCAAAGTCACCAGCCTCTCCTCTGGAGCCATCTGGGTCCAGTGACCAAACATAGATCAGGATGACTAGAGATGGCCCCAGGTGCAGTGGGAGACCTTGGCCGTTTCTAACTCATCTCAGGCCATACCAAACCATTTATACCCCTGGGAGCCTGGAATGCAGCACCTACACAAAACCAATCCAAATAAGGAACCTCAGAAACAGGATTCAATTGTTGTTAGAAGGAAATAAGTAAATCAGACTGGGTGGAGCGGGGATCAATGGACTTTGGATTTTTCCTCATACCAAGAAAGGGCATGAGGACAACATCCAAAATAACTGAATCAGACTTTTAACTATGGACAAGACCTCAGAAGCCATGCAGACCAAATTCCCACCCATGAATCCCCTCTTCCCTCTATAACATTCCCCATGAGAGGTCCTCTAGTCTCTAGTAATGGGTAACTCAGCCACTGCAAAAGAGAGTATTCCATTTTCTTCAGCTCTAAGCTTCAGCTCTAACAAACTTCCTTCTAGTGAGCTGAAATCAACCTCTCCGTAAATTCCTAGGTCTACCCTCCAGGGCAAGTTAATTCCCGGTTCTCAACCTTTCAGACGTTTGAAAACTGATCACATCTCTTATGTTTTCTTTTCTTCAGACTAAACACCACCTTCAACAAATCTTCAGTTTGTTTTTTTGTTTTGTTTTTGTAAGGCTTGCTTTTGTGTTTCCCTCACAATCCTGGTAACCCTCTCTGGACAGCTCTAGTTTTTCAATATGTCTCTTAAAATATAGTTCCCAGAGCTAAACATTCTTTCAGAAGTAAAATAAACAGGTAAAGTCAAAGGAGTTGAAAGCTAAATAATGTCAAATTAATGCCACCTTGAGTAATTTTGAAATAGACAAATCCTGAAGCAATCATTGCTTCAATTTCATTAACAAAAGACTGAACATCTATAAGGCAGTTCTATATAACAAGGATTTTTAATGTCCCTATGTGAAAGACACTGCGCAAAATGATGGAGATGCAGAATATCTGCCCCCCCTCCCCAGGTATCCTCTACTGAGAGCATACTGTTTTATCCTCTACTGGAGAATACAAGTACACAAGTAATTGAAGGAGGAAGAGACCCCTAACCACTGGGAGGATGAGGAAAGGCTCACTTCACAGAGAAGATGGCAAGAAAATAAGGCTTCTGAGAGGGTATGGATGAGGAGTGAATTCCAAATATGAGGGGCAGCTTCTGTGGAAGCATGGAGGCAGAGGATAGAATGTTGCATCTGAGGAACAGCTAATAGCCTAGTTCAGGTGGATCCTGGACTGCATAAAACAGGAAGGAGAATAATGTAAAATAAGGTCGTAGAAGGGGACTGGAACCAGATTGTTGAGAGCCTTAAATGCAGGCAGAGAAGTTTGCGTTTTGCACCAAAGGTCATAGGGAGCCACTGAAAGATTTCGAGCCCAGGAATGACATGGCCTTAGGAAGATAATTTTGGCATCCTTGTGAATGGTAGATTGAAGATGGGAGAGATTGGAAGCAGAGAAACTAATTAGGAGGGTAACAATCATGTAGGTGAGTTGTGACAAAAGTTTGACCGAGAATGATGAGACTGGAGAAAAAACAGTAGAAAGATGTGAAAGTCAAATCCACAGGATCTGATGAGGAATTAGAAATGAGGGCTGATGACTGAGATTACAACCCAAATAATTTGGGAGGAGGATGGTATCTTCGACAGAAAAGGGGAAAGGAGGGCAGGAGAAGAGAAGGCAGGCTTAGGGAAGATAATTATTACTCAGTTTAAGATTGTGCCTCGATTTCATTCAAAATCTGCTAAACCCAATATTCTTTTGAGTAAAATAACTTGGGGGAGAAAACCAATCCTCAGACAAAACATAAAATAAAAGGAACAGTGAAATGTAACAAAATTTCCATCTACTGTGTATCAGTGGTATGATCTGGCTGTGAATTTCCATGACCTAACAGAGTAAACTATAAAAACCTGTAGATGCTAGTTCCACAGAAAGCCAATTTATTCCAGGATAAAGGACAACTTACTAAAGTCGTTTTCAAAAAAAAAAAAAAAAACGGACCCTGAAAACCCTCCAGGAAAAAAGTAACTTGTGGAAGTTTTTCTGGGAGAAAGAGAGGAAAATTAACATTTAAAAATTCCTAAATAGGGTACCTTGTGCCAATTTTGACCCAGTGATGGTCAAATTAGCTTCGCAATTGACAAAAAAGGATTTTTTCCCTTTTGCCTTAACAGTCGCCTTTCTCATTTCCTCCTCAGTCAATAATTGTATTTTGAGACAAGGAAAGAGAGATTTTTTATGTCATTATCATCACTCAGATTTACATAGCACAATATAGTTTACTTACTGCATTCTTCACAAGCTATTGAGGCAAGTAGTACAAGTATTTTCATTTACAGATGCAGAATCTGAGGCTGAGAGCAAATGACTAACTCAAATTCACATAGGCATTAATAAAAATTCATGCTTTCTCAGACCAAATTCAATATTTTGTCCATTCCACTATAATCCTAGAAATAAGAGCTTCTGTGTTTATATTATCCATTCCAACCAAATCTACTTAAAATTAATCAAATAGGTATCAATAATGTTATTGTTGTCGTTCAGTCATTTTCAGTTGTATCCGACTCTCTGTGACCCCATTTGGGGTTTTTCTTAGCAGAGAGTGGTTTGCAATTCCTTCTCCAGCTCATTTTACAGATGAGGAAACTAAGGCAAACAGGGTGAAGTGACTTGCCCAGGGTCACCTGGCCACATGTCTGAGACCAGATTTGAACTCAGGAAGATGAGTCAGCCTGACTCCAGGTCTGGTGCTCTATGCACTATGGCACCACCTAGCTGCATCAATAATGCCTATACTTAATAAAGTAGACCTGTATACTGTTTTCTACTAGTCGGCCCATGTGCATCTTGACCCAGTGCTTTTTAATGAGAATTAAAATGTTTCTTCCCTTCCTCTTTATTTTTTAAGTTCAAGACCCACATTCCCAAC
This sequence comes from Phalanger gymnotis, assembly GCA_028646595.1. Lineage (NCBI taxonomy): Eukaryota > Metazoa > Chordata > Mammalia > Diprotodontia > Phalangeridae > Phalanger > Phalanger gymnotis. Next base: position 41,171,597 of record CM053626.1, read on the forward strand.
TGATCACTGGACATTTCAAGCAGTTTGTTTCATGGGCATCTCAAACTTAACATATTCCAAGGAAAATTCTGCTGAGAGTCACCTTCACAGTTCACTACCTCTCATAATCATTGGTTGATGACTCAATCAGCACTTTCTCCATAAAGTGTTTCCTGATCCACACAGGTGCTCAGGCACTCCCTCACGAAACTGCCTTATACTTCAATGTTTGATGTGTTAGGTATATGCTTAGAAACCACCATGTTATGTATAGAATTCAAGTGCTTTCAGGGTGGGAACAGTTCAAGTTTGCCTTTGTATCCCCAGCACTTAGCACAGCACCTGGTACACAGTGTATATTCCTTCACCTATAGGTCCTTTTCCCTTTTGTTTTTTATCTCTTTTGGGACACAGACCTAGTAGTGGCACTGCTAGGTTAAAAGGAATGCATGGTTTTATAGCATTTTGGGCATAGTTCTAAATTGCCCTACAGAATGGTTGAATCAGTTCACAACCCCTATTCTTTCATTAGAGTTCATTAATGTCTCATTTTTCCCAAATCTCCTGCAACGTTTGTCTTTCTCCTTTTCTTTCCAATTAGCCAGTCTAATGGGTATGAGGTAGTACCTCAGAATTGTTTCAATTTGCATTCCTCTATAGCAATTTAGAGCACCTTCTCATATGGCTATAGATAGCTTTGATTACTTCATCTGAAAATTTATATCTCTTGATCCATTTATCAATTGGGGAATGGATCATGTTTTTATAAATTTGATTCAGTTCTTTCTATATTTGAGAAATTAGGCCTTTATTAGAGAAACTTACTTCAAAATTTTTTTTCACAGTTATGATTGCTAAATGTGTTGCCTTCTATCCTATTTTCCCTTTTTATTCTATTCTCGCTCTCCTCAAAATGTTTTGCTTCTGACTAGCACCTCCCCAAATCTGCCCACCCTTCTATCACCACCACCACCCCTTTATTCCATTCCCCTCCTACTTTCCAGTAAGGTAAGATAGATTTCTATACATAATTGAATGTGTATGTTATTCCCTCTTTGAGCTAATTCTGATAAGAGTAAGGTTCACTCACTCCTCCCACTTTCCCCATCTTCCCCTCCATTGTAAAAGCTTTTTCTTGCCTCTTTTATGTGAGATAATTTACCCCATTCTACCCCTCCCACTTCCTTTCTCCCAGTACATTCCTTTTTCTCATCCATTAATTTTATTTTCTTAGATATCCCTTCATATTCAATTCACACCTGTGTCCTCTGTCTATATATACTCCTAACTGCCCTAATAATGAGAAAGTTTTTATGAGTTACAGGTATCATCTTCCCATGAAGGAAGATAAACACTTTAACCTTACTAAGTCTCTTATGATTTTCCTTTCCTGTTTCCCTTTTCATGCTTCTCTTTAGTCTTGTATTTGAAAGTCAAATTTCTTATTCAGCTCTGGTCTTTTTAACAAGACAGCTTGAAAATCCTATATTTCATTGAATGTCTATTTTTCCCCCTGAAAGATTATACTTAGTTTTGCTAGTGGATGATTCTTGGCTGTAATCCTAACTCCTTTGCCTCTGTAATATCATATTCTAAGCCCTCCAATCCTTTAATGTAGAAGCTGCTAAATCTTATGTTATCCTGACTGTGGTTCCACGATATTTGAATTGTTTCTTTTCTGGCTGAATTTGAGAGTTTTCATTTGGGATCTCTTTCAGGAGGTGATTGGTGGATTCTTTCAATTTCTATTTTACCCTCCGGTTCTAGAATATCAGGGTAGTTTTCCTTGACAAATTCTTGAAAGACAATGTCTAGGCTCTTTTTTTGATCATGGCTTTCTGGTAATCCAATAATTTTAAAATTCTCTCTCCTGGATTGGTTTTCCAGGTCAGTTGTTTTTCCAGTGAGATATTTCACATTTTATTAAAGTTACCCTTGATATAAGCACACTGTTGTATGCATGAAAGATGCTAGTTAAATATTTGTTGAGCAAGTCAGCAAATATTTATTTTAAGTAAGTTTTTATTGATATATTTTGGGGGTGGGTGCATCCCCAAAATTTCTTCCAGCATCCCTCTCCCTTCTCTGCCCAGAGATCTAACCCACATAACAAATCATATTTTTAAAGACATGAAGAGAAAAAATCAACATAATTGATTAATAGATTGAAAACATCTGAGAATATATGTGCATTGTACAACACTAGTGGACCTCCTACCTCTGCAAAGAGATAAGGTGAAAGTTTATCCTCATATCTCTTCTTTCATGCCATACTTGTTCTTTATAATTTTGCAACATTCACTTTTGGATTTTTTTTGTAATTCTTTTCATTCAAGTTGTCATCATTACATATATTGTTTTCCTGGTCTTGCTTACTTCACTCTGCATCAATTCATATAGTTCTTTCCATGCTTCTCTGCATTTATCATATTCATAATTTTTTACATTTCAGTAATATTCTATTACATTTAAGCATAATTTGTTTAGCAATTCCCCAATTGATGGGTACTTACTTTGTCTCCAATTCCTTGTTATCACAAAGAGTGCTGCTATAAGTATTTTGGTATATATGAGACTTTCTCTTCTTGGGATATAAGCCTAGTAGTGTAATCTCTGAGTCAAAGAGTATGAAAATTTTAGCCACTTTGTTTGCATAATTGCAAATTGATTTCTAAAATGGTAATACTAATTCACAGCTCCAGAAATACACTAGAGTGCCTGTCTTCCAACAACCACTCAATTCTCTCCTCCAAATACATCCTCAACTCAGCTGTCAAAATGATATTCCTAAATCACAGGTACTGAACACATTACCTCTTTACTCAGTAAACTCCAGGGGCTCCCTATCACTTTCAGGATCAAATATTGCTCCTCACAACTTGGAAACCTCTGCCCTTAGGCAAGATCTTGGACACTCTCTAGGTCTCTGTCTCTCTCCCTCTCCTTCTCCTTCTCCTTCTCCCTTTCTTTCCTAGCTCTCTCCCTCTCTCTCCTCTGTCTGTCTCTATCTCTCTCTCCCTCAACTGAGCTTTTTGATTTCTGCTTTTGTTATCAACTCAGATCAATGCGTTTCTTGTAAATTGCTCATTGTGGAATTGGTATTTGGTGGGAAGGAAATCAAGACTTGAATATAAAACTTAGAGTCCTCCTTTCCCCATTAAAGAAATAGAGATCAGAAATTCTGCTTGAACCTGAAAACCACATTCTCTAGATTAACAATTTTTAAGGGAGCATATACGTATAATTCTAGCCTTGAACTCCCTGTCTCTGAGGAGAGCAGAATGATTAGCTTCTGGCCTCAATCTTCTGCTTCCCCTTCTAATGGGAAATCAAGTTTCCCTTGGAGAAGGATTGTGGAAGAGGGTAGAGATGTCCATTCTACCTCCCTTAAAGCCACACTATAATACCCCCTTGCTATTTGTAGGAGACAGCCCTTGCTACACTACATATAGCTTATTTGTATGTAGTTTGGTTTTTTTCTGTTAGATTTTGATCTCCTCAAGAGCAGGCACTGACTTTTACTTTTTTTGTATCCCCAGAATTTAGCACTATGCCTGGCACCTAATAGCCACTTAACAATTGTTTATTGACATACCAATTAAACCACTCAACAAAGAGTTGTCCACTGAGAGGGCAGACTGGAAAGAAAGGAGCCAACCCACTTGGCATTGATTGGGCTATAGGAAGTGGAGGAACACATCAAATAGTTAAATAGCAGCCCTTGCAAAGAAAGCATTTGCAAATGTTCCAAGGGCCTGGAATATTGGATCAATTGTAATCATTCTATAACTCTTTATTGCCCATCATTCCCTTTGTTGTGTGGGAATAAAATTATGTGTTCCATCCTAGATATGTTTATCCTTTGGGTACCTTTTGTACTGCTCTCTTCCTTGCTGGGGAGGACCCTCTCAGCTTAGAACCTAAAACAGAATCGTTCCTCAAGAAACTGAGGCGGGGGTGGAATTGGGTGTCTAGGGGTGCATTTCCCCTATTGAGGAGACACACCACCTCAGAGTAATGTCCTCAAACATTGAGGACAGGCAAGGGTTACCAGTCCCTATGGCTTCAGCTTAGCTAACTCGTCCTTCTCCTCAATCTTTTGCACTTATGAGGACCCATCAAGAAGATATTCCACTTGGCACTTTCCTTATTGGGTAACCCGGGTTTTAGGATCTACTGGGGGGGGGAGAATAGCATTTTTAGACTTCAATTAGTTTATTTTTTGGTTTGTTTCCTTCCAAATCAGACAAAGTTAGTTTCTTTGTAATAATTTTTGCTGGTTTATATACTTCTGTACCAATGGGTCTTATTTCTGCAACCAGTATGAAAATTACAGCTGAGAAGTATGGATTTTACATCCCTAAATACTGGTGCCTAGCTCATAATGCTTATTTTTTCTTTTAAACAGAAGTAGTCTGCCTTACTGAAAGATCTTCATGTACTGTAGGTCCATAGGATAAAGTTTGCCTCCTGGCCTTAAAATCCCAAATAACACCAAATGCTTAATCTCATTTGAGAGTCTACCACATATTCAGGGATTACCTGACTCTGTTTTCTTTCATTCTGAACAGAGACCAACTGTACTATTATTAAGTAAATTTGGAATTTGGATTGTCTTTGCAGTGGCAGGGAAATTTTGTGTGTCTTTTGGCATAAGAACCCAGAGAAAATTTTCCTAGATCATCAAGGGGACATATTTGGGAGCAATTTCTTCCTGCATATGTAGGTTTTAATAAGATCTATGCCATAGTGAGTGCTTTGAGACCCTTTCTAGTGTGGCACTAGGGAAGCAAGTGAAACAACAGATAATACTTAGGTTTTTCAGGGGCTGAAAGAATAGCTTTTGATAGAATGGGGACCTGGACAGTTAAATTCAAAACGCACCTCAGCAGAGCTGCTGAGAGCAAATTTTTAATAGGCGTGGGGTGAGGTGGAGGAGAAAGAATGTACTGGGGTTCAGTTCTTAGCATGCTAAGACTTGCTCTCCCTTGTAGGTTATACAGAACATGTACATTTTCTTTGCCTGCTAACAATTCAACAGTGGAACTTTGGGGAGCCACTTTCTGGCCATGAGTGATAGATGGTGTAATGATGAGAAAATGCTGGTTGGTGGTTGGCTAAGGAACTCCAAGGACTAATGTGACTTAGTAGACTGACCTGACACTGTGTGCACACAAAATGATCCAAAGCACAGATTGTCTCTTACCTTCTTCCACAGTAGTGAGCAAGGCAAGAACCAGTGTGGGTTGCTTACTGGGAGAACTCCTCTCCCACCTGAACACCACCTGTCTGTGAATGCATGCAGCCTGCCTGCTTCTTTTGTGCTTATTCTTATCCCAAGATTGGAAAATACAAGTGGTGAGTGAGAACTGGAGATCCATCAAAGCTGCCTGAGGTCCCAGCAACTAAAGTCCTAGAGCCAGTGACAGCAGGAGCCAAGCCTAGTAAGGACCTCACCCGCAGCAGATTGACCTGACAAGTCATCTTGTCAAGACACCTCATTCTTGCATCTTCATGGCTCAGACAGAAAAAGTGTGGGACCAGAACCCTGATAATCAGGTTCAAGATCCTATTCCCCAATCCTCCCCACAAACCACAGAGATACAGCTCTCGTCATACATTAGCAAACAGATCAGCCCTTCACCACTGCAACTTCTTAATAATTTTTATTTTTTTCTTAAGTACAATTTTTAGAGATGATGATTTTAAAAAACTAAGCTGGTACCATCATTATTATTTGCAAAACGTCATCCAGTTATTTGTTTTTCTAAAGATTTAAAAATAAAATACATTCATTTTCCCACAAATTATATTCACATTTTTTCACAATGAACTTTCTTCTCTAGTAAGTTCTCTTATGCAAGGATGTAGAATATAGATTAAGGCTGAACAGGTCTGAAGGTGATCATCTAGTGGCTAGCCTGTGACTTTGCCTCTTGTCAAGGTTATTCTTTTTTGGGCTCAGTTAATAATAGAGTTTTTGCTAAGTTTTCCATCATACATCCCAGCCCATTTAGTCATTTTCACAGTTCTCTTTTTAAGGTCGTGTATACTGGGAGTAGCTTGATGTGCAAAAACCAGGCTGAAGTTTCAAAGTTTAGGAAGGATCTCAAAAAATGAATGAACTTAGAGAGTGGGTCGATAGGAGCAGAACCTGGAAAAGACCATCTGTTTGCCTGGGCCCACGCTCCCAAGAGAGTTTTAGCTGTAACTCTAATGATTATAATTGGCTTATCACAAAATATCAGCCACAGGGAAAGGATTTTTCTGGAATATAAAATGCTTACTTGCCTTTCTTACCCCTAAGCTGGCCCTTAGGGGAATAGGAAGTGAATGGGAATCCATATGAAATCTAAGAAAAAATTTCCACCAAGACACTTATGCCTCCTAGATTTAATGTACAGATGTTAATGTACAGCTATTTATGAAGATCTCAATGATAATTTAGTATTAATGAGGCTGCTAAACTTTTGAAAGAAGAATAATAGAATGATATGGAACAGGCTCATATATCCCAATTGAAATCTGTATTATACCACCTTGCATAAATATGAAATTTTCAAATAAATTTTCTACTAAATCACTTTGAATCATAGCAAGTCATATTATTTCAAAACAAAAGTTTTTAGAAATATTAAAATAGCTGTGTAAAAAACTCTATACAGTACTTAAAACATTTTTCTACAATGATATTGTTACATGGCTAATTATAGATCAACACGATGCTAATGAATACAGATCAGTCTAGAGGCCCCTTTCCGCCTCTCCCTTGAAGATGTCAGTAAGCACTTGGAAGATAACCTAATGTTATCCTGATCAGTGACATTATTTCAAACTCCTAATGGAATGACCTCTTCAGAATCATTAAACAGAAAAGGTAAAAATTAAAAGAAGTGGCTGAGTACTTGTCATTTCTCTCCCCCAAAGTCACAGTGCTAGACTCCGCACACCAACTGTGTAATTAAGGAGGGAAAGATTATGGCATGGGGAAATCTGAGGTTTTCAACGAGTTTCCCATTTCTGTTCTTTGTAATTGCTTCCAAGAACACTTCTGCCACACTTGCTCATGACAATGGGCTATGCTGATGTGCTGCCCATACCCCTCAAAATGAGGGCCATTCTGAAGACCTCCTCTACAACCCTATGGACATGTGACTGGGGAGGTATGTGCTTGGGCTATTCCTGGGGTCCATTCTGGCCTCAAGCTGGTACTGAAGGTTCAGGAATGGATCCTGGAGATTTTCATTCTTTTTGAGGATGTCAATGAAAATTCCCAAAGGGGCTCAGAATCCATTGTTGTTCCTGACTAGTGAGTGAATTTGGACCCAGAGTAGACCCAGGTCTCCTCTGCACAGTCTGAGATGTTTTAAATATCATTATAATGTCTAAAGGCTCTGAGGAACCTCCTTTTTCTTCTTTGTGATACCAAGAATATTGAAATTCTTGCTAGACTGTGAGGTGAGGGGTACCTTACCACTTGTTACTTTTACTTAAATAAGATTGATATTGAGACATGTAGAGAACCTTTTCTTAGAGCTCCTTTCCCAAAGCACAAGTTATGTTTGACATTCCTAGGATCCCTTTATTTAGTATTTGTCTGTAATAAATATAAAACTTGGGGGAAAACTGTTGTCTTTCCTTAGAAACATCCCCCAAAACTATCTAAATATGGGCCTGCAAATATATACAAATATGAAAGATTTTGTTGTTTAAAAAGATAAAACTTTGAATAAACCACTTTTCCTCATAAAAAGTGAGATTTTCAGATACGGCTTTAAGGAAAAATATGGGGATTCCAGATGCTTATGCTCATTAAGACTACAAGAGTACATTAAGACTACAAGACTACATTAAGACAACTGTCTCTCTCAATCCAATGTATTTACTATAACCAACATCACTTGCTATCTACTAGTAGTTTTATGTACAGAAAGAGAAGCATACATGTTACAAGTCCAATGTAGAAATGGAATTTCACTCCTTCAACCAACATTAGCTTGGCACCTACAATGTTTAAGGCACTGTGGGTGATAAAGAGAGGAAAAGGCCATAATCTCTGTCCTCAAGGAGCTTACAATATAGGAGACTGTATGGAGGACAAATAGAGAAGTTATCAAATGTGGTCTTTGCTCAGAGACAGGAAGGCATCTTTAAATCTTTAGTAAATGAGTGCAGATGAGACAAGTTTCAAAAATACAAATCCTAGCAAAGCAATGATTCAGATAATATATTTTGGTCTTGTCCTAACAGTGCCAAGCATATTCCAGATCTGAATCAAAACTGTGGTTTTTCTATGTAAAGAAAAGGAACCACAATAGCTGGTCAATCGGATTCTAATATAAGGTTCTCTTCTTTACATTAAAAGTAGGCTTGTTTTCCTTGAATGACTAGGACCCTTCTTATTAACATTTCCCAAGTGATAATGGCCTATGAGAAAGATTCAAAATTTTTCTACTATAACCTTCAGGAACAAATGTAGTAGCTTTTATGATTTCAGCAAAATCTGACCACCTGTCTAGCAAGCTGTCACTTCAAGAACCAAAAGAACAAAAATAAAACTTGTTTCTAGACTTGAAGAGGAAAACATATAAGCCACTATTACTTGGGCAGGTCCCCAATTCCCATGAAATTCAGTTATACATAATAAATAATGTTTATCCTTTAATTTGTGGTAATACAGTAGGAGAGAGAGAGAGAGCCAGAGAGGAATTAATAGACAAAGGTGAAGTAAAATTGAAATTTTAGGCATTAGTGACATTGCAGTTCAGTATCTGGTGTGCAAAGACAAAAGTATTACTGACTAAAGCACACCCACCAAATGTCGAGTCTCTGAGAAGCGATAACAGGGGCCTCTCTGGGATCGATTTAGTCCTGTTTGGTCACAAACAGTTCAGTTCCCACAGAAAGTTATCTTCAGTGTAAGACTACCAGAAACAAGAAAAAAAAAGGAAGAATTAGAGAGGCCAGGGAGGCTATTACGCCAAAAAACGTCCCTATAACAAGACTTGAAAGCCTCAGTAGATGGCCCAAGTATTTGAGACAACAAAATTCTAACAAGACAAAATCTAGAACTGTTGTTGAAGCTTAATGTAGGGGAATTTGAGGAGTAAGAATGATGTGCATGTTTTGCTTTTTTGTTCTTAGAAAGTATTCTCCAAAGACATGAGTTGTCCATTTTTGGAGGAGATGCGAAACTAAAATACCTTGATACTTTGATTACCTTCCTTAAATCACATTATTACTTGACAGTTTCCCCTTTAAATCGAAGTGCTATGGTTTGAAAGAAGAAACAAACTCACAACTAGCAAAAAAAGCAAAAGCCAATATTAAACGGGTGAGTCCTGGCAAAGGGGAAATGAGGGTGGTAGTGATGATGATGAGGGCCAAACACCAGTCACAGCATATAACTCGTTATTCTATATTGTGACAGCTAAAATGGTGCTCAAATGATTGGGAGTTGGGGCAGCCAAGGCTCTACCTCTACCTCTCCAAAATCTGCACCAAGCAGAAGATCAAAAAAGAAAAAAAAAAGCTTTCTCTGCTCTTCTCCTAGAAGAAGATGGGCCTGAGAAGGGGATCCAGGGCACTTGCTACTCAGTTGGTTCACTCTTGCCATCCTCTGTGTCAGACAGGTAGGTTATCAGAAGGCACACATGCAAGGATGAAATTCTATAAAGGAAGTCTGAGAGATCTAACCTAACTACCAGAACAGGTCAAAAAAAAGGAGAGATGTCATCACCTTGATCCTACTAAGAACCGTTTTGGTTTTTCCACATCAAACGCCAACAGCCCAGAGATGTTAAAAACAAGATGTGTTAGGACGTTCATGTAAGGCAACAAAACACTTGGCAAGATCACAGGGTAAGAGGCAGAAAAGAGTAACAGCAAGCTGTATGTTTTCAAAAATGAGATTGTGATCGATTCTGTGACGACAGCCAAAAGTTGTGAGAACACTGTTTCCCTACTTACTGCAAATCAGGTAAGTTTAAGTAAGCAAATAATATGATGGAAAGAGAGAAAGAAATTTTTGTCCCTTAGCAAACACTATTATTTTTATCAATGAAAAAAACAGTATTTTTTCAAACACTACAAATGACCAATTATTAAATGTTTGTTAGCAAATCCACAAAGAAACAATGTTCCTATATCACAGGAAAACGAAAATTAAGGCAGCTAGAAAAAGACGATGCACTAACCAATAAAGAAATTTAGTCTAAAAACTAAATATTGACAAATGGCTCACATTTGGACAGAACATGGAACAAATGTAGCTTTAAATTTAAAAAGTCTTAATGTTGCTTCATCACTGCTACAATATTTTGGCACAGTCATCCTTTTATTTAGTATATGGATTGTAAATAAATCTAATTCAAGGCAAAAAATGACATAATTTTTGAATGAAAAATTGAATGACATTCACCAAAAATTGTTGGTAACAAATCACAATGTTCAGTTATAACAATGATTTACAATATTATTTTTTTTAAGATGAGGACCCAAGGTAAGACAGAAAAATTTTGGAGCAGCCAAAGCACAACTGGATATGGTGGACACATTCTGCTTGGAAGGCTGCTACAAAACATAGGACCATGAAAGGTGTATTTATGAGGTACTGTTGTCTTAGCAACTTTAAAGGTTGGAAAAAAATTATGATAAAAAGGTTTCCCCCTCAAAAAGCGGTGGTGCATTCTTCTCCCATCTGCTGTTACATCTTGTTGTACCAGTTCATGGAACGCTTTACAGCCTTGACCCAATTTTCCATAATAGGTTCATATTCTTTCCATTTCCTCTGTGGCTCAAAAATTCTCTCACTCTCCCTCAGTTTCTTTAACTCCTCTTTGTCTGTCCAAAACCCTAGAAATAAGAAAAAATGTATTCTCAAATCTGATGGTAAATCCTGCCTGGAGCCATAAAATTGAACACAAAGATTAGAAATAGGTGAGAAGGTGGACAATTTTTATCACAAATTCAAGAGACTGTCAACATCATTGGGCTGAGGTGGAACATTTACTTCCATATTGACTTCAGAGTGACAATTGCCTCCAACGACATCTGTCACAAGCCCTCTAAGTTTTAGGATTCAGACTTGGTAAGTTGTGACATCATTGGAGGGACGATGAGAGGACAAGCACATCAAAGCTATCGGTGGAGTTGTGAACTGGTCCAACTGTTCTGGAAAGCAATTACTTCTACCTCAAAAGTCTCTAAAACTGTGAATATCCTTTGACTTATCAATACTACTACTGGCACATAAACCTAGGAGGTCAAAGACAAAGAAAAAGGATCTCTAGATAACTCTATAAATACAAATTTATATATACATACATGCATATAAACATATGTATATAGGCAAATACATATGTATGTATGCATACATATACTATATGTGTGTATGTATCTATTTATGCTTGTCCTGGAGATTGGAGAGAAGTGCAAACCACAAATAGTGACTTGACTTTAGTGATGAGTGAATGGAGCAAAAAATGTAAACCCCATACAGCCCTCCAATTCTGTGCTTTATGATGATAAATCCTGCACGTAAGAAGCGCTTTAAAAAGAGCTAATCACACATACCAACTGCAAGACCAGCCAGAAAAGCAGCTCCTAAACAAGACATATCCATCTGGGCCGGCCTGTCTATTTTCTCATTGATCAGATCAGAAGTCATCTGCATAACAAAACTATTCTTGCAGACTCCTCCATCTGCCCTACGGGAAGAAAGATGTACAAGGTAACATATCAGTAATAAACATATCACTTAATATTTCTTTAAATCAAAGCTAAACCACAAAGGAGCTCCTGCAATCTTGATCTTATTAAGACCATCTAAACCAGGGGTGGGAACTTGCAGCCTTGAGGCTACATGTGGCCTTCTGGGTCCTTGGGTGCAGCCTTCTGACTAAGTCCAAGCTTCACAGAACAAATCCTTTTATTAAAGGAATCTGTTCTGTGAAGTTTGTATTCAAAGGGCTGCCCTTGAGGACCTAGAAGGCTACATGTGGCCTTGAAGCTTCAGGTTCCCCACCCCTGATCTAAACCATTCCTCACTAAGGTCTTCCTCATTAGAGCTTGAAAGGGCCCTGGTCTCTTGAGGTCTGTGGCTCCTATGGAGCTGGAAAGGATGGGTTGGAACTGGAAGGTATAGAGGGAGGGGGAAGTTGACATTATATGAATTGATTTTTCCAGTCATTCAACTAAGATATGGGAGGGGAGCTAAATCTCTAGTAGCAGAGGATGTTGAAGAAATTGAAAGAAAATGTTATTATACTTTACTCTGGAAGTACAGCTTTGGTAAAAAGAAATTACTAATATCTGGGAGGTCATGGGTGAGTCACTTCACTGGGTCTTTTCTTCATCTGAAAAATGACAGCTCTGGCTAGACTTCCAGTTCTAAAGATCAAAACTCCACTTGTGATTTACTAAACAGGTTCCCTGTACCAACTTCCCCCAGCTATCCCATTTATAGCTGGCTACTGCAGAAGCTGCAATGACCAGCTCAAATAGGAAAGATAGTGAGGAGAAAATTAGGAATTTTGTACTAGTTCAGAATTCAGACATTAAGCCCCCTGGTTTCATATCTAACTATGGTCTATTTGGACATTCTGACAAAGGGCTTAAGGAACCGATGCTGTCATTCGAGAGAGAGGAAACAAAACTGCTAATCATGCCAAGATCTTTAACATACATCCCATTCAAAAGACACCTAAGGATGTGCTTTCCTCTTGAATCCTAATGCCTATTGTCTAGATTTGGGGGCAAGAGAAGTTAGGTTTAGGTCTTCTGAAACCTATCAGCACTTCCTCTAGCTCATACAAAGGGTCTCTAGAAGATGATTCCCATTAATCCTAAGGAATAAGATTTAAGGAAGGTTTGCTCTTTGAGGAATTAAGTCAAAAAGAACTTTGAACTTCAGATGTTGAAATCTGTGAGATTGGGTAATTCAAGATGAATTCTTATTCATTTTAGTTTTATAGTCTTAGTTAAGAAAGATTCTGTCATGTTGGAAGTAAAGTCTACATACCGAACTGTGGTAACTGGAATGTCAATCTCCTTTAGCATCATTTCATACAACTGTTTATTTCTATTAAAAAAAAGATAGTGAAAATCATGATTATAATATGTAGTTCCTTCAAAATGAAAAAAAAATGCACTTATATACTCTTTCATAGGACAGGGATAGGGATAGGACCTATGATACGGGTAACTCTCAGGTAAGAAAACTCCCTCTATCAATGCAGGATGGCACCTTTTCTGCAACCTTACCTTAGACAGTTGCCCAGAGAACTGGTGTCAAACTCAAATAAAAACAGGGACACTAAACCATACATTAGGAAATGTTTAACAAAATAAACAAAAACACAATAGAACATAGATACTGTTACTATGTAGTGTTCTAAGACAATACGTGGCCACTGGGGTCCTTATGTATGGCTTAGTGGTACCTATTCATTTTCTTCAGATGACAGTCACAAAGACAGAAACTGGACCTATGATTTTACTGGTTTTAGGGAAATCCTTAGTAAGGCAACTCCCTCTACCAATTCAGGTCAGAACCTTTTCTACAGTCTTAAGAGTTGCCTGGAGCATTGAGAGGTTAAGTGATTCATCCAGTGTCACACAGCCAGGATAGAGCAAAGGCCAGACTTGAACCTAGGTCTTCTTTGCGGGGAGGATGGTTGTCTGCCACACTACAGCACACGGCCTACTGGTCAAATTGTTAATATTTAATATAAGACACTGTCTCATATTATGGAAAATAGTTACAAGAAAACCCTCCATAAAGAATCTTTTGAAAAAGTCTCTTGAAAATTAAATTATATTTTAAACATTTAAGAGTATTATTAATTACTTTCTCTAGTGAAAAACTCTGCTATCCTCCATAAAAAGAAGTCCCAATTTGGAACCTTAATAGTTTCTTCTATAAACAATGAGATTTTTAAAATATTTGCAAATGCTCTAAATTATGATTTCATTCATATTAATGCTATCTATTAATAACTGAAAATAAGAACAAACACAGGACAAGATATAACTGTTAAGGGAACACATCAGCTGAAATCACAGAATAAACTTAAGGAAGAAGTGTTTGTTTGCTTTTTAGAACAGCAGTACAGGGAGCAGGTCAGCACCTCCTCTACAGCATACTGGCTTATAGAGTTCTTTGGATCACATAGCCAGGATGTATCCAAAGCAGGCCTTGAACCTGAGATCTCCAGACTCTGAGACCAGCCCTTTACCCAGTGGTGGGATTCAGCCAGTTTACACCATTTTGGTAGAACTGGTACCTAATTTTAGGTATTTTAAGTTGAATTCTGTGAGCCAGTTGTTAGCAGGGTGGGTCCTGCGCCCAACACATCAGTGACAGGGGCAGTGCCTCGGCTTGGTTCCGTGAAGAACAGGTTGTTAATTCATTTGCATCCCACCACTTATACCCACTATAACATCCTGCCTCTTTCAAAGTAAAAGTACTCAGGTAATATATTGTTGGATTTCCAGATGAGAATTAGAGATTTGTCAAAATAGAAAGTGTGGGCTAAATAGCAGTTTATTTAATACCTGAAAGCTATTGACTCCAGTATGGCTCGTACAAGGTGATACTTATTGGTGGAAGACTTTAGACCCATAAAAGAGGCACATGCACAGGGGTCATTTAATGGAATCTACAAAGGAAAAAAGCACATTATTAATTTGTGTATTTAAACATTTGAGAAAGATTTCAAATAGTAAAGAGAAAACTACACATGACAAAGAAGCTAATATGAGAAGAAAAAAATGGCAGAAAATTTGAATTATGATTATGGGGCACTTTAAAGTTGAGTGATTTGTCGAAGTTCGCACAGTCAATGTGTGACAGATGCCCAGCTCCCTAATCAACACATGACACTGAATATCATTAGGTAAAATAATACTGTAAAACAAGAGATGGAATAAATCCTATCCATATGAAAGAACTAGTTTCCTTTTGGGGAAAAAACCCTCAAATATTTTCCTGAAAGTCAGTTAAATTCTCTCTTTTAGTGAATTACATATAGGCCTCTAATGGCCTAAAATGATTTTGTACCCAAAAGCAATGAGTAATTTACTTCTCTGGAATAATTTACTAGCCCATTTGGAGGAAGATATTAAATGTGTAAAAATTTCTAAGAGGTAAAATTCTTAGCTTTATGTTTCTCTTAAGTATGAAAAATTACAGCTAACATAGATGGATGCTTAATTTTTTAACAATATTTAGTATTTTATTTTCCCCAGTTATATGTAAAAACATTTTTTAACATTTGTTTTTAAAACTTTGAGTTCCAAATTCTCTCCCATTGAGAAGGCAAGCAACTTGACACAGGCTATATATGCGTAGTTTTCCAAAACATATCCATAACATTCATATAATGAAAGAAAGCACACACAAAAAAACTCAAGAAAAATAAAGAAAGTAAAGAAAAGTACACTTCAATCTGCATTCTTTCTCTGGGGACGGAGAGCAATTTTCATTACAAGTCCTTCAGAGCTGTTTTGGATCATTGCATTTCTGAGAATAGCTAAGTCACAGCTGATCTGGATGATTAATTTCTTAAAAAGAGGCACAGTAATAATTATTTCTCATAATCTTAGCATAATCTTTCTCAATTTGGTAAATCTGGAACACAGGTTCCAAATGAGGTAGAAAGAGTGTTAGACCTGACGTCAAGAAGGTACAGGTTCAATTCTAGTCTCAGACACTTAGGAGCTGGGAGAGTTTGGGTAAGGCACAGCTTCCCTGAGCCTCAGTTAACTCCTCAGTAAGATGAAGACAATAATAGCCACAGAACCTCCCTCCTCAGGTTGTTGTAAGGCTCCAATGAAAGAATATGTGTGAATTAAAAAGGTTTTGCACAAACAAAGCCAATGCAACCAAGATTAGAAGAGAAGCAGAAAGCTGAGAAACAATTTTTACAGCCAGTGTCTCTGATAAAGGCTTCATTTCCATAATATATAGAGAACTGAGTCAAATTTATAAGAATATAAGTCATTCCCCAAGTGACAAATGGACAAAGGATACGAACAGGCAGTTTTCAGATGGAGAAATTAAAGTTATTTATAGTCATACAAAAAAAATGCTCTAAATCACTATTGATTAGAGAAAAGCAAATTAAAACAACTCTTAGGTACCACATCACACCTATCAGATTGGCTAAAATGACAAAATAGGAAAATGATAAATGTTGGAAAAGATGTGGGAAAACTGGAACACTAATCCATTGCTGGTGGAATTGTGAACTGATCCAACCATTCCAGAGAGTAATTTGGAACTATGCCCAAAGGGTTACAAAAGTGTACATACCCTTTGATCCAGCAATACCATGTCTAGGTCTATATCCCAGGGAGATCATAAAACAGGGAAAAGTACCCACATGTATAAAACTATTTACAGCAGCTCTATTTGTGATAGCAAAGAATTGGAAATTGAAGGGATGCCCATCAACTGGGGAATGGCTGAACAAGTTGTAGTATATGAATGTAATGGAATACTATTGTTCCATAAGAAATGATGAGCAGGCCGACTTCAGAAAAACCTGGAAAGACTTACATGAACTGATGCTGAGTGAAGCGAGCAGAACCAGGAGAATAATGTACACAACAACAGCAACATAGTTTGATGACCAACTTTGATAGACCCTAGCCCTTTTCAGCAATGTGATGATCTAAGACAATTCCAAGACTAACAGTGAAAAATGCTATCCACATCCAGAGAAAGAACTATGGAGCCTGAATGCGGATTGAAGCAGACTATTTTCTCTCTTTTTTTGTTTGCTTTTTCTTTCTTGTGAATTTTGCCTTTGGTTCTGATTCTTCTTTACAACACAACTAATAGGGAAATATGTTTAATATGATCGTGTATGTATAGCCTATGTCAAATTACATGCTATCTCGGGGAGAAGGGAGGGGAAGGAGGTGGAAAAATTTAGAACTCA
>CM053626.1:41189021-41206814 GCA_028646595.1 Phalanger gymnotis
TTTTTGGAGGAACTTGGTGGGGAGCTCACGCCAGTCACTGCTTCCCAGCCGCCATCTTGGCTCCGCCCTCCGGTCTTAAGGGTTTTTACATACACAGCAACCATTTCTCTGGATTAGGACTACTGCTTCTATTTAAAAATAAATCTCTTAAGTCTCAAAGACTCAGTAAGTTCTTCCTTTATTTTCTCTGTTGATGTTAGGAGTAAACAAATTTGTTAGAAGGAAATTATCTAGACTGAGCCCCTCATTTTACAGATGAGGAAGCTGGCCCAAATAGGTTATAATTGCTTAGTCAGTATCACATAGATATATTATTGTAGCCATGTAATTTGTGTCTATTTTTTAACATGACTCTGGACTCCGGATATCTGTACATTTTTCCTTTGCAGCCAGAATTCTTAAAGCCCTCAGATAATGAACTTTAAAAAAAATCAAAAAGTGAGATAGATAAAATCTCTGCTGCTTTAATAAATGGAAAATGGTTGCTTATTATCAAAACTATAATAAATAGGACTGATAATAGTGATATAATTTATATTAGTAGGAAGCATTTACATTTTGTACCTTTGAAAATTCAAGTAAATTATCTCACATAAAAGTGGCAAGAAAAAGCAGTTACAATGGAGGGGAAGAGGGGGTAGGTAAAAGAGAATGAGTGAATCTTGCTTTTGTTGGATTTGACTTAAGAAGGGAATAACGTGCACACTCAACTGGGTATCTTACCCTACAGGAAAGTAGGGGGAAGAGGATAAAGAGGGGAATGATAGAAGAGAGGGCAGATTGGAGGAGGAGGTAGTCAAAAGCAAACAATTTTGAAATGGGACAGGGTCAAAAGAGAAAAATGTATAAAGGGATAGGATAGAGAGAAATATAGTTGGTCTTTCACAACGTGATTATTATGGAAGTGTTTTGCATAATGATACATGTGTGGCATATGTTGAATCGCTTGCCTTCTCAAAGAGGGTTGGTGGGGAGGTAAGAAGGGAGAAAATTTGGAACTCAAAAGTTCTAAAAACAAATGCTCAAAAAAAAGTTGTTTTTACGCGCAACTGGGAAATAAGATATATAGGCAATGGGGTATAGAAATCTATCTTGCCCTACAAGAAAGTAAGGGAAAAGGAGATGGGGGAGTGGAGTAGGGGTGATAGAAGGGAGGGCAGACTGGGTAATGGGGCAATCAGAATATATGCCATCTTGGGGTGGAGGGGAGGGTAGAAATGGGAGAATATTTGTAACTCAAAATCTTGTGGAAATCGATGTTGAAAACTAAAAATATTAAATAATAAAATAAATTAAAATTTAAAAATTTTAAAAAGAGAAAATTCAAAAAGTTCTTTCATGAATATGAATTTTATAACATGCATTTGAAGTTTTTTTCCTCATAGAAACGCATGTCCTTGGTTGGTGTTGGTCCTGTAGAACACTATCTGATCATATCAGTCCAATTTTGTAAGGAGCAAAAGCAGTAAGAATTAATACCAAGTTTTGGAAGTGTGGTTTCCAAGCAAAATTTAAGTTAGACGTGTCCACTAATTTCTGATTTGGGTATCATCTTAAATACTTGGGGTGTTATCTTAAATCCTTTTTAATGTCATCTTAAATACTTAGATCTTAGAATGTATGTTTGATATTTTTGAAAACTGACAAGTCCATTTATTTTTCGAGGCTATATGTATGTAACTTTTTTAAGTGATTTGAAGAATGTAGATCGATTCCAGATTATTCATGGGGTTGTTCATGGCTGAATCATCTACATCAACAAATACTACTTTCAGTTTCTTTGGGACATTATCACCTCTAACACATTTTTGATACTATATTTTTTAAAACTTATTTCAGCCTGAAGTTTAGGAGAAGCAGGGATAGAGTTTTCAGAGTCATTCCTCTGAAACCAAAGCATTGCCTTCTCAATTCCTGGGAAAATGTGAGTGTGTCAGACAACAAACTTAGGAAAAGGATTTCTTTGCCTAGGCTTGTATTTTGTGCTTAGATGGTGCTGGCAGTATTTAGGTTTGACTATTAAGAAATTAAGCAGAGAAATTTAGTTCTGCAAGTATCTTGAGTTTTTAATTGACATCAAAATAAAATTAGTATTTCTGTATTCAAAGTAGAATAGAATAAGGGAATTATTACGAACAACTTGTTTTTCCTTTTAAGTATATATGTGCTAATTGCAACATGTAACTTTCAAAGCTGTCATTGTCTCTGTTTCCTTCTGGCCATCTTCTGTTCTTCTATTCTTGTCTGTGCATTTTTAAATGCTTCAGTGACTCACTTTTCCTTTGATAAGTTTCTTGCCCTCCACCTCTCTTTTCCCCCTTCTCAATCCCCTTCCCTCAACTGAAATAAAAATAAAGCTCATGGAATAAATATGCAGCATTAAACAAAACAAATTCCCACATTGGCTATGTTTAAAAATATGTCTCATTCTGCTTTTTGACTCCATCATTTATCTTTCAGGAGATGGATTGAATGCCTCATCATGGGCTTCTGGAATTCTGGTTGGTCATTGCATTCAACAAGTATTTATTAAGGATCCCTTTGTGCTAGGGCACTGTGCATGGTTCTAGGAAGGAACTTAATTTTTTTTAGTAGAGGAACAACATGTGCACAGATAAGTAAAGGATAAGTAAATACAAAATAATTTTTTTTTTCCAGAAGGAACACCAACTGGGGGAATCCATAAAGGCCTCCTCTAGGAGGTGACATTTGAAGGGAGCTAGGAGGCTTAGAAGAGGTTGAGGTAGAGATGTAGAGCAGGGCTGTCCAATCTTAGGTTTTTATTGAAACAGTAGACAATATATTTTGATTTGCCACTTTAGTGCAAGCTCTGCTGTAGCTCTGCTTTGTTTACTAAAGCATTTATGTAAATTTTTATGCTTGTAGGCCGGCTGCATAAATCTGCATATGCTCCCCGAGGGCAGCCCTGTTGTAGAGCATCATGGGCATGTCAGACAACAAAGACCAGGAGATCTGAGATGGATGTTGTGTTTGGGGAGCAGCAAATAGGCAGTTTGGCTAGAATGTAGTGTGTATGTTGAGGGTAGTCAGTTTGGAGAACGGTAGGTTGGAAATAGATTGTGAAGGACAGCTAGACACAGCTTGCCCTGTCAGAGGAGTTGAGAGGGGATAAAGATAATCGTGGTATGAATAGAGAAGGGGATGGATTTGTAAGAGATTTAGATGTGGAATTGAGAGGACTTGGAAACTTATTGGATATGGGGTGGTGGTGAAGGAGACTAAAGGGTCAAAGATAACTGAGAATTCCAACCAAGGTAATTGGAAGAACAGTAGTCCCTTTACAGAAGAGAGCTTATTCAGGAGATGGGTGAAAGGGGGAAAGATGAATTCTGTTTTGAAAATGCTGAATTGGAGATGCCATTGGAACAGCTGGGTGGAGATGAGGGCTTGATATATAGATTTGAGAGCATAGAGATAATAGATGAACCCATGATAGCTAAAGAGATCATCAGGGAAGAAGGTAGAGAAGAAAAACCCAAGATAGAGCCTCACAAAAACCGGTTAAAAGGGCTAAACATCATTTTACATCCTCATTGGTTATGTTGTCAGTATAGCTGTTCTCGTGGTCTTTTCTTAAATTGTGATTTTGTCTGCTATCTCTATTAAGATGCAAAATATAAATAATTTCTGGATTATCCAGTTTGTTCAGTTGTTTTGTTTCTCAGTCATGTTTCACTTTTCGTGATCCCATTTGGGGTGTTCTTCACAAAGATACTGAAGGGGTTTGCCGTTTCCTTCTTCAGCTCATTTTACAGATGAGGAAACTGAAGCAAACAGGGTTAAGTGACTTGTGTAGAGTCACACAGCTAGGAAGTGTCTGAACACAGGCTTTCCTAACTCCAGGCCCTGCACTCTCTCCACTGTGCCACCTAGGCCCTGGATTATCCAGTAAAATGATACTATGTGCCTGTATCAATAGCAGTAATCGTTTAGATGTTTCTTTAAAAGGCATTAGCCTTGCGTGTGTCCATGTCTTAGGTATCCTAGTATAGTAGACAGAGTGCTCAGCTGAGAGTCAGGAAGACATGAGTTCAAATTCCATCGCTGATGCTGATCGGGTCTTTGACCCTTAACCATTCTAAGCTTTAGTTTTCTTAGTAAAAATGGACATGATGATAATAACTCACTTCTTAGGCTTGTTATTAAGATCAGTTGAGAGGATATAAAGCACTTTGTGAAAGCTAAGCTGCCATAGAAATGTCAACTATTGTTTTTATTAAGGTATATTTCAGGTTTGGCTATATTTTAGTATATTGGTTGAGTCATAACGTAATGGGCTGAATGGCTAGACTATATGGACAATGAATTAAATCGAATAGGTGACAAATACAGGCTACTCCTAGGCTACTCAGACTAATAGTATTGGGAGTATTAGACACCAGTTACCTCAGTCTATCAACAAGCAATTACTCTGTATCAGCCATTGTATTAAATGCTGGGGATACAGAGACAGAAATGAAATAGTTTTTGCCCTCAAAGAGCTTATATTTTATCAGAAACAACATATGCACATATACATATATGCAAAATAAATATTAGGTAATTTTGGAAGCGACTCAGTAGTTTGGGATCATCAGAAAAGGCTTCATGTGAGGGCTGCCACTCAAGCTGAACTTGAAGCAAAACTAGAAATTCACTTATATTGTGTGTATAGAGGATATTTTGTGCTGTACTGTTATTTTGACTCAATAATAAGGTTAAAGGAAAAATGTGTATAATAAAACCTTCGTCAAATCTTAAACTGTGATGAAAAGAGATCAGCTGAAACTGGTTAAGAAAATATGGAAGAATAAAGTAGAGGAAAAAAAATAGGACTGCCAGACCTTGTTTGAGCCATTGGACACAAGAGGCGAAGATGCTGCTGCCGATAGTGTTTTTATCCATGTCAGCAGGCCTGACAGGTAGAAACGTGAACAACAAATTAAGATAAGCAGTAGGAGTCTGTGTCATCTCACTGTAGGAAATAGAATAGAAATAGGGCTTGGCATGAGGTGACCAACAAGATACAGGACTAGATATTTTCTTGGGTCCTTATCACCTTTCAAACCTTTCCAAAATGGAAATTATGTGCCAGAGGCAAGGCAGTTTCATCTGTCTCCACAGTCTAGGACACCAGGAACCTGAACAAGGTTAAAGCTTAATAAGCTAAGAGCAGAGAAGGCTAATACTTAACCTCCAACCTACCTATTCACCACCTTCTTACCCACCACTCATAAGCTAACTCTTCTAATCCCCCCACTCCCGGGTTGAAGAGACCCAAATAGGAGAAATTTGTATAGTCTGACAGTGGTAAGGATCAAGACGTCGGCTGTAGTGATCTGTGATGCCTCAGAACTCAGTCCGAGAATTTAGGAAGGAAGAAAGGGAACAAGCACCTACTCTGTGCCAAACAGTGTGCTAAGCATTTTATAAATATTATCTCATTTGATCCTCATAACCACCCTGGGAGATAGGTATTATTATTTCCATTTTACAGTTGAGGAAACTAGAGCAGACAGATTAAGTGACTTGTCCAAGGCCAACCAGCTATCAAGTGTCTGAGATTGGATTTGAACTCCTGGGTCTCTTTGACTCCAGACCCACTGCTCTCTTTTCACTGCACAAGCAGAATTTATAGTCTGCATAGCATAAATAATTTGCACAATGGAAAGACCTGAATCCATCAAAGTCTCATCAAAGAAACAAAAGAGGACAACTGATTGGAAATGAAAGTGCATGGAAGTGAAGGACAATCTGGAAGAAGACAAACAAAAAATAGTAACATTAAAAGAAAAAATGATCTCCATATGAGTAAAATATATTGATCTTGAAGACAAAATAAATAGAACATCATAATGCCAGAAATAACATAAGAAAACTGCCCACAACTTCTGAACATGGAAGACAAAGTGCCAATCAAGAATCTACAAATTACTTCCAGAAAAAAAGCAACAACACTATGTTGAGAACTGGAAAATTTCTAGTGGTAAAATTTTAAAACTCCTCTGACAACAAATTCTGCAAGCGACCAGGAGAAAGAGCTTTGGATATGAAGGAAAGAAAATGAATAACATGAGACTATTCTGAGCTTACCAGAAATTTTAGGAGAAAATGGAATAAAATGTTCTGAAGAGCAAAAGAGCTCAAGATGCAGACCAAAATAACCTACCCTGCAAATTTGAGCCCAACCATAAATAAAAGATACATGTTCCATAGGAAAAAGGTGTTCAAAAAATTCCTAGGAAGAAAACCAGATCTTAAGAAATTATTTGCTTCTCAAACAGGGTAAACAAACACAGCAACAGCAACAAAACAACAAGATAGACCATTAAGGGATTTCTTTCTAAATGTGCATGAGGAGACAAGGATGAAAGCTGAAATCAGAGAGAAGTAATGGTGGGGAAGCAAGCCTGAAACATCCTGGACTAAGCCTCACCATACTACAACTACAGGTGATTCATTGCTTTTTGTGGTATAACATAGGATATGGGAGCTTATGAAAGGGGAGAGAAGAGGAAGAAGAGAGAAGGAAATATGTGATGTACCCTACCCAAGTCAAAGACTAATGATGAAGGGAAAATAACTACTATAGCTTCTCAGGAAGAAAAGAACCTACAGGTGAATGGGTGAGGAAGCAACGGGAGGAATCGAAAGGGGGAAAGAAAGGGAGAAACCTTGTTTTAGTGGTGGGAAGTACTATTGATGAATGTCCCTGTGGGAGAAGAGAAATATTCTATAGAGAGATAAGAGAACCTTATAATGAATATCATCTGCAAGGATTTGGTACTTATGCTTACCTCATGAGAATCAGTGCTCCAAGGGGCAGCTGACGCCCAGAAGAGTGGTAGGGCGTGGACCCAGGGAAGAGATTTTGAGGCAGATGTGTAAAAAATTGACCAAGAGGAGGATGAAGGTCAGTAATAGACCGCATAATCAGGAGCAGGGGAAGGTTTATCTCATAGGGCAGCATCCTATCAGCTTCATGAATTGGTATTTCTAAGAGTGAAGCACAAAAAAGAAAGGGAGGTGGGGTGAGGATCTACAAGGCAATTAAAAAAAAACCCAATCTGCTTATAACAGGGAACCCAGAATAGATACTTCTAAGTTTTAATTCCATGAGGAATACAGAAAATAAAAGATTAAAGCTTATGAATAAAAAAAAAGTCAGAATAGACAGTAAGAGAATGAGGGAAGGAAATAAATTCTTTTTAGGAAAATGCACAGAAAACTAATGAACAAAACAAATTGAAAGGGACGAGAGGCAGGGAGAGGATTCTTCTTGAATTCTTGAGAGGAAAAAGAGATTGAAAGAATTAACTAGATAAAAGCAAAATAATAAAAAAGGAACTAATAAAATTCTAAAACTAAGGAAAGGGGAAACAAACAGGAGGGCGGGATGCCTCAGGGTGAAGGAAAGAGAGCCTTTGGATTGCCTTAAAATAAATTAAGATAACTGAAGAGACATAGAAAGAGGGAAGAATCTTCATTTTGGGGAAAAAATTCCAATATTAGGGACAAATAAAGGAAAGAAAAACCTAACTCATAACTTTATGTGTAAATGTGTTAAGCAATGGAGTTAAATAACATGAAAAATATTGACTGTTTAAGAAAAGAAAACCTCACAGCCTATTTCTTACAAGAACACATTTTAAAAACAAAGATATACACAGAATAAAAATAAGGAATTAGGAAAAAAGTTTACTATGCATCAAGTGAATCCAAAAAGACGGGCATCACAATGCTTTCAGAAAATGCAAAAACAGACACTAAAACATAAATAAATAAGTAAAATTACATTATGCTGAAAAAAACCATAGACAAACCAGTATCAGTATATAATTTACATGCTCCAAATGCTTTAAACATCTAAGTTCAAAAAGGTAATGGGTCTTTTTGTAGCTGAGCTACAAAAAGACATAGTAACAGAATAGAATTACTTATCTAAAATCTCTCTAGGTTTTAGAGAAGTCTTAGATAAAGATTTAAAAAAAGAGAAAATATAGAACTAAACACATTGCTAGAGAAGCTAGAGCTAAAAGATTTATAACATCTTCTGAATGGAACTGATAAAGAATATATGTATCTCTCAGAACTAAATAGAACTTTTACAAAAATTGTCCATGTTTTGGGACATAGAACAATTGCAAACAATGTCAAGAGGCAGAAATAGTTAACACAGCAAAAATTGTAATCAGTTTTAAGAGCACAAACAGAATACACAAACCTAAATGGAAACTTAGCCATGAAATCTTAAATAATGAGTTGGTCAAAGAACAAATTATAGAAACAATAGTAATTTTGTGAAAGAAAAATGTTAATGATGAAAACAGTATCCCAAGATTACTGAGATGCAGCAAAAGTAGTCCTTATGTGAAAAATCATAAACCTACAAACATAAGCAACATAGAAAAGGATATTAACTAAATATGCATTTAAAAAGGAGAAGACAAAAGAGGAAGTATTAAAAATGACAGGAGAAATAAAACAAAAAGCCATATAGAAATGATAAAACTAAAAGCTGGTTTTGCGAAGAGGCTAATGCAAATGATAAACCTTTAGCCAATCTGATTAAAAAGAAGAGGGCAGAAAATCATCAAAACAGCAAATGAGCAAGGTGAAATCACAACAAAACTAGAATAAAAATAATCCAGAATGTATTATACTCAGTTATATGCTAATAAAGCTGAGAACACAAAAGAAGTAGAGGAATACCTTTAAAAGTAAAAAATACCCATTTAATACAAGACCAAATGGAGATCTTAAACCAACCTCAGACAAGGAAATAGAAATAACTGTAAAGAAAACTGCCAAAGAAAAAATCTCCAGATCCTGTTGGATTCACAGGAAAATGCTATCACAATTTTAAGGAATAATTAATACCCATGTCATAGAAATTGTTCTCCGAAATTGAGAAAGAAAACACTCTACCAGATTCCTTCTAATGAGGGCAAATACAATCCTAATGCCTAAATTAGAGATGGATAAAACATAGGAGAAGTATAGGCCAATATCATTAATGAATAAAAACTTTTAAATAAAGTCCTGTCAAATAGACTACGGTTATTTGCCCAGTAAATCATTCATTGTGATCAAGTTGGATTTATATAAGGGATGCAAAGATGATTCAACATTATGAAAACAATCAACATAACTGATATACTGAAAAAACAAAAACATCCCAACCACATGATTATCTCAAAACGTGGAAAAAAAGGTTTTTGTCAAAATATAACATTTATTTACTTAACCCTAGAAGTATAGGCATATAGGGACCTTTTATACACACACACACACACACACACACACACACACACACACACACACACACACACACTTTTTTACATATATGTGTGTGTGTGTGTGTGTGTGTATAGTTTTTAAAGCCAAAAAGTATTGTTTAAAGTGGGAATACGCTAGAACCTTTTCCAATAAATGTAGGAATAAAGTAAGGATGCTCACTCTCCCTACTATTATTTCATATGGTTCTGAAAATCCTAGCCATAGCAGTAGGACAAGAGAAAAAAATTAAAGTATGAAGATATGTAGGAGATAAAGACTATCACTTTTTGGTGATATGATAGTTTATTTAGAAAATCTTAGATATTTAACAAAGAACTAATAATAATACCTTCAACAAAGTTGCAGACTAAAAATTAAATCTTCAAAAATCAACTTCTTTTCTGTGAAATAATAGCAAAATCCAAGAAGCAATAATAGAAAGAAAAACTCTATTTTATGTAACTGCAAAAATGCTTAAAGTATCTGAGGATCAATCCTACCAGAGCACATAAAAGATTCTTTAGCAATTACAAAATGCTCCTTAAAAAAATAACAACTTTAATAGGTGGAGGAAAAATAATAGTGTCCATGACTAGTCCATGCCAGTATAATAAAAATGACAATACTACCAAAGTTAATTTATACTTATAAGCAAATTATCAAAGAGATGCTTCATAGAACTTGAAAAAATAATTAATTTGAAAAACAAAATTTAGAATGTGATTGGAAGTGATGAAAAAAGATAGGGACAGAGGGGACAATTGTACTTGTATAATTCAAACTATTTTAAAGTACTAATTAAAACCATCTGATATTGCTTACAAAACAGAAAGTAGATCAGTAGAACAGAATAGACAAGGGAGAAACAAAAACAATGAAACAACTTATAGTTTTCAGTAAACCAGAAAACATAAATTACTTAGTAAAGAATTTCTTATTTGTTTAAAAAAAACTGCTGGGAAAACTATAAAGCAGTCTGATACAAGTTAGGCTTAGATTAAACCTTTATACCATATTCTACAGTACCGTCTAAATGGATAACCTTAGTGTTAAAGATGATTCTATTGAAAAATTAGAAGAGAACAGATCATATATCTCTCATAGCTACGGGTAATAGATGTATTCTGAGCTAGTCAAAGGATAGAGGCAATTACAAAAGATGAAAAGATAACTGATTTGTAATAAACTGAAAAGCTTTTTCACAGGCAAGATTAATATACCTAGGAAGAGAAGCAATTGAATGGTAAAAAAATCTTTCCACCAGATTTCTATGAAAAGAGTTTGTTATCCAAGATAGTAAACAACTAACAAATATATATTCTAGAGGAAGCCTTTCCCAATCCTTAGTTCTAGAACCTTCCCTGTGTTGATTGTTTATTATATATATGTGTATATATATGTATATATACACACACGCACACACTCATATATATATTTATATGTATCTATCTTGTTTGTGCATAGTGGTTTGCAAGTTGTTTTCCCCCAATTAGATTATGAGCTCCAAGGATTGTCTTTTGCCTTTCTTTGTATCTTTAGCACAGTGCCTGACACATAATAGGCACTTAATAAATGTTTATTGTCTGACAGTACAAATAAGCAAGAAAGTTATACATGAACTGATGCAAAATGAAGGGAACAAAGCCAAAAAACCTAATATGCACAGTGTCTATGACAATGTAAATGGAAAGAGCACCCCTGCCTCCCCCTCCCAACAGTGAATGTTTCAGAATTCTAAAGAACAAACATGGCATGGAAAAAAATATGAGAACCCTCTCTTACCTCACCCCTTTGCAGAAATGGAGGTCCATCAGTGTTGTACGCTGCACATATTTTCAGTCTTTTTCAGTTTATCAATCAGTTATGGTGATTTTTTCCTTTTTCTCTTTTTTTTTGTCTTTAATAAAAATACTATTTGTTATATGAGATGGCTTTCTGGGAGGGGGAGTGATGTTGGAGGAAGCTATGATAAAAAACAAAGGAATCAAAAGTCATTTTAAAAAGACAGCTTTTTTATTTCTCTCTGTGCATATTGTGCTATTTTAATAAACTGCTAAGAACAAACACACATACACACACACAGTCCAAAATCTCTCAAATGTGTGTGTATAGTCCAAAAGTTCACAGACCTATATAGAATCATTTCCTGTTTGTGTAAAAATTATTTTTATAATTCACAGCTTGGAAAGAAGTCAGACATTTTATGAAAAGAGATGAATAATTTCAGATTACTACATTAAACTTAACTACTAATTTCTGTAAACTCCTTTGATGTTTATCAGCTTACCCCAAGAAGAGACTAATCTCTACTCCAAATTTTGGTTATTTACCAATATTTTACCAAGGCAGGTAGAATCAAGGCTATTTTCATGTATTGGCTCTTGTTTTAAGAACACTGAAATGCTCATTTGAATATATTTGTTTTGAAAGATCAATTTCATATAATAGGTGTTCAGTCATTGTCTATGAATTAGTTAATTAGTTTTATTCATTGTCTTTTTGAAAGTTATTTTATATTTTGCATAGGAAGCATTTATATAGTTCGGGGCTTTTAGTGGTTTTGGTATTTGAATTGTCATCTTATCAACCTCAGAAATAGATGACCATTAGCCTTCCCTCTAATACTGCCTCCTTGTGTGCTTATCATTCTGACCCTGTAGCCCAATATTGCTCCTGTGCTTTGTGTCCATCCTTTCCCTCTTCTCCATTACTCTTTTATCTTTTTGCTTAGCACTGTTTTTTGGGGCTTTTTTTTGGGAGATATCTGAAGAAACAAGAAAAGATGTGGCAGAAAGGAGTGAAATTGGGCCAGTTGATTCTTGGAAATTAGGCTTTAGGAAAAGTTTCCGAAGAGCAGTCTGGTGTAGTGGGAAGAGCACTTGACTTGGAGCCAAGAGTTTAGTCCAGCCCTCACAAACAAGAAATTGTGGCTATAAGCAACTTGCTTAACTTCTTAGGCTCAGTGTTCTTGGCCCTGCCTTTCACAGAAAAGTGTTTTGTTTGTAAGCCTCAGAATACTCTTTGAATATGTTAAAATTCTTATCATTGATTTGCATTTTTGGTCCCTTATTTTTAGGGAAGCTTCATTGTCATCTTCATCATTGTCATCATTGTTAAAATAACAATAATGATAGCAGTTAACATTTATATAGCACTGAGATTTGAAAAACATTTTACATAGATTATTGAATTTGATCCTATATTTTTTGCTGTGTTTGAATTTTATAGTTACACATTTTTAAGTAAAATTTAATGTTTTTCAGGTTACTGCATTGGTATTGCTTTGGGGTTTTACAGATTAAGTTTCTCTGATATATAAAGGGCTATGAGACATATTTGGTGGGATTGTGGGAACTGATGAGGCTAATAATAGATAGGTTAGCTCACTTGGTTAATGGAAGGTCTATTCATTGCTTTGTGGAGAGAACAGATCTTACAGAATAGCAAGTGTCTGAAGTAACAAGCACTGCGAACTACTCTAAATCTATCAGCAGTTTAGATAAGATAATTTTATAAAGTAACTTGAAATACTTCACAGTTTCCCAACATCCTCAGGTGGCCACAACTTTGTCATTTTATTTTCTCTAATAAGTCTTCCATTATTTCTTTTTTTTAAAAATATTATAAACTTAATATCAATAAACCATAAATTTTCAAAATAAAGAATTAGACTTCTGTGTATATATATGAAATGCATCTGTAATTTAGCCAGGTAGAGTCAAATGAATTAATAATTCCTTGCCAGTCCTAAAAAAATTTGTGTATAGTTTTTGTTCATCAAGTTTTTACTAAGTGTGTGTTACAACTAGGCACTGCCCTCAGAGAACTTCTATTTTATTGGGGATACAATAATTATACAGGTAAGCAAATGCTGTATAAGATAGTTTGAGGAGACAGAGAATACCAACAAGTAGGGTATTCAGAAAAAGGCTTCCATTTCTCTTTTTTTAAAATGAAGAGATTGTAATCAAGTGACCTCCAAGGGCTCTTCCAATTCTAAAGTTATCATTTTGTGATACAGTTTCACCAAACTGCTTTTTTTCATTTTCTGGTAAACTCAGCCAGCATTTTGTCATAATGACTCAGGAATGCACTCTGGTGGCAAAAGAAGGTAACTTCAAAGCCAGTCAGTCAGGCAGTTTTTTAAGTGCCTCCTATGTGCCAGGCACTGTACTAATTGCTAGGGAAACAAAAAAAGGTAAAAGACAGTTCTTAAGAGCTCATAATCTTATGGAGGAGACAACATGCAAACATCTATGGACAGAGAAGAGAGATACAGGATAAATTGGAAAAAATCAATAGAGGGAAGGCATTAGCATCAAGGGGGATCAGAAAGGACTTCTCAAAGAAGTTATAACTGTGGTTGAGACTCAAAGGAATCCAGGGAAATTAGAAGATATAGAGAAAGAAAGTTCCAGGCATGGGCACAGCAAGCGAAAATGCCTAGAGTCAAGATACGGAGTGTGTGTAAGTGGGAGGACCAGCAAGGAGGCCAGAGTCAGTGGATCACAGAAGTACATGGGGAAACAGGGAGTCATAAGACTTTAAGGGCGTTTGAGGCAGGTTACATAGGGCTTTAAGTGCCACACAGAGAATTTTGTTCTAACCCAGTAAATGCCAAGGGGAAACCTATTAATTTTTGTATTGTTGCCGAATTTGAAGGGACCATGTTGTTCAGTTGTGTCCGACTCTTTGTGACCCTGTGAAGTTTTCTTAGCAAACAATACTGGAGTGATTCGCCATTTCCTTATCCAACTCATTTTACAGCTGAGGAAATTGAGGCAAGCAGGGTCAGGTGACTTGCCTAGAGTCCTGCAGCTGGTGTTTGTCTGAGGCTAGGTTTGAACTCAGGAGGATGAGTCTTCCTGACTCCAGGCCCAGCACTCAATCCACTGTGCCATCTAGCTGCCCATTAAAGGGACCTTAGAAGTCTTCTAATACAGTCCTTTTGTTTTGTAGATGATAAAACTGAGGACCAGAGAAGTTTGGTGACTTGGTAATTATTGGTAAAGCTAATCTAAGGAACCTAAGTGGTTCTTTCCATTGTACTTTGCTGTTTCTCTTCTTACCAGCAAGACACTCTGTTGGGTATTAAAGGAGGTATAAAGAATAGAACATGGCCTCTGGATGTAAGGGGCTTATAAATTAATTTAGTAAGGTTGGTAAAACAACTATAATTTGAGGTAGAATTTGATCAATGTATAATGTAGGCACAAAATGTGCCGAGATTTTAGAGATTCCATGAGCAACGCTAGCATAGTAAAGAAGTTAGATGTAGTTGGCTAACGTACTAAAGCATATCCTATTTGTTTGGTGCTTCCAAGTGTACAAGAATCACAGAGCATTCTTCAGGATATTTGGGGGACCAGACCTAGCCATCTACCTTCTGGTTTCTGTCTTTACCCCAGAGTGTTCTCCAGTGCTCTAGAAGGACCATCTCTTGGACTAGCCCTGGCCATCGCAGGGCATTCTCCAGTGTTATAGTGGCCATCCATGAGACCAGACAGGGCCACCCTTCTGCCTTCTCCAGCACTTTTGACAGACATCCCCAGGACCAGATGTTGCCTGCCTGCTAACTGGCTTCTGTCCTTACCCCAAGTCACCCCACCTCACATCGTCACCTCTTGCCTCCCTCTTGGACTCTCCAGAATGTTACTTATGCCTGCCGCTTCTGCCGGAAGGTGAGGCAGAACTCCTGGGGCCTGGCAGGATACATCATAACCTGTCACTGAGTTAGACCTTAAAGGAACACAAACAGACTAATCACCTCCTCCTTCAGTGGATTTCCTCTGCTTGGATTCATGCCTCCATGTTTGGTTTACTCCCATTCCCAGCAATTGTGAACCTCTAGCTGCCAACGTATAAACCCTGTTTCCCATTCTCAGTGCCTTTTCCCTCATCCCATTCCTTTCAACTCTATCATCTGCATCAATGACCCATTCCAGATCTGCTAACTTCCACAGGGTTTCCTGGATTGCCCTCTTTATAACTAACAATATTAGATCTGGCAATTAAGGGATCTTAAGAAACTTTGGAGACGGGACTTTTAATTGAACGATAAGATCAGAAGCCCGACTGCGGATAGTTTAGAAGCAAGTTCGAGGAGAGGAACTGGAGGTGACTAGTGTAGACAGTTTTCTTAAGGAATTTAGCGAAGGGGAAGGGAAACCAATGGACCACGACCAACTAGTGGTAATGGTTGGACCTGGTGAAAGTTGTTGAGTGTGGAGGAGATGCGAAAGTGCTTGTAGTCAGCAGAGAAGGAGCCAATACATATGGAGAGATTGAAGTTTAAAGAGAATAGAGACGATAGCGAGCAACAGTCTGTGAGAGAAAGTGGGAGAGAGTGCGGTCAGAGATTTGCCTTGGCAAGAGATGACCTACCTCTTCTTCAGAGACTGGAGTGAAGGAAGAAATGATGGAGAAGGGTGGCAGAGATGTCTGAATTATGTGAGGTGAGGAGGAGGGGAAAAGCAGAAGGTCCTGGGAATGGGCTGAGGTTTTTTTTTTTTGTGAAGGAAGAAGAGAAATCCTTAGCTGAGGGGGCAGGGGAAGGGTGCAGTGGGAGGTTTGAGGACAGATGAGAAGGTTTTGAACAGCTGCTGAGGAGAATGGGATAATTTCAATCAGTGGGTAGGGCGGAGTGGTAAATAGAGTATTTGCTTTACTGTAGTGAGGGCCTAGTTGAGATTATGCAAAATAAATTTGTAGCAGATGCAGCCAGCATGGTTCCGTGATTTCCTATAGCTCCATTCTTCAGTGCATGAATAGGAGCAGAGAAGTTGGCTGGTGGGAGTAACTCACAGTTGGGGTTTGGCAAGGTATAATTGGTGCTAGGAAAAGTGGTAAGGGATTTGAGAGTAGGGTTGATAATAGAGTGTGGAACTGGCTCACTAGAGGGTTGAGATAGTGAAGGGAGGAGAGTGTCGTGCAGCCAACAAAAGAGTGATGGTATGTGAAGGAGCAGAGGAGTGGAGGGAATGGAGATCTTGGGATGGACAAAGAACAGAGTTAGGCGTCCTAAAGCATAAAGAAGGCTAGGATGTCATCTGCTGCAGAAGAGGCAGAGTTGGTTTCAGCCTATGGAACAGTGACCTTGACTCTGCTTATTTCACTTTTCATTGGTCCAGGCAATTCTCTAAGATTTTAAGTTGTGGAGAAGGTACAGATCTACATTGGTGGTGGAAGTTCCTCACTTTGGAGCTCCCGATGAAATTACAGATCCACTTTTTAAAAAATAGGCTGTAGATGATTACTTTAACATGTAACAAACTTCTACAGCAGATTACTAAAGGAATGGTTGCTAACCACTTGACAGGGAAGTGTACATGATAGGCCATTGTGGGTTCATTAAGAGCAGGTTATGACAGACTAATTTCCTTTTTTAGCAGGATTACTAAACTGACAGGTTGAGTGACTCCTGTAGACAAGAGTATAACTACATTTCAGTATGACACTTGACTAAGTTTCTCATTCGGGGGAAGGCAAAATGGAGTGAAATATATTAAAAGATAGTACAATTAGTTGGTGTTAAAACTGATTGAACAACTAGATGCTAGGAATGGCAATTAATGGATCAATGTAAGCCTAAAGAAAGGTCCCTAATGAATTGTGGGAAGGAGCTGTCCTTGGCCCTA
This sequence comes from Phalanger gymnotis, assembly GCA_028646595.1. Taxonomy (NCBI): domain Eukaryota; kingdom Metazoa; phylum Chordata; class Mammalia; order Diprotodontia; family Phalangeridae; genus Phalanger; species Phalanger gymnotis. The sequence goes on from CM053626.1 coordinate 41,205,938, forward strand.
TTTTGTTCAGTATTTTAATGAATTGTTTGGATGGTTGATCTGGATGATGTGCTCATCAGATTTTTGAATGACAGGAAACTGGAAGGCATAGCTAATATAGCAGATGACAAAACAATTCAGAAAGATTTTCACAGGCCAGGATGATAGGCTAGATTTTAAAAGATGTAATTTGGGTTAATAAAATTAACTGTGCATGTTCAGAATGGGGGAGAATTGCCTAGAAAGCAATTCATTTGAAAAAGATGTAGGACTTTTAGTGGCCTATAATCTCAGTATGATTTTGCAGTGTGACATGGCAGTCAGAAAGGTTTTATGAGCTCTCAGACTGCTTTAAGAGAGGCATCATGCCCAGAAGACTTGGCAGCAAGGAATAATGAGTAGGGAGATGGCCTTGGTGTCTGGAAGACAGGGGTTCAAGTTTTTCCTCTAGCATGCATACTAGCTAGGTGACAATGGGCAAGTCATTTTCACTTAGTTTTTCAGCATCCAGGACAACTTTTTGGAGAGGACATTAGCAAATTGGAGCATGTCCAGAAGATGGTGACCTAGGATACTGAGGAGAACCAAACCAAACCAAAAAAAATGAAAATGGATTGGTTAAAGTAACTAAGGATTTTTTAGTTGGAGAAGGAAAGACTTCAGTAGGAAAGATTGATGTCACATATTTGGAGGTTTTGTTGGTTTCTTTTTTTTGTTTTTGTTTTTTTTTTAAATTTATTTTTGACATGTTTGGTTTTCAGCATTGATTTTCACAGGCGTTTGAATTACAAATTTTCTCCCCATTTCCTCCCCCCCCCACTCCAAGATGGCGTACATTCTGGTTGCCCTGTTCCCCAGTCTGCCCTCCCCTCCGTCGCCCCATTCCCCTCCCATCCCC
>CM053626.1:41207314-41235302 GCA_028646595.1 Phalanger gymnotis
CTCAGTTTTGCTGGGTAGGTGATTCTTGGTTTTAATCCTGGCTCCATTGACCTCCGGAATATCGTATTCCAAGCCCTTCGATCTCTTAGTGTAGATGCTGCTAGATTCAGCCCTATTTTCTAATCAGGTTACAAGTTTCTTTTAGCTTTAGCTCCTGATTGACACCCAGTCTTCTAAGGTGGAGTGGGGGAGAGGGGATGGCCAAGAGCACGTGGCAGCTAAGAGCAGCACATGGACTGAATTCCAGGTGGTCTCAAGCTGCCATTCTACAACCCCCACCCAAATCCCTTTATCTCTAGCTTCTGTCTCTCTCTTTCCCAATCTTTACTGAAACTTTTTGTTCTCCGTATCTCCAATTTCAGTCTTTCTTAATCTTGACCCAAACTACCTCAAACATTTCAAATAAATGAAAAAAAAATATTATACTCGCCAGGCTTTTCCTTTTCCCAGCCACTTTCTTTTTACCTTAAAACTTAAGAATTAAATGACTAGTAATTTAATCACATTCTAAACAGACCACTCTACCTTAAAGTGATCATCCAATTGTCATACAGTTTTAAAACACTTTGCTTGGTGTTAGATACACTGAGTTTAGTGAAAATATACAGATTTTTAACCTTTAGGACCCAATCAAACCTTAATTAAGAGCTCCCACCTTTCTTTTCTTTCCAATTCAGTCATAACTTCTAAGAGCCCTCTTCCTTTATGTTTTCTTGTCCTCCCTCAACCCCACAAACTCAACAGAGCCAATCCTCACAAGGACTCCCTGTTTCTTGTTCAGAATTTCTTGAGAGCTTGCTCCAGGGTGTAGAGCAGCACTTTCCCTGGGTCAACCCTGCCAGTGCTTTTCTTCAGAGCACTGTGAGAAAACCATTCTCCCTACCCATGTCAGATATTTTAAGAGCTCTTTTCCCTGTTCCAAGAAAATCTTATTTCTCAACTTGGAGCGAATCCAGACATGACAAAGCAGGACTCCCCCACCTTGCTCTGGCACCTGACTTGATCTGTATGGCTATTTTCCTTCCTTTTTCCTCACATTCCTGGGTTTCCAAGGATTCCAGAAAAATACTCCTGGGAAATTAGCAGTCTGAAGAAGGAAACTATCACCTGCAGATACTAGGGCCCACTGCAAAAGAGTAGGGGCACCATCCATTCTCTGAGTGAAATAACCTCATTCTTCTGATGCTATATCGATCCCGGACGAGCCCCCAACTGTTAGAAACATACATTGTCTAGGAATAAGCAAGACTCATTGGGAAGTCAGGAACATTTTAATTATAATTTATATTTATTCCCCTTGAATAAATGGGTACCTCCTCTGAACAGAGTACAGGAGAAGGTACAAAGGACTCAGATGGATGCCAGTCCTTTAATAGACCCTCACCTTGAATCACCCACCAGGCTCTTCATTGGCCAGATACAACCCCCTGACTGCCTATGTCATGCCCTCCTCAAATGGCTCATTTAAGCATGCCGTACAAGCCTCTGACCTTTCACCTGATCTACCTGAGGCCTGGTTTCTGCTAAAGCTGGGGTGGGCGGGGGGGAAGTACACGTTCAGTTCTGTGGAAACAAAACTCCTCCCATTTCTTACACAGAGGTTCGTAATGAATCATTTAAAGTGGCAGATTCTGGATCAAAGGGTCAGGAACTGGTTGTTGTTTTGTTTTCCCATTGTTTTCTAAGAGGACCATGACATCAGGTAAATGATGACATGACTTGCAGTTGACTTTTGAGAACAAGTGGACTCCACAAGAGGGTGAGATACAGACTGAGAGAATAAGAAGTCATTAATGAATTGCAGTTCATTAAGGTTATTTTCAGAGGGGAGATAGAAGGAAGGTCGTGTTTAGAGATAGAATTTTCTGAAGTTAGGAATATTAGGAATAGTAGTGTTGTGTGAGAAAATTCTTCATAAAGGAGTTATGATTTTTGTGTCTGAATCTTTTAAATACTTTTAATATGGGGAAACTTGGATGCCTTTTTGTTTTTCTTTTTATAGGAACTGTGACCAGATAGAAACATAGTAATTCAACTTTACTTTTAGGGAAAAAGAAAGATGATTAGAGGTGATAAGCAAGAAAACTTCTTGTCTACTAGAAGGTTTGGGTTTTTTTTTTTTTAAGACATTCAAGCAATACTAGTTCTTCACTGTATTGATTTTGTTTTTTGGAGGGGGGAAGACAGGGCATTTAGGGTTAAGGGACTTGCCTGTATTAATTCTTAAAACTTGTTTTTAGCTTACTTGAGATGTTAGATTTTTGTTTTTGTTTTCAAATAAACCTCTAATCAAGTCAGAATAACTGCTGAGTTTCACAAAACTATAAATTTATTGTAACTTATATTTATGTAGTATTTTAATGACTTCAAGGTACTTTCATATATATATTTTTATATTTGATGCTCACGACAGCCCTGTTGATCATAATACAGATATTAGCCTCATTTTATAGATAAAATGGCAACAAAGTTAATAAAAAGAACCCTAGACTGATAGTAATATAATTGGGATTCTAGTGTCAAGTTAACATTGTGAATTTGGGCAAGTCACAACCTTTCTGGACCTCCCTTTTCTTTTTTTTGGACCTCCCTTTTCTTATCCTTGAAATATGTGATTTGAACTAGATGATCTATCCAATTCTGAACTAGGCCTAAATTGCCTAAGAATATAATGTTTAGAAAATTCTATATTTTTAAATGATGCTTCAAAAATATGAAGTCTAATTTCAATTAACTTGCCTCTGTAGATAAGATTATTTTTAAGAAGTAGCTGGATATCATATTTGACATTTTTATGACTTTATAAATTACTTTATTAATAAATTTATGCCAAAGTTCAGAGTTTTAGTGTTAATATTGAAAACACCAGCAGCTGTACTTCTCGGTCCTAACTCCCAGGATTATTGAATTCTAGGATAGACATTATTCATGTTTATTATTGTGGACATTGCAAATATGCAGTAAAGAGGTATTAATAGCACTTATTAGCTTTATTTTGTGAGGTTTCTTTTTTAGAAATAGATATTTGGAACATTTGGATCTCAGAATAGAGAAATCCCAAATTGGGGAATAGTTTATGATATCCTTGGATCTCTTTTACATGATCTACTTTCTTAAGCATGAAAACATAACAAGATAAAAGTGTTTTATTAGAAAGTGAAACCATATGATTTTTTTCTCTAAGCTAATCTTAGTTTCAAGTGGGGGTACTGGGGTATATTCATGGAGGACTGGTACCTCAGGTGTGATGGCTGCCGAGTGGTTTTCAGAGCTGCTTTCCACCTTTGGCGTGTACCTGTTCCACCCAACTCTTACCTGTGCCTCCAGGAAGCTGTGGCATGTGCAGTGGCCACACCTCAGTAAACTGTTTCTGCTGACGGGGCTGAACCAGGTTAAGGTCTCAGACCTATTGGTGAGTTGGGGGGTGTCTACCCTAAGCATGTGAAAACTTCCCCTGGTGGAATGGGCAGATGAGAACAATTTGTTCCAATGGCTAGGAAAGCAACTGAAGCAGTTTCAAGTATAAATAGAAATTCCACTTCAGCCTACCTTTTATGGAATTACAGTTTTTTGCTGATGTCTAGTTTACATTACATTAATTTGATTACAAAGAGCCATGAGAGCTTCTAACAGCTCTGTATCTTCTGTATCCTCATCCCCTTTACATTAGTTTAGATGAACTTAGGTACAAGAAAAAGGGATAGAGCCACTAGATTTACCAAAACACACCTTATTTTTCTTACTCTTTCTAGCTTCATTTGGACAGCAAAAAAAGTGTTTCAAGAGTATTCTCAAGATCTTATATTTCTGTACCTCTTTTTTATTTAACAGGATGTTTCTTTTGAAGTATTTTTGAAGATGAAGAGTTTTTTTATGCTTTTAGAGAAACTAAAAAAGACTCCAATCTGACATGACGACAGAAAATGTAAGTGTTAAACAATTTCTTTGAGGGTTGTACTGCCCCCCTCTCCCTGGCAGCTGACTTCTGCTAAATTACTGTCAAATTGTCACCTTGCAGAAAGATACAGATTGCTGATGCTAGATAGAAAGACCTTTTACTGGTTTAAGGTGTTAGTTCTTGGTACTGTTGAAGAATTCCTTCTATATCAGTTGAATACATCAATTTCACTGGAGGACTTATTTTAAAAATGCTTTCTTGGGGCAGCTAGGTGGCATAATGGATAGAGTCCCAGATTCAGGAGGGCCTGAGTTCAAATGTGGCCTCAGATATTTACTAGCTGTATAACCCTGGGCAAGTTACTTAACCCTGATTGCCTCAAAAAAACCCCAATGTTTTTTTGGTTCTTTTTTCTCTTAATGAAGAATATGTCTGGACTGTATCAGAAGGGCACTGATTATCTTTCTTCAAAAAAGCAGTGCCATCCTCTGCCTCCCAGAAGATCCTTCTTTCCCTTCTTTTCATCTCAGAACCTCTGATATCATCTGTTACTCTTTTCCCTTTTCCTCCAGTCTGTGATAATGACATAGACCTTCTCTTTGCCCAGGAAAATTCCCTTTGACATGTGCCCTTGATCCTATTCCTTTCTTCCTTCTCCAGTAGGTTGCCACCCTTTTGCCCACCACTATTCTTCAACCTTTCTCTATCTACTGGTTTTTTCCTTAATTTATTCAAACATGGTATTGCATCCTCTCAAGTTATCATCCTATATTTCTCCTCCCTTTTTCCACCAAACTCCTTGAAAAAGTTGTTTATTCTTGGTACCTTTACTTTCTGTCTTCTCATTTGCTCCTCCTCAGCCTTTTACAGTTTTACTTCCAACTTCATCATTCGACTTAAACTGCTCTCTTTGAAGTTACTAAAGATGTTTTATTTGATAAATCTGGTGTTTTTTTCCTAAGGCCCTTCTGGACCTAGCTGCTGCATTTGACACTTATCAATCACCCTTTCCCCCTGGATATTCTCGTCTCTGTGGATTTTCATGCCACTATTCTCTCCTAGTTCTCCTTTTACCTGTCTTGATAGCTCATCATCCATAACTCATCACCTTATTATGAGGTATTCCTGGGTCCTCTTCCCTTTGCTCCTTATATTTTCACTCTCTTGATGACCTAATCAGCTTCCTTAGGTTTAATTATCATATTTATGCAGATGATTCCCAGATCCATCTCCTGTGAGCTTCAGTCCTACATCAAAAACAGCTTTTTAAACTGGGATGACCCAGACATACCTCAAACTCATAATGTCCAAAATAGAATTTATTATATTTTCCCCAAAACCCACCCTTCTTCCAAACCTATTTATTTCTGTTGAAAGCAGTAACATTTTAATTTAGAATTCTTCTAAATTCGTGACATTTGTGTTATCCTCAACTCCTCACTCTCCCTGTGTAATGCACACTGTTTGCTGGAGTAATTGTTTCATTTAGTCCATCAACAAGCATGTATTAAGTGCCTACTATGTTATAGGCCCTGTGCTAGGCCTTTGGGATACAAGTACAAAAAGTGAGGCAGGAATTCAAAAGGAATTTACGTTCTAATGGGTGAGACAAACATGTATAGAAATATATACAGCATAAATATAATTGAACATATATATAGGTAGATATAGATAGATATACACACATACATAAATACACTAAGTATTTAAGTACAATATAGGGAGCAAGGATACTATTAGTTGAGAGGATCAGAAAAGGCTAAATGCAGAATATGGTGTCCGACCCACATCTTTGAGGAAGAAAGGGATTGTATGAGGCAGAAATAAAGAGCAAATGCTTACTAGGCATGGGGGTCATCCAGGGCAAGGACACAAAGATAGGGGACGGATTATCTTGGGGGAGGAACAGTTCAGCCAGATCACAGAGGGTTGGGACGTGGAGGTGGCTGTCATAGTCATTGGTGCCGTAAAGATAGGTTTAAGCCTGGTCATGAAGGTTTATAGAAACCAAACAGAAACAGAAACTATTTCAGTGGCAATCAGAATCTACTGGTAAAATTTCATGAGTAGGGGACTAGCTTTTCAGATCTGGACGTAAGGAAAATTACTTTGGCAGCTATGGTTAAGATAGAGTAGAGTGAGGAAAAACTTGAACCAAGGAGATCAAGTAAGAGGCTGTTACCATAATCTAGGCAAGAGATGATAAAGCCTGAACTGATATGGCATCTGTTTGAGCAAAGATGGAACTGTGTGTAAAAGATATTGTAGAGGTAGAAAAGGCAAAATTTGGCAGTATCTTGGCTATGTAGCATAAGGGTGAGTGATGAAGTTATGAACCTGAGAGACTGGAAGTTTGGAATAGGGGAAGGTTTGGTGACAAAGAGTTCAGTTTTGAATATCTTGAGTTTGGGAGGTCTGTGGGTCATCGAGGAGGAAATGTCCAAAAGTGATTTGGGGATAGAGAACCAAATCTCAGGGGAGTAACTTTGGCTATCTATGTCTATCCGGGAGTCACCTGCATAGTTAAAGCCATTGGAGAGGATGAGATCACTGAGAGAGAGAAGAGAACCAAGTACAGGGTGAGTGACAAGGCTGATGAGCAGAAGAGACAGAGATGCATGATGATACAAGCAGAAAGAAAACTAGGATAGAGCCGTGTCTAGAAAACTCAGAAGAGAGTATGCAGGAAGAGAGGGTGGGTAATTCTCCCTTCTTTCTCAAGCAGTTTATCTTTTGGCTTGTCACATTTGTCTCTATCCTCTGCCCTTAGATTAGGTCAGAGGTATCAAACTTGCCAGGAGTGCAGACCCCAAAAAATCCCCAGTGGGGTCTAAACTAGATTAAAATGTAATCGGGAAAGTTTAAACAAATAATTAAAACACATTATAACATAGATAGTGTTAATTTGTGGTTTTCTAAGTCAGCGTGCCACCTTCAGGAATTCCTTTCTATCTGAAGACTGACACCACTGGATTAGGAGGCCACATGCTCCTTAACCTTCTTAAATCCCTTGGTCTACTCCTTCATTCCATTTTAGCTATACATAAGGATGGTCACACTATATCGCACCATTATCCACAAGTGTTCCACTTCTTTAAAAACTTAGGCATTTCCTCATCTGATCATAACTTTGTTATCATTCTATCAATAGATCATTCAGTAAATATTAAGTGCCTACCATGTGCCAGGCACTGTGCTTAAGCACTGGGGATACAAAAAGAGGAAAAAGACAGCCCCTGCTCTCAAGGAGCTCATAGTCTAATGGGGAGACAACATGCAAACAAATATATTTAAAGCAAGTTAAATACAGGATAAATAGGAAGCAATTAACAGAGGGAGAACACTGGAAGGAGTTGGAGAAAGGCTTCCTGGAAAAGGTGAGATCTTAGTTGGAGCTTAAAGGAAGTCGGGGGGTCAGTAGTCAAGCTGAGGATAGAAAGCATTTCAGGCGAGGGGGACAGCCAGAGAAAATGCTCAGAACTGAGAGATGGACTGTCTTGCTTGTGGGTCAGGCAAGAGGCCAATGTCAGTGGATTGAAGAATATGTATTGGGTAGTAAGGTGTAAGAAGACTGAAATGGGGGGGGGCGGGAAAGGAGCCCAGAACATGAAGGGCTTTTTATACCAAACAGCATTTTGTATTTGATCCTGGAGGTAATAGAAAGCCACTGGAGTTTATTGAGTAGAGTGGGGAGTGACATGATCGGACCTACATTTTAGGAAAATCACTTTAGTGCCTGAACAGAGGATGGTTTGGAGTGGAGAGAGACTTGAGGCAGCAGACCCATCAACAGGTAATTGCAGTGGTCTAGGCATGAGGTGATGAGGGCCTGCATTAGAGTGATGGCAATGTTAGAGGAGAGAAGGGGCATGTTCAAGAGATAATGCAAAGGTGAAATCAACAAGCCTTTGCAAAAGCTTTGATATGGGGGGGCGGGTATAAGAGATAGTGAGGAATCCAAGATTATTTCTAGCTTGTAAGCCTGAGGGACTGAGAGGATGATATTGCCCTCTACAGTAATAGGGAAGGTAAGATAGGGGAGGGTTTAGGGGGAAATATAACAAGTTCTGTTTTGAACATAATGAGTTTGAGGTGTCTACTGGACATCCAGTTTGAGATGTCTGAAAAGCAACTGGAGATGTGAGATTGGAGGTCATCAGAGAGATTGGGAAAGGAAAGGTAGATTTGAGAATCATCAGCAGAGAGATGGGAAATCCATGGGAGCTGATAAGATCACCAAGTGAAGGAAGTATAGAAGAAAAAAACCCTGAGGGACACACCTAAGGTTAAAGGGTGTGAGAGGATCCAGCTAAAGAGAGTAGTAGTTATATATAGGTAGGAGGAAAACCAGGAGAGAGTGCTGTCCTGAAAATCTAGAAAGGAGAGAGTATCAAGGAGAAGACACTGTTATCAACAGTTCAAAGGCTGCAGAGAGGTTAAAGAGAAGGATTGAGAAAAGGCCACTGGATTTGGTAACTAAGAGATCATTAGTAACTTTGGAGAGAGCTATTTTGGTGGGATGATAAGATCAGGAGCCAGATGGGGCGAGGAAAGGAGTAAGAAGAGAGAAAATTGGAGGCACCTGTTGTAGATGGCTTTTTCAAGGAGTTTAGCTATAAAAGAAGAAGCGATATAGGATGATATAGGTGATGGATCAAGTGAGAATTTTTTCAGGATGGGGGAGATGTGGGCATGTTTGTAGGCAGTAGGGAAGGAGCCAGTAGACAGAGAGAGATTGGAAATAAGTGATAGAGTAGGGATGACAGAGGGAACAATCTGTTGGAAGAGATGGGATGGAATGGGATCATTTGAACAGGTAGCGGGATTAGCCTTGGCAAGGAGGAAGACCACTTTATCATGTGTAAAAAGGGTAAAGGAGGAGAAGGAGTTAGAAGGCATCTGAGTGATGGGAGATGTGGAAGAGGAGAGAAGGAGTTCACAGTGAATGGCCTCAATTTTTTCTGTAAAATATCAGGCAAGATTCTTACCTGAGAGAATGAGGGGTAGGGAGAACCATGGGAGGTTTGAGGAGGGCTGAAAAGGTTTGGAAGAGGTGCTGTAGAGAGGGGGGTGGCGGGTTGATAACGGAGTTATAGAAAGATTGCCTAGCAGCAGTGAGGACCCATTTGAAATTATGTAACATAAGTTTATGGTAGACCCAGTCAAAGTGGTTGTGTTATTTTTCTTCATCTTTGTTCAGTAGCATATGTGTAGTAGCAAAGGAGTTGAAAGTAGGAGTCATGTAAGGCTGAGGCTTGGCTGGGAGTAATCAGTGATATGATAAGGGGACCACGGATTCAAGAGTACAGTGTAAGGTCGAATTGGTTCACCAAGGAGTCAAGATGGGGAGAAGAGGTGAGAAAGGCTAGTGCAGAGGGGAGATGGCCTGGGAAAGAATTGAGGGGTCACGGGATTGCAGGTCAAAATATGGATTAAGAGTAGGGTTATGTAAGGGAAGGCAGAGGAGGGGAGAGGTGAAAAGCCAGTAGCATATGGTGGTCAGATAAGGGCATTTCTGAATTCTTGAATATGGAGGTGGTAAAATCAAGCCTATGACTGTCTTTGTATGCAGCTCAAGTGGGGTGGAGAATTAGATAATGGGAAGTGAGTAGGTTGAAGAACTGAGTGGTCAGGGTATTTGAGAGAAAATCAGTATGTCTGTTGAAATCCTCCAGTACAAGGGCAGGAGTTGTGGAAGAGAGAGATTGTCAGCCAAGTATTAGACTCATTGAGGAAGGAAGGGGGAGTGTCTTGGTTGTCTGTAGACAACAGCTACCAGGATTTTGATTGGATGGTAGATATTGAAAAGCGTGTACTTAAGTGCAAGAGAGGTTACTGAGTGATGGAGGAGGGAGGAGGACCCATTCTTAGCCCTAATCATGACTTTATTACTTCTTTAGGGCCATTGCCCTTGTTGTAACATCTCTTTCTTCCTCCTCCAAATCTCAGTCCAGATAGTCATCCATTTCAGCTCTGCACTGTCACATCTGCACAGCAACTTTGTGTGTTTGGTGGGGCTGGTATAATAATTATTCCCATTTTACTAATGAAAAAACTGAGGTTCATAGCAGTTAAATGATTTGCCCAAAGTCACATAGCCAGTAAGAATCAGAGATATGACTTGAAATTAGTTGTAATTCTATATTTCTTCATGTTATGCTGCCACTGTATGTGTGTATGAATACACATAAACATATGTGTGTATATATACATGCATATAAGTATACACATGTGTAGGTTATATGTGTGTATATAATATATGGTTATATATGTATATACACATATGTATATACAATCTATATATATATAACATACAACATATCAAAATATATGTAATATAAACATTTATGTATAGAATATATATAGGAAATCTATATGTGTGTGTTTATGTATGTGTGTATGTATATATATGTGTGTGTATGTATGTAGATATATGTAATCTATATAGGAAAGAAGCAAGGAAACAAGCATTTAATAAGTACAACTTGTGTGCCGGGCTCTGTACTAAGAACTTTACAAATATTATCTCTCTTGATCCTCACAACAGCGTGGGAGGTAGGTGCTGTTATCCTAATGATTGTCTTTATTTCATTTCTCTTACAGTATAATTCAGTGGTTATTTAATGATGCAGGTGTACAACTGAATTTTTTTCAGATTCATATGTTTCTTAACTGCAGAAGTCAGGCATTCAGTAGAGCAGATGTTTAGATATAACAGTAACTATACAACTGTAAACTGTTTTAAATCTGTGGTTTTAGTTGAGGTTTTACAGTTGATCGTTTGTATAAACAAAAGGTATAGGCTGATACTTTTCAGTTTAGAATATCATGATTTACTAAGTGTTCACTTTGTATTGGGCCTATATTCAAGGGATAGTCTTTGTCTTTATCTTTCTACTTTTACTCTGGAGGAATAGAGAGATGACATTTTCCTTTCCTCCTTAGCTCTCTTGTAAGAGTGAACACATAAATAGGATGGGAAGCTTAGACAATTTCTTTGGAGTTCTCTTTCAAAATGTCAGGTGCGGTTGAGCCTCTGCATTATTGTATACAGATTTCTAATAAGTTGCTTTCTGCCTGGTTATCTTTGTCCTGTCCCAACACAAAGTGATATTCTTAAATTCTAGAGAAAGTTTTTATTAGGGTTATAGAGTTATTTGAATAATGTGGGATGTTTGAATTTACACATGTGGCACTAATCAGAAGAATGAATAGAAGGCTTTTTTGCAGACATCTTGAATATGCATGTTATATGCTTTAATCTTGATGAAGAAAATAATTTAAAAGTGATAGAGGAGTAAATAGATAAAGCACATAAAATAAAACTCCCAAGCTTCCATTGCTGTGGTCTCAGATCTCTAATTTGACATCACTACCTCAGTTTCCTGCCGTTGCCACAAACTCAAAATGTTAAAAAACTGAACTAGTTTTATCTGCATTCCAGAACTGCCTCTCCTCATTTCCCTGTTTTGTTGCTCGTGCCACCAGGCTCCTAATCATCCAGGCTTGTAACTTCAGAGTGTGCTTGGACTCTTCCCTTTCCTTTACCTTCTCATGTGGAATTAATTGCCAAGTCTTGTTAATTCTACTGTCCTAATACTGTCACCACCAAGTCCAGACCTTCATTATCTATTGCCTAAAGAATTGTAATGGCTTCTTAGTAGTATGCATGTCTTCATTCTCTTCCTCTAGTTCATTCTCCACCCAGCCACCAGAATAATTTTCCTAAAGTCCAAGTCTGACAATGGCATTCTGCGTAAAAATCATTGGTGGCTTCCTGTTATCTGTAGAATAAAATACAGACTCCTCAGCCTGACAATGGCCTTCAGGGTTTGACGCCACCTCTCTTTCCAGGTTTATTTCACATTGCTGCCCAGCACACAGTCTTGTGAAATTAGACTATTAATTATTCTCTGAACTTGGCGTTCTTTCTCCCACATTAACATATTCACTAAAGCCATCCAGGCTTGTGCTTGGAACACATTCCTTCCTCAACCCTTCCTGTCAGAATCCTTCTCTTTCTTTAGGGTTGAGCTGTGGTGCTACTTCCTCCTTTCAGCCTTCCTTGATCTTTCCCAGCTGAATGAATTCTCTCTTCCTTAGATTTTCCTACCACCTTTAATTTGAATTACTCTTTTGCCCCTCTCATACCCTAACTTTTATTATACTTATGTGGATATATGTCATATTCCCTTTAATATGAAGTAAACTCTTTATGAAATGTCATTTTTCTCCTTTGTATCTTCAGTGGCTAGGACAGTGCTCTGCCCTTTTGTTGTTTTGTGGGAGAGAGGGCAAGGGATAGACTTGTGATTTCATTAATGTAGAAAACTCCCTGGGAAGAAATTGCTTTACTAATGCAAAATCACAACTACTCTGAATCTCATAGTCTCAGAAAGTTGCCTGGGATTCTGGGAGGTTCAGCTACTTGCCCAGAGTTATCCAGCCAGTATGTGTCAGATGTAGGGCTTAAACCCATGTCTTCCCAAGTCAGAGAGCAGCTTTTTTTCCACTATGTCATGCTGCCTCTCACCTTGCACATAGTAGCTACTTTATAAATTTATGTTAAATTTAATTGTGTACAGAAAGCATTTTAGCTCTTTTAGTGTGATAATATTTTTAAATAACCTCAGTATTTACTTGGAAAAAAATATCCTATGATGCATTAGAAGGATAAGGAGCATCAACTGTGTCAATTAACACAAATCTTCTAAAAAATAATTTTACTATAATTTCTCCTGTCTGTGCAAATGCACTCTAAATACAAATAATTACAAGCAAATCTTATAATTTTACTTTGAAATTAAAATGTTTATCTTACTATCTCTGGCATATGCAAATACACTTTTTCAGTTGGCACAACTTGGTCCTGCAAGGTTTTCTTAAATTCTAATCCATCTGTGATAGATCAGCATAGAAGTTTATTTTGCAGGATTTTAAATCTTGATTTACAAGTGAGGAAAAGGAAACCCAAAGAGGAGGAAGTAATTTACACAAAATAATACAACCGTTTACTGATAGTTCCTTCCAGATGTCCTTTTTCTTAATAGTATTTTTCCAATTATATGTAAAGATAATTTTTAGCATTCATTTTTACAAAATTTTGAGTTTTCTCCCTCCCTTCTCCTCTTTGTAAAACGGTAAGCAATTTGATATAGGTTATATATGTGCGATCGTGTAAAATATATTTCCATATTGGTCATAGTTGTGAAAGAGGAAATAGATCAAAAGGAAAAAAAACACCAAAAAATAAAGAAAATGAAAATAGTATGCTTTGATCTGCATTCAGAGTCCATCAGTTCTTTCTCTGGATGTGGATAACATTTTCTATTTTGAGTTCTTTGCAAATGTCTTGGGTCATTGCATTTCTGAGAAGAGCTCAGTCATTCATAGTTGATCATCACACAGTGTTGATGACACTGTTTACAACATTTTCCTGGTTCTGCTCATTTCACTTTGTATCGTTTTGTACATGTCTTTGCAGGTTTCTCTGAAATCGTCCTGCTCATCATTTCTCATAGAACATTAGTATTCCATTACATTCGTATACTACAGCTTGTTCAGCCATTCCCCAATTGATGAGCATCCCTTCAGTTTCTGATTTTTTGCCACCACAAAAAGAGCTGCTATAAATATTTTTGTACATTTAGGTCCTTTTCCCTTTTTTATGACTTTTTTGGGATATGGACCTAGGAGGGCTGTTGCTCAATCAAAGCATATGCACAATTTGTTTGCCCTTTGGCCATAATTCCAAATTGCTCTCCAGAATGACTGGATCAGTTCAGAACTCCACCAGCAGTGCACAAGTGGCTCAATTTTCTCACTTCCTCCCCAACATTTATCATTTTCCTTTCCTAGATGTCCTTTAAAGCCTTTGTCCTCATGACTCCATTATTCACTTTGGCATTGTTTGCTTGGTTGCTTTAGCTTGCAGGTAGTTGGAGAAAGCTCTTTTGAAACAAAGATTTTAACTACTTACCTCTCTGTTCCAGGAATGTGTGAACCCACAATTATAAAAATCAACTTACTCTAATGATTTGCATCAGACTAAGATATAATGCTCCCCAAGCCCAGCAGTTGAGTAGGGGTCAGGGAACAGTAATGGAGTATGGGGCAGAATAGAGAAATAGTCTTCATTCTTCCTAGTTATATCTTTACATGGGGGCTTCATTACTTCTATTTGATTTATTATGAATTTCCAGAATATGACAAGTGTATTTAAATATATATTCCAGAACACATTCCAAATATGTGTATATGTGTATGCTTCTGTTATCTTGTATTTTAAATCAGCTGCAATATAGTTCCTTTCAGTACTATAGATAAAAGAGTTAACTGAAAAATCGTTAGTGTTGAATCTAATGTAAATATGCCCAATTAATATTCATAAGCTTTGGTATAGTTGTACAGCTTTAGTAAAGCTATCACCATTCATTGTTATAAATATAGAATTTTCTTCTGTTGCCCTTTGATAAATTATATTCACTTTTGTTGACTGTTCTCTTCATATTTAGCTCTGTGATGTAGGATGTGTCCTTTGGATATCCCTTTAAATGTTAAAAAGATTTCCCAAAGGTGACTATGGATAGGAGATATCTTGCCCTTAAGCATTGTAAAGTTTATCTGCTCCATTTGGCTTATGGTATCATAACATGCTGATCATCTGAAGGGAATTTTTTTCCATAATAAAGAAAGAAAAGCAAAAATCAAGTGAATTCATGATGGCAAAGTTTCAATGCCTGTAGGCAGCTTTGTGCCTCCTAGATTTTACAAGGTTCTCATTGAAGGAACCATCAGCAATTTGTATTGATTGATAGCAGAGTTCAAAACATTATGTTAATATTTTCTTCCACAATCTGCACAATTATACATAAATTGTAGCCGTTATTTCTCATGGTTGTAAATAGTCATCCTATGCCCACACTTGATATCATTTATCTTTTTCTCAATAATGTGGGTATTAATAGTTTGTAGTGGTGTGCGTCAATCTGATGGAACATATAAAGCAGTTTTTAAAGTACTTGGGTACTATCGCTTACCTTTTTTTTAAACAGAATTTTCTTTTAAAAATATTTCATTTAGGTTGGTCTGACTTCTACAAATGGAGAACTCAAAGGGTTTATAGATCAGAACCTGAGTCCAACAAAAGGTAAGCATATACAAAACAAAATATTCTGATTTTAATGAAATGAGCTAGTTCATGTCTATCTAATTTATAAGATGTATCATTAATTTGAATGCCTTTATACATGATTTATTATGTATTACAACAAATAGCAAATATACCTACATACTGTCTTGTCAGAATCAGATATTACCAGTTTCTTAGAATTCTTTGATTCACCACCATTCATTGCTAGCAGATTTTTTTCTCAAATATAAATAATGCACCTGATCCAAGGAAGTTAAAATTTATTTCCCATCATTTCTCTTTAACAAAGTAGGACTATAAACTTCCCTTTGAATAACTCACTGGCATCGTTGAATTAGAAGGGGAAGGGAAAGAGGTAAGCATTCATGTACTACATACTTTGTACCAAGCACTGTGCTAAACACCTGCATATATTATCTAATTTGATCCTTATGACAACCCTGTGAGGTAGGTGCTATTATTATTCTCATTTTATAGACGAACAGACTGAGGCAACCAGATGTGGTGCAGTGACTTGCCCCAAGATCGTTTAGGAATTAGTTACAGGAAAAATTTGAACTCGGGTCCTTTGACTGCAAATAATGTGTTCTTTCCACCTAACCGTGTTGTCTTGCACAGTCCCTTACTAATTGGAATGACTCAGAGGAATAGAAACATTGGACACTTCAAAGATTTTTCTGTTCTGCTTTGGGATTTTATTATTAAGCATACAATTTTTGTTAGAATAGCTGTGGTAGTCTGGTACCTGAAGACCTATTCATCCACATAAACTGTTATATTTTCTGTAAATCTGTTAATATGGGTTACACATATTTGCTTTGGTAGAAATGTTGATTTCTTTAAAATTCCATTTCAAATTTATTATGCCCTCACTGAACTCAAGTGTTTCTGTTAAAAACCCCATTTCTATTTTAGGACTTAGATTTAACTTTTATGTAGATATGCTATCTCTAAGGGAAACCAACTTTTGTAGTAGTCATAAATTAGGGAATTTATTCTCCCAATTTTTTGCTCCACTGAAGAGAAGGATAGATTTGCTTATTCAGCGAAGAACTCACCAAGGAAGGAATATGAGTGATTGGTGTAACAACTTAAAGCAGATGCTAATCAACAAATCCCCAAAGCAAGGCGCTCCTAAAAAGCAGCACGTCATTATGGCTCGTGGAGGAGTACTGTACTTTCCCAAGAGGAGTAATGTTGATGTTTGGATAAAGCACCTCAGATGGAGAACTGAAATGATATTGCCATACAAATAGGTGTCAAATATTTTAAAAATATTTAAAAATATAATAGAAATTTAGACAAGGTACTTTAAAAATGTAAATAAATATTGCAGTACTCTGGAGGTATTGAAAATAAATATAATAGCTAGACCACAGCATTATTGTCATGGAAACTAGGAATCTAGTTGTATAATCCAGAGGTATAAATGGGTGATGTCCAGAAAGTAATGAAGATGATTAAATAATGAAGAAATATGGAGAATAAAAACAAGATGGGGAAGACTAGAAAATAAAGGTACAAGGAAGGGCAGGAAAAAAAGCAAGAGAAAAGGCAAGAGGAGAAAAAGATAGGGATTTATTTCATCATGGCTGTTCAAAGATGGCCGAGTCTGATCTCTAGGACTGAGGGAGAATGAAGACGAGTGGTACTAAACTGATTGAACAATAACAAATGATACTGCTGATTCTTAGCTACATATTGTTTTATATCATAATTCCTTCTTGTTTCCTTAAAATAGTAAAATAGCTGCAGTTTGTTAGAGCTTTTTAAAATTTGGAAAGTACACCATTGTTGTATTTGTTTGTCTTTGTTTTCGAAGAGGATTATGGCATCAGGGAAATGATGACTTTCAGTTAGTTGACTTGGATTTGAGTGAGGGAGGGTTGTGCAAGGTCACCAGCCTCACTTCCTCCTCCAGAGCCGTCTGGATCTAGTGACCGGATAGTCATCAGGATGACTGGAGATGACCTAGGTTGCAGTGGGAAACCCTGGCCCTTTTAGGCTCAAGCCTATTCATGTACTCACTTAGAGTGGGGTATAACTCCCATTCAGTGAATAGCCCTCTTTAAGAAGTGAGTCAAGGGATGGCCCCTTTAATGAGAAAAAAAGAAAAAAAAATCAAGCTGGGAGGGATAGACCCTCAGGGTTGCTGTTCCAAAGAGAAACTGTTACCATTGACGTTCACTCAAAGTCTGGAGGGCCCAAAATACAGCCATTAAGTGGAGCTTGTACAGGGACCTATTGTGGTTCAATCACTGAGTTTCAGTGTGAACTGCAATGGGAGGGAGGTAGGAAAGGAGGGAGGAAGGAAGAAAGGAAGGAAGGAATCAAAGAAGGAAGGAGTCAAGGAAGGAATCTAGCCAGTAAACTCCCAAGTTAAGTGGGCAGCTTCTGGCCATCAAAATTTACCTTTCTTTGGAGAGGAGAAGGACAGAGAGAGGGAGAGGACGAGCTGAGTACCCAACTAACTGAGTCCCCTTTTAATAGGCAGCTCCATCTACTCACAGGTTGTGTTTGTCCTTCGTTTTCAAAGAGGACCATGACATCAGGGAAGTGATGACATGACTTGCAGTTGACACCAAAAGCAGAGACTGTGACTTAAAATTTTTCTCACATCCGTGGTATTACATTGTGACCTGCAAGGAGTTGCTGCTTAATCAAAACTTTGCTGATTTGTTTGCTGTGTTTCTCAGAATCAGAGACTCTTACAATATGAACAGGAAAGTACCCCCAAAATCCTCTGGGTCAGCCTCCCAACCTGGGCTGAGAAGGAATCAGCAGTCCTGAGAATAGATCATCTGGCTTCTTGAATACCACTGCACTGGCTGGAAACTCACTGTCTTTCAAGGCATTTCCAGCCTGTTTTTGGTTAGCTTTGATTGTTGGGAATTTTTTCCTTACAATGAAGATGGACATTCTAACTGCTAGGAAGATCTGGAATAACACAGAACCACAGAATATCACTGCTAAAAAACCTCGGAGAACATGTAGTCCAATATTGAGCTAAACAGAACCATAGATGCTTCTAGTTGGAAGGGATCTCGGGAGGTATATAGCAATCCTTTCTGTAACAAAGGCTCTGCTCATGGTCACTTCCATGAATAACTAAACAGCCATCCTACAGTAGTGGAATGGAATGATCTCAGGCTACCTGAATGGAGGTATGGTGTCCAGGATTAGGGAAATGATACTTCTGTCTTTTGCTTTGGTATTCCGTTCTTTGGCGTTTATGATGGTCAGATTTCAAGAATGGCAATGACGGATGAGTAGATCCAGAGGAGGGTAAGTAGGTTGGTGAGGTGTCTCAAGGCCATACCCTGCAAGACTCTGCTGAAGAAGTTAGGAATGTTTAGTTAGGGGAAGAACAGACTTAGAGAGAGGCATGGTAGCTGTCTTAAAGGCCTACTTGATATGCCCTTAAATCCTGGAAGGGCTGCCCCACTCTGCTTGGTCTCCGAAGGTAGAACTAAGAACAGTAGGTAAAAGTTGGAAAGAGATGAGTTCTAAGCTCAGAGTAAGGAAGTTACAGGGGCAGCTGGGTGGCACAGTAGATATAATACTGGGCCTGGAGTCAGAAAAACCTGAGAGGATAGAGTGCCTTCCCTAGAGTCAGGAGGACCTGAGTTCAAATTCAACCTCAGACACTAACTAGCTGTGTGTCCCTGGGTAAGTCACTGAACTCTGTCAGTGTCCTCATTTGTAAAATGAGCTGGAGAAGGAAATGTCAAACCACTCTGATATTTTTGCCAAGAAATCCCCAAATGGGGTCATGAAGAGTCAGACACCACTCTAAAGACTGAACAACAAGAAGAAATTACAAACATAGCAATCAGAATTGTCCTGAAGTGTAATGGTCTGCTTCTAAAGCACACCATGCACCTCATGGTTGTAGCTACATATCAACACTGTCGAGTAGGTACTGTTATTATTGTTATCATTCTCATTTTTCAGATGAGGTAATTGAGGCTTAGTGAAATTAAATGACATTCCCTTAGTCATATACATAGTGAATGTCTGAATTTGAGCTCGTCTACCTGACTCCCAAATCTACTATGCCAGGCTGCTTCATGGTACGTGAAAACATTAACTATGTGATATTAGAAATCTTCGAACAGTCTTTATATGCTGCCTCTATTTTTTTTCTTACCACTTAATCTTTAATCACTAGCATTGTGGTTTCTGAACCAATCACTCTACTAACACTGTTGTCCCCAAAGTTACCAAATCCAGCCACCTTTTCTTGGTCTTCATTCCTGATCTCACTGTAACATTGAACACTTTTGATCATCCCTTCCATGATATGACATTACCTTGGCTCTCCTACTTCTTGTTCTGTTTCTTCTCACTCGCCTTCACAGGTTTTTTCTTCTCAGAGCTCAATCTTTGGTCCTCTACTCTTTTTGTCCTACTGTCTCTTTCAGATTCATTCTTACCACTTCATCTGTCACCTTTGACAGTGATTCTAAATCTGCAACAATACGCCATACTTCTCACCCCACTGCCTACTTAACATATTTCCACCAAAATATCCTGCTAAGCACATAAAATTCAGCATGTCTAAAAGGGAACTTAGAACTTTTTCTCTGGTGTTCTCTGTCCTTCCCCTGCCTCCATTTGTCTATTACTGTTAGTGATACCATCAGTTCTTCTAGTCAGTGAGGCTTGAACCTTTGTAGTCATCCTCATTTCTGCCTTCCCAGTTCATATCCAGCCAATCACTATAAGTTTTATCTATTCTTCTCTCATTTCTTCGATTCAGTTACCACCATCACTACCCAGTTCTAATTGCTTACCACACCCAGGATAGTATACTATTTTCCAAATTGAGATTATCCTAATTCCTACATACTTACCTTATCCTACCCCTAGCAGATTAGTCTTTCTAAAATATTGTTATACTATCAGCTGGCATTTAAGCAGGGCTTTGAGGTTTACAAAGTGCTTATAGTCAACATCTCATTTGATTTTTACTGTAACTCTGTAAAGTGAATACTACAAGAATCATTACCTTCATTTTTCAGCTGAAGAAAATCAAAATCAGAGAAGTTAAGGGACTTGCTTATAGTTTTGTATCTGCTAAGTGTCTAAATCTCTCCTGATCTTGAGCCTAATGTTCTTTCTTCTATAAGAGGTTGCCTCCTTATGTTTTTCTGTTATTATCATGTATCATAATTATTGTAATATATTATCATCCTTTAGTGTGCCTCGTTAGGGGGCCTGAAGTGGCTTCTCATTGTCTGTAGCATTGGTTTCTGAAGTAGGGGTCAGGGTCTGACTCTAAATCAAACAATTGAAGAGGGGGAAAATAAGTCGCAAACTCCTCCACTGCAGTAGCTGATTTTGGGACTTGTCTCTAACACATTTACTCTTAAGCCTCGATAATTTATTCTGAACTCTCCCTCTGAAGATCCCAGCTTCCTTTTTTTGTCCACAGTCAGAGCCTAACCCACCACCTAAGTGCTCTTGGCAGCTGTACAAGTGCAATTGGGAAAATGACTTTTTCCCATGGGCACCCCCACAGTAGAGTCCCTCTGTCCCCTGATCATGTGATGATGATAGCAGATGGGCCTGACTGGTAAGATACCTATTCTTTCTCAGTTTGGGGAGGATAATCTCACCAGATGAACAGGTATGGACAGGTTGTAATCCACTTCTCAGTCTCATTACATTATCTTTTTTTTTTTTTGAAAATAACTTTATTTTAAACCCCAAATAGAGTGAGCATTCCCATATACCATGCTGAACACAAAAGAAGGATTAGAGATGGAACTGGGACTCTCTTATGTACAGCTTGCTTTTCCTTGTAAGCATATGATAAATTCAACATGTAAATTTCAAATCTGCTCTGTTTGTCCTTTTCTTTCTCCCCTTCTTCTTGTTCTTTTCTGTGCGTGGAAAAATACTTAAATGATTTTCCTTTTTTTCCCCCCACAACCCTATTGCTGTCTCCCTTTTCCTTCTCCCTTTCTCCTGCCCTTGTTGAAAAAGAAGTCAAGCAAAACAAATGCCTTTCTTGAAGATGTCAGCATCTTACTCTGCATCTTGACTCCATCCCATCTCAGGAGGTCAGTAGCATGCTTCATTGCCAGGCCTCTTGAATTGAAAGAAAAATAATAGTTTCGAAGACAAACTGGTAAATTTTGCCCAAATGATGGACTTTCTGAAAGTTAGAATAGACCAAGTAGATATCAGTGACTCCATGAGTCAGCAGGGAATAATAGAATAAAATCAACATATTGAAAAAATATGTGAAAAAATAATAGCAATCGCAATAATAGGCAACATTTATGTAGTGCTTGCTATGTGCTAGGCACTGTTCAAAGTACTTCATGACTATCTCCTTTGATCTCACAGCACCCTTGGGAGGTAGGTGTTATTATTATCCCCATTTTATAAATGAGGAAACTGAAACAAATAGAGATTAAGGAACTTGCCCAGGGTCACGCAGCTAGTGTGACAGCCTGAGGCTGAATTTGCACTCAGGTCTTCCTGACTCCAGGCCCAGCACTCTATCTGCTGTACTGCCTAGATACTGGATATAAAAAACAACTGACTTGGAGAACAGGTCAAGGTAAGATAATTTGATTAAACTCCCTTAAATCCATTTTAAAAAAATTAGACACTGTATTTTAAGAAATCATCAATGAAAACTATTAGAACCAGGGGACAGAATGAGGATAGAACTGATCTACTGATTACCTTCTGAAAGAAACCCCTAAAGGGAAAGTCTTAGGAATGTTATAACCAAGGTCCAAAGCTTCCACAGCAAAGAAAAAATATTGCAAACGTCCCATTTCTAAACCTTAATCTATGTGTAATCATGAGTAACTCAGCTTCTCAGAGTTGAAGTTTTATTGTCTTTAAAATAGTATAATAATTACACTGCCTGTTTCACAGGGTTATTGTGAAAAAAGCTCTTTGTCAACTGTATTTGGAAAGGACTTTAGAAAGTTATCTAGGCCAACCCCCTCTTGGTTACATGAATCTATTCTCTACAATATCCATAACTATTAGTCTTAATCTTTCAAAGTACTGTCAGAGTTCTGCATTTATTTAAATAAGATTTCAGTTTTTGTCTTAGGATAATCTAATGAATACTTTCTAAAAGTTTGATGTCCTGCAGAGAGCCTTTGAATTTTATGCCATAGTAGATCTGAGCCCACAACTAAGTACAAAGTTTTTTGTTCACTCTATGTGAAATGAATGGAAGATTCTATTTAAAGAATAATATTTGTTAGTCCAAATGTATTTACTGTGAATACCACTTGATTTGATTCTGAATATGAGCTTATGTTTTTGGCCTAACCACCTTTTTTTTTTTTTTTTTTTGCTAGTCTCTAATTTGTTTTTGTTTAGGAAATTTGGTGTGAAATTTTATATTTATCAAACATCATTAGGCTTTCATCTCTCAATCTGAGTTTAGTTTTAAGATATTTCAAAATCAATTTCTGTCCTGAAAAAAGACCTATTAATTCCATAATTAATTTTATCATTAGATATTCATAAATATATATTATTTTTTCTTAAGAATCTGGGTTCATAGTTTCTTTTCTGAAATTACATCTTTACTGCATCTTCCCAGCTACTTCAGATTTCAAATGAGGATATTTGTTGGAATTAGGCAGAAATGATTGAGGTTAAGACCTTTTCTTGCTTGTTATCTTTTAAATATTGAAATTTTAGGAGTCCCTTGAATTTAAAAAGAACATTTCCAAATAAGATCTTGGTTACGCCATCTTTTAATCTTCCTGTTAGCTGTTTTTGCAATTTGGATTGTGGTTTAGTAGAATTACGAAATATCCAGGCTCTCAGAAATCTTTATGTCACTTTCACTGCAGGTTTGGGACTTAGAAAAGCTTTGATGATGCTGTACAGTTGTTATAAATGAAGCAAGTAGGTTTTTTCTTCTTATATATACCACTGTTTTATATTCTCCTGTATGATGGCTATTGTTAAATTGCTTCATTTTCAAGTGATTTTCCTAAAGTGCAACTCTGATCATCTAAATGCCAAGAGTTCAGTATTGCCTCTAGGATCAAATATAAATTCTTCTCTTTAGCTTTTAGAGCTCTTCCCAACCATGACCCTGTTCTGCCATCCAGCCTTGTTATATGTTGCTCCCTCTCATACTTTACTAGCCATACACCCTCTTTCTAGCTCTCACACAGGAGGATCATCTCTCTCTGCCTTTGCACTGACTGATCCCCATGACTGAAATGCTCTTTTACTTTACCTCTGTCGTTTATTATGTGTGCCAAGTACTGTGAATACAAATTGAACTAGAAAGAAAGGCTTCTCCTGGCTTCAAGGAGCTTACCTGGTAAAGGGGTAAGACAACACATAAAAAGAAGTTGAAGGGGAGGCGGAAGTTCCAGGCACTGGGACATGGTAGAGGAAATCTAGAGTGCAGCATGGAGAGTGACGAAACCACAGTGCCCTCTTGAAATGGAATTTCTGGGAGAAACCACTGAGAAGGCTACATGCATAGAAGATACTCTAAGGTGTGGATTGTAGAGCTGGGCATGGTAGAAGAAGTCCACAGTGCAGCCTAGAGAGGAATGAGCCTCTTAGAATTTCTTATTTCCTGCAACACTGTGCTTAAGCAACATCTTCTAAATGAAGTCTTGGTATACCTCCCTCCATTGAGCCCTTCTCCCAAACAAAATTTACTTTGTGTTTATTTAGTATCTACTTATTTATGTACATGTTTTCCCTTCTGATAGAATGTAAGCTCCTTGAGAGCAGGTGCTGTTTTGTTATTGTTTATCTCCAGTGCTTCAAGTAATAAATAAATGCTTGTTGATGAGTTCATTGATTTCTAGACCTAGAGGTAATCATACCTGTTGTTTTTAGAAATCTTGAAGTGAGCCACTCCCCTACTTGTGAAAATGCTATAAACTGAATCTCCTTTTAGAGGAAATGGTACACACAGTCTTGTGTTATTTCAACATCCATATTTGGAAAGTCAGGTTGTAAGCCTTTAGAAAGATTAGGACTGTTGAAATAAAATTTCTTTTCTTATGTAACTTCTTGTTGTTTTAAGAATGGAATTTATTTAGGAGTCTTTTTCCAGCTTCTTATTGCCTTATTGTCTTACTGATCAGCTTTTATCCACAATCATGGTCCACACCTGAAGCCCAAATAAGTTAAATGACTTAACCAAGATTACTTAGCTAGTTTTGCCCAGAATTCAGTTCTGCTGACTCCTAGTACATTCCATTACACCATATTCCCTGTCCAAAACCCCCAAAATTCCTGTATGGGATCATATTACACAGTGTTGCTAAGGAACACAGCAGAGTATGTATGTTCCTCTAGTTTAATAAAAAGTTGATGCTGTTGGAAGATATGATTCCTTAATATGTTAGGTCATAGAATTTTGAAATTTCACAGTTGAAAGGGATCTCAATGACCACCATGTTCAACCCATACCCTCCAAAGGAAGCCTCACTACAATATACTTGACAAGGGGTCATCTAGTCTTTTAATTGAAGATTCCATTCAGCAGGAAGCCACTACCTCCTAAGTTGGCTTGTTCCATTTAAGGATAACTTGGTTTAGAAGTTTGTCCAGATGTCAAACTGACCTCTTTGCAGCCTGTTCCTACTTCAACCCTCTGAGGCCAAACGGAATAGATCTAATCTCTTTTCTACATTACCGACTTATTAGTACTTACAGACGAGCATCATCCAGGAATCTTTTCTAGGCTAAACATCCTCAGTTCCTTCTACAAGTCTTAAAAGAAAATAAACTTGATAATTTGTTCACATTTCAAACTTGGTGTTATTATAGCCGATATGATGGGAGCCTATGTGATATTAGATGTGGTTTTGATAAATGTTAGGACTTATACATTATGAAAGTGATGGAATGGATCGCCTTTAAATTAAATGGAATTCCCTTTCACTGGAAGTCTTCAAGTGGAAGATAAGTGGGTAAAATTTTTTAAATTTTTATTTGTTTTTTGCAGATAGAAGGCAATGTTATAGAAGGCCTTCCTTCTATATGGTAAAATTTTGGCTAGATAATCCATAAGTTACTTTCAGTTCTGAGGATCTGTCATTCTGTGATTAAAAGGAAGATAAAGCATGAGGGAAAAAGTGTTGGTTTGGCATCTGAGGGCCTGGTTAGATTCCTGGTTCTGCTACTTATTACTTGTGTGACCTGGAACAAATTATTTAACCTCTCTGAGACTCAGTTTCCTAATCTGTAAAATCAGTGTTAGACTATGTGGACCTCTAAAATCGCTTGTAGTTCTAAATCTGTGATTCTAAGTACAGTGATCATAAGACATGCCTGTAACCCCAATCTGACACGTGATTATGTTCTGTTGTATAGTGAAAAAGACACTGATTTTAGAGACACAAGTGCCATACTTGAATCCTGACCCTGTCACCTACTTAGCTGTGTGACTTTGGGAAAGTGACTTCTCTTGATGCCTCAGTTTTCTTATCTGTTAAATAAGGGAGTTGGACTAGTTGAATCACTATATCTCTTCTAGCCTCTAAATCCCAGGTTAATCTAAAAACATCATATAAATGTTCATGATTTTCCTTTAATCTAAATTAAACTCCTTCCTACCTTTTCATTTTTTTAATCATGTTGCCTTGTGATTCAGAGACTGTGTCTTCCTTATTATTTCTTGCATATGATGCTCCATCTCTTGACCCTGTGCATTTTCACTGGCTATCCCCCAGGCTTGAATTCTCTCCTTCTTCATGTCTGTTTCCTGCCTTTGCTGATTTCCTTCAGGTTTCAGATAAAATCCTATATTCTGCAGGAAACTTTTCTTAGTCCTCCTTAATGCTAGAGCTTTCCCTCTAAGATTATTTCTGGTTTATTTTAAGTATGAGTATTTAGGGAAGACTACCACCTCTGGTGAGGGGGGCCTTCTGTGCCCTTTTCAGGGCTGCTCATTCACCTTTGGTGTCCACCAGTCACCCAACTCTGCAGCAGCCTGGGCTAAAATCAGGTTGAGGGCAGCCAACAGGCTTTAAACATGCTGGTGAGTTAGCAGAATGCCTACCCCAAGCATGTAAAGACTTGCCTCAGTGGAATGGGTGGATGAGAACAGTTTGTGCCAATAGCCGTGAAGGTAGCTGAAGCAGGTGCTGGGGAGCACTGAGAGATCAATCAGACATCAGAGATACCAAGGTCATCCACTGCATTTCTGGCCGTGGCCAGTCATCCTGACTTTTGTCTTACTGCTAGACCTCCATGACTCTGCAAGGAGTGAGGCTGATGACTTCCTGCAACTCTGTCTCACTTAAATTCAATTCACAGGCAAGTCAAAACATCACCCATTAAGGATGTCTTTGGATTTCTTTGAAAAAGGACAAACAGCAGCAACGGTTGTTTGCATGTTGTCTCTCCCTTCAGACTGTGAACTTCTTGGGAACAGAGACTGTTTTTTGTGGGTTTTTTTTTCCTTTCTTTGTATATTCAGTGCCTAGCACTATGCCAAGCACATAAATAGGTACTTAATAAATACTTGTTGACTTGACTCTAGAATTATTTGTATTATAGCTTTTGAAAAATATCTAGGAAACAAAACTGTAAACCATTAAGTTAAAATCGACTTTGTTAGTAGTGCAGCATATGTTAGAACATCAGAATTTCCAAGTATAATGATAATTCAGTTCAGGAATTCTTTGTTTATTCAACTGTATAGTTTAAGTTGGAGAAGGAAATGGTAAACCACTCCAGTATCTTTGCCATGAAAATCCCAAATGGGGTAACCAAGTGTTGCATAGAACTAATTGATTGAACAACAGCAAAAATCAGTTAAAGTAGCCTGGCTGTATAGGTAGCATGAGGATTTCTAAAAAACATTGAATAGATGCTTGTTTCATATCTATTTTCAGTATAGTGTTTAGATTGCTAACAATTTTAAAAATTAGTCAACAGGTATTTATTGTTCAGTATATAATAAATTCACCAATTTGTACTGTTCAGACATTTGACCCTGGCAGTTTTTTCTCTGTCACTTAGAGGGTATAAAAACAGATCTTACTAATCAGAGAGGAGCTATTTTTTTTTTTTTATGGAGAAGAACTGTGATCAATGAAATAAATCATGCGAAAGAAGAAACAGGACCCCCCCCCAAAAAAAAAACAACCCAAAAACAAAAACAAAAGAGAGAAAAAGAGAAAAAAAAGAGGGGGGAAGGCTAGCATGAAGTCTGCCTCAATCTGCTTTTACGTTCATAGTTCTTTCTCTAGATGTAGGTAGCATTCTCCATCGTGAGTCCTTTGGAGTTGTCTTTGTACCTTGTGTTGCTGAGAAGACTGAAGTCTGTCAGAGTTGGTCCTCACAGAATCCATATATCTGTGGTTGTGTATAATGTTCTCCTAGCTCTGCTCTACTCACTCAGCATTATGTCATGTAGGTTCTTCCAGATTGTTATGAAGTTCATATCATCCCCATTTCTTACAGCACAATAGTATTCATTCCATTACCTTCATACACCACAGCTTGTTCAGCCATTCTCCATTTGATGGGCATTCCTTTGATTTCCAATTCTTAGCTACCATAAAAAGAGCCGCTATAAATATTTTTCTACACATGGGTCTTTTTCCCACTTGTGTGGTTTCTTTGGGATACAACCCTAGAAGTGGTATTGCTGGGTCAAAGGGTATGAACATTTTTATAGCCCTTTGGGCTTAGTTCCAAATTGCTCTCCAAAATGGCTGGATCAGCTCACAACTCCACCAGCAATGTAACAATGTTCCAATTTTCCCACATCCTTTCCAGCATTTATCATTTTCCTGTTTTGTTATTTTAGCCAATCTGACAGGAGAGATGTGGTATCTAAGAGTTGTTTTGATTTGCATTTCTCTAATCAGTAGTGATTTAGAGCATTTTTCATATGCCTATAGATATCTTTAATTTGTTCTTCTGAAAACTGCCTGTTCATATCCTTTGACCATTTCTCA
>CM053626.1:41235802-41251458 GCA_028646595.1 Phalanger gymnotis
TGCCTCACCAGCACTCCTCCTTCCCCAAGAGCTCCCAACCTGGACTGGACTTAGATCTTCACCAGGCTCTTCACTCCTGCTCTGATTTGCTCCTTAATTCCTCCCACCAGGTGGTCCTGGGGCCAGAAGCAACTGCAGCTGTAGTTCTGTAGCTGCCCTACCTCCGCTGCCCCCAGGGGTGGTGGCCAAACCGCAAACTCCCTGTCCCCCGTAGCTTTTCCCACTAACCTACTCTGTTGTCTTTGGTGTTTGTGGGTTGAGAAGTCTGGTAACTGCTGCAGCTCACTGATTCAGGGCGCTAGGACACGCTCTGCCCGGCTCCTGGTCTGCTTGGTCCGCGCCACCTACACTGGGCTCTGCTCTGCTCTACTCCCCTCTGCTCCCAGCTCCATGTGGGATAGACCTTACCCAGAGACTATCCAGGCTGTCCTGGGCTACAGCCCTGCTTCCCTCTGCTACCCCGTGGGTTCTGCAGTTCTACAATTGGCTCAAAGCCATTTTTATAGGTTTTTGGAGGGACTTGGTGGGGAGCTCACGCTAGTCCCTGCTTTCCAGCTGCCATCTTGGCTCTGCCCCGCCCCCTTCAATTTGATTTTTAAAAGATATGTTGAGATCCTCTGAATTCTATGTTCTCTAACAAATTAGTAAATTCCTCTCAATTTTGTGTCTGGCAAATTTGAATGGCATGCTTTCTGTTTCTTCATCCATGTCACAGACAGAAATTGTTAGGGAGTCAACTTGGAATATGTAGTGGAAAGTGAAAAAGACTAAAAAGTGAGGAGAGGAGACTTGGGTCACCATCCCAACTCTTCTAGAATTTGCTATCTGACCTTAGACAAAGATATTCAACCTTTCTGGGACTTAGTTTCCTCATCAATAAAATCATGGAGTGGTATACCTAAGGTCCCTGTGAGCTCTAACAATCTATGAATCCATGTTGGACAGGAGAAGGTCACATACAGTTTCAGACCATGCCAATAAGAGAGATCTTTCAAACGACTCAGATCCATTAACAAAGACTATTTAAATAGTTCTTCAACCATTTAAGCCAACTTACCTATAACTATTATCCAGCTCACGTTCCTTCCTTCCTTCCTTCTTTTCTTTTTCTTTCTTTCTTTCACAATTGTGGTTAAATGACTTGCCCAGAGTCACGCAGCTAGGTGGATCTCTGAGCCTGGATTTGAGCTCAACGCTTCCTGATTCCAGGGCTGGTGCTCTATCCACTGTGCCACTTAGCTGCCCCTCTAGCTCACATTTGTTAAACTTTGGATCAGGATATCTTGAGAAAGTTAGTCAAATGTAATGATGAACTCAGATATACCATTTCTATAATAGTTTCAATTTACTAGACAATTAATTCTAACACAACATAAAATGAAGTCAATTGGCCTGAGTTACTTATTATGTGCAATCTTGGGCAAATCACTTCACCTTTCTGGCCCTCAGTTTTTCACTTATAAAATGAGAAGTCTGGCACATGTTTCCTCTCCTATGATACTTTGGCACCAACAAGACTCATTCCTAAAAATCATTATTTTCCTTTTCTACGTGGTTACAAACCTTCTGTTTAATAATCCATTCTGGAACTTTGCCAGGGATCAATGTCAAGGTCAGCAGTTTAATTTCTAGAATTCATCCTTTCCCAAATTTTGAATATCTATACAACATTCACCCACCCCCAGTCTTTTGGCACTTCCTCCTGTGTTCATGATTGCTAAATGATTTCTGATAATGGTTCCACAATCACATCTGCCAGTCCTTTCTGGCATGTGATTCGCCTGAGCTTGGAGAATCTCATAAGGCAGCTAGGTGCTCTCTTACTATATCCTCACCTATCCTGAGCTTCAATAGCTTCTTAATCACGTCTGTTCTAGCTTTCCAGTTTGCAGATCATTATCCTTAATATAGAAGACAGAAGCAAAATGGGAGTTAAGCAGCTTTGCTTTCTCTGTCATCTGCTAACATCATACCATCTGCCCCACACCACAGGCCTATCCCATCCTTGCTTGCTTTGCTTCTTCAAACCCTTGTTCTTAAAGCCCCTTTAATTGTCCTTAGAATTTTTGGTAAGCCTCGATATGTTCTGGATCTAGCCTTCCACAGTCTCTTCTCATAGGCTTGTGCCATGTTTAAATAGGTCCTATGTGATGTGTCCTTTCGCAAAAGTCATTTTGTGAAAATTCTTTCCATATCTGAGTTCATCAAAGAATGTTCTGGGCAGCCACGTAGGTTTCATTAGATTCCTTCCCTTCTGTTTTCTCTTTGGGTTCTTTTGCGATTATATTCTCAGAATTTCTTATTTGAGAACCCCTCATCTCTTTTGGAACACATTCCCCTGCTATAGCTGCCACCACTGGGATCAAATTTATCTTTTCTCTGCAAAATCTGAAATCCAATTTCCTGAAGTCTAGGTTGGATTTGAAATTATATGAACTGGATTCAAATCCTATCTGTGCCAAATACTACCACCTGTGTCACCTTAGACAAGTAACTTCATGTATATGGCTTTATTTCCTTCTCTGTAAAATAAAAGGGATGAACCTCTAAGGACTTTTTCCATTCCAAATTTATAACCCCATGTATGATCCATTAAAGTCCCTCTCAACTCCAAATATATAATTCTAAGAGCATTTTACTGTGTCCCAAATTCTCTTAATGGCTTCATACATTAGGTGACACAGCCACTATTTCCCAAGGTTTTTAAAATTAGGTCTAAAGTATATTTTCTCTGAAGAATTTCTAATTTTTTTTTTTTGTAAAACAAAACTGTCAGCTAGGAAAGTCAGGACTGTATTACAGAGCTGTTTTTAGTAGAATGAGATGTCCAGCAATTTTGGGGATAACTGAAGTCTCCTTTTACTAAATTTTTTTGTACAAGTTTTGCATTCTGTATTAGAAAAGCATCGTCAATACCCTCCATGTAAATGTTAAAGTCAAGGGAGCAATACAGGTCACATCCACAAAAACGTCCCTTCTGTTCCTCTCTATTCTCACCTAAAGAGTCACAACTAGGCTTCCACCCTCAGGTTAGGAGATTTCCACACAGGTCTTCTTGATATTCAGTTTCTATATCTGTCTCTATGTTATATATGTTCCTTCTGACCAAAGTACATTCTTTCATTGTTCCTCATTAATTTTACAGACACACACACATCTATCTCCACACTACACATTAATACAGGGCAGCTAGGTGGCGCAATAGATAAAGAGCTGGGCCTGGAGTCAGGAAGACTCATCATCTTGAGTTCAAATATAACCTTAGACATTTCCTAGCTATGTGACCCTGGGCAAGTCACTTAACCCTGTTTGCCTCAGTTTCTTCATCTGTAAAAGGAGATGGAGAAGGAAATGGCAAACCACTCCAGTTATCTCTCCCCTCCCCCCAAAAAAAAACCCAAATAGTATGATGAAGAGTTAGACAAGACCAAAACAACTTAACAACAATAAATGTATTACATATACGGCCCTCTAAGCATCAGTCTCAATTCTTTCATGTTATTTTCTCCTGTGAATTAAACCAGCTATCTCCTTTACTACTATTTTTTTCTGTCATACCTGTTGCCCTCTGATACTAAGTTTTTTTAAATATTTTTTCCTGCCTCCCTCCCAAAGTTTTAGTTAAAGGTCTTTTGACAAGATCAATGAGTCTTCTGTCAAACATGCTTTTCCCAGTTCTCATTAAATAAACTCCAGCCCTTGTCAGGAACCTATCATTCTGGCAGCATAAACTATAGTCCAGAAAATCAAACTCTGTTCTTCAATGCTAACTAGGTAACCAGCTATTCATTTCCTGAGAGAGCAAAGAAGAAAAACAACTTTTCAAAAGTTTTGACCCCTTCTTTTTATTTCAACATATTAAGGTTTCTTCCATTCTAAAAAGTAAACAATCAAAAATTTATTTAATTTTTACAGCTACTTATTCCTACCCTACAAATTTCATCTAATTATATACAATCACTCAGCTCTCTCCAGCTGTTTTTTTTTTAATATTCAACAGAATTAATTCTCAAGCTCTTATTTAGCCTGATCTATGTTACCAGAACAAGTATATTCTAATGCAAGGTTAGCCTGGAAAGCATAGCCTAGATCTGGGGAGGAAGATTTATCTTAGATATCTTGCTTATGAAGAGGCTTATTTTTAGCTCTTTCAAAAGTTGTAAAAGCCCCAAGAGCGATGGGAAGGATCCTAAGCAAAGGATAGCCTCTGAAGTCTCTGCTTATGGTTTAAGGCTTAGGAAGTCTCTGGTGAGCTCCTTTATGGAATTCAAGTCTGTGAGAATTCCAGAGTGTAAAGAAAAGGGATCAAGAGGATAGTAAGACATGTTTCTGTATAAGACAGATATGGAAGCACAATCCTGATCATCTATTGCCTTCAAGTACACCTGGGGTCAGCACAGATTGATTTTGGAGTGATAAAACTCCTAACTTGGTCAATGGATCTTATGCTATTTTTTCCTACGTTACTCTTCCATGGACTATATCATCTGTTCCTACGGTTTTGGTTAGCATATTTATTTCTTCAAGATGCCCTTTGTAGCTTCTACTTCAAAGGTTTCATTTTTAGCAAGATGCCAAAATTAACACTGTACAACAACTAGACCTAAGAATGGCAAATACCCAGAATATTTTTTAATCTGAAATCCTTTGCACCCAGTTTTCCAAACATGATTAAAAAGCATTTCCAAAAACATGTCAATGAATCGTTTAAAAACATATGGAAGAGAATAGAAGAAAATTCAGAAGGAGATACAGATAACTAGACAATCATGGGTACTATCGCATTAAATTTAATATATATTTAAAAAATAAGCAATATGTAATAGATTCACAATTTCATATATAACCCCCACTTTTTGGACTTTTTTATGTGTGGAAATGTTCATGTTTGCTTATGATGTTTTCTAGTTTGTACTCACGTAAAATCATTGTATTTCCTAAAATGTCTTACTCTTCTCATAAACCAAGATAATTATACACAATTTCTTTGTCTACACACCTAAGATTTCACGTTAAAGCACTCTGCAACCTTGGACAAATCCCTTTGCTTCTCTAGTCTCAGTATGGAGAGATTGGAAGGATTTCTAAAGTCCTCTACGGCTTCCTCAAGATCATACATGGAGTAATAATCTTTTTAATTTAGGTCTTCTCATTTCCAGGTTCTCACCCTCTTCCATCTGTCCAAAGTGGTCTTGCCAAAATCTGTCGACCACATTTACTCCTTTGACATTCTGCACTAAATACTAATTATTATCTTTGCTTTTAATGTCATCATCAGATCAAGTCCAACTTTATGCCATTTTAAAATTTCTTTACTTTACAAAGAATATTTCATTTCTCATCTTTCTCATTCCCATTTCCATCTGTCTTCATTCAAGCTTTCTCATTTCAGTACAATGTATCTCATACATTCATAATTACTGAATGAATTTTCTTTATACTAAAACAATCTGACACTTGGAATCCTGAGTCTATGCTATTGCCTCCTCCTGATCACCTTTGTCCAAATATTCACCTCCTTTAGGAACCCTATTCAAATCAGGAGAATAAAAGGATATTCATTCACGTAAAAGTCCAGTTACACACTGCTGAACTTCACTCCACCTTGGAGACTTTATTTAGAAAAGTGCTAGAACAGTATTTGCTCTTATTTTTCTCTGAGTCTCTCATAATAAACCCATGCTCTATAGCCCTGAATATTGTTTCATGCCTAGCATATTGTGAGCAATTAATAAACAACAGCAAGAGGCATGTTTGCCAAATGGAACACATGCAATTGCCTAGGCACAGAAAAAAGGCTGCTAAGCAGAAAACTGAAAATGTTATCTCCTACCTACAGTCTGCATGGTTAGAGTAGATCAAGGGAGGTGGGTGCAACTAGAGAGATCAGAATTTAATATTATCAACAGACACAGGGTACTTAGCTTTAGAAATTACTCACATAAAAATACCATGCTTCCTCTTGCCAGGTAACTGTCTTTAACTATGTTACAGATAGGAAGGAACTAGTTTATACATAGGTATTATATTTTTCAAATACTTATATGAAAATACTCAAGCTGATGAATAGTGTAGATGAAAAGAGAAAAGGAATTTCTGAAGTGAATTTAAACATTAAAACACTCAAGATAAAGGAGATGAAGGATTCCAGAGAGGAATTAAAACTACAGAATGGCCCTTTCGTCCTGGAACTAATAACAAAGCCATCATCATAAACCATTACAATTCCATATGAATTGCAACTAAGAATGTGAATGGTATAAAATCTCAAAGTCATACCTTAATACTGACCAAAAAAACCCTTAGTGCCAAAACAGAATTCATTCAAATATCTTAAAGTTTCATAAACATAGTTCATTTTACCATCAGGAAAATAACCAAGCTTCCTATCACAAATGGATGAAAGTGTCAAGAACAATATTTAGTATATGCATACCTCAATTTACCAATCAGTTTACAGGATCATAAACTTAGAGCTGGAAGAGACCCTAGAAAACATATAATCCATTCCATTAACAAACAGAGAAGAAATCAAGGCCCAAAGAGATTAAAAAACTTATTTAGACTCATACAGTTAAGCAGTAGGACCAGAATCTGAAGCTGAACCCTTGGAGTATAAGTCAAGGACTCCTTCTACTGTACCACTCTCTAAAATCAACTGTTAAACTATATTATCATAAATAACTGTTGGTTCCCTAAGTTAGCTCACAAATCTATTTTATAGCACTTGAAGTGAAGTATAATTCATACTTATCCAATTAAACCTAACCAACATTTATATAACATTACTTCTATGGAAAAGCTCATTATGAACTACAAATTACAATGCCAAGAAGTAATCTACCCTGAAGACAATGGAGTTGATACTACCTGGCACCAATAACACTTCTTGTTAACTCTATACAGCTACATAAGAGAAGGCACCTTTCTAGATCTGTATTTCCCAGGATATTCTGAATGGGGAAACAAACAATGAGTAATTGTTCCCTAGGAAGACATGCAGGTCCAAGTGTTTTCACAAGCCAGGACTTCTAATGCTTGAGGGTCAATATCTAACCCACTAGACTTCATTCATTTTCTCAGTACATGTTGATGAAAAAAGATAAAAGTCAGCTCAACTTGGGAAGTTCCCAGTAGGCTTAACTATTTCTGGATCTGAAAGCATTTGAAAAACCATCCTGCTTAAGATGGTGTAAGTCAAGTCAACTAACATTTATTAAGGGCCTACTATGTGCCAGGAAGGGACAGTTATGTGGTGCAGTAGATAAAGTGCTGGGCCTGGAGTCAGAAAAACCAATCTTCCTGAGTTTAAATCTGTCTTCAGATACTTACTAGCTGGGTGACCCTGGTCAAGTCACTTAAGGAAATGGCCAACCATTCCGACATCTCTGCCAAGAAAACCCCAGATGGAGTCACAAAAACTTGGACACAAATGAAAAACAACAACAAACATGCTAGGACTTTGCTAAGTGCTGAAGACATTAAAAAAAGGTAAAAACCAGTCCTCGTTCCCCAAAAGTTCAAAGTTTAAAGGAGGAGACAACATGCAAACAATTACATACAAGCAAGATTAGATAGATAAGCAGATAGATGTGTGTAGATATATATCTATAACATTATACACACACACACACACACACACACACACACACACACAGAGTAAATTGGAGATAAAATAAAAGGGAAAGTACTGGTATTAAGGAGAAACAAGAAAGGTTTCTCATAGAAGATAGAACTTTAGCTGAAACTGAAGGAAGTCAGGGAAATCAGGAGGCAGAGATGGGGAAAAAGTCAGTTTCAGGCATGGGGGACAGTCAGTGAAAATCTTCATGTGAGAGGAAACAGCAAGATGACCCAGTGTCAAGGGATCACAGAATACATGCAGGGGAGTAAGGTGTAAGAAGACTGAAATGGTAGGCAGAGAAGAGATTATTAAAGGCTTTAATAGCCCAAAAGATTTTGTATTTGATCATGGAGGTAACAAGGAGTCAGTGGAGTTTATTGAATAATAGGGAGATGATATGGTCAGACCTGAGCTTTAGGGAAACTTCATTTTGACAGTCCAGTGGAACATAGACTGGAATGGGGAGATACTAATTTAGAGATACAATGATACTCTATCTAAATGTGAGGAATATAAGACAAAACTATTTTTGTACGTTCCCTGAGGGCAGAAACTGTATCTTTTTTATCTCTATCCCTGACACCAAGTACAGGGTCTTCTTGCACAAAGCAGATACTTAATGTTTTTTGAATTTAATAAAAATGCTCAATCAATCAATCAACCAACAGACATGTATTAACCATATACAATGTACTAGGTGCTAGAAATAAAAAAAAAAAAGAAACAGTCCCTTTCAAGGAGCTTCCAGTCTATGGGGAAAGACAGCATGAACACATAAGTAAATGTAAAAACCAGATCACAACGTGATGTTCCAGTGCATTGATAACTAACAATATTTGTCTGTATGGCTCTGTATTGCCACAAGCCTCATCCCAAGAGGGTTAGCCACCATGTGGTGAAATGTTTTTTGGCCAGGGCAATTCATCAAAACCATCTATTGTGTGAAGAGGCTGCTATCTCACCTCAGTGATAGGAATAGCCATGGCAATGAAATTGTGTTTTTTGGGAAGGAATGAAATTTACAAAAACACTGTTTGAGATATAATTGTTATAAAAATCCTCTTCTAAAGAGTGAAGAATTATTTTAGCAACTTCTATAATAATTTGGTTGCTAAACTGAAGGTTAAATAATCTCAGATATTTTTGTTATTATTGCTGGAAGTGTTTCCCACTATTATAATGCCCATACTTATGACCATAAAGGACAGAAATACACGCAAAATGGCAAAAGTGTAAATTACTGGGGCTAAGTCAAAAGGAGGGGCTGGAATATGTTTCAAAATTGTAACTGTTCTAGATCATGTTGGGGGCATAATACAAATTATTTTAAGTTAACATTTTTGGAAATGAAATAATTGTGCATCATTTAGGACCACCAAAGTGCTAAAATTAAGAAAAAAACCTGAAATTGCAACAAAATCTACCAAAGAATCTTCAGTTATGAGAACAGTAATATAAAATTTTGAAGTTGAATTAGACCATTTCTAAGGTCCCTGGTACAGATCTAACATTCTGAGTTTTGATTTTGACAATGAAAACTATCTCTCAGGAAAAAAAAAAAAAAAAAAAGGAAAAGCTTTACTTACCCTATTTTTTAAAGTCTTCTACTTTAAAGAGTATATTCTTTTGACAAAATTTATTACAATCATAGTTGTTTAAAATACAGCAATATATTTTAGGATATATTAAGCTAAATGTGCCATGTTATTGTTATCATATTTTCCCCAAGAAAAGTCATCATAATGTTACTTTTCTTTAAAAAGTTAAAACTTTAAAATATCATACACCTGAATTTTAGTTAAAACAGTGATCAAAGCAATGACTAAAAATTCTCAAATAATATAAGTTGAAAAACTATCTCCTGGAAATGGAGCCCTTGACTTTTTCTGCCCCTTCCCCATCAATCTTTGATCTGAGCATATTAAAAATCCACACGAACTTTGCAGTATATAAAGCACATGAATAAAAGTTGAACACAAATACTGAACCATAAATTCTCAAATACTCTAAGTTGGAAAACTATGTCCTGGAAATGGAGCCCTTGATTTTTCTGCCCCTTCCCCATCAATCTTTGATCTGAGCATATTAAAATCCATACAAACTTCGCAGTATATAAAGCACATGAATAACTGTTGAACACAAATACTGAACCATGGATCATGATATAGGAAATTTCTAGGTTTTCTACTGCTAAGTAAATTGCTACTAACTTTAAAGTATGATGCTTAATAATCAATAATATAGTAAATATTAATCAAATATTTAGTATATTACTATCATAACATTGCTTCAACAACAAACCTATAAAAATTAAAACGTCAGGATGTTTTGTAATAGCATAATATTCTCTTTATTTTACTATAATGGAATTTTAACATTTTTTTAAATCACTAATCCTAATACTATTCTTATTTTAGTTGCTTTCAACATGAGTTGTTCTAAGATCTTCTTTCCTTTTGATCCTATACCTCTCAATTCCCTTCATCATATTAGCATCCAACTATCTCAGTGACTCCCTTTCCAGAGGCAAGCTATACAGCAAATCATCTCTACTAAAATATGTTGATTCAAAAGATACGTGGAATAAATCTCACTATGCCTCACTTCATCAATTTCATCCTTAATTTTAGTTAAGTAAAATTCAACCAAAGAGCTATGATTTTTATTAAATTATTATTCTAGAAAGAAAAATCCATGTGTAAGCTAAGTTGATTAAAGTTTGTCTAAAAAATTTAAAATTTAAAAAGTGAATTAATTTTTAAGTGGTTCTGTTAACATTAAGTAGAAACTCATTAAGTCAGATTTATTATCCACCCTCATTCTCCACATGGGATGCTGTGAGTTTTGAATGAAATAGCCCCAATTGTAACAGAACATCTGTTGCTTTTTCCCCATCAGGACTTTTCTAACTGAAAGAAGGGCTTTTCTCCCCTTACCTCAGTGACTACATTCCTTAAAACAGCTACTTTTTAAAAAAGTACTATATAGTTAACATTTTACTATACTGATTAAGGAAGTACTGATTTCTCGATAAATATTCACCTAAAAAGTTCAGTTGGCCAACAAGCCATATATTATATTGAAGAACAAGTGATGTGGCTGACAGAATACTATTTGCCCCTAAAGATATGGACTTTAAAAGTATTCTTCAAATGGTCAATTCAATTAAGTTGTCACACACTCAGAGATCATGTCTTTAAAAATATTCAGTGTTAATATTTTTGTTCACAGGATCCAGATCTACACAGGACCTTGTTTGCTATATTTTCTTTGCCAATCCAAAACTAACATAATGGCAGTCACTGGCCCAAGAGGCAGACACCAAATGGTGCCACCCACACTCTCACACTGTGCCTCATAATAAACCATAAAGCTGTGGAATGCACCAGCCCCTTTATGAGCAAACAATGCCTAAGCTCCATTAGAATACAGCTGACATTTTCAAAGCACAAATACTTTTAAGAAAATTGTACTAGAAAATGGTAATGAAACATCTATAAAAGCTGAAATACTTTTAAAGTATCAAATTTATTTCCAGTGACCACCAAAACACATTTTATTTTTTGCAATTAAAAAGTTTAAACAGCACCTTGCCCCCTGTTAGGGGCAAAGTTCGTTTTATTAACTATTGGAAAGAAATGAAAGTAAAAACTGTATGATATAACAATTTGGACTGCTTTCCCAACCAGTAATCACATGAAATACTTTT
Source organism: Phalanger gymnotis (assembly GCA_028646595.1). Taxonomy (NCBI): domain Eukaryota; kingdom Metazoa; phylum Chordata; class Mammalia; order Diprotodontia; family Phalangeridae; genus Phalanger; species Phalanger gymnotis. Next base: position 41,247,136 of record CM053626.1, read on the forward strand.
CAAAAAATTATTTCATCAACCAACTGTCTGTCATATATTTGGGATAAGAAATATTTCTGGGATTATTTTTGCACTTTTATTAATTTATCAAGTATGAGAGTAACAAACTAAAGCTAAATCTACCCCCCTCCCCTCCCCCAACAACCAATACACTGTAGTTTCCCTGACTGCAACATTCAGGAATGTCTTGAATTCAGTATGCTACTGCCTATTTACCAATTTAAAGCTGCTATTTATTAAAGAATATCTAATAAACCACATCAAAAACTTAGCCAGCCAGATGAAACAAAATGATCTCTCTTACCTGTTCGAAGGAAGCATGCCTCTCACTGCAGTACCAACAACACTCTACAGTCTTTGTTACCATTCAGTGGAAACTTGAGACTATGTCAGACTTAAGCAATCGAGTTCAGAATAGATCCATTTAAAATACTTCACAAGAATACCAAAAAGATACTGAAGGGAAATATTAGCTATATTTCACAAGAATCTGTAAATGCTTTCCAACAATGATAAAACTCCTACTGTGATAATATAAACACAATGGTCTCCTAAGAATAGGCAGTATAACATCTTGGGCCCCCAATTTTAGCTGTTTCCATTTAGACTCACTCTACTGAACTGTAAATAAAATGCTTAGTTATATTAAAAATACAATCAAAGATATACCTAAAACCTGGCAACTTTTTAAAAAATTACTTGAATATCAACAGCAGAGCATTAAAATCTATAGATCAAACTTACTCATGAAGCCTGTTATTTTTCATGCCAGGATAGTCATTGGCTCAGAAGCAAAGTCAAAGCAGGAAACCCTGATGCATCTTGAAAGCAAAGGTATCCTGAATTACTGAATGAAACATAAAGAAACCATGAAAAACTGCTGCTAAACCCGGCACTTTATGAGCCTGAAATAACTGTCTAGCTTTCTTGCCTTAAAGAAATTTTTTGGATTCTGCCCCTCTGAGATAGTGCACATTGCTTCCATGCCAAAACGACTGGTATGTTCATCTCTGATATCAACTACGAACAGCTTACTTATGCTCATTTTTTCCCTTTTCCACTGGGTTCAAATTCTTCAGTTTATTAATCTGCCTCAATTTCCACTAGGTTCTTAGAGGCAATGCCAGCAGAGCACAAGCTCTGCCTTGTCCTACCAAGCTCAAATGACTCCCAGAAGAGACTACTTGTCTTGTCTAAGGACTAGCCTAAGTTCTAGGTTATCACCGAAAGATTAGCAACTAGATGATTAATATTTTTGGCCATAGCAAGTTACAAAAATTGTCCACTAAGGAGGAGAGAAGAATATAATCTACCAGAAGGGAGAATAATGACACCAATTAATATTTCCTGCATCTGTGATCTTATATTTCTCTATGTCCAATAAGTGCTTAATTATAAGTATACAAACTACCAATCTTAGTTTTTGGATTGAGGTTGTACAAAAGTTGAGCTCTTGAGGTCCTTTACATGAGTTATTCTTTTCAAAATCAAGGAACCCTATTATGAAGTTGGTAATATTTATAAGGCCTCCCTGTCACTTTGTTATATAAACACAGGAAGAGATGGCAGGCATACAAAAAGTAAAAGAGTAAAGAAGTATTAAATATAACTTTTTGATGATAATATTGAATTACATAATTAGGATGTTACTAACTGAAAACTTTATGTGAACACACAATTATAAGTTCAAGAATTTTATAGATCAAAGAGATCAATGTCTGACCCTTGCAAGTTTCTAGCAAGTAACACTACTTTGATAGCACATAGATATTTTCCTTTCTTTACTAAAGATTATATAGATCTGAAACACGCCCTCTGAAAAACATCTTAGCACTGGCCATGGTAAGCAGCCCAAAGGAACTTCTCTCTGGCTCATCTTTTTCCTATTTACCACTAACATGGCTTTTATTCATCCTACGTAGCTTAAAATATACTAGAGTAAGAAGAGCAAAGCAAATAAGAGTCCAGTTGATTCTGCTCCCACAATATTCCTACTTTGCATCTTTATTCATGTTGCCCTAACCATTTTCCTTTGAGATCTCAGGGCTCAATCATCCTGCCCAATCCCTACTCAAAATAAGAGTCTTGTATACATCCTTAACAAGTCACCAATCCCTTGACACCGCTAGTGATTAGGCACTCAATACACCACACATATACACAGAGCTGCCTTAGGCCAATACCTTTCACTTTTGGTCATTAGTAAAAAGAAGTTTTTATTGAGTTGAAAACAGTAATTTCTAGCAATTTAAATTTTTTGCTCTTTATATTCAATTCTAATCCTTCCTCAAAACAATCCTTCAAATAAAGACCAGCAAGATATAATGGGGTTAAAGTGCTGGACTTGGAGGCCAAAAGAACAGAGTTCAGACCTTAATTCTGACAACTACCAGCTACATGACCATGGGCAAGTCACAAAACCTCTCAGAGCCACAGCTTCCTGAACTGTAAAATAAGAGGATTTCCAATATGGCCTCTGAGGTCCCTTCCAGTTTCAAATCTATGATTCTAAGAGCTATGTGAAATCAGCTGTCATAGTTCTCTTAAGTTACCTCTCCCCCTAGCTAACTATCCCTTTCCCATGTTACAGAGACTTGAACTGCTCTCTCCTCAGTGCTCAATGTCTCAGTCAAACAGCCTGCCTTGACTGTTCCTGTCCCTACCATTCTTAATAACTGTTACTCTACACAGATACAAGGTGAAAAGTATTTGAGAGTTCTTTTGGCTGACTTCTCCCAGAATCTCTTCTAAGCTTGTTTTTTCTTTGCTCATACCACTAGGAGGATGGCCTTAAAGCAAAAGACTACTAACATTCATATTGACCATTTTGTATTTGCTCCTGGAGGCAATGGAGTTTACTGAGGAGAGGGGGTAACATGTTTAGAACTGCATTTTGGGAAAATCACTTCAGTGCATGAACAGAGGATAGACTAGAGTGAGGAGAAACTTGAGGCAGGTAGACCTACCATCAGGCTATTGCAATAGTCCAAGCATAAGGACCTTCACCAAAGTATTGCTGGTGTCAGAGGAGAGAAGGGGGTATGTTCAAGAGATGTTGCAAAGATGAAACTGACAGGTTTTGACAACAGCTTAGTGATGGAGAGTCAGAGATAGTGAAGTGACTCCTGAGATTTGAGCTTGAGGGACCGGGAGGATGGTGTTGCCCTCAAAAGTAAATGGGAAGGTAGGAAGGAGCAGGAGATTGGGAGGAGGGAGTAATAATAATTTCCATTTTTAACACACTGAGTTTAAAATGCCTAACGGACATACAGTTCAAGATGTCTGAAAGGCATTTGGATATATGACATTGGAGGTCAGCAGACAGACTGAGGCAAGAGAGGTAGATTTGAGAGTCTTCAGCAGAGAGAGTAATTAATCCATGGAAGATGATGAAATCACCAAGGGAAAAAGTATATAGGGAGAAGAGAAAAGGACGCGCGACAGAACCTTTTGGGACACCTTCAGTCAGGGGGAATGATCTGGGGGAGGATTCAGCAAAGGAGAAAGAGGAGCAGTCAGAGGGATAGGAGGGAAACCAGGAGAGTAGTGTCTGTCCCAAACCTAGAGAGAAGAGAATATAAAAGAGGAGAAAGCAAACGTCAGAATCAAAGGCTATAGAGAAGTCAAGAAGAATGAAGACTGAGAAAAAGCCATTGGGTTTGGCAACTAAGAGATCATTACTAACTTTGGAGAGAGCTATTTTGGTGGAATGATAAGGTAGAAAGCCAGATTATAAGGGGTTAGGAAAAGCCTGAGGGGAGAAAAAGTGGAGGCACAACCTGTAGAAGGCCTTTACAAGGAGTTTAGCTACAAAGCAGGGAAGGGAAATGGGATGAGAGTTAGCAGGTATGGAAGGCATCAAGTGAGGTTTTTTTTCAGGATAGAGGAAACATGGACAGGATTGTAGACAGTCCTCATCTATACAACGGGAGATAATGGCATCTATCTCCCACAGTTATCGTGGGGTTAAATGAGACAATATTTTAAAGCACTATGAAACCTTCATCTAATTTATTATTATTCTTAGCGCAAAAGTCAAAATCTACATCAAATCAGAAGGTTAAAGATGAAAAAAGGTCACTTCATGCAATTACGATATTGTTGTTTGACCCAATCAGTCAAAGAAGCTTTTGACTTCAAAAATGGCAAAAGGACCCTTTTAAAATGATTTAGGATGCAAGATGGCAGCTGGGAAGCAGTGACTGGCATGAGCTCCCCACCAAATCCCTCCAAAAACCTATAAAACAATGGCTCTGAACCAATTCTAGAGCTGCAGAACCCACAAAGTGGCAGAGGGAAGCAGGGCCCCAGACCAGGACACCC
>CM053626.1:41258737-41285862 GCA_028646595.1 Phalanger gymnotis
AGAAAATTGAATAAAGGGAGACAGGATAGGATGGAGGGAAATATAGTTAGTCTTTCACAACATGAGTATTGTGGAAGGGTTTTGCATAATGATCCACATGTGGCCTATGTTGAATTTCTTGCTTTCTTAGGGAGGGCAGGTGGGGAGAGAATTTGGAACTCAAAGTTTTAAAAGCAGATGTTCAAAAAAAAAAAGCTGTTTTTGCATGCAACTGGGAAATAAGATATATAGGGAATTCAGCATAGAAATCTATCTTGCCCTACAAGAAAGTAAGGGAAAAGGGAATGGGGGGGAGTGGGATGACAGAATGGAGGGCTGACGGGGGAACAGGGCAATCAGAATATATGCCATCTTGGGGTGGGGAGAAGGATAGAAATGGGGAGAAAATTTAAAATCTTGTGGAAATCAATGCTGAAAACTAAAAATATTAAATAAATAAATAAATAATAATAATAATAATGTAATTAACATCTTCCTGGTAGAGTCTGTTATGCTGAATTTGAACTTACAGTAGTGTGATAGAATCTAATCTGAAAGAAAAAAGGAAAATTTCATAGATTGATAAATTCCTAGAGTTAATGTTTTTGCATTTAAATGAATGACAAAGTGAGCTCATAAATGTGTTTGTAAAAATACATATGTATAAAAATGAAGAGGAGATTATTTTAGCTAAATAAATTGTTTTTTTAAATGTATATAAAATGTAGTCTTTGGTAATTTTGCTGCAGTTGATCAATAATGGATAAAATCTGATCCAATTGTGAACTTATTGCTGCCACCCTACCTTCTCTGGGCTCTCTAGTACTTTGTAAATTCCCCTCAGGCAAACAAAAAAAAATACCACCCCTGGTGCAGGCCCTCATCATTTCACTTCTGGCTTCATAATTGTTCTCCTTGCCTCAAGTCTCTCTCCCATGCTAATCCATCCTGCTCCTAGCTGCCAAAGTGATTTTCCTAATGCACGGGTCTCATCTTATGCCTCCCCTACATGACATTTCAAGCCATTCACAAGCTGGTCCTAGCATACTTCTCAGCATTGTTGTGCATACTTCCCTTCACAGATACTATAGTTCAGCCAAATGGCCTTCTTACTTGTCCTCATATAGGAAACTCCATCTCTTACCTCATGATACTTGGCACTTGCTGCCCTTGGTACCTAGAATCTTCTCTTTTCTCAGCCCACCTCTTAGAATCCCAGTTTACTTGGAGACTCAACTCAAGCCCCACCTTCTGTGAAGCCTTTCTTACCCATCCTCTCCCTTCACCCCTATCCCCATAGTTGCTTGTTAGTACCTTCCTTTCCCTTCCAAAAGACTACCTAGTATTTTTGCATATGTTTTTAATAGATATACGTGTATGTACACACACACATCTGTGTATATGTATGTACTTGTCTCCCATAATAAGCTTTTTGAGGGGAGGGACTTTGGTCTTTGTCACTTTTGTCCCCAGTGCCTAGCACAGTTCCTGTCATGTAGTGCTGCTTAATAAATGCTTGTTTGATTACTGCTTTTAAATTCTGGATCTGTCTCAGTGATTTAAATAGGATTTCCTGACCCCAACACACATTTTTACCATAATAATAGTAATAACAGTACGATTCCATACTATAGGAGATACGCCGTGGTTAGTAGATCATAATCACTTCCTCTTTATTTTTGTGTATGTGGCCAGAAGTCCCAAGATCCAGAGACTGCTTTGTAAACAGAAAGTTCTCTGTAGGTATTTTTTAGCTGAAGTGATAAAACCATGGAAACCCCTAATAAGTGTTCAACTGGTAAATTTTCCTTCTTTGGACAAAAACTGTTATATTTAAGTACGTTGCATATTCTAATAGGATATTGTGATTTGGTGATAGCTCTCTGCAAAATGGGCAAGATTAAAGGGGTAATTATATCAGGGCATTTTACTCAGTGAAAAAGCTAATTTCAACAAACTCTTCCCCTGACTTTTCTGTATTTAAAAACAAAAGACAAATCTTTTTAAATGAAGCAGATTAGTTTGCTTGCCTGCTGGTGCCACTCTTTTTTAGGATATTGGCACACAGACATGAACTCCTTACTAATGCTACACAAGATATACATTGAGCTTTAGGAGAGAGAAGAGGAATATTTAGGAGTATCAGTGATTGGAGATTCCTTGTGGCCTGTGAATTAAATAGACTGAGAATAAATAGATTTCAAGCCTAGCTCCATAGAAGTCATAAAAAAATGTCACTTGTATTACAGAACTTTTCAGTGTGAGTAAAGGTGGGAAGTAGGAATTCATTAAAATACTTTAACTGTTTTCTTAATTTTTTTGTGTATGCAGTAATTTCTAATAAACCAGTGATGAACTAAACCTTTAAAAAAATTCTGAAAGCTGTGTCTTCTCTTTAAAAATTTTTTTATTCCTTCCTATAAGATACCTTTAAGATGTAATTTATGGCAGTTGCTCTCTTGCATATCCCCAGCATGGCATGGTACCATTCTTACCCAGAGATATGATCTCTACACTCTGGGCATTTTCACTGACTGTACTCCTTGCCTGGAACATTCTCCTTCTTCATGTCCCAGCTAAAATTTCATCTTGTACAAGAAGCCTTTCCTATTGCCCCTTAATGTTAATGACTGCTCTCTATTATCTTGTATATATTATATAATTTAATAATTATAATTAAATATTATAATTATCTTGTATATCTCTTGTTTGTATCTGTTTGTTTTCATGTTTTCTTTCTCTTAGATTGTGAGCTCCTAGAGGGCAGGGACTGTCTTTTCCCTTTCTTTGTGTCCCTAGCACTTAGCACAGTGTCTGGCACATAGCAGGTGTGTAATTAATGTTTATTGACTGTTGTTTATCCCTCCTTTTCAAAAAGGACCAATGATATCATGAGGTTGGGGTCAGGGTATAGTGTATTCAGGTGTGGTTGATGAGTGCATTAAGCATTCAGAAGACTGCCACAGATCAGGCACAAGTAGTCCGTTAGAACATTTTTGGGATAGAGCTGTCTGTAGATTTGCACAGCTCAATTTCCTTTGTGCTACTGCTGTTCTGCTTTGCTTTTGAAGTACAGCATCTTCTTCGATGTGGGCATGCAATGCCAGGCATCTCCCATGCGAGGCCTTGAGATCATCCTCTTACCATTTCTTCTGACCATCGTAGGAGCACTTGCCTTATGTGAGTTCTCCATAAAATAGTCTTTTAGGTAAAAGTGCATTCGACATTCAGGTTACGTGTCCAGGTTTCTTAGGCATACAAGAGTGAAATCAGCACAACAGCCCTGTATACCTTCAGTTTGGTAAGCAGCCTAATATATCTTCTCTCCTACACTTTCTTTCGGAGCCTCCCAAATGCTGAGCTAGCTCTTGCAATGTTTGCATCAACTTCCTCATCTGTGTGGCCATCCCTGGAAAGTATACTGTCAAGGTAAATGAGTTTATCCATAGCATTCAAAATTTCTCTGTTTACTGTGACTAATGGCTTCATGTATGGAAGGTACAGTGCTGGCTGGTGGAGGACTTCAGTTTTCTTGGTGTTGAAGCTGAATGTCCAGCTGAAGAAAAGGTTTTGAATGTCATTAGGCTCCTCTCATGTAGCAAAGCATCTGATGCTGATTCTATTCCAGCTGAGATTTATAAGGCCGGGGGTCCACTGCTCATACAAAGGCTGACTGAAATATTCCAGGTTGTATGGCAATAGGAGGTTATTCCCTAACGGGGTGGGGAGCCTGTGGCCTTGAGGCCATGTGTATCCTTCTAGGCCTTTGACTGTGGCCTTTTGACTGAGTCCAAGTTTTATAGAACAAATCCTTTTACTAAGGAGATTTGGATTCAGTCACAGGGCCACGCTTGAGGACCTTGAGGGTGCAGGTTCCCCACCCCTACTGGAGTTCAAAGATGCCTCCATCTCTATGAAGAAAAAGGGAAGAGACTGTCTTGTGACAATCACAAGGGGGTCTCTCTCCTAGTCATTGCTGGCAAGATTCTTGCCAGAGTCCTCCTATTAATAGTCTAATCCTTCACCTGGAAGGTGTCATCTGCAAGAGAGCCAGTGAAGCTTCAGAAAGAGCTGAGGAACAGTCAGTATAGTGTTTGCAACTCCAGGAGAAATGCACAAGCAGAATAGAGGTCTGTACACAACGTTTATCAACCTGACCAAGGCCTTCGATGCTGGCAGTCATGAGGGCTTCTGGAAGATCGTGATAAAATTTGATTGCCTGGAGAAGTTCCTCAGTATTGTATGTCATTTTTATGTTGGTATGCTTGCCGGGGGTCTGGATAACAGACAGTGCTCTTATGCTTTCCCAGTCACCATTGGAGTGAAGCAGGGCTGTGTGCTTGCTCCCATGTTTTAGCATGATGTTTTCAGTGATGTTGTGGGACACCTTCACCGAGGGTGAAAATGGCATACAGCTACACATTGACGGTAAATTAACTTGAACAGGCTACAAGCCAAGGCTAAACTGGAGGGAGAGTTGGTGCTCAGCCTTTTGTTTGCAGATGATTGGGCACTCAGTGCAGCCTCTGAGGCTGAGATGCATGAGAGTATAGATCGATTCTTTGCCACTTGTTTATTGAATAATTGACTTTTAAATGTTCATTGAATGAATAATGTGGAATAGAATAATATCCTTAGTTATTCTTGACTGAACAACTCCAAAATGCTTGTGGGTGTGGCCACTCATGATTCTGCTAAAGGAGCTTTCAAAGTAACAGGATGTAGTTACAAAACAGGCAGAGATCACTTAGGAAAATCATTTATCATCATTTTTCATTTTATGAGTTATTATGGTAAGTGTCTATTTCAGCTCGCCAGCACAGCGGGTAGAGTGCCAGACCCGGAATCAGGAAGACCCTGTTCAGATGTGGCCTCAGACACTTCATAGCTGTGTGACCCTGGGCAAGTCACTTTACCTCTGTGCCTCAGTTACTTCAGGTATAAAATAGGGAACATACCTACTTCCCAAAATATTTGTGCTGAGCATCAAGTGAGATAATATTTGCAAAATGCTTAATAGTGCCTGGCTCCTTCTCTCCCTCCTTCCTTTTCTTTATCTCTCCTTCCTTCTTACCACCCTCCCTCCTCTCCTCCCTCTTTCCCTACCTTTCTCTTCTTTTCTTCCTCTTTTCCTTCTTCCTTCCTTCCTTCCCTTTTGTAAGAGTCGTCATAAATAACTCCTCTGACAGGATCTTGTGTTCCATATAGGTTTTTTAAATATATATCTTGTTCTATTACATATTTCTGTTAAAGCTGTGTGTGCACGTGCGATCTTGTTTGAGGCCTTGAGAATGCCTGTATATAGATGCATAGCAACTTTCATTTACAGTGAATGAAAGTATTGTCACTCTGATAGTGACACTCTGATAGGGGGCACAAAAGCAGGAATCAGAAAAGCCCTTCTTCAGAGAGTTCACATTTTCCTGGGAGATACAGACAGACAGACAGACAAACAGAAGATGGTTAAGGAGAAAGAGAGGTCAGTAGCAGCTAGAGCAGCCAAGGAGGGCTTCCAATTATAGGAGGCCCCTGAGTCAAGCCCTGAAAGAAGATTTGGTGTCTTAAGAGGCAGAGAAGAGGAATGAACACAATGCAAGCAGGAAAAACACCTTGTGCAAAGTTACTGGAGTGGGACAGCAAGTGTTCCAGTTTGTCTGGAAAGTGATGTGGTGGAAAAGGAATTAGATGGAATAGCTTTGGAAAGCTGTAAGTGGGAGCTGGATGAGGAAGAACTTCCAGAGTCAGGATTAGGCTTTTGTATTTTATTCAAAGGCTGTTTTAGGTAAAATGTGTCTATAAAAGCTCACTTGCTAAGAGATTCTCCCAGAGACCTCACAAAAAGAGGGGTAGGCTTTTTTTTCCCCCCACATTAGTACTTCTCTTATTGGAACAGTCTGAGGTCGATCTCTCCAGTGCCATGACAGATGCCTAACAGTTTTTACATTCCCCTAGGAGGGGGGGCAGGGCATTATGGAACTTGGAATCAATGACTTACCTCTTCAGTATCTGCATAACATCCCAGGCCTTAGAGGCCACTGCTTATCCACCTGCTGTTTGAAGTGAAAGGGGATGCCAGTGCAGGAAGCCACTTGAGGAGCTGACAACAGAGAAAAGGCTTATGAAAGATGATGAAATGTCCATGAAGTTTTTCTTCTGGCCTGCCCTTCACTGCCTTTCCTCCTGTGGGTTCTCTCCCACCCTGGGGCAGTTACAGTGGGCATTAGTGCACACAAGCCTGGCCAGCAGCAGGGTGCCCGTGCACTTTGTCTCCGACCCTCTTCTATTGAGTTAACTCTTTGAATACCTCCATTGTTCTGGGTTGCTGATAGTTTTGTTCATGGGGAATGACTAAGGTCAGTGGAAGAGAATAATTAGGAAGGCTAAATGATTGTTAAATTAAGCAACAATTGTAATAGTAATACTTTATATCTCTATGATAATAATGGCTAGCATTTACATAGTGCTTTAAGGTTTGCAAATGCTTTCTGTATGCTAGCTCATTTTGGGTAGGTGCTATTGTTACACTAATTTTATAAGTGAGGAAACTGAGGCAGATAAGCTATTAGCCCAGAATATAAGAATCTGAGGCAAGATGTGAACTAGGTTTTCCTGACTTCCAAGTCCCACCCCTGCATCCCCTGTACTATCCATGTAGCATGGTGGATGAAGCGTTGGGTTTGGAGTTTGGAAGATCTAAGCTTGAATTCTGCCACAAACGTTTGCTAGTTTTATGACCTAGGAAAGTCAGCTTCAGTTTCTTTGTAAAATGGGGATAACACTAGCATTTTTGTTGTTGTCCAATAGTATTTGACTCTCTGTGACACCATTTGGGGTTTCCTTCCAGAGATACTGGAACAGTTTGCCATTTCCTTCTCCAGCTCATTCTATAGATGAGGAAACAGGCAAACAGGGTTAAGTGACTTGCCCAAACTGATAAGTAACCTTCTCCCCCCCCCCCAAAAAAAAAAAAGGCCTTACCCTGGAACCCAGCCAGTGGCTTCTGTTGCATGTGTCTGAGTGACCATTGCTGGTGCAGGGCTATAAGATTCCTGATCAGAACACTCAGCTCCGGTCTGAGGCAGCATTTGAACTCGGGTTTTCCTGTTTCTAGGTCTGCCCCCTCTGTTCTGCTCCACCCAGTGGCACCAAGATTAGCACTTATCTCACAGGATTGTTGTGAAGATCCAATCAAAACTAAAACACTTAAAATACTCCTTATAAATGTGAGCTGTCATAATTATTATTGCTTTCATGAGTCTGCTTTAATTTTATATATTGAAGTGGCCAGCAAGTGAGCACCAGTAGTCCCAATAGTTATATAGCAACAGATTCCATGAGTAAATCATGAATTTACCATTGATTGTAGTTAATACAACAGCAACAACATTGCTTCCTTAAATCAATGAATCTGACTGCTTTCCCTCCTCTCATTGTTCTATAGATTTAACCCTGCTCTCATTGTTCTATAGATTTAAAAAAAGCCTTACCAAGTTCACTTTTCCGTTTGAAATCAACATATCTGTAATTTCTCCCAACGTGTGTGTGTGTGTGTGTGTGTGAGAGAGAGAGAGAGCGAGCGAGGCGGAATCTTTTGATGAGGCCCATCCTAGCTTTGCCACATGGCAGGTCCTATCACTCATTCATGTCTCTGGCAGTCAGCTTTTATCATCTGTAAAATGGGCACAGTAACACTTGTATTACCCATGTTAGGAGAGTACTATATCCATGAGATAGTATCTTTGTCTTACTTGGTCCTCACAACAGCTGCATGAGATGGTTGGGACAAGTGGTGTTAACCTCACTTTGCAGAGGGAGAGAAGGAGGCACAAAGAGATTGTGACTTGCTCTAAATTCATGAGGCTCAAAATTGGAAGAGTTGACCTTGCTTGACCCCACGTTTTCTGATCCTAATGCAGTGTTCTTTCTACTGCACCACAATAATACCTCTCCAAGAAATATCCCTTCATCCATTTCTTACCCCCAGGGCCTGAGACCTAAACATTTGGTGTTTTAAAAAGTGTTTGAATGGTTAAAGGAAGCAAGGTGGCTCATGTTAACAGTTACAGCTGAAATTTTTATGCCGCTTTATGGTTTACAAAGCACTTGCGTAGACCACCACTGAGAGGTATACTGGCACTGCACTCATCATTATCCTTTCTTTAAAATGAGGAAGCAGCCCAAAAAGATGAAGTGATCCATCCAAAGTCACCCTGCTAGTAGAATTGTGAGACTGAGAGCTTAAACCCAGGATTCCTAATTGGAATGTAGCACTTTTCTTTCTAATAATATATCATGCTGCCTCTAAGTTTAGATTATTTGCATAAGGAGATAGTAATGTAGGAAATCTTGATGAAGAGATTGATTGTGAGCAAAATTTGGATGAAGAATTACAAGATTTGTGAAAACTGAGGTGAAAAGAACTGAGAAATTATCCTTTTGTGGAAAACGAAAAACCATGAGATAATAAACAGATTTGATTTACTAAAGCAGATGGAATAAAAGTGATGAGGATTAAAAAAGCCAGTAGAGGAATACTAATGGGCGAAAGAAAGCCAGAAGAAGGAAATTCGGGCTATTGTAGAAAATAAAATAGCTAAATAGGGAAGATTTGGCACTTGAGGACTTAGGAATAGGGTTCATATAGAACTCGGGTACCTAGACATCAACTACTACTTCCTCATGATTAAGAATTAACTTGAAATTTCAGAATTTCTTTCTCATTTCAATTTTACTAATTTTGTACTGTTTTAAATTTTATTTCTATGTTAATTTTCTTCATCTCTTATCACTTGGATCTGGCCAGTTTTTACAAAACTCTTCTAACTTTCATGTTGAAATTTTTTTTAAAGCACCAAACGTTATATATGTGAAGTTCTAATATTATACAAACTAGCTTTGGTAAATCAGCTTCTGCAAAATCAGATTTCACAATTACCAAATGAAAGGTTTTCATATTTCTGATTTTTATAACATGTATCATCTTCCAAAATTGTAGCTGACTTGTTTAAACTTGCATTTTAACCCAGGTTAGGTGTTCTGTTTATGTGAATGTGTTTCAGGGTCTGTGTTGCCTTTATTATGTGTTTTAATATTAATGCATCATAGTGACATGGTTTTATTTAGCCTATTTTCCATATTTAAGAATTTTTCCTGTTCTTGTTCTTTAACATTTACAGATTATAAGCACACCACAAAGACTAGCCAGTTCTGGGAGTGTTCTGATTGGGAATCCTTATAGCCCTGCACCAGCAATGGTCACTCAGACACATGTAACAGAAGCCACTGGCTGGGTTCCAGGGTAAGGCCCTTTTTTTTTTTCCTTGGTGGGGAGGGAGAGGGGTTGCTTATCCGTTTAATTTTTTTAGTTTTTTCTTGAAAGTACAGGTCTGACTTTTCGTTTTGTATTCTTATCTTCCAGTATTGCTCTATAGCTCGTTAGTATCTACAAAGCCAAGAATCATATTCCATTTGGAATTATCACTCCTTGGAAATCTTTTAAGCAAAACATGTCACAGCATACCTGGGTGATTTTTCTCAGAATTTCCTTTATATGTGGGCTTCTGATACTCTCTCCCTTCCCTTCCTTTACAGCCAAAGACAAAGTGGCATGAGCATGTTTGTGTTAATATTAAGAGCCTGTTATACTTCTTCATCCTCCTGTTCCCTGATTAGTAAATAGAGAACTACCCAGAGTGTTATACTAGTAACTGAAAATGAACAGTTACCAAGGAAAGAATAAAATCATTAGTCATCTTAGAAATGCAAAACATGTTTTTAACTCTTAGGACTTAGATGTTAAAAAAGAAGTTATACATTTTTATTGATGAAAAGCCAATCGATGGAATTGCTGTTTCTTTCCATGGCTGTATCCATTTTCTACTCATAGTAGTATCATTGGATCTTAGATTTAGAACTTGGAAAGACCTTGGAGACCATCTAGTCTTGCCTTCTCATTGTATGGATGAGGTGAGCAATCTGTTCCAGAGCTTGAGTTTGGGCATTGGCCTCTGGACTCCAGTCTGGTACTCTGAACACTGTGCTTTGTGCAAGTCAGAGCAGCTGAGAAAGGAATTAGAAAGACAGATAGATGAAAGTAAACTTCTCACGAAGGCTGCCCTGGTTATGGAGTGTTTCTTTAAGACCCAGGCGTCTGTCAGCATTTATCATGTGAACCCCAAATGAAACAAAAACTCTACTATGTTTTCTCATATGTTTAAAAAGGCAGAATCTTTTATAACATGCCCACACTTATTCTCCTCTCTTCAAAATTCAAAAGGATAAAGAAATGGAACAGAATTCAGTTCTTGTCAATTCCTAGTGGATAATCCCACTTCTAGCTCTATTTATTTACCTTGGGTGACTACATTATTTGAATAAAGTATTTGCTTCAGACATTTATTTATATTACTGAAGTAATACTAATAATAATGCTGAAGACCTCTTGGAGATAGTTATAAATGTGAGTTTTCTTTTTTTTTTATCTTGTACTGAAGTATTTTTTTAAATGTAGCCTTTTTTGGGGGGGGGTAGGCAGTCAGGGTTAAGTGGCTTGCTTAGAGTCACATAGCTAGTAAGCGTCAAGTGTCTGAGGCCATATTTGAACTCAGTTCCCCCTGTCTCCAGGGTCAGTGCTTTATCTACTTCTCCATCTAACTGCCCCTAAGCTTCCTTTTTAAAAGTTCTCTTTAACAGATGAGTTCTGAGTTGGTTAAAATAGTGTTGGTTTCAGAGGAGAGATGATGGGGCGGTTGGGAAACGGCCTTGCGAGTATAGGTATTCACTACTTAATACCCTGCCAGACGACGTTTCTTGGCGGCTTGGTTTTTCTGAATTGTTTTTCCATGTTATAACGGCAGATTCAAGGTGGATGGGCATGCCGTGAGAGAAGCACGTGTGTTTGTTTGTTTTAAGGCATCAATATATGTTTTTTTTAATGGCAAAAAAGTTCCTTTATGATGAGCTTTAGATGTGTGGTCAGTAGATTAGACAATTGAAACCATTCCTCTTACATTAATTAGGGGAAATGTTTGATAGTTTGGATTTGGAGCTTAAAGTTTTTATTATTAAAATGTCCAAATGCCAATTTTCATGTCTGCTAAAAACTACATTCACAATTATTAGGATAATTTCAGGGTCCTAGAAAAGTTTTGCTTTCCAGTTCCCTGATTAAATACTTACTAGGTAGTTTTAATTTCATACTAAAGTGTAAGTATCAAACTTCGGAGAACAGTAGATGTACCACTCATCTTACTCATGCCCTGGAAGGGGACTCTCCATCATCTGCCACATAAGAGTGATTTCCTTGAGGTTCACCCAGTATTCTTCTGTAGTGAGTTGATCAAGAGTGGGGAACCTATAGCCTTTAGGTGCTTGGGAGCAGCCTTTTGACCGAGTCCAAGTTTGACAGAACAAATCCTTTTATTAAGGGGATTTGTTTGTGAAGTTTGGATTCAGTCAAAGGGCTGCGCTTGAGGACCTAGAGGGCCACATGTAGCCTAGGGGGCTGCAGTTTCCCCACCCCTGGCTGAGTCAGAAGATCATAACTTAGTGAAAGTTTTCCCTTACTCTTTCTCTTTATAAACCTCTATGGTATTTTCTTTCCCAAAGATTTACCAAGCCTGTTTCAACCTGTGAGCTCATTAATTAGAAATTTCTTGATTCATATAACATGGTATTCACATAACACAGTTAAAATTTTTTCTCCGTAGTACTCTAATGTATTAAATTTTGAATGAAACGCAGTCATTCAAATACTTTCCCTTTCAGTTCTTTTTTGTGCCTTGATTTATTTCATTTGTCCTAGTGTTTATTTGCTTTATCTGTTTAAATGAAATCTGAAATGATACGAAGACAAAATAAATCCTCTACCAAACTTAGGTCAGTTATAGCTATACATATGTTTATTTTGGTTCAAAAGAATCAGGTGATTTTTTTTTTATTCTTTTAAAATATTATCTCTTTTTTCCCTTAGGGATCGAAAACGTGCTAGAGAGTTTATAGACACTGGTTTTTCAGAAAGGTGAGTAAAAGTGTAGTGGAATACTTAGTGTAGAGAGTTGGGAGCCCAGGATGGACCCCAGTCCAGAATCCAGAGGCACAAGCTAAGGGCAGAGAGCTGAGCTCCTCCTCCTTAGCTCCTCTTGTTTCCACTTTCGTACTGAATGGCCTGCCTTCCTCTCTGAATCCATGCACTCCACAGGGCAGTAGAACTGTCATTCGGCTCAGAGCTCAGCCACATCTTGGCTCAGACCCTGGTTCTGTCCGGGGCTGGCTGTGTCATCTTGGAAGAACCACTGAATCCCCCTGAGAGGGGGATTATCTTCCTTACCTCTAAACTGAGGTTAAGAATACTTCCTCCCTTTGCCTCTCACAGTTGTGAAGAAAGCACTTCTGAAGCCACAAATTGCCATGTGGATGTGAGCTAGTGTCATTTCTTTCACGGAGAACCATTAGCAGTAGATGTGTTCTTCTAAATTTGAGAAAGCTGACTATTAGTGATATACAGAATAAGTATAATAATTCCCTTCTTGGTATTCCACATGTACATTTTTAAAATATTTGAAACTTAGCATAGTGTTAAATCTTTTGGTGGAAATTTTTTCCAAATTCCATTATACTTGTGGTGGTGATTGTTGTTACTCAGTCATTCGGTTGTGTCCAGTTCTTCCCGACCCCGTGGACCATACTATCCGTGGGGTTTTCTTGGCAGAGATAGTGCAGTGTTTGCCATTTCCTTCCACAATGGATTAAGGCAAATAGAGGTTAAGTGACTTGCCCAGAGTCACATAGATGGTATGGATCTGAGACCAGATTTGAACTGAGGTCTTCCTGACTCCAGGTCCAGTGCTTTGTTCGCTGAGCCACCTGGCTACCTCCATTATAATTCTTTTTAAAAAGTGTATGAAACATGATCTGATCTTTTATTGATTTCTTAGGATTATCATTATACACATGGATTCCATGAGTATTTATCACCTACTGTATCTAAGGCGTGGTATGGTGCTGGGTACTTCATCTTTATTGTATTGTTCTGTAGTAGTCTGAGGCTATTGGGATGTCTAGGGTAGTTGGTTCATATTCTGAATCCTATCCGATGATATGTTTTTTGAGTTTTTATGGCTACTTTCTTTAGGGTTTTTGTTTTTGGTGTTTTTTGTGGGGTAGGGGTGGTCCTTCCTGGCTGTCAGCTGTGACTTCTTCCTGTTGTCAGTGTAGGAAGTCCTTGCCCCATTTCCCATGGTGGCACCCAAGCTTCTGTTGTCTTAGATATCAGAAAAATGTCCTTATTGTGCATTTGTGTCTAGAATAAAGAGTAAATTATTAAAAGCCAGAGGATTTCCTATTAAGTAAATTGTAAGAGCTTTAGTGCAGAGGCTTCTATTTTGGTGTTCAGTAGCGCTTTTTTTTTTTTGCTTCTTTATTGTTCCTTAGGTGTGATTTAGAAGTTGGATAAGAAAGAAGCTAATGCACTTGGTTAAATGATGTTTGCCCTTGTACAATTCAGACTGTACTTTCTAACACTCTAGCCTTATAAAAAGAGAAAGGAGAGTTTCTCTAAATGTAAGTCAGCAATCGTTTACTGAGCATCTCCTGTGTGCCAGGCCCTTTGCTAAGTGATGGGAACACCAAGGCAGGAAGCAGTTGGCGCTCTCTAGTTGCTCCCAGCTTACCCACCAGAAGCAGACAGTATAAGCTGAAGGAAGGAGCACTGAGTGGGGCTTCTTACAGAAGGCGGGACTTAGCTGAGATTCGAGGGAAGCTGGGAAAGGCAGAAGGTGTGATAAAGAAGACGAGATGGCCCCCTGGCCTTGCGGGAGAGCCAGGGGAAATGCGCTGAGTCCAGAGCTGGCATACCTGGTGCGAGGAGTGGCAGGGAGGCCAGGGTCAATCAGTAATAAGGGGTAAGGTGTGAGAAGACTGTTAGTAGCCAACGGCTGACATAGATATAATGCTTTAAAGTTTGAATGTGCTTTGCAGATAGCTCATTTGGTCCTCACAACAACCCTGGGAGACAGGCACTGCTATTATCTGCATTTTACAGGTGAGGAAACTGGATAAAACGGAGCTTAAGTGACTTGGCCAGGACCACAGTTTCTGGGGCTAGATTTGAACTCAGATTGTCTTCTTGGCTTTAGGTCCAGTATTCATTGCACTAAGCTGCCAAGCTGCCTGAAAGACAGAAAGGTAGAAAAGGGCTGGGTTATGAAGGGCTTTAAAAGCCAAAGGCTTTTATATTTGATCCTAGAGGTAATAGAGAGCCATTACAGGTTCTTGAGTAGTGGGGTAGGTGGTTTCATGGTCAGACTTGCACTTTAAGGAGATCAGTTTGCTATCTGAATGGAAGATGGACTGGTATAGGGAGAGACATGAGACAAGCAGTCCCACCTGCAGGCTCCAGAAATAGTCAAGGTGTGCCAGATGATGAAGAACTGCGGGTGGGGAGGGGGGGGGGTCCGGCTGGGGGGTGGGGGTGGGCAGTGATGTCAGTGTCAGAGGAGAGAGGGGCCTTGTTAGAGAATGCTTGGCAACTATACTTCCCAAAGTCCATTGTGACTAGACTAGGTGGGGAGAGGGGGATGGATAAAGGCAGAGTGAGGAATCAAGGATAACACCAAAGTTTGAGCCCGGAGGACTGGGAGGGTGCTGGTGCCCTGGGCAGTAAAGGAAGGCTTTGGGGGAGAAATGGTTCTGTTTTGGATAGTAAATTTAAGATGTTTATGAGACTTCCATTTCAAGCTGTCTGATGGACATTTGGTGATGTGAACCAGATGTCAGGAGAGAGGCTAGGGCTGGACAAATAGATCTGAGAACGATCTTATTCTTGGGAGCTGATGAGATCACCGAGTGTAGCAGTAGAGAGGGAGAAGAGAGCCCAGGACAGAGCCTTGGGGAACGGCCACAGTTAGTAGGCGCAACCTGAATGAAAATCCAGCGAAGAAGGCCAAGATCCAAGGAGCAGTTAGGCTTGGAGGAGGAAAACCTAGAGAAAAGGGCCTCACTAGCGTCACAGGTTGCAGAAAGGCCATCACATCGAGCAATTAAGAAACCATTGGTGACTTTGGAGAAGGCGATTTTAGTTGAGTGATGAGGCTGGAAGCCAGACCGCAGCGAGTTTAGAAGAGAGTGAGAGGAGAGGAAATGGAGGCACACGTATTTAGCAGAGGTCAAATCAGGTCTTGAAATGAAATTATTAATTAATTTGAATAGATGGCACATTTATAGAGAAGATAGCTTAATAAGGAAATAAAATAGTTTTATCTTGCTTCATAGGAGATTCCTATCAAGTAGCAATAAATTCATCTCAGTTCATCTTTCTCTTTGGTTTTTATCATTCTCTAATGTTGAAGTAATTTTAAATTTAACTTTTCTGTGACTTTACATCTTTCTAAAAGTTACTACCACTTCCTGTATTCCATATCTGAATCAGCCACAATTTAGAGCAATGGCATTTAACACTTGTGAATATTAACCTTACCTTAGTATCTGTTATTTCAGTAAGAATACAGGGAGTGCATCTTTTGTTAATGTATAATACTGTAGTAAAGCTTTTATAAAAATATAAACTGCTTTCATATCATTTATCTTATTTGAACCTTTCCATATCTCAATGAAAAATGTAGGAAAGATATAATTATCCTAATTTTGCTGATAAAAGAAACTGAGAACCCAGAAAAGATGAGTTAACTTGCCTAACGTCTCAAAGCAAGTTAATAATAGAGGCTAGACTCAAAAGTTTCCTGACTCTTCTGCCATATTGCTTTGCTTTTCTAGTCACTGCCCATTTAACTTCTTTAAATGAGGTTGTTGAATTGAAGGCATTGTAACTTTTCTTTATTACTACTGCATTTCCACATCAGTCTTCTCTACTATGCTCATTCCACATTGCACTTAACCTTGGTAAATAGGTCTCAAAGGTTTCAAACTCCTCTGTTTAATTACAGCCATCTCTAGGAAAGGTAGTTTAGTCAGATGTTACGATAAATATTTCTGGTTTAGCCCCAAGCTGTAATTTTATAACAGATAAGATCCAATTTTAACAACCTGAAGATTACTCTCTGAAAATGCTGTAGAAATACAATCCAGAGTCTTCATGGGTTTGTTTGTTTTTAGATTTTTCCCATTTTTGTGTGCAGCATGTATGTTATATGTACACTCTTGTTTTTTAAAAGTGACACATTAGATGGTGGGATTACACAGAGGAGCTGGCTTATGAAGTCTCTCAGTGGTACCCAAGGCCATAAATATAGCTATGCCTCTACTGTCTTCCCTGCACCTTCCCTTCTTTCCCACTCATCTACTTTAACTCCACAGGAGCACACACAGGCACACACACCCATAGATTTTATTGGGATTGAGTTTATGAATAGGACTTTAAAGCCATCAACACCTCTGCTTACCAAAGACGGTACAGTTTACTAAAAGAGAACAGATATAAGCTTCTCTTGTTCTCCTACCACCCCCCCCCCAATTCCAAATCTAAGCCCACAAAACATTTTGAGAAACACGTAATCATTTGTTAAGAATCTGTAACATTATGTAGATAATTAAAAAATCATCTCCTGTACATCCATCATACATCACAAGTCCATCTTTAGAAGCAGCAAGGCAAGGGAAAGGGTACTGGAGTGGGGGTCAGAAGAGCTGGGCTTGAGACACAAATGTGCCCCTGCCATTTACTCATTCAGTGACCTTGGGCAAGTCATTTAAGCTTTTTAAGCATCACTTTCCTCATTTGAATAATGGGATTAAAATAGATGTTTTCCACTTAGTGTGGAATCAGAACTGGAAGGACCCCTTGACCCCATTTAGTCCAGTTCCTTCATTTTATAGAAGGAAACACAGACTAGTAGTTTAAGTCAAAGTTAAATTAATTCACCTGATTCTTTTGAACAAAGATCACAGAACTAGCTGGGAAGTGACAAAATCAAGATTTAAACTCAGATCTTCTGACTCCAAAACTAGCATTCTTGGAAACATGTTAAGCAAAAGGTAGTTAAAAAAAAGGTCTAGTAAATTATAAAATTGCACAAAAGCACTTTTATGAATGGGAATATATCTGAATGCTTAATTCTAGAGCCTTTCCTCTGTTGATTATTTTCAGTTTATTTACCACATAGCTTATTTGTACAGTTATTTGCATGTTGTCTCCCCCATTACATGTGAGCTGCTTGCCCAGAACATAGTAGGTGTTTAATAATAAATATTTTTGACTAGTAGCTAATGACTATACTATACGCTTTGTGAAAAGGTTTGCTTCTCATTTATTACAGACTTTACTATGAAAAAACATTGTTATTTGGGTGACACAGTTAGATCTATATGCACATATAAGTTATTATATTACCATTTTCATAATATGCTAACTGATTATTGATCTTTCCTCTCCAATTAATCTAGTCAGAATGATCATTTGGTCTTTACACACTACATATAACAACTTCTGCCTACTTTTCCTAAAAATTTTGTATTGTAATTATTTGTATACATGTCGTATCCCCTTTCTAAATTATATTGTATAAGGGAGATTTTGTCTCATTTATCTTTTGCATATTCTCCAGCACCTAATAAAACACATTGAACATAGTAAACAATAAGTTTTTTAAAATTAAATTGAGTTTATCAAGGCATCTCTTCTATGAAAATTTTCATCTAATTGAGTTCATTGTATTAACAAAGAATTTTAATGTATCAGCTGAGAAATGGAAATAAAATAGGGACAAAATTATATGTTGGCAAAAGTATCATTGTATAATGGAAATAACATTGGACAACAGATCAGAAGACACAGGTTTTCAGTTACCAACTGTGTGGTAACCTCCTTGTCCCTTAATTTCCTATTTTGTCTAATGAACTACTTAGATTAGATTATCTGTCTCTAAGATCCCTTTTGACTCAGTGTTATGGGATTATAAGTCATATGCCAAAAATTAATTACAATAATGTCTGTTAAAACAGCTTAATGCTTATAGAGGATTTTCAGATTTGCCTAGGATTTAAGGCCTGGAATTTAAATTCCTTAAGTCTAAGGAATTTAATTTTCCACACCTCTCTCATTCCAGCCTTATCTCAATCTACAGGCTCTACCTGCTCAGTTAGAGTTTGGCTGTACCATATACTATAGCAGAGCATAGACTATGCCCCACCCCAGGGACTCACCTTACACTTTCCCACCTCACTGTCTTTGCTTCCCCTGTTACTTGGACTTGAGACACATTCTTTGAAGCCCATATTACTCATTACCTCCTTCACTGGGACTTTGTTGAGCATTGCTTTTCACCTCTTTCATGCTTTAATACTCTACATGAGAGATATATGTATTTGTTTCTTCCTCTCTTACAATACTAAAGCTCCATGAGGGCAGCAGCTATATCTTATCTAAATATCGTACTGCCTTTATCACATTGCACAGTACTGTGCATAAAGTAACTAATAAATGTTTACCAAACAAGTGAATGTACTTGGATAGCTCTGGTCTTACATTTACTGTTTCATTACATCTCTGTGTTACTATTTGGATTATCTTTTGTAGTATACGTGATATTTCGGCAGTTTATAGAGTCACATAAAGTACCTATAGAGTTTTCCATTCCCAATTTTCTTCCAACTTTTACTTTTGAGGGTAGTGATCAGTCTTTAAATCATTGTTACTTGAGGGGAAATGCCATGATGGTTCATTTCTTCAGTACAAGAAGTTCTTAAAGAATTGTATTACAACTAATCACCTGTGTTTTCCAGAAATCTTGATTTTGATAAGACATTTAGATGTGTGGTAGCCTGTAAGCTCCATGAGCTTTCATTCGTGATCTCCTCAGTTCTGGTCAGTTCGGTATAGCAGCAGGACCTGTAGCTACTTTACAGAGAGGACCAGATAGTGGATTGTGTAAAGAGTGGCTGCAGAACGTGTTCTTTGCATTTTGTTTAATGTTATTGCCATTTGTTCTGAAGCTGTCTGAATGATATTATGATTTTATATTTCTTATGCAGCATGAGCACGGTTAATAAATTTAAACTTACAATTCATTGCAGTAAATCTTTGTTTGCTTCTAGTTCCCTATACAAATTAGAATGCATAAGATCTCAGAGTTACATCTAATATTTCAAAATGAAGAAACTTCTTTTTGAGGTTGTGATTGCTAGCTTGTTCTTTGTTTTCTTTTTTTTTTCTCACTAATTTGACTATCATTGAAGAGACAGACTGACTTATGCATATAAACACAGCTTTAGTACTTGGGGAAGTCTTAACAGTCTTACCGTATTTGGGACCAGTTGAGGAGAAAGACATATTTCAGTGTTGCTGCTAAGAAACAGATGTGTAGTTGATGACTTGGAACCGAAGCCTCCTCACTTAGTCCAACACGCTTTCCACTACACAACAATGCCCTTAAGCACAAACAAACCCATCAAAAAACCAGTGGTGTATTTTTTGGCAAGTCTCTTGATCTCTCTGGTCTTAGCTTTCCTTTTCTGTAAAATGGGTTAGGTTGAATAATTTCCTAGGTCTTTTTCAGCTTTAATGTTCTATTAGTCTGATGTTTCTGATTTTTATGAGCAAAGGACATGACTATATTCCCTCTAATCATGTGATTGAGTAGGAGAGACCTTGCAGACAAAAGAGCCCTGAATTCCACTGCTGCTTCAGTGGGCTTATGATTCTTGGTGGGTTTCCAGAGAATTTTGAAATAAAGCAGAGAAGCTTTCCTGGGAAGGAGAATATAGCTTGAAGCTCCTCCCAGCAACTAGAAATCCTTCTGTCAAGCTGAATAATGGCTAAAATTTGCCCCATGTTCCTTCCCATCTTGTCACTCCGGTATTTATTTGGAAGTTCAAGGTTACATACTTCTAGAGATCTCTCTGTGAGGTACATGGAAATTTGTTAGGTGTGGCTAAAATAACTATATCCTTTGTCTGCACTTCCTATCAAGTTGTCCTTTCTATCTTAATAATGAGATGATTGGCTTTTGGGGATACTTAAATTTATCTTACCTCTCACCTGAGCCCAAGTTGTGTGTCTTCAGTGGCATAATATTTTAATTTAAATACTCTGCTGACAGTTTAAACTCAATATATCTAAAAACTACGGTAATCATCTTCCCTCGTAACCTGTTTCCCACTGTCAGTGGTACTACCGTTACTCACCCAACTTAAAATTTAAGAGTAATTTTTGACTTCTTTATTTTATCCCCTAAGCCTTATTCAGTAAATGACCAAATCCTAAACGTTGCAGTATGTCTCCTGTGTGGCTTCTTCTTTATTATCACTGTTGCGGCTCCAGTCTGAAGTCTCTGGCTTCTCCTCTAATCATATTCCCTCTCTTCCATCCCATGTATTACCACCAGCTTAATCTTCCTAAAACATTATATCATTATGCCAGTCTGTTGCTTGAATACCTCATGGCTTAAAAATCTGAACTCTTCTGAAGCCTGGCCATTTGAACCTTCATTGATTTTATTCCCTGTGAAGTCTTTATAATATTTGTTGTTTCACAGGCTGGGATTTAGAACTCGAATAGACCTTGGAGATCAAGACCATTTACTTTGCTACCAAACCCAAGAAGTCTCATCTGATGTTGTTATTTAAAGTTTCCTGGGCATAAAATTCCCCCCCCCCCAAACTTAACGTCCCTCATCATGGGCAGAGATTCTTGTTTAGAGTTGTGCATTCCCATACCACGTAGTACAGTGCTAATAAGTGCTCTACTAGAATAAGGGATAGGATAGATTATCATATAAATAGCCACACAAGTGATAACCATTCCTTTTCAGTTATAAATTATGGAAATAATTTTTTTCCAAATCAAACTTTGATTTTGTCTTTACATTTATTTTTCATCACTGAGGCAGATTTTATAGATGTTGTTTTGCATCATTCTATAGTAATCTCTCTAGATAAAGACTTTCTTTGTGGAACACACAGTTTTTTTATCATTATATTTTATGGTAAGGGGAAGTGAGTTAGCATTTCATAGGAAAATTGCTTTCTTAAAAATGCACCTTTCAGAAAAGCGTTTCCCAAGGATTTAAAGTCTACCTTGTATATTTTAAATAATATTCAACTTCCTAGTGCCATTTTTACCCAGCAGCAATGTGCCAGGGCACTAAATGTTGTTGCATTTTGAGACTAGAATACCTAATTATCCGTAGTAACTACAGATAAATGAAATCAAATAATTCAAGAATTTTGTTTTAGGGAACAGTTGGGAAAATCCCTGAAAATATTTTAACAGAATTATTTAGTAATAAAGTAGACCCCATACAGTTCATTTCTATTCCCTTCTCCTGCCAGCCTCTTTGGGAGAGTTGTTAATAAGTGGCAAGATAGCTACATTAGAATCACAGCACAGTCCTTGAATGTCTGTTACAGGATAAACCACAATGCAAGAGTACTTTTCAAAGCCTTTTATCTTGCATAAGCAGATATCATTTCATTCATTGTCTTTATATATTGTTGTTGTTTGGTCATTTTGCGGTCATGTCTGACTCTTCATGAACCATTTTGGGGTTTTCTTGGCAAAGATACCGGAATGGTTCACCATTGCCTTCTCTAGCTCATCTTTCAGATGAGGAATCTGAAGCAAACTGGGTGAAGTGATTTGCCCAGCGTCACACAACTAGTCACTGTCTGAGGCTGGCTTTGAATTCAGGAACATGACTCTTCCTGACTCCAGGCCCCGCACTATCCATTGTACCACATAGCTGCCCCTGTGTTTATGTCTCTAGCATCTAATACAGTGGTTGGCGCATAATGGGCACTTAATAAATGCTGGTTGATAGATTGCGAATGTGTGTGTATGTATGTATTCATGAGTACAATCTTAAGACTCTGCAAATGTTCACAACTATGCTTCCCTGTCACCATGATAGGATAGTAAGGGACAAAGGAGAAAGTGACTGTGTAAAGATAGCTTTCTTTTCCTCATCGGGGCCTCTAGTAGCATTTTCCTACGTATCAGCTGTCAATAGGCAATCGTGTCACAAGACTTATGAACATGCATGTGGAACCCAAAGGTTTCCCAGTTTTTACAGAAGCTTACATTTTTATAATAGCAGGACAAAGGGAGGAGGGGATACCAGGAAGGGGCATGACATGGGAGGGGGAATGGTTCTGTGAAGGTGGGAAGAAAGACAAGACCACTCCCACAGGGAAGAGCAAGGTGATGGCAAAAGCCTCATTCTTTTTTCTTGCAAACTGCTGGACTATGAAGAGAGGAGGGTCTGCTTATCTTCAAAGGACCCCAGCTACACAAGCATTATCCCAGCCTAATTATGTCAGCTCAGGGTGAGCTTCATCCTTGACATATTCAGAGACGCCTGCATGCTCTGGGTCCGGTGTTTCTGGAAAATATGGCAATTCAAAAAGACAAGTCAGGGCATCCCTTAACAGCCCTTAACACAACTGACTGACAAAACTTACTAATGGAATCATACAAAAGTGAAGAAGGGTCCAGAGGGGCATCAGGTGGTGTACTGCACTGATGTTTTACAGAGGAGTTGTAGTAGCAGAGCGGCAGTATATGGAGAGGAGGCTTAGGTTCCTAACTTGCTACCATATGCTACTTGCTGTTTTACCAATGCCGCCTGTAAGGAAGCCAGACTCAATATGAAGTGGAAGGAACCCAAAGTTCTGGCTCACCTTCTTGCCTTCAAGTAGCTAAGTTGATATTGTCCATATTTTACCGAGACAACTAGGGTAGACAAAGAGTTTAAATGACAAAGTTGTGTGAGAGAGTTGAAGATCTAGGGGTATTTGAATTGTGGTCCTCTGCCAGTATCTTTTCTACTACATCAACTGAATTTCTAAGTTAAATAAATTTAATTCAATAAGCATTCATTAAGACCCTCTCTTGTGCAAAATACTGTGCTCAGTTACATGTCATTTTGTCATTCTTTGTGGTCCTCATTAGCCTTTTCGTGTTAAGTCTAGCTTTGTGATGCTTGTTGATTAAACAGCTCAGGTAGCTACATGTGGAATCAGTCTGAAATCTCTGTACTGCAGGTTAGACACTATTACTGCCCTGTAAAACACCAGTTTTGTGTGGAAGCTGATAGTATTTTACTCTGGTACTGTGTTCATGTCTTCAGAACACATGCTAGATTCTTTAAAATTTAGTCTGTGTTTCTTTGGGCTATTAATTAACAAAGAACATATTCAAGTACTAACTTTCAAGTTTACATTTGTAGTGAAAGTCTTTCTGTGTTTTTTATGATTTTGATTTAGACTTGTACATTTTTCTTCAGAGTTAATTATCATTTTGTAGGATTGTACTAATCCAGGAACACAATCAGTGATATCTTACTATCGTGTATGTTTTAAGAGTGTAGTTACCTACATGTAACACCTCTTAAATATACAACAAAATATAGCCATTCTTATTTGAAAGAATTTTTGCTTTCTGCCTTTAATCAAATGAGATTTTATATATATTACATATTTATGTAGATAGCATTTTGTAAACTTTAAAGCATAATATCATGTTAGCTATCATTAATTAAAATAAATATTACTGAAACATAACAGGATTTTATAAATGCTTTGGTCAATTGAAATGCTTGCCTTTGAATGACTGGCTAGTGATGGGCAGACCAGTCATTGATGATTTATAAAGTCACAATTATTACTGCTCAGGTACGTTCAAAAGATAAAACCAGAATGAGGAAATGCAGTTACCCTGTTGCATCACAGTCCCCCCCCCCAAAAAAAAAGTAACCCCGAGAGAATAAGATTCACTAGACAAACAGGTCAATTCTAATTTCTGATGTCATAAGTTTGTTTATAACTTTTCTATATATAATATGTGTAATTCATGAAAAACAGAATTTTCTTTATATTTGTTAATTTTATTTCAAAATTGGGAAAATTATTGAAATAAGGTTTTATTGAGCTATGTACAAGAAGTTTTGAAGATGAAAGTATCTTTGATCAAAGCTTAGCACCAGGTAACTACAGAATTTAAGTCAAATGAAACACTAGATAAAACATGAGAACTTTTGTCATCTCTTTAAAGTTAAAGAACACAAGAAATTCATAATAGTATTACTTTTGATATCCACACACAAAACAAAAATCTTTTTATTTTGAAAGACACTAAAGTAATGACTACATTTAAAGAAAAAAAGTTTCTGGAAGTATATAAATTGGATTTAAAAGGTACGTTTGTCCGTTACTCCATTGTAGATATCAGAGAGATATCAATAAGATGATTATATAATAAGACAACTGAATAGATTTCTTCAAAATGAAAATCATTTCATTTTTGCCTAACGTGAGGAGTTTCTTTAAAATTATTTTTTCCTTTATAGCAAAAGAAGCAAAAAAGGAGATAAAAATGGAAAAGGCTTGAGACATTTTTCAATGAAAGTATGTGAAAAAGTTCAACGCAAAGGAACAACTTCGTATAATGAAGTGGCTGATGAGCTGGTATCAGAGTTTACCAATTCAAATAATCATTTGGCAACAGATTCAGTAAGTAGATCATAAACTTGACATTGAACACATTTACTGCAGCAACAATATTACTTTCTTTAAAGTCTTAAATTTGGAAAGGTTGAAAATATTTGAGAAATGTCCTGCGTTATTCTCCTTAATTTCAGTGTTATAGATAAAATTTTAAAAATCTTACAAAATTTAGTTTTCCGTTTGAAATCAATGTATCTATCTATCATTTCTCCATCGTATATTTAGAAAGCTAAAATAAGTATTAGGAGAAATGTATAAAAAAGCCACCCTGAGATGCTCATTATGAAAGTTCTGGCTGTCAACATTGGATCCTGATCACAAACCTGATACTCTGGGTATAGTAACTCCTGGCACAACCCACTGATGTGTGGAGTCTTTCTCTTCTTCTCAACCCACAAACACCAAAGACCACAGAGCAGGTCAGTGGGAAAACTGCTGGCTCAGGGTGAGGCATACTTCAGTGACACTTATGGCAAGATGGAAGCATCTTAGGGGAAGTGACAGCAGTAGGATCCCAAAACACTCATGAGCATGGAGATCTTGGTGCCACCATAG
This sequence comes from Phalanger gymnotis, assembly GCA_028646595.1. Lineage (NCBI taxonomy): Eukaryota > Metazoa > Chordata > Mammalia > Diprotodontia > Phalangeridae > Phalanger > Phalanger gymnotis. The sequence goes on from CM053626.1 coordinate 41,283,725, forward strand.
AAGTTCTAACTGAACTGAAAAAAGTATTACTATTATGAATTTCTTGTGTTCTTTAACTTTAAAGAGATGATAGAAGTTTTTGTATTTTATCTAGTGTTTCATTTGACTTAAGAACTGAAGAACTGAGGGTGGTGTTTGGGGGTGGAGCCACGATGGCAGCTGGAAAGCAGGGACTTGCTTAAGCTGTCCCCCAAATCCCTCCAAACACCTGTAAAAAATGGCTCTGAACAAATTCTAGAGCTGCGGAACCCGTGAAATAGCAGAGGGAAGCAGGTCTCCAGCCGCGGACAGCCTGGATGGTTGCTAGGAAGGCTCTATTGCACTTTGCTGGGAGTGTAGCGTGCCTAATGTGGGGCACGCAGGACAGACCAGACCAGGAGTCAGCCGGAGCAGGACTTAGGGCCATGAATCACTGAGCTGTAGCAGTTACTAGAATTCTCAACTCACAAACACCAAAGACCATGGAACAGGTTAGTGGGAAAACTGCTGGATCAGAGTGAGAGGGGTCTGGCACCAGCCCTGGAGGCAGTGGAGGTGGCGAGGCAGTGGCAGCTGCAGCAGCAACAGGAAGCTCCTGCCACTACTTCCAGAGCTCCAGTGTCAGCTGCTTCCGGAGTCCCTTGGCCCACATGGTGGGAGGAATCAAGTGGCAGATAAGAGTGGGAGTGCAGGGAGCACTTTGCTGGCACAGAGGCAAGGTTCTCTTGCTTTGCCCTGCTTGGATCTGGGTCAGGGTCCTGGTTGGCAGTTCTTGGGGGAGGTGGATCGCTACTGTGGCAGAGCTTGCAGTGATGGTGGAGTAGAAATAGCTCTAAAAACAGCAGTGCAGCCCCTAGAGCTTGGGACAAAGTACTGTCTACTCTACAAGCAGTCACACCCTGACAAAAAGCTCAAAGGTTAAGTAGTTGACTGGAAACATGACCAGGCAGTGCAATGGGGCTCAGACTAAGACTATAGAATCTTTTTGGGGTGACAAGGAAGATCAAAATATGCAGCCAGAAGAAGTAAACAAAGTCATAGAGCCTACACCAAAAGCCTCCAAGAAAAATATGAATTGGTCTCAGGCCATGGAAGAGCTTAAAAAAGATTTGGAAAAGCAAATAAGAGAAGTAGAGGAAATACTGGGAAGAGAAATGAGAGTGATGCAAGAAAACCATCAAAAACAAGTCAATGACTTGCTAAAGGAGACCCAAAAAAATACTGAAGAAAATAACACCTTAAAAAGTAGAGTAACTCAAATGGCAAAAGAGCTCCAAAAAACCAAGGAGGAGAAAAATACCTTAAAAGGCAGAATTAGCCAGATGGAAAAGGAGGTCCAAAAGATCACTGAAGAAAATACTACCTTAAAAATTAGATTGGAGCAAGAGGAAGCTAGTGACTTTATGAGAAATCAAGAAATTATAAAACAGAACCAAAGGAATGAAAAAATGGAAGACAATGTGAAATGTCTCATTGGAAAAACCACTGACCTGGAGAATAGATCCAGGTGAGATAACTTAAAAATTATTGGACTATCTGAAAGCCATGATCAAAAAAAAAAAAAAAAGCCTAGACATCATCTTTCAAGAAATTATCTAGGAAAACTGCCCTGATATTCTAGAACCAGAGGGTAAAATAGAAATGGAAAGAATCCACTGATCACCTCCTGACAAAGATCCTAAAAAGAAAACTCCTAGGAATATTGTTGCCGAATTCCAGAGTTCCCAGGTCAAGGAGAAAATACTGCAAGCAGCCAGAAAGAAACAATTCGAGTATTGTGGAAACACAATCAGGATAACACAAGATCTAGCAGCTTCTACATTAAGGGATTGAAGGGCTTGGAATATGTTATTCCAGAGGTCAATGGAGCTAGGATAAAAACCAAGAATCACCTACCCAGAAAAACTGAATATCCAAGGCAACATATGGATTTTCAATAAAATAGAGGACTTCTAAGCTTTCTCAATGAAAAGACCAGAGCTGAATAGAAAATTCAACTTTCAAATACAAGAAATCAATAGAAGCATGAAAAGTTAAACAAGAAAGAGAAATCATAAGGGACTTACTAAAGTTGAACTGTTTTGTTTACATTCCTACAAGGAAAGATAATGTTTGTAATTCATGAGACCTTTCTCAGTATTAGGGTAGCTGAAGGGAAT
>CM053626.1:41285962-41341933 GCA_028646595.1 Phalanger gymnotis
GTCGGATTTGACTTGAGGAGGGAATAACATACATATTCAATTGGATATCTTACCCCACAAGAAAGTAGGGGGAAGGGGATAAAAGAGGGGGGATGATAGAAGAGAGGGCAGATAGGGGGAGGAGGTCATCAAAAGCAAACACTGTTGAAAAGATACAGGGTCAAGGGAGAAAATTGAATAAAGGGGGACAGGATAGGATAGAGGGAAATATAGTTAGTCTTTCACAACTTGACTGTTTATGGGAGTGTTTTGCATATTGATACGTGTGTGGCCTATGTTGAATTGCTTGCCTTCTTAGGGTGGGTGGAGAGGGAAGAGGGGAGAGAATTTGGAACCTAAAGTTCTAAAATCAGATGCTCAAAGGAAAAAAAAAGTTGTTATTGCATGCAACTGGGAAATAAGATATATAGGCAATGGGGTATAGAAATCTATCCTGCCCTACAAGAAAGTAAGGGGAAAGGGGATGGGAGGGGGAGTGGGGTGACAGAAGGGAGGACTGACTGGGGAACTGGGCAATCAAAACATATGCCATCTTGGAGTGGAGGAGAGGGTAGAAATGGGGAGAAAATTTGTTGCTCAAAATCTTGTGGAAATCAATGGTGAAAACTAAAAATATTAAATAATATGAAGAATCAGTAAAAACAAAAAAATTTAAAAAAAGAATTGAAGAACCACATACATGCATGGTGGCATCCATCTAAACATGTAGATCAGTGAGTTATGGCTATCGAGCAATTAAATACTAATTTTACAGAGGAATACTTTGCTCTCCTCCCCGCTCTCAGATACTCTAGGGTGGCTTTTTAAAATTTATCTTGGATTCTGGTAACAGCAAATATAGTTTGGCAGAAATAGATAAGTTACTCTGTGAGGATTTTAAATATTCTTGGTTTTTAGATTAGAATTTTTTTTAATTATAGGAAAAATTAGAGCCAGGGTATGTCTTAGTCTTAACAGTCATGAATAAACTCTAAGTAAGCATAAATGAAAAATAATTAAACACAAGTTTTAAATATTTCTTTGCCTGCCACAGAACTTCTTGTCTTTAACAACAGAATTTTGAAATCTCCTTTGAGATCTTTTTAAGAGCTACAAAATTTATGTAATAACAACTTTTTAACTCCACAGCCCTAACTGGGGTGGACTGTATGCATGTGCATAATTTCAGGAACCCTTATTTTGTTTTCCGTCTTTTAATTTTACATATCTGAAATGAATTTTTAAGCAGGATTTTGGAATTTATCATTTGTCTTCTCAGAGTGTTGAATATATTTATAGTAATAGTATGAGTAACAATGCTAGGATATATTTTTGGGACACAGCATCATCAAAGGTAATCTGAAAGGTAGTCTAGTAACAGTTTACTTGTAGTAATACCAAGTGATGTACAAAGGAAAAAACTACTCAAGTTAGATTTGTTATAAATTGAGAAGATGTTAGCATAAACTGAAAACCAGGTTTTATTTGAAGTTTTGGCATTGGTTTGATGGATAACCTGGCACAGATTTAGTGAGCATTCACAGAAGTGCCACCTAATCATATTGGTCACATGAGTATGGAAAGAAGTGTTCCTACCATAGTCTGAACCTGAGCCCATTAGGTTTGATCAACCATGTCACTACCTTGAATTATCCTTAGAAGTGTGACATTCATTGTCTTCTAACTTATTTGTCCTCTGAGTGCACAAAGAGCTGATGCCTAGCTATACTTTGCATTTATTACATCCATTAACTGTCCACATGTGGTGATGGCAGTTCTGTGTAGTATTATGACTCCTAAGATGAAGAGAATTAGTCTGTGATTAAAAGAACAGGGTCTTGTATGAGAATTTTAGTATGTATTAACATATATGCCGTACTTCTAATTTTTTAGATGAATGCATACTACTGCCAGTACATACATCATTGCTACCATTCTTTGTAAACATGATATGCTTATAAGTGTCAGCCCATATCTACTAGGCTGAATAAAATAGTGTTGTATGTGTTTGTGTCTACATCTCAAATTTGTCAAAAATTGATCAGCGTGAAATAACTGCATTTCCCCTCACATGTCAATTTTTTTTGTTTGTTAGTAATTAAAGAACTATACCGTTTCATTAGAATACATTAATTTATTTATGGTCCTACTGTCCTCCAGGAACATACAGAAATCTTTGCTATTCCCGAATGCTAAATTTGAGTTTCAGTCTCACAATGAACTTGACAGTGTATAAGTATAACTAGTCATCTTACTGGTATTCACCCAGGTGTGGATGCTGAAAAGCATAGGCATTCTAGCTGCAATTGACAGTCATCTGTGGTCAAAAGTTTCCAACCCTGAGTCACATTTCGAGGATGGTTTGGTGTTAAGTTATTTAATGGCAGCAGTATCTGCTTCAAGCTATAGTATTTAGACTATTTCCTGCCAGCGCTTACCTAATTTACTTCTGGATGTTGTGTGTTTTTGTCGGTCAGTGTGTTGTGCAATCAAGTGTCAACTAATGCCTTAAAATAACTTGCAGGATGAAAGAAAAACTTTCTGTCTTTAATATTTGAAGTTATTGATTATAGTAGAAGACATTATAATAGTTCAAGGGGTGGGGAACCTGTGGCCTCTAGCCCACATGTGGCCTTCTAGGTCCTTGAATACAGCCTTTCGACTGAGTCCCACGTTTTACAGAACAAATCCTTTAATTAAGGGGATTTGTTCTGTGAAGTTTGGATTCAGTCAAAGGGCTGCACTTGAGGACCTAGAGGGCCACATGTGTCCTGGAGGACAAAGGTTCCTCACACCTGTTACAGTGCTCTTGGCAGGCATGGAAAAACACTCAATTCTCCATAAACCTTTTTAAAAATATTAACTATAAATTTATAATAGTCGATCCAGTTTTAATCTTGAGTTTGTAATACTTTGCCTTTACTTAACAAAATATATACATTGTAATCCCCCCAAATGATTAGGTTTATTCGAGTTCTTTCCTTATAAATAGAATCTTTGCCGTTATAATTATTTTTAAAATACTCTCCATATTTTCTAGCTAAAACTTCACATCAGGATCTGTCTTTTGGTGGGAATAAAAAGGACATAATTTTTGTAGTGTTAAATGTCACCATACCATGCCATAAAAATTATAATTCTCACTGTTTTCAGGTTTTAGGCTTGATTATAGATTGATAATTGATTATAGGCTTGATAATTATAGAATTATATACTGTCTATATTCATTAATAAACTAGAAGAACAACTGCATATATAACAAAGGAATAATGAGAATTATACATGGGAATCTATATTCTCAGACCCATGCCATAGGATCTCCTTATAGGTAAAACAAGGTCCTCTGCAACTTAACTAATGAAATCTCCTTGAATGGAGTCTAAGATGAGCCTATCCTTTGCCAAATTTCACTCTAAATAAAATAATATTATGTCATGACGCTGGTGTAGCATTCATCATCCTTGTTTTGACCTCAGATGAGAACAAATCTGAAGCCCTTTGCAGAGCCCACAGTGTTCCATAAATGCTGGATCAGAGTGGATTTAAGTGGTCACAGTTGGGCTGAGCACAGGTGATGAAAAATCAGAATTCAGAGGCCTTTTTATCTAGCCTGTGGTAGGTGGGGGTCTTGAATATGGAAAAAAAAGACTTGATTGGCTCTTTTTGTCTTGGCATTTAGCTTGTCCTGCCATGCTAGATTGCCCAGAATACCTGCTAAGGCCTACATATTTCCTTATTGCCTCTTGATTCTCTCCCATACTCCCTTAAAATGATTTAGATGGACTTATCTTCCTTTGGTAATATGAAGTATCTCTCACAAATGCCTTGGAATAATTAACAATTATTAATAATAAATCCTCAGGCAGTTTCATGGCCAATAAGCACCCTGGTGATATAAAATGCAATGAGCTTCTTCAGGAGCTCAGATGTTACAACTTCTTGTCCTACAAGTTCCTCTTCTAATAAAATGTTACCATTGTAGTTATGTATATTTAAAGGTCTGACCAGGAACAAATTAGAATAGCATGTGTATGTATATGTTTGTGCGTATGCATAAAGCTAAGTTTTCTGGGAGCTCTTGTGTAATCTTGTCACAAGTGTGTCTTTCTAGCACTATAGAAAAGGAGAGTTTGAAAGTATTTTTGTCTGAGTGGTGAGTCACCAAACATTTTTGATTAAACAGGTTCAAATCTACTACTTTCCATTAGTATATATTGAATTTACAGTGATGTAATTATGAATGTTTATGTGCCTAGTCTTATACTTAACATTAATAAACTGCTTGTCTTACTTATCACTAAAAATAATCTGACTCCACTCTCTAGGAAATAGTTGCTTTTTTTTGTTTTGTTTTTTTAGCAAGGCTCTATTAAGTTTCTTCATTGCTGCTACCCACCCCATGATCTTTTCCTTTTTCTAACTCCATGTATGCTAGTTCCCACTGAAGAGAATAATGTTATTATCCAGTACTTTACCTGAAGCCAGAGATGAGACTACTAGCCTTTGTCCCAGAAAGTTTGCCTTCTGCCATCTCCAGCATTTTGTTTTAAGGGGAAGAGAAATTATTTGGCATTCATACAGTGGCAGGAGTAAACACTTTCGTTACTGGGCCTTATTCTACAAGTGTGAAAGGAGTAGATTTCCGATTTTTCCCCTGCACTAAGTAGTAATCTCATCTTGAGAGAATTAATGGTACTTCCAAAAAATGAGTGGTTTATTTCCTTCTAATCCTCAATCAGACCTTTCTTTGAAAAAACTATAAATACCTTTTTGTTTATGTAGCTCCTTTATTTCTGAATGTATTCCTCCCGCTTCTCCTACTCAATGACCCATCTTTTGTAACAAAGATTAAAAAAGGAAAGAGGAAAAAAAGTAGTTTGATAAAATCAGCCGGCACATCAGGCATGTCTGACAATATGTCATATTCCACACCCACCTTTTGAAAGGGGGGAGAGAGGTGTCTCTGATGACAAACGTAGCTGTTCTAATTCCACAGTGCCTGTTTTCAGTTCTTCTGTTCTATTTACATGGTTATAGTCATTGAATGTAACAATTTTTCCTTGTTCTGCTTGCTTCATTCTGTATCAGATTGTATAAATCTTCTATGCGTCTGTGAATTCTTCATATATGTCTTGCAGCATAATAGTATTACGTTGCATTTATGTATCACAATTTCTTCAGCTGGTTCCCAGTTGATTGGTACCAACTTTGTTTCCAATTCATTGCTACCACAAAAAATGCTGCTATGAATGATGTGTGTCTGTTTGACAGTTTTCCCTTTTATACTATTATTTTTCAAACTTTGTATTTCCTATTTCCAGTTTTCACAAATAAAAATACTTTATAATTTTATTGCAGTGCTATGAGATTTTTTTTGGTCTTACATTATAATTTTTCACAGATTCCTTTCCCTTTTGCCAATTTCATGCCATAAATAAAAGTTCTGCCTTCATTTAAACTTCCTGGCTCAATGATACCTTTTTTAGCAGGCTTATGATCAGAAGAATATCAGACGAAGAGTTTATGATGCCCTCAATGTGCTAATGGCAATGAACATAATTTCAAAGGAAAAAAAAGAAATCAAATGGATTGGGCTTCCTACAAATTCAGCTCAAGAATGTCAAAACCTAGAGGTAAGAACAAGGTTATTTGTTTTTGAATCATATAATTTTAAATTCTCTTTTATTTCATTTGTTAAAGAATAATTTTAATCTAATATTAAAATATATTTTCATTATTATCTATATTTTCTTTATACTTTATATTATTTTCACAGTTATTTAGAAATTGTTTACATTGAATTTTTAAATCTATGTAAGAAGTACCAATAGATAACTGTAAGTTAAAGTATAGTTGGTGTATATTAGGCAGTAAATAATTGTCAACTGATTTATTTTCACCACTTTTTTTCTATTGATACTAGAGAAAATTAGTTATAACTTGTTGAATAAATATTTTTTATCTGCAAATTGGAGAAAATAGCACCTCCCTCCCAGGATTTTTGTGAGGATAAAATGAGATCATATTTGTAAAGGGCTTTGCAAACCTTAAAGCACCACATGCTAGCTATTACTGTCATTATTATTATTAATCAGTTTACCGCCATAATTTTTGGTAAAAAATAAGCATTTAGAAATCAGTCATTGACATTTATTAAGCACCTCCTATATTTCAGTCACCATATTAGGTACTAGAGATAAAAATCCAGTAAGTGGAAACAATCTCCTACTCACAAGGATGTTGTGATTCTGATAGGGAAGAAAACAGACATATATAAACATGTATGGAAACTATAAAGAGAAGAAATGCAAATGAATACAAAGTAGTTAAATACAAGGTAGTTTAAGAAGTAGGGCCATAGCACTTGAGGTTCATGCAGAAGGTAGTACTTGAACTGAATCTTGAAAAAAGAGAGGGGATTCTCTAAGACCATGATGAGCAGGGAGGAAAGAAATTTAAAATAGTAAGAATATGCAAAAATAATTGCAATATGATCTCATAATTAGTAATTTTGAGAATACTTCAAAGTGTTTTCTATTTCTTTTTAGCAGTATTTTTAAAATTCTAAGTTTAGTGAATATCCAAAAGAATGAACATTTCCATGTGTAAAATAGAAAACAAATGTAAATGTGTCCTGTGTAAAATTGTGAATCTATAATGTGTAACTTGCTTTTTTTAAATATATAATAAACTCAGTGTTACTTTCAAAACTGCTCTACTTATCTCTGTTTCCTTCTGAACTTCTTTCTCTTCTGTGCATTTTTAAAAATGCTTCAGTGCCCCTCTTTTGTTTCTTATTTTTGGCGAAACTATTGCTGCCCCCCCCATCCCTTCCAAATTTCTCCCCCAAATGGAAAAAAAAAGAAAAGAAAAAGAATCCTTTAATAAATATGCATAATCAAGTCAAACACCCACACATTTACAGTGTCCAAAAATATATTTCTTATTTTGCATCTTGGGTTCATTACTTCTGTCACTGGAGGTAACATGCTTCGTCATCAGTCCTATAGAGTCATGACTGGTCATTGCATTGATTAGAATTCTTTCAAAGTTGTTTTTTTTTTCTTCACTTGTTCTTAACATCTCGATTTTTTTCCTGGTTCTGTTTACCTTACTCTGGGGCATTTCATAGAAGCCTTACTGGGTTTCTGTGAAACCATCCCTTTCATCGTTTCTTTTAGCCCAAGATTATGGCATTCATATTACAGTAGGCTATTTGGCCATTCCCTATTTGATGACCATCCCCTCAGTTTCCAGATCTTGGCTACAACAAAAATATCTGCTATGAATGTTATTTTTTAATGTATGGATCTTTTCTTTCTTTGATCTCTTTGGAGAATACATAGTTTAGTGACTTTGGCCATAGTTCCAAATTGCACATCACACTGTTGACCTCATAATGACATTGTAGACCACTAAAACTTTTCACTTTTCACTCACATAGTTCCATCTTGTATTTTGTAGTTTATTTTTTAACCCAATTTTAGTACTTTATGATAACTTCCTTTTATATTTGCTTCTTCAACCCTGCCAATCATCCCAGCCAGTGGGGATCTTTTTAGATACCTGACTTTAGTTATCCAGCCTATAAGCCATACTTCACAACTTTGTGTCATCCTCAAATTTAACGAACTTTCCATCCTTGCCTTCATTGAGGTCAGTGGTAGAAATGTTAAACTGAACAAGGCTAAAAACAGATCCCTGTGGCATTTTAGCAAAGATCTTGCCTTCTCCCCACCACAGTAGCTCAGCATCTGTTAATCAACATTCGAGTCCAGTCATTCAGTCAGTTTTAAATCTATGTAATCATGCTATTATCTAGCCTCCATTTCTCCATGTTTTTCACACTTAAAATTAACTAGATTTTATTTTCAGATCTCCATTCTCTCACCATGTTGTTTTGAGAAACTTTACCAGATAACTCATTGAAATAATAATTATAATAGCAACAATAATAATACCAATCAGAATTTATGTAGTGTTTTAAAGTTTGCAAAGCATTTTACAAATATTGTCTCATTTTATTCATACAGTAACCCTGAGAGGTAGATGCTTTTATTTCCCCATCTTATACATGATGAAGCAAGCATCAAAAGTTTCAATGACTTGCGCAGATCCACACAGCTAGGAACTGAGAGTGGATTTGAACTCAGGTCTTCCTGAATCCTGGTCCTGTGATCTGTCCATGATACCACATTAGCTACCACTTAACATAGACATGCAAAATCCTTTTTGTGTTGTCCTTAGCATTTTTCATAAGTCTCAGTTCATGCTTAATAATAGTAACATTAAAACACTCTCATGTACCTTTGATTATAATCTTGCTTCTTGTCCTTGCCCCCAACCTGATCTATTTTTAAAAATTATTGATATTTTATTTTTATGCAATAAACACTACCCTCATATATTCAAATCTTATAAAATACATTTACTGAATAAGAAAAATATTAAGGAAATAATAGCTTGTTAATACACATCACTTTCCATTTTTATAGTTCACAGATTATTAGCAAAAGGAAGAATGTTTGCCTTAATTTTAATCTAATCATCTGGTACCTGGATTGTCTGTCAATTTTCAGTTCCATTAGGCAAAACTAACCAGTTTTACTGCCTTTTTCTGTTATCTGTCTTTATTTTGTGGTAGTCATTATATCATTAGTTCTTCTTGCTTTGTTTTCCTCATTCTGCATGTACTATATATATTTCTCTGAAATTTGCATGTTTTCTTTTCATTTCTTATGTTACAATACTGTACCATATATATGCATATCTGTACTACAGTTTATTCAGCTTTTCCTTGGTCTTAAGATTCATTTTTGTTATTACAAATAATGCTAGTATGAGTGTTTTTGTATATATGTATACACAGACACACACACACATACACACACATATATGTCTTCTTGCTGTTACATCTTTGAGTTATATAAACTTGGCTGTGGCATTGTTTGGGTCTTGAACAATTTCAAATAGTTTTATTGAATTCATAGCACCAATAGAAGTAGATTAGTGTGTCTTTCTACAGACCCTCCACATCTTTTTATCATCTTTTCTAATTTGAAAAGCAGTTTAGAGTAGTTTAAATTTGTTGTTTCCATGATTTTTAGTGATTCTGAATAGTTTTTCAGGTGGTCAGTCACAGTTCGGTTTTCTTTTTTTGAAACTTTTCTAATCCATTGATCACTTTTTTTTAGGACTGACTCTTTGTCAGCTTTCTACAAGTTTTCTTACCTACCATCTTCAAATCTGAATTCATCATAGATTCCACTTGGTCTATTTAGATGCTTTCTCTTTTCTTCCTTATCAGAATCATTTGTGATGGGGCCATAATGATTTTTTGCTTGAGCCTTGCATTTTTCTTGAACCTGCTTCCCTTATGGTCTTATGGGATCATATATGTCTTCTCTGAATTTTTTGAAACTGGTAACCATAAAAAGCTGAAATTATCCTGTATACGATTAAAATGTAAAACATCTATTCATTCTAGCTGTGTCCTCTCATTAAAGTAGAAGTTTAAGAAAATCTTTACTGAATTAAACTTTGTCATGGCATGTTATTTTTAAAATTGGTTTGAGGATAATTTTGCTCTAATGGCCATAAATATAGATGACTTGAGCTGATTATATAGCTGTTGAGGTAATTAAGGTTGATTTTATGTTTCTCTCAAATCATTTTCCCCAGCAAGTCTGAAATAATGTGTATTCTACCTGTCTGTATACAGAAACAAGGAATTGTGACATGTGAAAGTTAAAATAAGGGGAATTTTTCTCTAAGTTTTTCTTGGTTTGACAGCATATGTTTCTTTAAAAAAACAAAAATAGCTCTTGCATGAAGATCTTCCTTGGCTGATGCTAAGATGAGCTAGATACCAAAAATGACAGCTAGAAGACCTTTAACTGACTTCTTTAGATAGACTGCCATCAATAAACTCAAAGAGTTAGTTCATCAGAACTCCTAAACAAAAAATTATTTTATATCAAAGATTGGGAAAATGAAAGATCAAGTGTTCTGATGGTTAACTAGAGCAAAAAACAAACTTAGGCTGAAGTGCATAGAAATAGCACAGAATGGGCCAGCAACTCTAGTAAATGATACTCGGTGGAGCCCTGAAAGAGAAAGATGTTTGGGCAAGCAAGGAGATACAAGGAGAGTCAGGCCAAAGTAAATAACTTTTTTGTTCTTTGTGGGGAAACTGCGAGATTAAGGGAAGAGACTGTTGTCTATAAATGGGAGATTTGTCACATAGTATTGGTTCTTAGATTAAATGATGGAGACAGGTGATGTCATCTTCATTAACAGTTTTGCTAATGTAGCTAACTTTTATGTCATTTTATTCAGCTGTCACGCTGTTGGACACACTATGTTCTACTAGCTACTAAAATTTTAGCAGTAACTTTAAAATATAAGTGGATTTAGCTATTGATGACAAGTGCTACACTATCCTGCCTACTTACATTCTATCAAGAAATAAAGTGATAGGCTATTATTAAAATGAGCTGTTTATTAGATGAAAGTTCTTGTTATCACAGTAAAGAAATGAATAAGGAAGCTGAGGCACATACTTATTCTTTAGTCTCATATTGATGTTATTTATAATCCATGTTTTGAAGATAGAGAAGCAAAGGCGAATAGAGCGGATAAAGCAGAAGAGGGCTCAGCTGCAGGAGCTACTACTACAGGTATGTTGTGTGTGTGTGTGTGTCTGTGTGGCCGTACTGTCTCTATTGCCTCAGCTTCCTCTGTAGAATGCTCGTAATTGTTGACTAGCAGATGCTTAGGGAATGGAGTTGTGGTGAGCAGCAGTAGCCTCTCTGCCCAGGGGCATCTCAGTACCGCTCTAGCCTCAGCCACCTTCTGCCTCTTGGCCTTTGGAAAAAATTCAGCTTCTTGCAATGTATACTTGCCTTTTTCTTACAGAAGTCTGTTCACCCCATGAAGGACTTATGTTGAGAGATGTACGTGTTTTAACCCTACCATCTGCTTTCATTCTGGATGTAAATCACTGTTGTTAAGGCTGCTTGATACTAGTTACAATTTAAGACTGTACAGAGTCATAAGAGCCTCCTCTGACGATGGCATAGAAGTATCAGAGCTTGAAGTACATTTCTGTTTAAGAAAAAGAAATGTAGCATTTAAATAAGGATCCCTGTATTTCTAATTGTTTGGATCACAACTAGGGGTTTGGATGCTTTTTGAACATAATAGAATCTTTGTATAAAATCATGTGAGTTAGAGAGCCACAGGGTGGTTGGACTTTTTTGCCTTTGATTATTATAATTGGTGTAAAAATGCACTTTGAACAGTACAATAATGTCATTTTCTCTACAATCAGATAAACTTCAAATAGAGCCAAAAGGGCTTTGAGACTTTTGTCTTTCTCAGCAGAAAGTCTTAGCCATTATTATTGGTTGCAAAAATTTTTAAATATATGTAAACACATAATTCAGCCTTAAATTACTTGATTTTTGGATTGTTTAGGTAATCAGTTATTTTCTGTATGATTAAAAAAATACTCTTTACCTGTTTGATTGATTCCCCTTATAAGTTAGTGAATTTTTCATAGTAAAAATAATACCTACTATAGTGCTTTAAATTTTATAAAATGCTTTCCTCACAAATCTGTGAGATAGAGAAGAGTAAATATTATTGCACATTTTTTAACACGAGAAAAGATTCACAAATATATTAAATGACTGGCCCGTTGTCACACAGGACTTGGACTCAGGTCTCCTGACTCGAGATCTGGTTCTCTTTCCACCACACTCACTTTCATCCTCAAAAATGAAAGAAGTAATCTTACTGAAAGCAGCTTTTTGGTTTTTTTCTGCTTTAATTTTTTTTATCTAATATGTATGGCATAGGTCAATTAATTCTTTTTTTTAATTAAAAAAAATTTTTTTGAGGGGGTGGAGGCAGGGCAATTGGGGTTAAGTGACTTGCCCAAGGTCACACAGCTAATAAGTGTCAAGTGTCTGAGGTCAAATTTGAACTCAGGTCTTCCTGACTCCAGGGCTGGTGCTCTACTCATTGCACCACCTGGCTGCCCCATAGGTCAATTAATTCTGTAGGCATTTGATTAATATTCCAAATGTTTATTCTTATTCCTTTTATCATCTTGGTCTTATGTCTGAGGAGAGAACACAGGAAAAAAGAGAAAAAGCAAAAGAGAGAAAAAGATAAAGATAGAAAACAGAGTTGAGGAAGCAAAGTGTTTCTAAATGGCTCATGTGTTATGATAATAAAAACCTTGGTGAAGATTCGGGGAACACAGGATAAAAGAGTTTGTGAGTTAAACCAGCCTTTTGACTACTTTAGATAATTGTTATTCTGAGGTCTTGGTAGACAACTCATTTGGCTGTTTACTTAATTCACTTCAATATCTATCCCCTGGCAAGAGACGGACATATTCCTGCCTCTAACTTGTCTTTCCTTTCTCTTGGTGCAGATGATTTGCCAAGAGTTCCTAAGCTCCCATCTTTCCCACTTCTCACCTTAATTTTCTTTTTTCTTCATTTCATTTCAGTTCTTATTGATCCCTATGTCTTGTAGCCATTCGTATGTCCCCATAATTATTTATAGTTTTCCTTCACCTTTCCATTGTCCCCAGGGCCTTCCATAGGACACCAAGGATTGCACATGGTAAAGATTGTCTTACTGGAATCGACTCAAAATCTTAAAGCCAAGCTTGTCGTTTCAAATTCTAACACTCAGAACTGTTAAAACTGACTACTTCTAACCTCACAATGTGCCCCAAAGGTGCTGTCTTAGAGACCTGGCTGTGGGCAGCTGTGGTGATTTATGCTAAATGGAAAGGATGGCAGCTGGTCTTAGGAAAGGTCTCTGTCCTGTGTAACCTGTCTGTTAGACGTCCAGCCGGAAGGATCAGATGGAAGAAAGTTCCCATTGTTGCTTTTCCTTATTTTTTATTTATACCACAACCAATAGACTAGTAGTGACATTGCAGCCTAATTTATTTGGCACCTTACAGTTTTTCTAACATTTTTCTAACAACAGGCCCTGATTTAGGTAGCTTATCCCCACAAAATATGTGTACCAATTTTCCCACTGAGGTTGAGTGGGAGGAAGAGGGTGCAGGTCTGGCACCTGTGGCCACGAGCAGGCAGAGCTTAAGTATGGTTACTGAACGTTTGTTCTGGTTAAGGCCATCAGAGGTGTGGGGAACAGCTTCTGTCCTCACTACAAAGGTGGGGTGATCTTAACTACCCTCATGGTCTTACCAAGAAGTACAGCTGATCCCGTGGTTTTTTTTTTTTTATCCCCCAGACTCTTGTTTCCCTGCCATACTATGTATGGCTGCTTTTCCTTGTGAATATATGCATGCATGTTCCAAATGATACACGTAGTACACATTACAACATAACACATGCATGTAGCTAGATGGACCGTTTTTTTTAGGGTATGTCTATAATGCCATACAGCTAGCAAAGTATCTAACAGTGGGACTAGTGAACCAAAACTTTATGCAGAGCACCATACCAGCTAATACATATTGATAAATGGTTGAACATATTACATAATCTCATAGCTTCTTTGTACATAGTTATTTGCATGTTGTCGTCCTGTCTAGACTTGAGAGCTCCTTGGGAGCCAGGGATGTCTTTACCTTTCTTTGTACTATAGCATTTAGGGAGAGGGAAAGAAACAAGCATTTATTAAGTGCCTACCATATGCCAGCACTGTGATAAGCACTTTACAAATATTATCTCATTTGGTTCTCTTAATAACCCTGAAAGGTAAGTGCTGTTATTATTCCCATTTCATAGTTGAGGAAACTGAGCCAGACAGAGGTAAAGTACTTGTCCAGGGTCATATAGCTAGGAAGTATCTGAGGCTGGATTTGACCTCAGGTCTTCCTGACTCCAGGCCCAGCGCTCTATCCTCCATGTCATTTAGCACAGTGCCTGGTATATAATAGGTGCTAAATAGGTGTTTAATGACTGACTAACTGAATGTTATTGTTTCTTAAAAAAATTTAGATGATGCAATCTCCTTTTGAAATTACAATGTAAAATAATTTTTTTAGATTCATTTTTCCTCTTGGAAACATGGCCTTTGAGTCAGGTTATTCTCCGGTAGCCTTTTCTCGTAGGCTTCTCTTGTTAGAGAGCATCAGTGTAGGTACATTACAGAACTGACAGACTTAAAGACCCAACCATCTGGTTCTAAATCACATGAAGTTAGAATTACTTAATCACATCCAATGATCCCATTCCTTTACTGTTATTCTTACTTCGTATAGCAAATAGCTTTTAAAAATCTGGTACAAAGGAATCGGCAGAATGAACAGCAGAACCAGGGACCACCAGCTTTGAACTCCACAATACAACTGCCTTTTATAATCGTCAACACAAGCAAAAGAACCGTCATAGACTGCAGCATCTCAAGTGACAAGTAAGTGCAAATAAGGTGGGATGAGGTTTCATTTTGGGAAGCAAATGCATCTTCAAATTCATATCAGAGAGACTTCATGCCAGCACATGAACTCTGATCTGATGACTTGGGACAGCCAGCAGCACGTGGCAGTGATGGCATACTGCGTTCTGCTCCCGTTACAGCCTCCTCTGGTTATCAGTATTTATCAGAAATTCCCGTGGACCTTGTCATCCTTTCTTCTTCCTGTGATTTTACTTTACTCTTTAGATCTCCTTTACCTCTGCTGTGTTCTTATTCGTAGTGCCGGGCACCTGGGTCAGCTAATGAGAGGGAACAGAATTTTGAAAAAGAGAGGTGATAACCTTAGGGGCAGCAATAATGAAATGTTGACTTGACAAAATGCCTGAGAATATGCTGTAGTATGTTCCTGTAGTATTTAGATACTATTGTATATACTGTAGTGTTTGGACTCCTAAAAATATTATATGTGAACACATCCGTTACTTCTATATCACATTCATAGATATAATCCTTGGAAAAACCACATACCTAGAACCTTCCTACCTGAATTGTTTAAGAGTAACCTCTAAGAAATGACATCATTACATCACGCAGTCTTGTCTGTGGCTGTGAGGCAATGCTGAAATCCTCAGCAAGCTTCCCTTAGGGTCTTTCCATTGAATTGCCAAGCTGAGTTCTTGCAAGTCACCTTAATGTTTTTGCTCAAGTTAAATTAACCTCATTTTTATTTATCACACGCCTTTATATATATGATGTGGTTTGAGAAGTTTCATATTAGCACATACTCATATTGATGATTTTTGTTCTAAATATGTTGATTTCTTAAAGTTGTCAAGACTTATAGAGTCTTATGCTGCCCTAAAGTGCACATTCTTTAAAATGAGCTTTCAGATACTTTCAAAAATTAAAACAATCTGTTAGAAATCAGTCTCACGAAGAGTCTTTCAAGAAAGCTATTATCATATTTTGGAAGATATCAGTCGGTATTCTACTGGTCACAGAGGGATGGTCCTATAAAATGTTTTCATTTGATTCCTTTTCACAGTGTATTTGAGGGTTAAGGAGATGGTAGAAACTTTAGGAACTATGGACCTACGAAAATAGTAGACTTGTTCTCCCTTCTCTATAGTTAGAAGGATTTTCGTACATGTTAGTGGCTTTTTAAGAATGGCTCTTCAGAGTTTGGAACAAGGCTTAGAACGCTATTGCAATTTGTTAGTCCAGCACAGGCCCCAAAACTTTTCCATTCAGTTATATTAATGGCTGATTTTTTTTACCCAATATGTGTTTTCCCCTAAATTAGTAAGAAAGCACTTTCTGTGAATATTAGATATAGAAATATACACTTTTAAATTTTGATATCTATCTACTCCCACTTTGTTTTCTTTGGACTTTTTTTCATCTTTCTTCTAAGCTGTATGCCTCAGATTATTTGAACATAACAGTTTATGCTAATTTTTCCCAATCAGCATTTATTTGACTCCTACATTTGGAAATTTCACCTAAGTGTGTTGTTGTGCTATTATAAATTTTTATGTTATGTTTTTGGTCACCTGCTATGTGCCAACCACTGTAAATGTTCATAGAATTGTCCTTTGAGAATAGAATGTGCTCTGGACTTTTGATGATGCCCACAGACCTCATCTTTGCTAGTGATTTTCTGTAGTAAGGATGTGGTGGTCCAGATTATCTCTGTTGGTGGTGGTGATGTTTTGAGAATGTGGTCTCTGCATACAGATAAAGAGCTAAAATGATTCCCTACCTTTATTCGAGCCCTTTTACAAAAACCATGCTGCTTATTGTATGTGCCCCAAAGAGAAACCAAAGAAAAATGGCCTGTGTGTGCACATGGTAATGCTATGATACTAGTTACAAGAACTAAGAAAAATAGTGACCTCGAGGTAGAGTTTAGGTAACCAGGTAGCTTGTGAAGGAGTGAATGAGTAAAGAGAGGAATTCGTTTATTAGATATTTGATCTGTTCATATTTGTGGAGCAGTCAACGCTTGGCTTTTGAAAACAAAAAGTTCAAAGTACAAAAAATGTGTTTTCATTAGTTAATAGGCCAACTCACAGTAGATTAAATTGACGCAAAAGGGAGAAAAAATTGCCAAGCTAAAAATTGTTTATTTAGTGGGTAGCTAGATGGTGCTATAGTGCACCTAGCAGACCAGGGTGCTGGGTCTGGAGTCAGGAAGGTTCATCTTTCTGAGTTCAAATACATCCACAGACACTTACTAACTGTGTGACCCTGGGAGAGTCACTTGACCCTGTTTGCCTCAGTTTCCTCATCTGTAAAATGAACTGGAGAAGGAAATGGCAAAACCACTCCAATATCTCTGCGAGGAAAACCTCAAATAGGGTCACAGAGAGTTGGACAGTACTGAAACAACCGAACAACAACCACCCTTAGCTTTCAAAAACAAAAGGTACAAAATACTAAAATGTGTTTTCATCATTTAATAGACCAGCTCACAATAGATTAAATTGAAAAGGGGGAAGGGGAAATAATTGCCACTGTCCTCACTATTTTTATTTTTAATGCAGTATAGTGTAGCTTTTACAAAGGAATATACGTATTGGGTTTAGAATAAGTAAAAGTCTATGCTGGAGCAAAATTTCTGCCTTATGTTTGAACCAGCTTAATGAGGACTAAAGGTTTATGCTTTCCTATGTTCGCTCACAGGAAAGTTGTTTTAATTAGGAAACTGGATCATTTGAATTCTGCAGAGATGCTGGTTTTCATGAACACAGCTGAGTGGCTCTTACCACTGTGAATTTCAACAAAATTGTTTCTATCTCTTCTTAAACTTTGTATTTCCATTGCAGTATACCTTGTATAATATACACAATGAAAACAGATCCCATACCTACAAAAATCTAAAGTAAACTTTTTCTCCGATGCAGGTTCGAGTATCTTTTTAATTTTGACAACACTTTTGAGATCCATGATGATATAGAGGTGTTGAAGCGAATGGGAATGTCTTTTGGCCTGGAAACAGGCAAATGTTCACTCGAGGACCTGAGAATTGCAAAATCATTGGTGCCAAAGGCTTTAGAAGGTTATATCACTGGTAAGATGTTTTAGAATAATTTTCCTTGAGAAGACTAAAATTCAGTAACTTTCCTATGCCTTTTCAATGTCATTTAAGGTGTCATTTAAGCAGTTTATGAAAGATAACAAGAACTCCCTAATAAATGATACATAGACAATAGAGAAAACGTTCTGTGAACAAAGAAGTGGTAAGATTTCTGCCTGAGAACAAATTTTTAAAATCTTGAGTCTGAATAGGTAAATGCCTGAGGGAGGCTAGCATCAAAGTTTATAAAATTGGAAAAGATAAATAGAAATAAGATAAATACAATTCACTTTGTTGTCCACACTTTTAAAGCTTATGATAAGTTGACAAAGACTTAGATTTTGGGATACAGGACTCAAAGGAATGATCTTTTAGCATGTAAAAATTTTCCTAACCAACAAATTTCTTTGAAGTAAGCAAATGGTTTTAGGAACAAAAGGCCTGGTTTTCAAAGGAAGCCTGTCTCTTTTAATGTTCATTTTAAAAAATAATTTTAAAAGCAGCAGTTATTCCTGAAATTATTTTCTCACAGTCTCCTTAATTTTGGATTTGACAGAATGTGTAATAATTCCTCAGCCAGAGCCCAAATTTGGCTTGGGCTTTCTGTAGTAAACAGTTTAATAAGCTGAGTGCTAGTGAAAGTAGTGTTATAGAATGATGATGTAATCTATTTAAGAGAACAAGCTTTTAATATAATAATAGCTAACACTTTAAGGTTTTCATAGCAGTTTGCATATATTTTCTCATTTGGTCCTCAAAACCTCCTTGTGAGGCAGATACCCTCATTATCTCCATTTTACAGATGAGGAAACAAAGGCTGACTTACTCAGGGTTGCAGAGCTAACGGTTCTGAGACCGAATTCAAATGCTCCTCTTCCTGATTCTCTGCCCCCTGCACCATGCTTCACCTTCACAGTCTGCCAGTGTCCCTTGGCTTACACTGTGCTAATTACCAGTGATTCTATTAATCCCTTCATTATCAGGAGTGGTACTAGCACCTTGCAGCCTGACTCTGGGTCAGTTTATGCATTAAAGCATTAAGATTTTAGCACTTTACATTTTAAATGCCCTGTAGTTCAAAACTGAACACCTTCTGCTCACTCTAAGGGTTTACTGTACAATTTGATAGGAACTAAAGTTTTGGGATCCCTTTCTTTTGTTGATGTCATGACTCCAAGTGTTAGGCCCGGCCCTTATGGTCACACACATATTACAGATCATCTAGGTGTTTTGTATGTGAGGCCACTGAGGCCCGGATGGTGAAAGTGGTTTGTCACAGGAAGCTTGGCCGCTGAAGGGCATTCTGGTCCTTCTGAGATGTGGCAAATGTAAATAAAGTGTTTTATTTTAATAGCATTTTTAATCAGGAAAAAGCATGTCTCTTGGTGCTGTGAGAGTTGTTTAGTTTTTATTTTAAGATATGAGGAACTGCATCAGGCAAGCATCAGAAACTCTTCAGTTAGCTTACTTTTATTCTTTTTAACTAAATTCTCTTCCCTCTTAGCTCTCCATGGGATTGTTGGGCTGTTCCACCTCCTAACCACAACCTGACTTGGCATCCCAGTCACACTGGCACTTTAGCAGTGGGCTGAACAGAGGGCTTTTCTCAGTACACCACCAGAAATGCACTCTAGTTTGTTCTCAGTCAGGCCCCAAGGAGATCTAGGCAGGCATGCCTTGTTGTTTTGACTTGTTCCTGACCTCACCTACTGCCTGGGGCTGGGATATAGCCTTTTTAGTTCCAATTTTTTTTTATTTGTGCTTTTTCATTCGTAAAGGGACATGATTAATTGTTTTGCAGTTTACTTACACAAATATGCTTCCTTTTTATTTTTAAAAGCACTGAGCAAAGGAACAGATTTGTCATAGAGCATTGCAGCACCGAATGCTGGCACAAGCCGTTCAGCTTTATGATATACTCATTGCGTTGCTAATATTTCAAAACAAAGGCGAAGTGAAGATTTAGCCATACATCTACATAGTCTCATAAGATCATAGACTTAGAGCTGGAAGGGGCTAGCATTAGCTCTTGGGAAGATCCAGCCCCCAAAGCTATTGAATCTAACCCCTTCATTGTACAGAGGGAGAGACCAAGGCCCAGTGAGGCTGGGTGACTTCCCCAGGAAGTGTTGGAGGCAGGATTCAAACACGCCTCTTCCTGGCTTTGAGTCTCGTACTATCCGTCATCCCACCTGGCTGCTTCTAGTTTGCCTTTTGACTGAAAGTTACCATCAATCTCAGCATCGGCTTGGGAGTCCTGGCTTCAGTTTGTCTGCCCTGTTCAGACTTGTTTTTATTTAACATACCAAAAGTCAGCTATTCTGAGACCTAAGTCTTATGCAGCTGCCTTGATTTATTTTATGAGAAAATGAGGTTAAAATCAGTGTAGTCATCTTGTTTACCTGTCCACATGGAAGAAACACCCACTTGGTCAAACAGGAGCAGTACAAAATGTTTGCATCCTAATTCTATACCCAAGAATAGGCTATAGATCTCATTGTCATTGTGTAATAATTGAAATGACACTGGGACAGACAATACCAAAGAACTTTGTATTTTGGCAGATAAAAGTTTTAGAATGAACCTTTGATCTGTCTTTTAGCTTATACCAGAGAATGCCCTTTTCTAAATTGGATGAAGGAGAAACATTTCTAAAAGGAGAAAATGCTATCACTTTTACCAGTGATATCACATACTATAAAGCTCTTATTTATTTTATCTTAATGATATCTTCCTCAGTTCCCTTCCTCTAGTCAAGAGCAGTCTCTAGGTGTAACTAGGTGGTGCAGTGAGTAGAGCACCGGCCCTGGAGTCAGGAGGACCCAAATTCAAATCTGGCCTCAGACACTAGCTGTGTGACCTTGGGCAAGTCACTTAACCCCAATTGCCCTGCCTTTCCCCCCTCCAAAAAAAAAAAAAAAAGATCTCCAGAAGGGACTGCCGAGAGGCACTCTAGGACCAGAGGTGATTGTACAATCAGAAGTGAGGCTTTTGAAGCAGTGAGCTCCAACTGCTTTGGTGTAATGGCTCCCTCCTTCATGTGCATGTTGATGGATTCCTGTTTTAGAAGGGCACAGCAAGGAAAACAAGTACCACTAGTTAAAGTTTCTCATTGATAATCTGCATTTCTGTAGTGCTTTATAGTTTTCAAAGCTCTTTGTTCACAGCCATGAGATTGATGTCATTGTATAGATGAGGGTTGGACTGGAGATGTAGTGACTTTTTAAAAAGTTGCATTTCCCAAGGATGCAGAATGTGTTAGGTTTGAAAACACAGCTTTTGATTTCACATCCAGTATTTTTCATATTTTGCTACACTGCTTTTCATTAGCAAGATTGATAAAGGTACCTTGAGCCCCTTCTCTGGCATTCTGGTAAGATATTTAGGCATGTTATATTGTGGCCAACTGTCCAGGTGGTCAGCCTCCCTTTAAGTGCTCTTTGTATCTTTTCACTTTCCAAACTAGAAAGACTGATTTGGACTTGATGCTTTATTTTTTAAATCCAAACCAGATCCAGAAAAAGCTGTTTACCCTCTTAAATTCAAACTATTCCTTAAGCAGATGCTATTATTATAAATGCCATTATGGCAAGACGCTTCTGAAAGCAAAATAACCTTCAGGTCCCTAGCAAATTGCCCACTTAAAAAATCTCCCACTTTTTAAAAGCAGTAACCTGTAGAAAAGAAAAGCACTTGTTAATAACATTACTAGTATCTGCCGAGCCCAAATGACCTTCACAGTGACTTAGAATGATCAGGGATTATTCACTTTAGTGCAGTATTCATATTGATTTGAGGATAGCTTAAAAATTCTAGAGTCTACCTTGTGTGCATCTATCTTTGTACTAAATTAGAGTTCTGCTTTAATTTGAAAAGTTTAACCTTTCATACCCAAAGCTTGAGTTTACAGATTTACTAAATTATATCGATCATCAACATATAGTACAGAAGAAAACTGTAGTCCGTGACAAAGACAACAACCAAATGTCTGAGAACAATACCACTTGATAGCAATTCCTGTTTGACAAAACAATCAGCTGTTTCAGGAATGCTCATATTCAGTAAGAAAATAAACTGGTATTTTCAGCTTTTTTATTGCCAAATACAGAGGATATTTAATGTCACTAGTAAGAGAGTTTCCCAGATGGATGTCGAGGGTTATTATACCAAAATTTATCGAGGAAATTTCTTTGCATGTATAAGTAAAATTTAATGTTTCGTGAATTTGTGAATTTATACCTTTGGCCAGTTAAATTCTTGTGTGTAATTATCCGCTCCCTTAATTGGAGTAGCATGAGTACTTGAGTTGCTGTAGAAAAGTGACTTCAGGTTATCTGAAACTAGGTCCCAAATAGTGACCTTGTCCCTGTTTCCTTTTTTTTTTTTGACATTTTTGTGGAATGCTCAAGGGAGGGTAGTTTTCCCCCTCATATTTGTATTTGTCCATTATATAAAAACACACTTGCACAAAATTTCGTTTTATTCCCTGACCACGGTCCTTTAACACTGACTAGTTATATCTACTTGGATAAGATACTCAGCCCCTTTGGGCCTCAATTTCTACCTTGTCAAAATGGGAGCGTGGGGTAGAACAAGACTAGGTTATCTCTAAGGTCCCTTGTGACTTTATTGTTTGTTTTGGGGTTTTTTTGGCAGGGCATTTGGGGTTAAGCGACTTGCCCAAGGTCACACAGCTAGTACATGTGTCAAGTATCCGAGGCCACATTTGAACTCAGGTCCTCCTGATTCCAGGGCCAGTGCTCTACTCACTGCACCACCTAGCTGCCCCTCCTTGTGACTTTAACATAACATGATTTATTGTCAGAAAAAGATTACATCTTTATAATTATGAGTATTTTAATGGTGTTTGAATTTGATCAGAAGTACTTTCTCCTCTCATTACCTTTCATTTATTGTATTCCTTCAGTAGATTGTAAGTATTTTGAGGGCAGGGACTATTTGATGTTTGTCTTTGTGGACCCAATTCCTAGCACATAGAAGGAACTTAATAAATGCTTCAAAACTTTGTTGAATAAATATTTTATAAGATGTATAATATTGTGGAGGAATGAGAAAGAAATTAATTTTCAGCCCTGTAGTTCCCTGTCTCCTATCCTTTAGTTAACTTTTTTTTCTTTTTAGTCTAAATCTGTGATTTCATTGGTATAAGGAACACTTGCCAGTGTGATGATAGCTGTTTTACAACTGACTGTCTTAGAGTTGCTCAGGGCACTGAGAGGTCTTGTACCCATTACATTTTATAAGGGTGTTTCAACAATCTGGCTAGCAGCTGCTGTGGGAGTGTTAAACCAACAACAACCAGCACACAGAACGTTGCAAGCCCAGGTCCTTTTGATCTGCTTTACTAAGGAAAGCAACATTAAGGGGTTGACAATCTTACTTTAATCCAGCATACACATATCATTCACTTAGTTAAGAGGAAAAAGCCAGCACCCTGAACTTCAGAGCAAACACAAACAAATTACAAACAGACCAAATACAATTTGTAGTTACCAGCATCTGAGTTCAGCCAGGGAGCTCAACAGCGGCTGGCTCAGAGTCACGCATCACTCCTACTGCAGCTCAGAGCTCCAAAAAAAGAAAGCCGACCTCTGGTTTTATATCTTTTCCAGGGTCAAAGGTGAGTCACACATGGGACTCACCCGCATGACCTAAAATCGTAACAAAAATGCAACTTAAACCCACGTGGTCTAAAAGCCTCTGATGTCACAAACATGTCACTCAAACCCATTTTGATTGCCAATACAAAGGGGAACTTGGAACTCTAGTCTTACTTACTCTAAGGCGAGCTTTCTCCCGACTGTCTCACACTGCCGCTCCAATTTTTTTTTTTTACTTCAGAGTATTTTTGTTTTCTTCTATTACTTTAAGTTTTATAGCTGTCATTTACTTTTTTCTCTTCACCAACTCCTGGCTTTGCCTATTGATACCATAGTTCTTTCAGGTCTTTGGGGGGAGGAAAAAATAGGAATGGACCAAATATGGAAACTTGATTATATCTTATTGGTTATCAAACTTGCTTTCTCTGAGAATAAGCTGTTTCTCACTAACACGTCAGTGGTCATAGAATTGGCTAACAGTTATTCAGTAGGACTTGTAATAACTTTATGGGCAGCAGCCCAGAGTGATTTGGAAGCGACGAGGCAGTTCTGCTGGAAGTTTGGCTACAAGGAAACTTTTCGAAGTCTTTCTCAGCTTCCTCACATTTAGAGTTTTCATTTGTATTTTTTCCTACCCTATCTCAAGTGTTGCATTTTTTTTCCTTCTACTGTGAAAGGAATAAGTGAATGGGAGATATTTTCTTTTTTCCCCAGTAATCATCTCCTATAGATTTTTTAAAGGTGCTAAAGAAAATTCGAGGAGCTTTCTCAGAGAAATGACAGGTAGATTTAAGGGAACCTCTTAGCTGCAGTTAAGATCAGCTTTATCCACTTCCTTTTCCAACCATTCTTAGGACTGCAACAGTATCAGCCTTGAAATTTGCACCATACGTACTTCCTGTCTTTGTGGGTTTTTTTAGATATGTCTACAGGACCTTCATGGTTGAATCAGGGGCTACTTCTGAATTCAACCCAACCAGTTCCAAATTTAGATATGACCAGTGGTACCACTTTATCACAGTCAAGGTAAGCTTGCATAATCATTTATAAACTCTAAGGTATGCACAGAACAGAAAGAGCTGAATCTTCTGTGGAGAGAGCGCAACAGGTCTATATGATAACTTTGGAAGAGTATATATTGAGAAGCTCACTAAGAGATCTGTCTGTGGTCTTGCTTGATCCAAATTCACGTTTATTCTTTTATATATTTATCAAAACTTAAATATTCTACCCAGGAATTAATGGATGTGTATTTTTTTAATTATTTAATAGTATAAACCAAGGGTTTTGTTTGGATGCTGAAGTGGCCTTAGCAACTGGGCATTTCCTTGCCCCCAGCAGTCAGCAGTCCAGCAGCGCCACCTCCCACTATTCAGAGTCCCGAGGCGAGACCCCCTGCTCTTTCAACGATGAGGATGAAGATGAAGATGATGAGGACCCCTCATCCCCAGAATAAAGACAGTAGAAAAGCTACATTTTACAAAATGCTGCTCGTGTGTGTTTTTAGTGTGAGCTCTTATTCTCAATGTGATTGCTTCAACTCTTGCCTTTGTTTGCACTGTGTATTCAGTGACAATAAATGAAACACAACTGAAAACATCAAAGTTAAGATGATTAAGGTGAAAGTTAACATAGTATGAACGAAGACTCTGGCCATACAAAGCACTAGGACACAGCGCAAACAAAGTGTATTTTCCTCTATGACTGAGGTAAAGAAATCCCCGAAGACCTGGCAGAGTGAATGAGGTCCATCCCCTTCTGACATGTGGGACCGTTGTCTTCTCCCACACCCGTATCATCCTGCTCAGAACTGAGAATGTGACAAGGAAGATTCCTTAGCTAAAAATACTTCTCGTGCTCCTCTCTCTTGGCTGTGCTGTTGTGAAATGCCAAGATGAATCTTTACAGCTATGCTTCATACGGTGAGGTACCTAGAATGTTTGTTCACTTGACTCTAGAATCAAAGTCTTAAGGTAGTGCTGACATTTCTTGAAGTAGCAGTAAGCCTATTTAATGATGTGTGTCACCTACCAGCCACTTTAGACGTTTGTCAAGGAGGTAGGAAGACCAGCTCAATACATTTATGTCAGTGACACTTCAGATATAATTTGTCATGTTCAAAAATGGGAATTAAGATAGCCAATGCAAACAAAAGAATTTATTAGGGCTATTTATGGAAGGCTGAAGAATCTCTAATAGCATTTCCATGTATATATTTGCCAGCACTGCCTTTTGCCAGTGCCTACAACATTGGTATTTGACAGGGAAGGAAAGTGTAGAAATAGCTTTAATCCAACCATTAGCCAGTGCAATTAAGCCAGTTTTTTTTTTAAATTTAAAACAAGAACAATAGAAAAAACAATCAACTCAAAATGGTGAAGTGCTTGCTTATATTTCATTTGATAGTATTGTCATGTCAACATGTGTACCGTTTGTGAAACTGAAGCAGGTGACTTCAATTTTGTCATAAAAGAAAATATCTTAAAGATACTCATTGGTAAGCCCTCCTGCACTTGTATTACTTAGTACATTTCATTAATCCCATTGACTTCTTAATCACATTGATCCCTTTAATGAGTAAGTTGCATCTCTCGTGATCTGGCCCATATTTTGGTTTCATGGAAACATCATCATATGTTAAGTGCTTCCAAACTATTGGACCGGTAGTAGGTACAGTATTTCATAGCCAAAGATGCTGTTAGGAATACTACATTATTGAATTCTGTTTCTGTTTAAAAGGAAAAGTGCATGGGGAGGGAATCCTTAAATCACAAGTGTAAGCGATTCCTCATTGTGGTATTAAAGCTGGGAATAGGGAAAAGGGAGGAGACTCAGAATCAAGGCAAAATCTCACCCTTGTCCTGAAGAGCCCCTTTGCCCTTCCCTGTTTCTACTCTCATTCAAGTCAGATTTGAAGTCCAGGAAACAGTGAAATGTAAACCCTTTAAAATCTTCCAATGGTAACTTCTACATCCATTTTATAATGTGTGTTCATTAGAAAAGCAAATTAAATTTGCTGGTATTTTGGCAGTTTGGAGAACTCATGTCAAATGACCCACAAAATTCTTATCCTGATATTTAAGAGACACAATGTGATACCATTTTAAGTTGGAGAAATACCAAGGCCTCTACACTGCCTTATACCATGTGGCTATCCAAAATATTAAAAATGAAGTAGACTTTATACTATTCCAAATAAAATATAAAATGCTAACATGAAGATTGATTTGAAGGCTATAAATTCAGTAGCACCTCGATTTTGAAGAAGCCAAACAATGAAGGGAGAAATAGTTTTTAAATGTTAATTTTGTGGGAGGTAGAGGAATGAATGCTTCAGAGCGTTTCCTTGACTGGGGGCTTATAACTTACTCCAGTGTATCTTAGCCCAGCTCAGTTGCTGACCTCGAATTGGATATTTGATAATTTTTTTTTAAGTTATAAGGGGTCTGGAAAAAGAAAGGATGTTTTGTAGTGCAGTGAACACCTAAGGTGGCCTTGAGTCTTTATCAAGGCTCAGAAACCCCAAAAACAAGGACAGAGGATATCAGCCTAGGTCCACTTGAGAGAGTACTCTGTCAAGATCATGTAATTACTAGAAGCTTTAGGTAGTTTAGGGGTCAGAAGATGTAACACGATGATGTGTTAGTTCTAGTGTCTTGAGTAGAGAATTCAACAGCATGGGTTTGGGAAGACAAACTAGCTAGCAAGCTTCATCAAGCCCCACTCCAAATATGTGACATGTTTCTGTGACTAAGAAATTTGGAGTGGGGGAATAGGAGAGTGGAACCCAGGGAGAGAAAACTGCTGTTTGACTGTGAGTTACGGGTAAGCTCTTTCACTTACTTCAAACAGCAGCATCCAGATATTGAGACTGCATGAAAACAGACCCCAACCCCGCTGCCCCCCTGAAGAAAAGTACGAGGGAAGAGTAGCACTGTCAGAACCTAAACGTGACTTTTAACGATCATCCGTTTTCAGACTTTTTTCTCATTCCCCATTACCTCCATTGAACCTGCTGCCTCATCGATTCCTTCTCTGCATGCAGAGCAGAGAGGGCCTGGCTTGAGCAAGGTTGCTTTAGTTGTCACTGAAGAGGCTTAAAAGCAGCTCACGTTCACAGTTTGCCTCAACAGCGCCAAAAGCTCCCTACCATCTATTTCTGTTACACAGTTGTCAGGGCTTTGAAAAGTAAAGAACTAGGTCGAATATCAAATATCCATGTGTTTATGGAAGCAGTAATTCTTTCACCCACCTTTTAACACCATGTGAAACTGGTAGCTTTGAGATCTAGCAAACTCTGGCACCCAAAAAATTCATAGATTTTCTTGCCTTTTGAACTGGAAGGGACCTTAGAGGCCACGACCAACCCTCTCCTGTTTCCTGATGAGGAAACTGAGGCAGAGTAGAGGAGCTTACCCAAGATCACACAGCTGGAACTGGAATGTGGGTCTCTCTATGAAATCACGTTGCCAGTCTGGGAAGAGGCTAGGTTGAGCTATTTGTTAGAATACTGTTCTTTCCCAACTCCCTTAAGCATAGCTGATTAGGGGAAGAAGAGCAACATGGAAGCGAGATCATCTTCCTATTTAGGCTTCTTTTGTGTGAAGGGAAGCTCTAGGCCACTTTCAAACTGCAGACCTATTTGCACAAAATAGAACCACTAAAGAAAACACAAATTTTCACCACCACCTCCCCCCGCCCTCCAAAAAAAAAAAATTGACCTGAAATAGGCCCTCATAGCCACCGAACCCAGATTTGCCTCTAGTTTTCCCTTCTCTCTCCCTTCAAAGATATATTGTGTCCTGGTGACCACAAGCAGCTTCGGAAAGCATCAAAGCGAATGGCCTTGTCTTCATGGTTGGATAGGCCATGTAGGAGTTAGGAATGGTAATTCTAACACACTATTCTGAAGTCATAAGATAGAGCCAGAAGGGGCCTTAAAGGTCTTATCCAGTTGCTTTGTTTGCTACATGAAGAAGCTGGCTCAGAGAAGTGGTCATGGCGGTAGCAGAGACAAAACTCAAGCATAGGCCCTTGCCCCACTCTGTGCTCTTAGAAATGGGCCTCCCTTTTCCCTGCTCTTGAAGGCATGTTTTCCCTAGGTGATTCGGTAAGTAATTAATGCCCATGTTCACTGCTTCCTTTTACTTTCTGGTCACGAGAGGTTTGCTTACCCTACTAGGAAATAAACCAAGTGACTACCTCAGTCAGCACTGGGAAAGTGCTGTTGTCCACTGTCTGTTCCTATAGCTTGTCATATGCTCGATGTTCACAGATGACTCATTTAAGTTTTTCTTATGAAGGAACAACTTTGCCAGTGTAGACATAATCTAGTATAATCTGGGCATTAATCCCACTCCTTAATGAATAAACGTCAGCTGGAAAAGACCTTAGAGACTGTCCAGTCCAATTCCCTCATTTAGTAAAGGAGGAAATAGCCCCAGACAAGAGCAGTGACTGCCCAGGCAGTGTAACCGTGGAGGTAATGCCAAAGACCCTGGTGGTGAATTATCTGATTACTTGACCTGGGGGCTTGGAGCTGTCAAGTAACGATCTTGGGAAGTATTCTGGACAGAGCTGTAGTGGCTGGCATGGGTGTGGCATCTGCTTCTAAGGAAGCATCTATAGCTAGATTTCAAACTTTCTTTTTTCATTAACACTCCAAAAAGTGTGAGAGAGTTTAACTAGGATGAATGTTACACATTCAGAAAGACGTCTGGAGGTCAGAACTGTCTCCAAAGGCAGTCTCTGGGTGAACCGAAATTCAGAGCTATTAAGTGCCAAATAAATTTGGAGAGAGTTCCCTACAAAGTCAATTTTGAACTTAAACTGTGATTTGGGTTACCAGAATTCTGTCTATGACCACCTCTTCAGGAGCACTTCTCTTATATAAGAAAACTAACATCTGTAACTTTCCTATTCAGATGGTTCTCACCAAAAAGAAACTTTGGCATTGTGGACTAGTATAATTCAATCATCTCTAGCACTAATTCCACACATGAACAAATAAATGAGCTTGAAAAGACCTTAGAAATCATTTATAATAGTAAACGCATATTAACATAAAATTATATCCTTTTGAAGACCCAAACCCCAAATAGTTCCATAAAATCTGCTACCTAAAGGGCCCTTCAAACTCTAAAATTATGATGCATACCAGGCACATATATACATATGTAGAAATGTAGTATGTATATATGTGTATAATTTCTCAGGCTCTATCACAACCATTTTAAAACAAGGTATCTGGAAAGCTAAGGTTGTTTAAAACAGACTGGTAGCTGCAACATCTACAAACCAAGAAATGCTTCAGTACGTTTTAAGTCTTAATCAGTAAACTTCTCAGTAATCATCTATTTTCCCCCTGATGGATCTGTAGAGAGTTGATATCAAAATGAAGAGTTTCCCTACGTGATGTGTATCATCTTTCAGTCATCCAGTTGTAATATGTTGACATAAAGACAAGTTATCTAAAGTAGTGTACCACATTGAACTCTTGGAATGTACTGAGGTATCCCATCAGAACTCCATGTGGTTAATTAGCTTTTGTCTAAAGCCTATAGTGCAAGTCCTGAAAAGAAATGTTACCATTTACTCACCTCGTACCTACTGAGTACAAGCTGCTCTAAGGATACAACCATGAATAACTCATGGTCCCTGCCCTTAAGAAACTCCATTTGGTTTTTTGGGGTTTTTTGTGGCCAAGGTTATGACAGTAACAGCACATACAATAAAAATTCCAGGGAAACTCAGGAAACTTAGACCCAACCCCAAAATGATGGCACAAAATGGGAAGCCCTTCTGCTTAGTTTTAATTGAAACTAAACAGCGACAGTTTTCCAAAAGTCGCAACTTAGCCTTCTTAATATATGCCTTTGCTCACATGTTTGAGAAGAAAGAGGTGGGGTGGGAGAATGAGATAGCATGGTGCCTTCTGCTTGCAGAGCTCTGCAATTTCTAACCATGATACTGCTCACACAAGCCTTGTTGTGAACTAGGCAGAACAACTATATTATCCCTAAAATTGAGACTCAGAGGAACTGGCCCAGAGTCACAGCTAGTAAGTGACCAGTCAGGACTTAAAACCCAGGTCTTCCAATTCTCCTTAATATTTCCCTGCCAGACCCCCAAATAAGAACCATTGTCCCACCCCAGCCTCCAAAAAATAAAAAGGAAGAGTGCTTTGTCAGAAAACTATTTGCCACTGTTGGGAAATACTATTTGACATTTGTCGTATGTTTTCATAGTATAATTTCTTATGCAAGTTCATACCAAGAGGCCTGTAGAATTCATACCACTAGTGCATTTCTGATTAACAGACTTTTCACTCCCCAGTTGAGGAGCTGATAAAGAAATGAAAAGTGGCCAAATACAGTGGGAGTTAGAAAGAACTAATAAGTCTGCTGAACCACCTGTGGACCATGATGGTGCTCTATGGTGTTACACTGACGGCCCTTAGGAGTTTGCTGGCAGATGCCATGTGTTCCTGTGTTCCCATCACACAGACACCGATAGCCCTTTGTGCACTTCTGGTTAGAAAGGAGGCGCTCCTTGCACCAGGGTTCCTCCAGAGATCTCACCCATAATTGTTCTTTACATTGAATGGCAATGCAACGGATCCTTGTTTTCAGGGAGTTTAAGAGACCTTGCACATTCCTTCTACACAGCACAATTCAGGAGTTTTCTGTTAGTTCATTTCTGTTGCCATCATCTTAGCAACAGCATACTTTTACTACCATGGCACAGCACCTTTTCTGCCCAGACTACATGTGAATTTAAAAATGCACCACTTGCCAGTGGCATTTACGTGTTGAGATTGTCCTGGATGCATAGCCCCCTAAAAGGATTGTGCCAAGACAGCCAGGACATGTCAGGCGTCAGTGGCAGATGGCTCCATTATACTTCGTCACAAATGAGGTCAAGGTTTCAGTGGTGTTTTTGTTGCTTATAACTGCTGTTTAGGGTCAAGATCATTGCCTGCCAAAATACTGTCTTGACACTTTCCAGTTCAGATTTTCCAATTAGTACTTCACAGGTATAACCCTTCTGCAGGCCCTAAAAAATAAAATCATTGACTATTCTAGCCAGCCACCGAGAAAGCCTCAGTGGCTTCCAGCAAACTTGTAATGCTATGCATTCCTTCATGCATTTTGTTTTCAGCTGCAACAAAACAGTTCGTTCTTGTTCCCCATCCCCACCTTCCAAAATGCTGTTAAGAAACCAATGGTGTCTGAGGACTTGTTGCTGTTTGACGTTTAATTTCTAATCATGTAATGTTAAGTTGCCATCACAGAGGACCGGTCCATTAGAAGTTGTATGTGGTGGTGCCGCTGTCTGCTTTAAACCATTTTAAACATGAGTAAAAATATAAACAAGTTTTACTTTCCTAATGGGGTGTCAATTAGGGTATCTGAACTAATATGAAATATTACTTTGTAGTATTGCAAACTTTGTAAATAAATACCCGTTATTTTTTTATGGAAAATTTTATAGAAGAGGCTATTTCTGTACATGCAACTAACCCCATGTTTTCTGAAAGCGCTGCAAGGGGAGAGCAGACATGTCCTATAGGACCGCACCTTGCACAGAGTTGGTGCTGGTGAATGTCTGTTGACTGGTGCAAAAATGGGATATAGTTTCTACAGTGATGGAAAGTTGTGCTTCCCGTGGAGAAAGGGCTACATCAGATTGTTCTGTGACCTGAAGGAAAAAAATGTACTGTAGGAAAATAAATGATTTTAAGCAACTTGGTTTTGTATTATTATTTGAGAGGAGATGTAAGGAATATGTTTCAAGATACCTTCTTAAAGATAATATTGGATGTGATAATGGCTTATTCTCATTTCTTGGTGGGGGAGACTCCTAATTTTCTCTTCCACCAAAACAGAACTGATGGAAGCAAGATTGTGGGCATGGCAGGTCTTTTTCAGAGTAAAACCCTTCTCATCTAAGAAATGGTTTTCCTTTTCACTTTGTGCCATTAGTGAAGGGCAGGAGCTTTTAACACCTGAGGTGTGTAAACAAAAAAAAACCCAAACATATATATACACACACATATATATGCATGTATTGTGTATGCATATGTAGCTATATACATTTTCTGATAACTGCATTTTCCCCATTTAATAGCATTTTTTTTCCAATTACATACAGTTTTCAATATTCACTTTTGTAAGATTTTGAGTTCTAAATTTTTTTCTCCTTCCCCTCCCCCCTTCTCAAGACAGCATGCAGTCTGATATAGGCTATCACGTACAATCACGTTAAACATTTCCACGTTAGTCATTGTGAAAGAAGAATCAGAACAAAAGGGAAAAACCACAAGAAAAAAAAAAGAGAAGATGGTATGTTTCTATCTGTGTTCAGACTCCATAGTTCTTTCTCTGGATGTGGATGGCATTTTCCATCATGAGTCTTTTAGAATTGTCTTAGGTCATTGTATTGCTGAGAAGAGCCAAGTCTGTTGCTGTTACGATGTTCTGGTTCTGCTCACTTCACTCAGCTTCAGTTCATGTAAGTCTGTCCAGGTTTTTCTGAAATCTGCCTGCCAGTCATTTCTTACAGCACAATAGCATTCCATTACATTCATATACCACAACTTGTTCAGCCATTCACCAATCGATGGACATTCCCTCAATTTCCAATTCTTTGCCACCACAAAAAGAGATGCTATTAATAATTTTGTACATGTGGGTCCTTTTTCCTATTTATGGTCTCTTTGCAATACAGACCTAGACATGGTATTGCTGGATTAAAGGATATGCACAGTTTTGGCGGGGGTGGGACAGTGCAATTGGGGTTAAGGGACTTGCCCAAGGTCAGCTAGTACATGTGTCTGAGGCCAGATTTGAACCAGGGTCCTCCTGACTCCTCACTGCACCACCTAGCTGCCCCAGATATGTGCAGTTTTATTGCCCTTTGGGCATAGTTTCAGATTGCTCTCTGGAATGACTGGATCAGTTCACAACTCCAACAATGCCCCAGTGTTTCAGTTTTCCCACATCTCCAATATTTGTCATTTGCTTTTTTTTTTAGTCATATTAGCCAATCAGATAGGTATGAGGTGGTACCTCGGAGCTGTTTTAATTTGCATTTCTCTAATCCAGGGGTGGAGAACCTGCAGCCTTGAGGCCACAATGACTGAATCCAAACTTCACAGAACAAATCTCCTTAATAAAATGATTTGTTCTATAAAATTTAGACTCAATCAGAAGGCCACATGTGGCCTCGTGGCTGCAGGTTCCCTACCCCTGCAAGTCTAATCAATAGTGATTTAGAGCATTTTTTCATACGACTATAGACAGCTTTAATTTCTTCATCTGAGAACTGCCTGTTCATGTCCTTTGACCATTTATCAATTGGGGAATGACTTGTATTCTCGTACATTTGACTCAGTTTTCTATATGTTTTAGAAATGAGGCCTTTATCAGAAACACTGGCAGTAAAAATTGTTTCCCAGCTTTCTGCTTTCCTTCTAATCTTGGTTGCATTGGCTTTGTGCAAAAACTTTTTAATGTAATCAAAATTATCCATTTTGCATTTCATAATGTTCTCTTTATCTTGTTTGGTCATAAATTCTTCACTTTTCCATAGATCTGACAGGTAAACTGCTTTCCTAATTTGCTTATGGTGTCACTCTTTATGTCTAAATCATGTACCCATTTTTATCTTTTCTTGGTATACAGTATAAAGTGTTGATTGGTCTATGCCTAGTTTCTTCCATACTGCTTTCCAATTTTCCTAGCAGTTTTTGTCAAGTAGTAAGTTCTTATCCCAGAAGCTGGACATTCTGGGTTTTTCAAACAGTAGATTACTAGTAATTGACTACTGTGTCTTGTGTAACAAACCCAGAGGTGGGGCACCTGCGGCCTCAAGGCCCCCTGTGGCCCTCCCTCTAGGTCCTCAAGTGTGGCCTTTTGATTGAATCCAGACTTCACAGAACAAATCTCCTCAATAAAAGGATTTTTTCTGTAAAACTTGGACTCGGTCAAAAGGCCGCACCTAGAAGACCATGTGTGGCCTCCAGGCCACAGGTTCCCCACCCTCTGATAACCTATTCCAATAACTGCATTTCAGTATAATTGGATTCCTTTGTAATCCCATATATTTTATTCATTTAAGAATATTCTGTCAGGATCTGTAAGCTTCACCAGATTTCCGGTGGTATCCATGCCACAAAAAAAGGTTATGATCAACTCTAAGGTCCCTTAATTCCAAGTAAAAATGTCCATTCTGGGATGTTTCCACCTTCTTTTTACTTGGTGAAATACGCTGTTTTTGAGACATTGAAGTTTTAAGTCTTTCTCTTTAGCAGTTATGCTTAATCCTAATAGTGTCCATCAAGAACATTTCACACACTCATCTTTAAAATAGATCCGTGGCCACCTTTTATTTTTGCAACACAGTAACAATTGAACCCCTGCTGGGACAAAAATAACTGGTAGTGACCAGATCTGAAAAGGTATACCAGATTCTACCATGATAGTCGTAGTCGTCCCCCCCCCCCCTCTCACATTCTCTTCAGTAAATACACCAAGTGCTTTTAACACATAACAGTCATCCTGCTTTCAAACTATAATGGCCATCTGCTGTTTAGTAATTAGCCCAGAATTCTACTCTAGGCTGCAGAAAGGAAGTGCTTCCATTTATTTCCTCATGTACGTGTTTCTCCTGTGCTTTTCACCTTGTGTGTTTTTACACATTTAAAAGGTATTAGCCAATAAAACAGGAAATTTCTGTGCTTCACACCAGCTGGAAAACAACAATGAAGATAGTAGCTGACATTTTTTAGAGAAATGTTTGTGAAGAACTTTGTGTCAGCTCTGACAAGTATTAGAGGTATTTTTACCCCAATTTTACAAGTTAACTGAGTCTCAGAAAAGTGAAGTGACTTGACCAGAGTTACGTAACTACTAAGTGCCTGTGGCTGGTTTGGAACCCAAGACTTCCTTCATAAGATTCAACCCTCTACCTTCCATGCCCTTCTAATTGTGTTTCATGCTGAATGGGAGCTAATGAGAACAATCTACTCTTTTCAACTCACCGTCAAAAGAATGGTTAATGGTTCATCACTTTTCTGGCTAGATAAAGTCTGAGGGGAAGGAGCCTGCCTCTCCAAATGCTGGCTTGAAGATTCCAGCTTCAGGGCTTTAAGCCAGAAATATAGCCATTCTGATGGAAAAACACTGAGGTAAAGCAAGCATAAACTCTATAGATTATCCAGCCTCATACCATCTTCAAATCAACCACAAAAAATTCTCCATAATCTGGGCTTTTATTTAAAAAGGTGCCATTTCTGTACATGCCTCTGGCCCAGCCAGGAGCCTTGTGGAGGCTTGCTTTCCCACCCTTGGCCATGTGTCTGACCTTCACTATAATTGTATCCTCCTTTCAGGGTCAATTCCTCTTAGACTCATTTTTAAGCTGCTCTGGCTTCCACTTTCTTTGGCTTTCCTGTTTGAATTTCTGCTTTGTCATCCCTTTGTACTGTCTGTTGTTTCATTCACTGCATCCCCACCTGCCTGTACAGTCTTCCTCCTGAATGAGGCTGATTCCCTTGTTCTTAGTCTTGTTTCTTCAAGAAAGAAATAAGGTCTTCTCAATTTCCTTGTTCTTTGTGAGAGAGTTTTCTTATGCTTGTTGAAATACACTTCCTTTATCAAAGGACTAACTCTTGGATAATAAAGTGTCTGTTATTCTCAATCACATGATTAGGGTGATC
Organism: Phalanger gymnotis; assembly: GCA_028646595.1. Classification (NCBI taxonomy): domain Eukaryota; kingdom Metazoa; phylum Chordata; class Mammalia; order Diprotodontia; family Phalangeridae; genus Phalanger; species Phalanger gymnotis. The sequence goes on from CM053626.1 coordinate 41,321,778, forward strand.
CGGCCTAATAAAAATAATCTTGTTGAGTACAATGTAGCATTAGTCATCAGCATCTGCTACCTGGTATCCAGTGGGTTCTGTATGAGTTACCAGAGCAGTTCCCAGTGTGGGATGTGCCTAGGCAGTTACTTTATCCACCTCCTTTGTCCTCTCCTAAAGCGCTTTGACCTATGTTGCCCTAGAACTCTTGGGTTCTGCTTTCTTTTCTTTGGGCCAAATCCAAGGTCAGTAATTTCCCAAAGCCTAAATCCATTTAGGGATGATGTTGTGCTCAGACATGCAGACACTCTGTGGCCTTTCATTTATTCTGAAACTTCTGGACTTCTTCCCGAGATAATATGTTTGAAATACTTATCTCCAGAAGAATGATGTTCTGATTCAACTGAAAGATTATCCACTAGGAAAGCAGGTACAACAAATGGTACCTGAGGAGTAGCTCACCCTAGCCTGCCATCTGAAAGCTGTTTTAACTAATTATTCTTGCTAGAGAGGTGCTAAGCTTGGTCATTTCTACCAGACTGAAAGACTACAAATTGTCATTGATGCCCAGCAGCAAAGCCCAAGTCGCTTTATCAAAGTTTAGGTTCTGAGGGAAAAGGCTTTGACTTCAAAACGTGTTTCTTTCGTATTTTAAAAAAAACTATGTTTTTTATTTTGAACTTAAACACCAAATAAAATGAGCGTTTTGATATGCATAGTAAAACAGAAAAAAAAGATTATACATGAAACAAGTCCATTAGGTACAACTTGCTTTCCTCTTAAAGTATATAATAATTTTAGCATGTTACTTTCAAAGCTCTCCTGCTTGTCTGTGTTTCCTTCTGAACTTCCTTCATTTCTCTTCTGTGCATTTTTTAATGCTTCCATGACCCTTTTATCGTTACTTTTCTTTTTTGGGGGGCCATCCTATCCTTACTCTTCTTCCTCCATTGAAAAAAAACAAAACCCTTATAACAAACATGTATTATCAAGTAAAGCGTGTTCCCACATTGTGTGTGTGTGTTTGTATCTTTTTCTGTATTTTGGATCACCTCTTCTCTGTAAGGAGGTGGGTAGACTGCCTTACCATTGATCCTCTGGAATCATAGTTAATCGTTCTGTTGATTAGAATTCTTAAATCATTCAGTTATTTTCTTCATGATGTCATTACTATATAACTAACTCTTTGCTCTTTTTTAAAAATTTATTTGTTTTTAGTTTTCAACATTCACTTCCGTAAGTTTAAAATTTTCTCCACCTCCCTTACCTTCCCCCTCTCCAAGACAGTGTACAATCTGATAAAGGCTCTACATATGCATTCTTATTAAACATATTTTCATGTTAGTCATGTTGTATAGAAGAATTAGAACAAATGGGAGGGACCATGACAAAGAAAAAACAAAAAAAGAGAGCAAATAGTCTGCTTCGCTCCGCATTCAGACTCCATATTTTTCTCTGGATGTGGATGACATTTTCCTTCATGAGCCTTTTGGAGTTGTTTTATACCCCTTAGTTCTGTAATAGCTTCCTAACTCATCTTCCTTCTCAGGTCCATCCTTTTTGCTTCTTCCATCTTCCTTAGATGTAGATCTGGCCAGTCATTCCTCTATACAATAACTGGCCCTTGGTCATCAGTCTCCCACCCTCCACTAAGCTGCCAAAGCAATGATCTTAAGTACAGCTGTGCCTAACCATATCATTCCTCTACTTAATAAAGTCCCTGTTATATCTAGGATCAAATATAAAGCCTTTTTTTTTTATTTTAAAGGCCTTCATAACCTTTCTCTTTCTTAGACCTATTCCCTCCCCTTTCCCTTACTCACCCCATGGTCCAGTGATACTGGCCTTGTTTCTTCTGCAAAACAAATCCATCTCTAGTTTCTATTTTCACTGTGCTCCATGCCTGGAACTCCCTTCCTCCTCATCTACGTCCTGGCTTTCCTGGCTTCCTTTATGCCTACAAGAAATCTTTTCTAGTCCTTCTTATTCTTAGTGCCCTGCCTCTGAAGCTACCCCCAATTTATGCTGTATGTGTCTGAATCGTACATACTTGTTTGCATGTTGTCTCCCCCATCAGACTGTGAGAGCAGGGACTGTTTTTTGCCTTTTTGTCTCAGTGCTTAGTGTAGTACCTGGCACATACTAGGCACTTATTAAATGCTTGTTGACTGAATAGTGATATTAATTCAGTTCAGACTCTTTTTTCCAGAGGTTCAAGGTTCTTTGTGCCTGGGTTTTAGCCTACTTTTCCAGCCTCATCTCATTTTCCACCCCCTCCCAGAATATGCCCTACATTCTCCTACCTTCACGGCTGTTCCCCAACCTTGTAATGCATTCCCTCTTCACCTGCTAAATTTCTACCCTTTCTTTAAAACCCAATTTCAATGCCACCTCCTCCTAAGAGATTTCCTTAACCTCTGAGGTTAATGTCCTTGCCCCTTGGACCTCACAGGATTTTGGCTCTTACCTACTTATGTAATACTGTGTATCATACACAACCTGTTTATAACATAGGCTGTGGGCTTACTCTCCCAATACACACTTGGACTAGCAGGTAGAATCATCAGAGCCAAGCCACTACTTGTCCCCATCAACGTTTTTGGGTTAACCCTGAGGGGTCACAAGTATCTTTTCTAATAATACTGCTCTTGAGCCCCCATCTAGTGGATTCCATGCAATATTAGTCACTAGTTAATATTTCCCCATTATAATCTGATTACCTCAATATCATTTTGACTATCTTATCTCTTCTTAATATCCATTAACAACCATTTAACAGGGATATTTACTGAGAACACATAGCAAGGAAAGAATTGGCAAAATGTTCACATAAAACAGGGCACACCCTTCCCTCTCCATAGCTCCTTAGTCCTGGGAGAGGAGGCTCAAATGTAAAATGGACCACCACATAGTCCCTGACCAGAACCACCAAGCTTCCTTTGGGATATGCCATAGCTCTCTTGTTCGCAGGTGAATCATGACTGCTGGACTGGATTAAGCAGGTTCCTCTTCACTGGGTTTGGCTGATAGCTGCAGCTAACAGCAGAATCTGCTATAGACTCCAATGCCTGGATTTCTGGTGGTTCTTCTAACATTTTCCCAGTAGATCATAATCTCACCTGTTTTATCTCTGATAATCATTTTTCTAAAATCAGGAAGGTATAACCATAAGAGATACAGAAAACCAGCCTCACCATGACTTTATAGCCACATAGTGGCCAGATGAGGAAACAGCTCCAGCACCTGGTAGCTTGCTCAAAAGCTGTCATTTATTCTCACTTTTTTGTTGGAATGGCACACTCAGTTCTGGCTCAGAAACTGGTTAAAAGATTTTTTGTCTCTGCAGTAAGTCAACAGGAAACAGTCATTAAAATACCTGCACAAGCTCTGACTCGGGGACAGGTTACCTCATATATTTTTAAATGGAGGCTCATAAAGCCTCCAAAAAGACCAGGTAGAATATATTGTGCATGTCTGATGAACTGGACCTCCATTGGCCAGTCTCCCATTATATGGGCGTAATGGGTCATATCTCCCTTTCAGACTCGTAAGTTTCATACACGTAAGATCTATGTTTATCTAAAATACATTTTTTGAGTGAAAAGTTCTATGCTCTTCTCAGGCAGTCAGCAAATGCTTGTTAACTGATTACAATGTTGGCCCTAGATGTTCTAAAACAAATTCATCTCTAACATGTGTTGACTATGACAGGTATGGCTTTTAACTTCCAATTTGGGATGGGCCTGCAAATCTGTCTGTGCAAAGCTCCAGATGGTTAGGACATGCTTGGCAAGAAAAACAGAGCATGTCAGAGGAAAAAAGGGCTGTTCCCCCTCCCCCAACACACCCTCTGTGGTCCCCACCCTGTATTCTGGGTTGTTTCTGAAGTCTCTCCCTGTAGCCTAGAGCGGTCCCACGGCTCCAGCCAAAATGTTCCCTCCTTCAGGCCTGAGAAAGTTCGTCATGGCTTGTTGCAAAGTTGACTGTATGACTCAGGAGCATGCCCAGCACCCTTACCTCTGGCTGCACTGAGCCTGAGGAAATGCCATGTCCAGGAAGATTTGGCTTCTGGTGAAATGGGTCTGATAATGTGAGGCATTGGCTAGGTTTAGTCAAAAATTATACTTTGGGGGCTCATTTTGTTGCCACCCAAAGTAGCCCCCCCTGGGAAACCTTAGAATATAGCTCAAATAGAAATTCATTTAGGTTTCCATGTATTCTGGTAAAAAGGGTCCTTAACTCCTATACAAGCACTCATGTATGAGTTCAAATCAGGTCTAGGCAACCTTCATCTCAGTCCTGCACCGCCAGAGAGAGAGAGCGCAAATAAAAGACTTGTAGTTTCTAGAAGATGTCTGTAATTCTCTTTCCTGTCTTGTGAATCCCAGCTTCTTTCTCAGTCTATTTACAGCCCTCCAGCCTCATAATGATACCCTGTGGTTTGGACTCTTCAAAAGGTAAATTAATTTGGGATTTCTAGAGAGATTGCCACCTTTTACACTCTGTTGCATCCCACTTTCTCCAGAGGGACACATGCAGTCATACAGCCTCTGTAGAATTTTCTGTAATGGCAACTCCTTTCCTGTCACACCTGCACTGTTCAAATAACACACAGAATAGTAGAGAGCAAAAGCTAGTTCTTTGGCTCTCCTGTGTCATGGCTCAGTCCTTTTCTGATCCTCCAACTGCAGGGAATATGCACAACCCTTTTCTCTCCAAGAGGTCAAGAACCTGTTGAGGAGAAGACGTCCACCTTTGCTCTTTCCAGAAGGATCTTGAAACTTGGTATTCAGAAACCCCCCTCCCATCCATGGGTGTGCCTGCCATCAGTGGCTGCAAGGGACAGTGCAGACATACATAGCCCCCTTTGGGACATGCCATCCAGTTCCTAAGCCAGGCTCACCTCCCTTTAAACTCTTCAAGTCGATCGGGCAACTTACCTGATTGTCCCCTATACAGGGTGTCCCTAAAGTCTGGACACATAGGCAAAAATGCATATTTTAAAATATTTGGAATATTAACAGTCCTTAGCCCCCTTGACTTCTTTTTCTGGGGTATGCTAAAGGAGGAGGTGTAGTCAATGAAAATCACAGATGCAAAAACACACTTGATTGTCCACATAAAGAGTGAATTGCTAAAACTGACAGCAATGTGGAGTTATTGCATCGAGCTCACGTGAATCTTGCAAAGCGCATCAACCTTTGCATCACAAATGGCGGAAGTCATATTGAAGATGTTATTTGTTAATATTCCTATTAAATAAAATGTTGAAAATTTCGTTCCTTTCATTTCTTGAAAATAGGCATTTTTGCCTATGTGTCCAGACTTTAGGGACACCCTGTATAAATGAAATATACAGGAGACTATAGAACATGGTGATGATGAAGAGACTAGAACAACCTGGAAGCTGTATGAGACAGAAGGGGCCGAGCAAGGAGAAATGCCTCTTTGTATGGGCTTTGGTTTTCGTGTGGGGGTGGGGCCTCTGAGACATGTCATTGACTTGTGGGGCATAGTAAACCTAATAATAATTTTTTCCAAACATTTACTTGGTTAAGCATGATGTTACCAGTTAACCAACATGAGGATTATAGAATTTAGAGCCAAAAGAAAGCAAAATACCTCATAGTCCAAAGATCTTCAAAGGATGACCTGAGACACAGTTTCTGTTAAGGTATGTCTGTGAACCGTTATGAATTTATATTTGCAATCAATCCAGAAACATTTATTAGGCACCCACGGTATGCCGGGCGCTGTGCTAAGCAATGGCAAAAAGCTGCCCCCAAGGAGCTTAGTTTAATGGAGGAGACAACATGCGAATGAATAGCAAAGCTATATGCAAACAAAGCCTGCAACATGCAGGAGAAATAGGAAATAATTAACAGAGGAAAGGCGCTGGAGTTGAGTCAGGCGAAGGCTTGAAGGTGGGACTTGCAGGAAGCCAGGGAGGTCAGGAGTTGGAGCGCCTGAGTTTCCCAACTGTCCCTTAGTGTGCCTCCATTCCTCTGGCAGAGAGTAATGCTAATGGGGTGGGGGAAGCTTGAGAGCTAGGTATCTAATCCAGGAGTGAGGAGCCTGTGGCTTCCAGGCCACACGTGGCTCTCTAGGTCCTCAAGTGCAGTCCTTTGACTGAATCCAAACCCCACAGAACAAATCCCCTTCATAAAAGGATCTGCTCTGTCAAACTTGGACTCAGTCAAAAGGCTGCACCTGAGGACCTAGAAGGTCATGTGTGGTCTTGAGGCCGCAGGTTCCCCACCCCTCATCTGATCCCTTCGTTGGACCGAGGAGGACTCATAACGTGCTTGAGATCACACAGGTAGTAATTACTAGAGAGGGGGCAATGCTCTAGTCAATTCACCAACAAATAGTCACGAAGCTGCGAATGTGCTGGCCGCAGGGATGCAAAGCCAGAGTTGAACTAGTCCTTCGAGTCTTCAAGGAGTCTACATTCTGCTGCAGGAATTTGAGGTCATTTGACCAAAATTCAAGTGTTCTTTGCCCTCCATCTTTCTTCCAACAAAGAATTTTAGTTTTACCCACCTGATTTAGAAGCAGGAGCTAACTCTGAACATTCCTCTAAATTGTTATTCAGTTGTGTCTCATTCTTTGTGGCCCGATTTGGGGTTTTCTTGGCAAAGATGTTGGAGTGGTTTGCAATTTCCTCCTCCAGCTCATTTTACAGATGAGGAAACTGAGGTAAACAGGGTTAAGTGACTTGTCCAGGGTCACACAGCTCAGTGTCTAAGGCCATATTCGAACTCGGGAAGATGAGTCTCTGACTACAGGCCCTGTACTCCCTACTGTATTCTCTGGGCCACCTCACTTCTATTTCCCTAAATTATTTCTGCATACAATTAGGTGTAGGAAAACAATGAAACTATATATTTTTCCAATTTCTTTCAACCCCAATCTGGGCCAATTCGGCCCTTCCTCTTGGCATCATCTCTGGAAAAGAACTTTGTTAAGCAGATTAGCGTCGGAGGACAGGATGTGGGGATGCTGTTTTACTTACCTCGGTGAACAAACTTTTCAAGCAGATGAACATCCTTCATTTATTAGACAATAGCTCATTATAAACAAGCTTCACCTCTTATTTCAACAGGTCCTGGCGAGTTACTGTGTGCAGTTGAAAGCAGCAGTACAGTACTTCTTTGACAGTATTCTCTAATTCAGACTTTGGCTAACCCAACTCCTAGTTCAGAACTGGGACGGTTAGACAGGAAAGAGCCAGAAATTCTGGTGAGCCTCTCTCTCTCTCTCTTTAACCCCAAAGAGACCCAGGCAGACGTTGCAACTTTTGGTAGCATTCTTAAATCTTGGATTCCCCCAGAAGTAAAACGCGCTTAGGGCTGAAAGAGAGACAGGCCTCCAGAATGCTGGGGTCCGCAGAATGCCCGCTGTCCTAGACCCATGGGCAAGCACATGGGTGCCTCTGCCACGTGCTACTCCAAAATTCTGTTACTATTTTAGTTGTTTTCCCTTCCCTTTTCCTAATTTTTTGGGGGGAGGGGTTGGAACAGACCTTTACAAGTTCCAAAGCCAGTATGAGCCTAGAGGGACTTTGCACAATAATTTCAGATAATTGACCAGCTGCGGGAGGTATGAACCTTTACACAGAACTGTTAATTTGGGAGTTTGAGAATTGTGCCCTGGAGCGGCTAGGCAGCACAGTGGATAAAGCACCAGCCCAGGAGTCGGAGTTCAAATCTGGCCCCAGACACTCACTAGCCGTGTGACACTGGGCAAGTCTCTTAACCCTGATTGCGTTTAAAAAAATAAGAGAGAAAAAGCACCGCGCTTCACGGACGCCGTGTGGACTATCCGAACAGCAGGTGAAGAGGAAGAGGACGAGGTACTGAAGGAGGCAATTAAGAAAAGTATCCTTCCCCGGCTCCCGGAGCACTATTCAGAACAGAGGATCTGGACCAACGCACCTGAAGGCTCCCTGGCTCCATTTGCAGGAAACAAAAATATTTAACTGAGGGGAGGGCACAAAGAGACGATCACGAGCACCCTGGCCAGTCTGCTAAGTTTGTTGGGTGATGAGTCTTTGGGATTTGTGGTGGTCTCTCCTTTTAAAGAAAAGGGCATGTCCCTGGGTATCTCCTGGAGGAGAGAGTCCACTTGGCGGGTCCCTCTGTGAAGAGGAACCCATTGATTGGAGCTCCTGGGAGGATGGACTTGGTGGGGGCTGAGGCGATTCACCCTTTCTGCTGACTTTTAGTAGGAAATCCAGCCACAAACTTGAGCTTTTCCTTTTTTTTCCTCTTTGGAGAATAGTCCAGAGTGCACCAAGGTTGTACAGTGGTTAGAGTGCTGGGCCTGGAATCAGAAAGACTTGAGTTCAAATGTGGCTTCAGATACCTTCTAGCTGTATGACCCTGGGTGAGTCACTTAACCTGTTTGCCTCAGTTTCTTCAACTGTAAAATAGGGATAATAGCTCCTACCTCATAGGTTTGTTCTGAGGATCAAATGGCATAATATTTGGAAAGCACCTGGTTCAGTATTTGGCATACAGTAGGGACTTAATAAATGCTTGTTCCCTTCCCTGTCTTTTCCCAGCAGAGGCAAGAGGCACCCGAGTCTGAGGTGAGATCTCAGTCTGCATCCTCAGTTCCTGGCACACAGGACGTGCTGGTTGAATTATACTAATTTGGGTCTGGCTGCTTTTTAGTGGTTTTCGTTTCCATTATTATAGACATTGTCCTCTTGGCTTTGCTGTTTTCATGATAAGTTACTTCAGAAGTCTTCCCATTTTTCTCTGAATTCTTCAAATCCATCGTCTCTTATGTTGTAGTCGTTCCATTCCATTCATATGCACTCTTTGTCCAGGTGCTCTCTAATCAATGGATGCCCACTTTGTTTGCAGTTTTGTATTGTTGGGTTTTTTTTGCCACCACAAAAGTGCTTCATGGGAGAAATCTGGAGTAGGCATAGGGTTGCCTTAGAACGGGGCTTAGGAGTGACCAAGTACTTTCAAACCAAAACAAAGGCCCTCTGGAGTATTCCCTGGGGACACAGGACAAAGTCAATCCAGCGAAGGTTCATTAATCACTACAGTGTGCCAGACACTAGGCACTAGGTATAGAAAAATAAAAAAGTAGTCTCTGCCCTCAGAGACCTTACAGTATATTGGAAGGGTACGACATATCACTCAAGGGATTGAATAGGAGATGCATATAACAGAAGGTAGAGCTGAAGAAGTTTGTAGGAAAGGACAGCAAGTGCCACGTGCTGGGAGAGTGGGGAAGGATGCCAATCAAGAAAGATGTTCTGAACCCTCAAAGTCATGCAGAACAGTGAAGGAGGAGCCCAGAGGAAGCAGCACCTACTGGGAGCCCTACCCCAGATAGGAGGAGCTTGGAGCCTCTGTGGAAATGTTATTCATGGATTTATCAAAGCAGCTATGCATACAAGGTACAGTGATAGATGCTGGGGCTACAAAGGAGAAAAGACAGTCCCTGTTCTCAAGGGACCTTGTTGTTTGGCTTATAAATAAACCCTCTTACTTGTTGAGCCTTGTGAACCATGTGCTTACAAGGGGACCTGGTGGTGACACACACATTGGTGACAGGTTCTCAGATTGTTAGGATAACCTCGAGACTCTGACACAAGAGTAACAACCATAATAGTCACAGCGCTAACCACCAGGATCTACTTTTAGACTCACAAAAGGCTTTCCTTACAATGAGGTCAGGAGTAAGAAAATAATAGTTGATGTTTACATATCTCTCTAAGGTTTAGAAAGCTCTGTGTATACAATTTCTCCTCTGAGCCTCTCCTAATCCTTTAAGATAGAGCAACTATTATTACCTCCATTGTATAGATAATGAAACTGAGGGCAGGAAGCTCTGGGAGCCTCTGGGGAAAGGTTATTCACGGTCCAAGGTCACACAGCCAGTCACTCTCAGAGACTGTTTTCAAAACTGTGTTTCCTAGTGGTCATCTTATCTCCCCCCTCAGGTAGGAGAACTGAGGAGGAGGGAAAGGACCCTGAATGCAGGTCCACCAGGAATGTCCAGAAAACTGTGACATTCAAGAGTGTGAGTGTGGAATTCACCCAGCAGGAGTAGGGGTGCCGACATCTTCTCAGAAAGAGCTGGACAGGGAGATGCTGCTGGAGAACCAGAGGAATCTGGTCTGCCTGGGTCAGGAACTGTAGTGGCCAAGCCAGTCGGAGCAAAGGGAATCCTCGTGGATTGAAGGAGTAGATGCCCTAAGAAGCACCTAGCTCATTTGGGACGCTCGAGCTGAAACAAAGCAGTCAGCTGCCGAGCTAGGCCCTTCTGTGTCAGAATTACTTCAAAAAGGAACAGGGGGAGTGGGGTGGCCTTTCTGTTTCCAAGTCTGGAGAATCCTGGGAATGTGGTGCCAAGTTAGAAAAGCAGCAGGACGATTCAAAGCTGGTAAAAAGCATCAAAAGAAGACCTCCCAGTGAAATTAGAAGGCTTGCTAGTGACAAATATGATGGAGATTTCTGTGTAGAGCCACTTGTCTTCCTACAACGTAGAGGATCAGTTGGCATGGTGGAATACGTTCAAAAATGGTTTCTAAACATACGTATTTGGAATTCTTCAATTATAATTGAGATTTAAAAAAAATCACAGAATATGAACAGGAGAAAAACTCTATTGAAGGTAATGACTGTGGTCTTTGTCCAGAAAATACACTTTGTTGAACATCAGAAAACTTATCTAGGAAAAAAACCCAATGAACATAGTGAATATGGGAAGGCCTTCCTCTGGAAGAGAAACTGTACTTGACAATGGAGAAGTCATACCAGAGAAAAATTCTTTGAATATAATAAATATGAGAAGACCTTCTGCCAGTAAACATAGTTTATTAAACATCATTCATACTAAAGAGAAACCTTATAAATATAATGAACGTTGGCAGACATTCTGCCTGAGAATGTACCTTGTTGAACATCAGAGAGTTCATGCTGGAAGGAAATGCCATACATGTAATGAATGTGGGAAGGCCTAGCTAGAAAATAAGATTTACTGAACATCAGCAAATTCACCTAGAATAGAAACTTGGGAACGTAATTAATACGAGGAGGCTACCAAGTGGAGCTCTGCTCTTATTCAAAATCAGGGAATTTGTACTGAAGAGAAACCTTAAAAAAGTAATGAATTGTATAACCTATACCAGATTGCCTGCCATCTTGGGGAGGAGGGAGGAGAGAGAGGGAGGGAGAAAAATTTGGAACTTAAAATCTTTCAAAAACTGAATGTTGAAAATTGTCTTTACATGGAGTTGGGGAAAATACTATTAAATAAAATGAAGAAGTAAAGTAATGAATGTGAGAAGGCCTTCTGATGGACACAGGACTCAGTGAACAATAAAAATTCATTCTGCAATAAAACCATATAAAGATGGTAAATGTTGTCACGCCTTCACTGGAAAAAGAGAACCTTTTATAAAACATTGGCTAATTCACACTGGACAGAAAACTGATGGTAGCTTTCCTAGATAATAAATCACTTATTCAACATTGATAGATTCTTTCAGGAAATAACTATGAATGTAGTGAACTATGAAAGTCTTTTTTGAGGATATGTATTATAGGATTCATATTGAAGAATAGCTGTGGGTAATGAATGTCTTACAAACTTAAGGAACATAGAATTTTGGTCCAAGCACACACTTACCAAAAATTAATTTAATTGTAAATTTCCTGGTAAATTGATCTTTACCTCCTTAATATCCCACATACCTCCTTAAATTTCATTCTTACAGTAAGTAATATGCCTTTTGCTGAGAAAAATGGTTCAATGATGTTTTACTTCTCTAAAATTCCCAGAATCATCACTCAAATGGTACTCTTCCCAGTGGCAGCATATGCTTTATGAAAGCTGTATAGATGAATTTACTAAGGCTATAATTATTGCTGTATTAAGAAAAATCATACACTTTCTTAACAAACAAATGGATCTCCTGACCAGAAGTCAATTCCATTTTTATATGAAAGCAGATCTGGATTCAACCCAATTATTAAAGCTGACATCAAAGACATAAATTAGGTGACCAGGGTTTGAATACTAAGCTCTGCTACTCACTCCCTATAGGACCTTTGGGGAATTCACGTTAGCTCCCTGGGCTTCAGTTTCTTTATCTGTAAAATGAGAGAGTTGAAACAGAAAAATATATATACATATATATGTATATGTATATATGTACATACGTATGATCCCTCCATGTCCTTGATCCTCTCCCCATGCTAATTCTAATACCTTATTACGGCAGTCCTATTTCTCATGAATTTGCAATCATCCTCAAAGTTTGCCATTCTGCCTGTGAAGTGCTCCAGTGTGCAACGTTTAAAAAACCAGGTGGGCATCTCTAGTCATCCTGATCTGTATCTCACCACTGGACCCAGATGGCTCCAGACGAGACAGTGAGGTTGGTGACTTTGCCCAGCCCTCCCTCACTTAAATCCAATTCTCTTGCAAGTCATGGCATCTCCTTCCTCACATCAAGGTCCTCTTTGAGAATGAAGGATAAAAACAACAAAAAAAAAAGTCTACCCTCTGTTATGTTATGCAAATTCACACCTGTCCTATTATCGTGCCGTATATATTTTCCACTTATTGCCAAACTTCTTAAAACATCTTTATATGCTAAATATCTCTGGTTCCTCATCATTCTGTCTCTTTAGTGTCTTGTAATCTGACTTCTTTCTCAACGGTTTGACTCAAATTGCTATATTAAAAATCCTTATAGATTTCCTTAACAAACAAAAAGATCTCCTGACTGGAAGTCAACTTCATTTCCATTTGAAAGCAGAAGACTTTGATTTGAACCAATGTTAAAGTTGACATGGAAGATGAAAAAGGAACCTTGATCAGTGATTTGTTAATTAATCATTTATTAGTTACTAGGCAGCTATGTAGTCCGCTAGGTGGCACCATAGTGCACAGAGTACACGGCCTGGAGTCAGGAAGACTCATCTTCCTAAGTTCAAATCTGGCCTCAGATACTGACTTAGCTGTGTTACCCTGGGCAAGTCACCTAAACCTGTTTGCCTCAGTTTCTTCATCTGTAAAATGAGCTGGAGAAGGAAATGGCAAGCCACTCCAGTATCTCTGCCAAGAAAACTCCAAACGGGGTCATGGAGACTCAGACACAAATGAAACAAGTGAACAACAAAACATCAGGCAGGTGGTACAGTGGTTAGAGCATTGAATTTGGATTAAGGAAGCCCTTGAAAATCTTGCCCCAGACACTTATCATAGCTGTATGTTCTCTCTGCATTTTGATTTCCTTATCTGTAAAATCTGTAAAAACCTGGGATCTCGTCTTGTTTCTGACAAGGCTGTGTGACCCTGGGCAAGTCACTTACCTTCTCATCGCTCTTGGCAACTAAGACTATGCTGGATCACTGGCAGAGGGGAGTTCCCTCTGTCAATGACTCCACAGGGCCAGTCCCTATTTCTGTCAGTAGGGGGTGGGAATCAGCCACTCTCATTAGTGACCGGTTTCTTCTAGCCCAGGTAATAACACCGGCAATGCCTGCCTCTGGGGTTGTCAATGAGATAATGTGTGTAAACGTCACCTGAAGGACGTACTCACAGCTGTTGGAGTACAACATTATTTTTTTTTAAATCAGGTTGAGAACAGTGGTATCAATACAAACATAATCTATTTTTTTTCTTTTTAAAAATTGATGGACATTATCCAATTGAGCAGACTTTTGCTATGACAATTATCAGATGGGTCCCTCCCTACACATAAATCTTGTAGTAGAAAGAACTCTCCATTTGTTGTCAGGCGTCCTGGGTTGGAATACTGAGCCGTGCTGCTCATTCTCTGTAGGATCTTCAGGAACTCCCTTTAGCGACCCAGGCTTCAGTTTCTTTATGTGTAAAATGAGAAGATTGAAATAGAAGACAAATAAGAACTCCTTCTCATTCTAAATCCATCATCCCAGAGGTGTGTCGATAGTACACGTGCATACCATAGACATATCCCAAATTCCCTCGGTGCCTGAGAACTTTGTCCCGACTGACTGTGGAATGTTGTAGGGGCACAGCCCCCAGTGAGGAATCTCCATTCCACTAGAATTACCGGCTGATATATAGTCATTCATTCACTCAGTGAATTTCCAAGAGAAAAGCAGCTCTCTGAACTCAGAAGGGAAAGTGGGGAGCTGTCCCAGACAGACTGATTTTCCGCCTCTGAGGAAGTGGTGGCTGCCTTGGGAATTTTGGTAGTTGGAATATTGGAGGTGACCAGATGGAGGAAAGCTGAAGGCTGGCTGCCGGCATCCGGGAAGCAGCAGTTTCATTGTGTGACTGATTGTAACTGACCCTTCCACAGTGAAGAAGCAAGATAGAAGCTCTCAGGAGAAGGCCCGCAGCCTGAGCCTTTCCCCTCTGGGCACTGCCCAGAGAAAGCCATTTGTGATGGGGGGAGGCGAAAGGGGGGAAATCTGTAATGACCCCATAAACGAAGCCCAATGGAGAGAGTCAGTGGACGTGGAGCTGGGGTCAGATGGCTGTGTTCAGATCCTCCTTAGACTTATTTACCCCTGGGACCATGGGCAAGTCACCGAACCCTGACCTGACCATCAGTTTTTTCATCTGTAAAACGTGAGAGTTGAGCCAGATAGCTTCCAAGATGCCTCCCAGTTTTAAGTCTGTAAGTGCAAATTTTCTCATTAATTCCTAGTGTCTACAAGTCCCTATGGCATTTCTTGCATTCTGCCCCCAAACAAAAAACCAAGGCAACATGACAGCTGCTTTAGGGAGCCAGCTAGGAAGACCCAGGGTCACTTCTTGTCTCTGACACAGACTGGCTGTGTGACCCTGGGCAAGTCACTTACCTTCTCATTGCTCTTGGCAACTAAGACTATGCTGGATCACTGGCAGAGGGGAGTTCCCTCTATCAATGACTCCACAGGGCCAGTCCCTATTTCTATCAATAGGGGGTGGGAATCAGCCACTCTCATTAGTGATGGGTTTCTTCTAGTCCAGAAGGAAAGCTAAGCAATGAAAACAAGGCTGCCATGCCCTTAACGTCTAATAACTCTTGAAGGGGTCTATACCTGTGATTTCTCCTGGGTAAGGAATTCCCAGGGCAGAAGCCCCCTCCCCTGGATGCAAATCTTCAACGCCTCCAAATCTCAGCCAGTTCTCCAGGGCATCAAGAGGCAAAGTGACTGGGTGAAGGTCACCCAGCCAGGACCCAGCCAGAGGCAATACTTGAACTCAGATCTTCTGGACTCGAAGACTGGTTCTCCGGGCAGGGATCCTCTCAATGGAGATGGCGGCGTTTGCAAAGCTCTTCACATACATCGTCTCCTTTGGTCTTTGGTAACAGACCTTCATGTTCTGACTGTAAATAACAATATGTTGGATTCACCTTCTCCCAATCCTTTACCAGCCTGTCACTCGCTGCTCCCTCCTAATTACCACACCGGTTCTAACTTGCAATGAATGGATTTTCTGTGCCTGAATGTGGGCAGCATCTTGACAAGAGAAGACTTGCTCAGAGAGTCTGGTGAGCATGGGCAGGTTTTTTTACCTTCTGGGGTCTCAGGAGCCTGAATGGAGTGGTAGGAAATCAATAAAACTTGATCGGGTGCCCCTTTCTGCCCAGGAATTCAAAATCCTTTCATGTGTATTGCCTCATCTGTCCTCCCAGCACCCCTTGGGGGAGACTTGGGCAACTTCACTGCGGCAAGAGGACCAGCCCTAGCTCATGGGATGGCTTGGACAATGACAAATGAACCCAGGAATTCCAATTTCTGCTCCTTCTGCCTGAAGACTGTTTCAGTCAGGAGAAAGCTGCCATTATCTTCTCCCCTTTACTGGGTCATCACCAAGGGTGTCCTAATTTATCTCCTTGCCTCTAGCCTCTCCTCTGCTCAGTCCATCCTTCACAAGGTATAGCCAATGTGGCCCTCCTGTTCAAAGACCTTCCCTCCCCACTTTGCTTCCTTCTGTGGCATCTAAGCCTTCTTCAATATGGCTCCAATCTACCTTTCCTTTCCTGCTTTTTTCCTAATACCCCTCACTTCACACCCTCCAAGTTCCAGACAATATGACCTATTAGCGTTCCTTCAGCTTTACATTCCAACTTCCCTCTTGATGCACTTTGAACAGGTTGGTCCTAAGCCTAGAATGCACTCCTTACTGATTGTACTCTTCAAAACTAAAGTGGAGGGGGCGCAGCTAGGTGGCACAGTGAGTAGAGCGCTGGCCCTGGAGTCAGGAAGACCCGAGTTCAAATGTGATCTCAGACATTTGACACACTTACTAGTTGTGTGACCTTGGGCAAGTCACTTAACCCCAATTGCCCGGCCTTCCCCCTCTAAAAACAAAAAAACCTGAAACTAATCTCGGGCACTACCCCCTTGGTGAAATCCTGCCTGATTCCTCCACCTCCATTGTTGGTGTTCTCTCCTCTCCCCTGGGGATCTTTTCCCTCCTAATTTATATTTATTTATCTGTAAATGTTTTGTAGCCCTGAGGAGAATGCAAGATTCTTGAGGACAGGGACCATTTCCTCCAGCATGTTTACTAAGCTGAGAATGGGGCAATGGGTGTTCCAACATGATGATTTCCTTAAAGATATCCGGTTAAAGGTTCTAACGAACAGAGTAAGATCTAAGAAGTACATTTAATAATCTCCCTTAGGGAGGACAGAAGGCTCTTAAGGTTTGCTTCAATCTTCTTGCCCACCTGTCTGTCAGTCTCCGTTCACACACAAGTCAACGGCCCCAGTGCGTGTGAGTTCCAAGGACTTTCGTCCACTGGGCAGTTACTGGTAGGGCAGAGGAGCAGAGAAAACTACCCAGATAATGATCTCATTCCAAAATTGTGAGGCACACAGCTGTATCGGTGTAAATCAGCTCTTTCGGATTCTGAAGACAGCAGTCTAGTAAAACAGATTTATGACTACCACCAACCTCCTTCAGGCCCCAAGGAAAGCTTGTTCCAGAGGAGTGAGCAAATTCAGGGACTGGCAACCTCGTTTACGTGCCATAACAATAAGATGGATGGCATGGGCAGGATTCAATTGGATCATGCTCCCCTTGCAGATAAGACAGACAAAGTTAGCCTTCCATGAAGAACAGACATTCCTGGATAGAAGGCAAAAACTGGACCTATTAAATATATGCAGACTCCCCCCCCCCCCCCACTGATGCCTCATACCACTGAATTAGGAGAAGGGAAAGATTAGGGAGAAGATTCGTTCCCTCTCCTGTCCAAACACGGTTTTTGCCCTTTCTCTATCCCTGCCCCGCTCCAAACAGGTGCTGCTGGGGGCTGGAGCCTGGGGAGGGGCTCACAAATGGTTCAAAGCAGGTGGCAAAGTATTACCTGCTGTGCTAGGAAAAAGCCATGATTTGACATGAGCATTGATGATAGGCTATGTGGACCCTCCTCGACCGCCTTATTTTCTTCTTCCTTCCCTTCCCCACCCCACCCCCAACAATGTCTTGTGTCCTTGCTGACTGCAGCGATTACATTATCCAGGGCAAAAATCAGAAAATGAAGAATAAGCTTCCTCTCTGCCCATGCAGAAAAGGTACTGAGTACCAGGGTGTGAGATGAAGTGTGGTCCAACTCTGGTCAAGCAATTAAACCTCTCGTATTTTACAGATGAGGAAACCTGGGCTTAACCAGGTTAATGGCTTATCCAAGAGATTCTAAGTGGCAGAAAACAGGACTGATTAGAAAATGTAGTGTTGATTTGCTAGGATAGAGAGCTTGGGAAGGTAGCGGGTTGAGTGGAGAAGTGATTGGGTTTGGAGTCAGGACACCTGGATGGATTCAAGTCTCCACCGTTCCTACTCCTAACTAGCTTTGTGGCCTCCTTCAGGTCACTTCTACCTTGGGTGCATTCATTTCCACATCTGTAAAATGGGCTGGTTGGATGAAATGGCCTCTGACGTCAGCTTTGGTTTTATGGTCATGTCAAGTATTACAAAGTCTGAGAAAGTCAAAGTCAAGGAAACTGAGGGTAAATGGGAGGTGGGGGTGGGAAATCAACACAGCTATCAGACAACATTCCCCTGAATTCCCTTTAAAACTACCCTAGATGTTTTGCTAAACCGATAAGTAAAAGGAGACCTGTTACACTCCCGAAGGAGATGATTCAATAGTAGGAAGGGTGGGCAGCAAAGGAGAAGTCCTTTAGGTGGGGCTAGCTTACCTGGAAGAGCTCCAGGTAAGTTCCGAGCAGGGTTTGGAAAGAAGGCAGGAACACACAACGGTGGGGCTTGGGAAGATTGGAGGAATACCCCATATGAAAATAGGGACAGGATGGAAAAGTATGGCCCAGATTAAATCTGTTCACCTTTCCCCGGGCACTAAGATGAGTTATTACTGAAATATAGGCAAACCAGCCACCTGAGTGTCTCCCCCATTCATTTAATAGTGAAGTAAACAACCAATTAGGCATTTTGAAGCTTCTGGGGATCTATTGGACACTGTAAACTGAAGTGATGATCGCAGGTAAAATTATTTAGAGATGACTAAGCTTTCCCATCACTTAGATAAACCCATAAATCTTTTACAATGTAATGTTATGAGAAAAGGTCAAATGAGGCAGGAATACTGTAACGGAATTGTATTGTGTTTAATTGCTCACCTGGGGCAAGCTTAATTTCTAGCCACACCCTCACCTCATCCCTCCTTAACCATGTTTTAGACACAGACACACAACTTGCACTTGTTTATTTTTCTACTCTTTTTTAAAAGACATTCTTCAGGCCCTGTCCCCAAAACATAATGGAAATCACCGGAAAGAGGTCTAAAAGAAAGACAGGTGGGAAAAGTGGGGAGGCCCCTAGAGTTTGGTGGTTATTTATTTATTTATTTTACTGTGGGAGAGATTTCTGCTTGTAGAATCCTTCAGAGTGGATTACATGGAAAACAGAGCAAAGTAAAGGCAGGGACTTGCTTGAGCTCTCCCCCAAGCCCCTCCAAATATCTTTAAGTAATGACTCTAAACCAATTCTAGAGCAGCAGAAACCCACAAAAAGATGGAGTGAAACAATTTTCCAGCCTGAGACAGAGGTCGTCAGGGAAAGTCTGTTGTAACAGGGTGTGAAAGCAGCACAGTCCAGTGCAGGCCTTGCCCCGGCTAAACCAGAACAGGCATTGGGATGACTAAATCAGTGGTGGCAGTGGCGGTCCCCAGACCTCCCAGCCCACTGACAGTAAGGGGATCGAACAGTGAGTCAGAAGGAGATTTACAGGGGTCCCTTTGTTGGCATCAGCGGCAGGACTCTGTTACATTGCTTTTACTCAGAGGGAGGTGGGTTTCATTCTGGGTCTTAGTCCCAGTGTAAGAAAGAGCGCTAACTAGCCCAGCAGAGCTTTGCAGCCTCAGGGGAGCAGGCACCCTGGTCACAGTTCCAGGATTGAAAAGAATGTTTGTGGTCACTCACAAACCAGTGCCTAGTACAGGAGAGTAGTAAACACACCTCTCCCTAGATCACACTACCTTGGAAGAGCCAAAAACGTACAGGTCCCCAGAATTACCTCTGAAAACAGCTGCACAAAAAACCCTGAAGCTTGGGACAGTGTCCCCACGAGCCTGGAAGCAGAGCTCTACTTTAACAAAGGGCTAAGAGTCAAGTTATAGGCTGGAAAATGAATAAACAACAGAAAAAAAATGCTGACCATAGAAAGTTACTATGGTGACAAGGAAGATCAAAACACGCACACACAGAAGAAAACAAAGCCAAAATTCCTGCATCCAAAGCCTCAAAGATATGAAATGGCCACGGAAGAGCACGAAAAGGATTTTAAAAATCAAGTAAGAGAGGTGGAGGAAAAATCAGGAAGAGAAATGCGAGTGACACAAGAAAGTCATGAATAAAAGAGTCAACAGCTTGGTAAAAGAGGTATAAAAATACTGAAGAAAATAACACCTTAAAAATTTTTAAAAAACCAGAATAGGCCAAATGGAAAAAAGATATACAAAAATTCATTGATGAGAACTCCTTAGAAAGTAGAGTTGGCCAAATGGAAAAAGAGCTACAAAGGCTCACTGAAGAAAATAACTCCCTAAAAGTTAGAATTAGGCAAGTGAAAGCTAGTGACTTTTTGACTCATCAAGAAACAAACAAAATCAAAAGAATGAAAAAAACTGGAGAGGGGGCGGAGCCAAGATGGCAACTGGAAAGCAGTAACTGGCGTGAGCTCCCCACCAA
>CM053626.1:41342433-41400297 GCA_028646595.1 Phalanger gymnotis
CATGCCAGTCACTGCTTCCCGGCCGCCATCTTGGCTCCGCCCCCCCCCCCCACAAGCATTAATTAATTAAGCCAACAGACCCAGCGCTCTTCCACCAGACTCTTATCTACCTGCCTCCTAGGAAGTTTGATGAGAGGATCTCGAAGACCTCTGTTGGCCACACGTCGCCAGTAGATTACCAACAAACACGCTAAACTTCAAATGACACACCAACTGTTCCCTAACCACGAGGCATTACTGATATGATGGACGTGCCCACACCCACCACTGACTTGTTATTTTCCCAACAGTGCCCATGTCCTGCAAAGCTTCTATGGCAGGCTATGTTTCCCAGGACAAAGGCTAGCATGAAAGCCCCCTCACAACCACGTGATACTGGGAAATGAAGCCAACTTGCTTTCTGCCCTGCAGCCAGGCAGCCAGGGCAGGTGGAGTGGGATGCCCCAGAGTCATCACCTCACAGAATGAGAGCAGGTGATTCAGAGGAAAAGGCACTCCAAGAAAGCTGCATTAAAAGAAAAGGGAAGTCTGAAGCACAATGACTGACCCAGGTGACCACAGCCAACTGTCGGAGAGCCAGAAGAACACAGGTCCACAGAAGTCAAGAGATGACGTGTTACATCTCCCCCTAACCAGCTGTGAATCCCACCCATTCTGGGCTCTGCTATACTCTCCTACACAAAAGGGGTGAAACAAGATGATGCTAAGGTCCCTTCCAGCTCTAGCAGATAAGAATTAGGATTCTTAGGAGCTGGACTAGACCTTAAGTCCAGCCTCCAAACAGTGTGATTCTATTTCATACACTGTCCAATAAATGCTACTTGTCACCAATATGATTTAGAAGTAGATTGTGTTATGTGGGTGTTTAGCATACAGCTGTAGTAAGTTCAGCTTTCCAACACTGGCACGTGTCCCCTGAGCAAGCACTGGAGATACTGCCACGGACCAAAGAATGCTAACACTACCAGCCATTAAGTGATGACTGCCTATTGGTGAGCCTAGCCTGGCAATCCCTTGGGAGATCCTGGGAATGGAGCCCTACTCCTCTCTCATTCTGCTGCATCTGCTTTCTACTTTTACCCAACCCAACAGAGAATGGAATGGTTGAGGGGGGGCACAGGTGAAGCCCCACTTTTAGCGACAGACTGAGCAGGTGGCAAACATCCTTAAAGTAAGAGTTTAGATTTCTTGTGTGTTGGAACCACATTAAAACCTGACAGCTAAAGATACAAAAAACCTTGTCATTATGACTCAATTATTAATATGAATATACTGTAAAATAGAAGTGTTACACATGATTCCCAACAGTCCCAAGTGCGGCTGAGCCAGATTAAAATGTTATTGAAAAGTATTTTAAAAATAAATAAAAACACAATAAAATATAGTTAATATTACTTCAAAACTAAATCCATATGCAGTCTGCAAAGAATCTTATGTTTATTTATAAAAAGATACTATTTTAATAATAGAAAATATCTAATGTTTCTAATAATTTTGATAGTTTTAATATTAAAATCACTCACATTCACACACGTGTATGTTTGTGTGTGTGTAATGATACCATTTACTGGCCCCATTCTTGAGTCTGACATCACTACTGAAAAACACACCCCAAAAAGTGTCATTTCAACTGAGACATTTAAAAGTGATTTTAAAGATCTTCATATAAAATCGTTATTGGCAAAATACACAGAATTAGTTGTTCAATGTTTTAAGAACTGCTCCAATTAGGTGTGATAGGTAACATTTTACACTTTAGCTTTGTCTGTCAGTAGATGAGAATTATCCCTTTCACACATACACTTACTACTGAAGTCCTTTTTGAAAGGCAAATCCAAAAAGCAGTCTCATTAGTGGGGGTGGGGGAGCCATCATTCGTTATTAAGCTCTTGCTGTGTGCCAGGCACTGTGCTTTGTAAGTATTATTTCATTTTATTCTCACGAGTAAATGCTATTATTAACTCCACTTTACAGTAGAGGAAACTGAGGCATACAGTTTAAGTGACTTGCCCAGGGTCACACAGTTAGTGTCTGAGGCCAGATTTGAAGTCAGGTCTTCCTGACTCCAAGCCCAGCACTCTATCCTCTGTGCCATCTAACAGCCCGATGATAAGACAAATTTCTGGAACTCGGTACTTCTGCTTCCTTACCAGTCATCAAACATCGGCCTACCATGTGAATGACACAAAGATAAAAGGGATCTAGCCCCTACCCTCAGAGAGCTCACTTTCCAAGGGCAAAGATAATGTCTGTGTTTGCATGAGTATACCCATGATGTATATAAAACGAACACAAGGGAGCTTCCTTGGGAAGCTGGAACGTGGCCCTGGAATCTTGAAGTCCAGGATGCAAGGAGGGAGGCATGGACGCAGAAGAGTAAGTACAGGCCAGGGTGGCCGTTTGGAAGAAAGGTAGAAGAAGCCGGGCTGGGAATGGCTCTAAATCACAGCCAGAGGAGTTTCTCTGTTTCCAGAAGGAAAGAGGAGCCAGTGGACCTTACAGAACAAAGGGGGAGAGGGGGAGGACACGTTCAGATCAGCACTTCAGCAGCTGTACGAAGGATGCAGCAGGGGGAAGCTGCACACAGGGAGGTGGTGTCCATCTGGCAGGCGAGGAGCCTGAGCACGCTGGGGAGGGAATGGGACGGCAAGGTTGCCAAGCTGGGTGAATGCACAGAGGATGGGAACTTCAACAGAAAAAGGCAAGTGTGTGCAAGAGGATGGGTCTGGGGGAAATGGTGAGTTCTAGTTTAGGATATGGCAAAAGGCGTGTGGCACATCTGATTCAGGAGTGCCAAGAGCAGTTCATCACCAGGTGCTGGCAGCTCAGGAGACACTGGAACCATGTGTACATGAGAAGTCATCGGTGGAGATCACTGAACCCGAGGGAGCCGAGGACAGAGATGTGGACTTCACACAAAATTAGTGGCAGTGTCACAGATGATTAATTACTGAAGGAGACTGAGGAGTGATAAGGCAGGTAGGTAGGGAAACTATAGTGACAGTGTCATGAAAATGCAACAGAAGTGGAGGCTGCTTTTCAAGGCTGGGGCTGAAAAATGGAAGAAAGGTCTAGGATGACAGCTGGCAGGCATGTAGGGGAATGGGGGGAGATGTGGATGTGTGTGCAGGTAGTGGGGAAGAAACCAGTAGATCCGGAGAGAGGGATGACTGAGGGAGGAAGGAATAAAAGTTGGGGCAAACAGCTTGGGAAGACAGGAGAGGATGGGGTCTAGGGTATACGTAGAAGTGCTGGCCTTGGTGAAGGTCACCTCTATCAATCATTGATTCAACTCCTTCTAGTCCAACAGAAATTCCTCACCAATAGCCAGTCTCCTGATGGCCAAATCCAGTGGCTGTGTTTCTCTTCCTTGATTTCTCTAGTGTGACATTACTGACTCCCTCCTGCTGTCTTGTTGATGATGTCCTAGTTTCCAAGACCCAGCAATACCTTCCTGCCTGGTTTCTCTCTCCTCCCCTTAAATAGGGGCTGTCCCTCACATGGCTCTCTATACCCTCTTCCACGGCTTGAATGACCACTTTTATACAGAGAAATCCCAGGTCTGAATTTCTGTCCCTTCACTACCAACCAACCTTCCCAACTGGCTCCTGGACATCTCCAGCTGACTGCCCTATCAGCACCTCAAGCTCAGTATGTCCAAAAGCAAACTCATTCTCCTTCTCCCCAAAACCTTTTCTCTTCCGAGCTTCCTTACTTCTATGAACAGCACCACTGTTCTTCTAATCAACCAGGCTAATAACAGTAATAGCTAGCATTTAGATAATGCCTTCTTCGGTGTCTGCTAAACGCTTTACAACCGTTACCTCGTTTTATCCTTACAACAACCCTAGGAGGCAGGTATGATTATTATCCCCATTTTAAAGATGAAGATGTCGAGGCAGACAGGTTAAGTGGCTCACCCAGGCACCTACAGATTCCAAGTGCCCGCGGCTGGATTTGCATTCGGGTCTTTCTGATTCCAGGTCTGGCGCTCTCTCTGCTGCACTACCTTGCTGTCTCAGAAGGCTTCTGACCTCTCACCAATTAATTTTTCAGATATCAAATCTGATTTGTCCTGAAATGTTTCATGCCCCCATTCCAAGCAAAATATCTCCAAACCAGGTTCCCCCTCTGTTGTCTCTCTCTGTTCTAATCTCATACGATTTTGAAATGCAAGACGAGCTTTGCTAAGGATGGAGACTTCAAACTTCAGCATGTCGGAAACCAAACCTGCTCCCCCTCCCTAATTTCGGTCTGGCAGGACCATCAACGTTTCTCCAAGTTAAGAATGGGGCGATAGTCACTTTTATCTCTGCAATATCTCTCTGATCATTCCCATCATTACTCTTACTCTACCACCCCTAAATTCAGACTCTGTCCTGGACTATTTCAACAGCTAAAATAATCCCAGGCATGGAGCTTCTGCACTGCTGCCGGATTAATCTTCCGAGAACTCAATTCTGAACATGCCACCCCCCTTCAAAACTGGAGTGAGTCTCTCCTGCTTCTCAAACTCCTCAGCCTGTCATGTAGGGTGCCTAACACAGTGTCTCACACACAGTACGTTCTCACTAAGTTTGCTGAATGAAATGTGCTTGGGGATAAGCCGGAGATGACTAGCACCTCAAATTAAAGGGAAAATCGGTACTCTTTTGGAAAAAATGAAGACCACACCCCAAAGTCCTGGGTAGAAAAATATAAGTAAACACCGGCTCAATGATGGTGGGTTTCTTTATTCAGCACAAGGAAGGCCTGGACGCAACGAGATGGAAAAAGAAACTGTGAAAGTGTATGGTAATTAAGGTGAGACTTTTTTACTGTTTTCTCCTTTGGAGCACTGAGGTAATCAAGCGCCTTTGCTGAGTCTGGCCTTTGTTTCTCTGATTAAATCAGGCGTCTTTGATGACCTGCTTGCATTAAGGGAAAGCCGAGTTCACACAGGTTTGAGTTGGACGGCTGTGATGCCTGAAGAAGTATCACGTGGTTTTGAGTTGCATAGTTGTGACGTCCTTTGACCCTAAGAAGGGTGTATAAACTCAGAGGTTAGCATTTTGTTTGAGGCTCTCACTCAAAGCACGAGTGTAATTTGACTAGACGAGACTCTGGGCAGCCATTGTTAAGAGGCCCCCCCCCCGGCTTTGAAAAAACCTAGATGTTGGTGCTTCCCTGGTAACTATGTATTGCCATGGATAGACTGGTTTGTGTTATTTGCTGTGTTTATATAATGTATGTTTGCAATTTCTATCTGTATTTGCTCTTAAGTTCAGGGTGCTGGCTTTTCCCCCTGAACTAAGTGAATGATATATGTATGTTTAATTAAAGTAAGATTGTTAACCCCTCAAAGTTGCTTTCCTTGGAAAAGCAGATGAACAAACCTGTGCTGGCAGCCCTCCTGTATGCTGGTCTTGTTGGCTCTTTCACCTCCACAGCAGCTGCTAGCAACATTGTTGTTACAGAAAGTAATTTGGAGTTTTAGATTTGTAAGGAAAGCCAGAGGCTGAGTTTGGAAGAACAAGGACTGAGAAGAAACGTTGGTCTCGAGAAGAAGGTTGAAAGGCAAGGTGTGATAAGTGATATAAATTAGCAAAAATAAAAGTTTTTTTAAAAAATTAGAGGTTAGAGAGAACAGAAGAGAAGCTGGGTGGAATCACTGAGCTTTTGTTGAGATCAGAGAAAGGAAGCTGGGTGTGGCTGTAAAATTAGGAGATAATCTGAGTTTAAAGGGATCCTAGTGAAAGACTAGTTTGAGGATTTCAAAGAGTAGGTAAGCAGGGCATTGTGCATGTGTTTGGCAGTCTGCCATGGTCAATGAAACCAAATGACTGTCCTGTTCAAAGCTCATCCCCTGGAATAAGCAAATGAGCTCAAGAAACTGTCCATTCTACAGATGGTCAGAGGTAATGATGTGTCCCTAAAAACACTTCAATATTGGGAGAAAAAAATAAACAAAAAGTGTCCGAAATGTCAGAAAGTGATCCCTGGGGGCAGTTTTTAGAGTGGGATGGGGGTCAGCGTGAGGAGTGGAGGGGCACAATACACTTGGAGCTCAAAGATAAACTGGAAGCTCTTCCTGAAGAGCTGTGAGAGGGAGGGAGTGTAAGAATATGCTTAGCTGGATGTTAGGAGTAAAGTGCAGTTGCTGCTTGTCCTCCCAATGCTGAAATCCCTAAGTGTGACCAGGTAAGAAACCACCCAGGAAGGTGTTTCCTCATTTCAGAGAAGAGATGAGTAGTGGCGGTCAGTGACTATGCTCAGGCTACAGGGAGAGGGCTGTAGTTTTCCCAGGACAGGCTTGGAGCCTAGATGTAACAGAGAACTCTTGTCAAAAAGGACGGCCCACAACCTACCGCTGGCATAAGCTCCAAGAGAGCTATCTTTGCATCCCCAGATAGCACAAAATGGGCTACTTTCTTAGTACCTACAAACACATACCCAGGTCTCCTTCATCCTAACCCCCCTCCCTTGAGGAACCCTACCATGCCAGTCATCTCCCTAGAATTTCTCCTCCCTTTCCTGGCTAAGTGCCTTGAGAAGGTGGTCTACAACCAGGGTCTTCACTCCCATTCTAAAATCACTGCAGTCTGGCTTCACTATTCAACTGAAACAGCTCTCTGCAAAGTTACAACTTAGTTGCCCAATCTAATGGCCTTTTCTCAATTCTCAACCTTTTTGATCTCTGTGCAGCCTCTGCCACTCTCTCCAGGTTCTCTTGCCTGACAGATCCTTCCCAGTCTCCTTTGTGGCACATCTTTATCCATACATCCCCCAACCCCAACTTTAGGTGTTCCCCAAGGCTCTGTCTAGGGCCCTCTTCTTCTTCCCCCTCTAAACTATTTCACTCAGTGGTCTCCTCAATGCCCATGGATTCAATTACCATCTCAATGCTGATGATTCTCCAATATACTTAACCATTTCTGACCTCCGGGCTCCATCTCAATTGCCTCTTGAATATCTTTCCCCTTGGAGCTCTCCTCTTCCTGTTAATAACACCACCCTACTCTCGATCACCCAGGATCACAACTTAGGTGCCATCCTCAGCTTGTTATTCCTTCTCACCCGCCACAGCCAATCTCTTGTCAAGTCCTGGAGGTGCCACCTTTGTAACATCTTTCATCTAGGCCCCCTGCTTTTACCACCGCCCCGGTGCAGGCCATTATCACTTCACGCTTGGATAATGACAGTAGTCTACTTGTTGGCCACGTGAGTCAAGTCTCTGCCCCTTACAACCCATCCTATACTCAGCTGTCAAATTTCTTACCAAACCATGTCACCCTCCCATTCAAGAAAGTCCAGTGGCTCCCCTCAACTCCAGGATCAGGGAGAAAATGCTATTTGGCATTCCAAAGTCTTCATAACCTGCCTCCTGCATACACTGTGCGTGTTTGTAGTGTTCTTTCACCCGGATGCATTCCTTATGCTACACAACCCAGGGATGCTGACCTACTCCCACAAGATACCCCACCTCCTGATGTTGTCCCTTTCCACCAGCTTGACCCCCATGACTGAAATTCCCTCCTTTCTCATCTCTGCCTGCTGGCTTCTTTCAAGTCCCAGCTAAAATCCCACCTTCTCCCAAAAAGGAGCCTTTTCCAGTTCCCCTAAGCGTGAAGGCCTTCCCTCTGTGATTCTCTCCATGTATATCCCGCTTACACTGAGTGGTCTGCAAGTTGTCTCCCTCATTAGACTGTGAATGCCCTTGTTTGGGCCTGTCTTTGTGTCACTAGAACAGAGCAGACACTTACTAAATGCTTATCAATTTGTTGCTTGAGACTGGCTTGGGTGACTCCTGTGTACAAACGACAACGCTGGAACCTAGAAGAGACTGGGAAAGATTACAAAGTCTTGGGCAACATACTGAAGTCCTTCACCAGGGCCCACGCGGCGCTTCTATCGCTGCTGCCTGCTGGAGGTAACGGACAAAGAGAAATTCTGAGTGGAGAAGTGAGCATATGGTGAAAGAGACTACCTGAGAGTGAGATTTGGACTTCTGAAATACAATGGAAGAATAAGAGAATGACTGGGCTGAGGATGCCCTAACAAAGGCTGATAAGTAGGCGCTTAACCTAGGGTGCTGCAAATCTAATCAAAGGAGGGTGGGAGAAAACAGCATCTACATTTATATCTCAATTTCTCTCTCAAACTCCATCCCAAAGGAGTAGCTATACTGTAGGAAAGGCTGCCTGAAGTTCCTAAGAGACAGAAACCCAAGAAAGGATCCCGTAGTAAAATCCCATGGCCTCAAACATCCATGTTTGATAAGTCAATAAGAACACAGAGGTCCAAATGCAAAGAGGCAAATGTGACTTTATAGATACAAAACATTGAGACCTAATGGAATGAGAACCGTGACTGGAATATGACTCTGGATAAGTCGACCTTAGACAAAAGAAGTAAGATGGGACACAGGGGACAGACGACTCTATAATAACCAAGACCCAAATCCTTCATCCACAAAACTGGAGAGGCGCTCCTCACGGCAGCCATCTTCCCGTTTCCAGGGTGGGCCACTTCTCTATCTGCAAGGACATGGACAGCTGTGAATGGAAGAGATCACCAGGTCCAACCTTGTGGAAGGGAATCTGTAACCAGTCTGAGGAAGGTTGTGACTTGCCCACGGCCATGGCGCTAATCAATAGCAAAGCCCAACAAGAGCCCAGGTCTTCTGAAACAGGCCCCAGCTCCTCCTCTTATCCCACACTGCCCTAATTGGACGGTTGGGCCTCAGCTTCTACAAACAACAAAAAGATCTTATGGATGCTAGTAGGCTCTACCAAATGAAATACTCTGTAGCTGCAAAAGTGTACCAAGAGAAGGGTATTAAATAAAACTTAAAATAAGCGATCTTCTAGTTTTTAAAAAATAGGATTTCCGTGGGAGTAATTGGGTAGTTTTGTAAGTGTTCATCTGTGAAGAAATCCAGAAACCAGGCTTTGTCCTGCTAGGAGCAGTGGGGAGCACTTGGGCAATCCCTAGTTAAGGGAGGGAAAACAGAATGGTATTTATTAAGTGCTTACTGTGTGCTAAGCACTTGGGGATATTAAGAAAAAGCAAAAATAGTCCCTGCCCTCAAGGAACTTAGAGTCTAATGGAGCATTAGACTCTAACTGACTATATACTACAGACCACTTGGACAGAAAGAGAAAATAAACAAAACATCTGTGAAGCATCACAAGCCTGGCACAGACGCACGAGCAGAGTAGTGAGCCCTTTTTCTCTGCCAAAAGCAAAAAATAGCTATTAACTTCTTAACTTGTCTTAACAATTTCATCCTTCAAGAAGTAGAAGAACCAGAAAAGGGAAATTCTATCCTAGTTGTGATTCTTACTAACAGAAACTGGCTACTGAGATAGAAATGATGAAAATCCTGGAGAGAAGAGCCCAAAGTGGGGAAGAGCAACAGGAAGTCCAGATTTGGAGAAGAGCAGCTTTCTCTGGATGAGTTTGGAGGAAGGATCGGAAGGATCCCAAGAACCCCCCGAATGCAACATTTTAATTGTACAAGGGAAGTCAGTCTGGAAGGAATCAGAAACACTAATGGATGAAATTCTGAATACAGAGGGAAGTGATTCTGAAAAGGAGGAAAGTGGGGAGCGGTGTGAAGAATCCGACACTGATGTACAGAACACTCATTGGCACACTTTAATTTTTAAAAGACATGTACAGACAATGGAACAGGCAACAGAAGATGAATACAAAAGCATGTCACTGGAAGAGTATCAGCAGGAGAACTCGAGTGACGAATGAGCTTAGGAAATCAAAAAGGACAACGAATAACCAAGGCAGGGCTTTTTAAAGGTATGTATATATATCCGAGAAAAGTTAGGCCCACAGCTGGGGGTGACCAGGATGATAACTGACAAGATGGCAGCAATGTTCTATCCTGACTGTGCTTCTGTTTCCTCTGCCAGGACCTCAATACGATATTGGAGATGTCAAAACAAAAATGAATAATAAAGAACTGATACTCAATATACATGAAGAGGTTCAAAGTTCTGTTCCCCAGCAGTAGCTAGGAGGCAGGCGACTGTGCTCTGACACAGAGAGCCTGGCTCCAGTGGCTAGATGGCTTCAGGAACCCGCAACCTCTCTGGGGCTCAGTTTTTCTATCTAATACATTGATGAGCCCATGAGGGAGTTGATGAATGTTCTTTTTCAGTCCAAATACAAGTCCTTTATTTTCAGAACGGCCCATTTCCAGGCAGGAACTACAGCATTCTATAATGCAGCTGAGGCCTGGAGACTGAGTGACTTGGCCATGACCACGTAGCTAATAAGTGGAGACTCTGAACCCAGGTCTTTTGGCTTCAAATCTAATGTTCTTTCCACTACATATACTGTGTCTCTCTCTCTGAAGACCTACTTCATACAAGGCTGAATGCTTGAGGGGGCAGAGGGGGCAGGGTTAACAGAGAGCCTTGAAAGGTGGGACCTGAAATGGAGTTTTTCTGACTCAACACTAATTTACTATCTCCAAACCTTTCTTAAACTTCAGGCAAATGTTCCACACTCTAGGAAGTTAGCTTTGCAAGTACGAAACACATAAAATGAGATAAAGCCCTGGCTGTGGATGTTGGGGGTCTGGGTTTGCCTCCCGACTCTGACAGTAACTGGCTGGGCCATCTGGCCAAGTCATCTTGCCCCTCATTGATAAAAATGCCAGTGAGTTGGACAGGAGGATCTGTAAGATCCCTTTGCACCTCCGAGGAAACTGACATTCCATCTTTGCATCTTCAAAAGAGGTTTTCCAGCAAAGGCTAGGAATGGCCTTCAGTGGAGAGGATTCTTACTTATTTAGGTCTGGGCTGGTCATCTGCCTTTCTACTTTTAGTACTCAAGGAAAGCACTCACTGCTTCTTGGGGTTATGTCCAGCCCTTATGATCTATATCTGGCCACTGGACCGAGATGGCTCCAGAGAACAGAGTGGGGCTGGTGACTTTGCACAGCGCTGCCTCACTAAATCCAATTCACTCGCACGTCATGGCATCACCTTCTGGATGTCACCGTCCTCTCTGAGAACAAACCACCACAACAATACTGCTTCTTACTCAGCTATAAACACTCATGTCTACAAAGACTGTTGAATGTTTAAATCGGTTAAATGCTATCACAGTACTCTACAGAGACTCATAGTGGGGGAAAGCCTTGCTTAAACAGAAAACTAGAATTGTATCTGATTAGAGGCTAAAAAGGTAGCCTGAATCTAAGACCAAGGAAGATTTTTAATCGCCAGGAATCCTGAGTTTTTCCTTAAAACAAAGTTCCAGAGAACCGAGCAGCGGTCCTAAGGAGGAGGCACGTTTTTTAAGTGTCCTGTAGTTCCGCAAAGCCAGCCTGCTTTGGATACAATGTGCTTCTGTGATCATTTCACCACGGCATTCATTCTACCCACACACTTAAAACACACACACTTCTCGCTGGCTCGGGGTGCCAATGAAGAAGTCACAAGACACGGACGGCAGTGGAAATTTCCTCTCCCCCACCCAGTGGGGCAGGGTCTGATTTCCCCGAATCGCTCCCAGTGCGCTTGGCATCGGCGCCCGGGCCCTCTGCGCAGAGGCTGGCACAAAGGCGGCCGCTCGGCCCGACCCCCTGCCCTCCTCGGCTGCCCGGGCACGAGCAGGGGCTCGGCCGCGGCCCGGGAGAGGGGCTTCGAGCCTTGACCGGAGCCCCTCCCGGACGCCGGGGGGCCAGCCTCGGGCGGAGCCGCTGGAAAGTCGAAGCCGGCATCGGCTTCCCGGCCACAGAGGGCACCGGGACCCGCGGAAACACGTGCGGCCCCTAGCCCAGAGAGGGGAGCGAGCCCCGGCCGCAGTCGCGGAAGGCAGGCGCGGCGGGGGCGGCGCGGGGAGGAGGGCACTTCCCGGGCCTAGGAAGCCTGGCCCTCCCGGCAGACAGACAGCGGCACATGGGCCGTCTGCCCGGCCCGGCCCCGCGCCGAACCCCCTCTACGCCAGCGCGGCCAAATGAATGGGAGCCGCGGCCGGGTCGGCTCCTCCTCCCGGCGCCCTCCCCGCTGTCAACGGCTATTTTTAGCGGGGAACGTAGCGGGTCCCGGAGCTGCCCCGGCGCGGGGGTCCGGCGGGGGGCGGGCGGGGCCAAGAAAGGAAGGAAAGGAGGGAGGGGAGCGAGCGCCGGGCGCACACTCAGCCCGGGCCGGGCACAGCCGCCCCGAGGGCCTGGGGCTCCGCGCCGCGCCCCCGGCCCAAACCGCCGCTCGGCCCCTGGCCGCACTCACCCCAGCTCTCCGCCGTCCGCCCCAAGATCTCGCCGTTTCCCGGGTTGTAGATGAAACGTTTCCACTCGCCCAGAGTCTGCTCGAAAGGTTTCTTCTCGTCCTTGGTCATGATGGGCGCGCGTGGCGAGGGGAGAGGTCCGTGTCAGAGCGTGGGTGTGAGTGCTGGTGGGTGTGAGTGCGGGGTAGTGCGGTCGCGGGGGAGAGGGGAAGGGGGAGAGTCGGAGCTGAGGAGGAGGAAGGGGCGGGGGGAGGAGGAAGGAGGACGAGTGCGAGGAGGAGGGAGTGGGGGGAGCCGGCGAGGACTATCGAGCAGCGGCGGGCGACCAGCAGGAGCCCGCGAGGGAAACAGGGAGGGAGGGACAGGGAGGGAGCTCACACAGCCGGAGAGAGTGAGAGGGAGGGAGGGAGGGAGGACTGAGGCAGCAACACTTCCTCGCTGCTACGCGCACTCGAGCCGACTGAGCCGGAGCCCGAGCTGAGGCCACCGCTCGGCCAGCCGGGCTCTGACGTCGGCGCCCGCGCCAGCCAATCGGAGGCGGAGGCTGGGGCGCGAGCGCCGCCGCCGCCGCCGCCGCCGCCCACCGCCCTCGAGACGCATCGTTGCCGGAGGCGGGCTGGCGCTCGCCCCGACTACGGGGGCTGGGTGCCTCAGCCCGCGCGCACGCCCAGGACAACCCCCCTCCCCCGCCCTTCTGCCTCTCCCCCTCTTCCCTTCGTTTTCCCCCTCCCCCCCACCCTCCCTTCCCACGGCGATGTCTGCCAGTTGCTCCGGGGAACCCAGATAAACTGTCCGGTATAGGGGAACGGTTCCAGCCTAGTCCTACAGGAGGCTTCTGAAATACTAGGGTTTTAATCGCAAACAGGAGGTCGGTGTTGCCTGCACTGGGACTGTTTGCAAGCATGCATCTCTCAGGTTTCTCTGTGCAATAGGACTAAACGATGCGGCTTCTATCCGATGAGGGTGGGAGAGTGCTGGAACTGATTCTTCCTCCCTGGAAAACCCTCTCGTTGCAGACATAGCCCTTCAGCCCATCCAAACTCTCCTTTTGCCGAGGAAATTAACATCTTTGGGACATCAAGGAAATTGACTCCTTTGGAAGCCAAGGCAATCGACTCTTATGGATATCAAGTTTATTGACTCTCATAGATGCCGAGGAAATTGACTCCAAAGGATGTAAAGGAAACTGACTCCTTTGGCTGCCAAAGAATCGACTCCAATAGATGCCAAGGAAATTGACTCCACATCTACCCTAACTGCTTCATGTAGGGAAGGAAAGCGAAGGTGCCCTCCCTCTGGCCTTAACACGGTTACTTCCACGTTCTGTATACTCTCCAAGCTTTTCTCAACGGAAATTCCTTTTTAGGCTTTTGTCGGTCCAATTCATCAGGCATCTATCTGTTGGGCATGTACTACCCTATGCTTGGCACTATCCACCTGCCTTTCTTTGGGCAAGGCACTTTCCCAGCTTGCTCATTTGTAAAATAGAGTTGAACTAGTTGGCCTCCATCGATCCTTCTAGTTCGAAATCTGTGATCCGATGAGGCTTTTTCCTCATCTGCAAAATGAGGACTACAAGGCTGCTAAGATCCCTTGGAACTCTAAATTTTGGTTGCTATCATTTCTCATAAAGTAGCTGTGATAGAATTTACCTCAAATGCAATTAGGGTGTGGGCTTGAAAGGATGCTCCAACAATATTCACTCTGTAAAATGATTGTTTTAAAGTTAGTGAGGAAAGACCCAGAATGGAACCAGTTGAATCTATTTCAATAACATGAAATTCGTGTTGTATTGTTGTTGTCTACTTCCTGTCAGCTAAAATATCCTGCCTTGTTTCTCAGGCCCTCCAGATCTTATCTGACAGAAAACAAACCCTCCAGACAGAGCATTATTACTTAAATTATGTCACAGAATTTTCGACTTTGTAAGAACTTTTTTTTTGTGCTTCCTGGGCTCGGGAAAGGTTGCAGGTGATTGGACTGCATTGGATTGCCTTCCTGCCGCAAGGTGGGGCTGAAGAACAGGAATGCTGTTATAACCAGAAGCCTGTTGAGTTACGAATTTGGAGAAAACTTATTTTGAAGGGAGAAATGGAGAATCGTCTGTATAACGTTCTAATGTTAAAAAAAAAAAAAAGTACAATATTCACAAAAGTTCACACACACGCATACTCTGTGAGCTGAAATGGGATAAGGAGTTCCCCGAACCCTGGAATATTTTAAGTTATTCAAAACCGGGAAACCGCTTTTGTGCGGCCACTGTCAGATTGCAATACGCCTTGAAAAGTTAAGACTTTAGCCTGTAGCTGCTGGAGCAAAATGAATGGAGAGGGATACTTTGGAGCAATGGCAGCTTCTTCGCTTTGCCCTAAGCTTAACAACACAAGCGAAGGTATTTCATATTAACTTTCCTGAATTTGAACTAGACAAAGATGAGTGACTACGTGAACTTTTTGCAGACAAGAAAGGGAGTAAGCAAATAGTTGATGATGGTGGTCATTATAACTGATTTTCTCATGAGTTTGGAGGGTTTTTTTTTGGGGGGGGGGGAAGGTTTGGTGCCAATTTTCAGTGTCATAAACCAACACAGCCAGAACACCGGGAGACTTGCAGAAACATTTTGTAAATCTTGGCTTGCAGTCAGGATTAGACATAACTTAGCCCTGGGCAAACACAAACTCTGATGCAGTCTTATTAGCAATGCTTACAAAACAGTGTTATTAGAGTTTAAATAAAAGCAAAACAATACAGAAAAAGATGGTCACAATCCAAAAAGTTCATCATCGTGATTTTATTATTTTAAAAATCTAACTGCCCATGGGCTAAGGAGCTGAGTCGGGTTGGTAACCGACATTTCACTCAATGAAAAAGAGAAGATGAGGAGCTTGCATTCAACCATTCTAGAAACAGAGAACTGGGTGGTGCAGTGGATAGAGCGCTTAGTCAAGAAGACGTAAGTTCAGATCTGATCCCAGACTTACTGTCTGTGTGAATTTGGGCAGGTCACCCCTTTCTGTGCTTCTGGTTCCTCAAATGTAAAAAAAAAAAAAGCACCTACCTCCCAGGGCTGTTGTGAGGTTCTGATGAGATAATATTTGTAAAGCACTTAGCACAATGCCTGGCATATAGTAGGTGCCATATATATATAAATGCTAGCTATTATTATTGCTACCATATACCTACAATGTGCAATGTGCTATGTTAGGCATTAAGGAATACACAGGGAAAAATGAGACCCAATCCTTGGCCTCAAGGAATTCACAGTCTAATATACTCTGTGTACCCTGTGTGTACGTGCTGGCTCCTCCATTAGAATCGAAGTTACTTGAAGTCAAGGACTATTTTTTTTTTTTGCCTCCTTCGTATCCCCAGTGCCTGGCACATTTGCTGGCTGATTGATCGATTAAATTTTTGCTGTATTTAACAAGTACCAAAAGTACAGGGGGAGATGAGAAAATACCATCAACCAAGTCCTTTTGAGATACTATGCTAAATATAATCAGCAACTAATAAAAACAAAGGACTGAAACAAGAAAGCTAATCATTTTATGATTTTCAGACAAATAACTTACAGATTTTTAAGTCAAAATCATTTTTAAAAAAACCATAGTTTCCAAAAGTATTCCATGGTATACTATGTATTATCTAGCTTTATAGCCTGGTATCGAGGAACAGTTTTTTTTTTCAGCTTGTAGGAAGCCCTTAGACATCTAACCTTGGTTAGAGGAGAAAATATATGTACAATGCCTTTGGGGACACTGGCTTACCCAAGTCTAATAAGGTAATAAAATTGTATTTAATCAAAGCTGCTACTCCCTAATGGCTCATTACTATACTCAAAATTCTCTTCAGCGAGCAGGCTGCTTAGCCACCTGAACGGGGC
The DNA here is from genome assembly GCA_028646595.1 of Phalanger gymnotis. Classification (NCBI taxonomy): domain Eukaryota; kingdom Metazoa; phylum Chordata; class Mammalia; order Diprotodontia; family Phalangeridae; genus Phalanger; species Phalanger gymnotis. The sequence goes on from CM053626.1 coordinate 41,358,551, forward strand.
ATGCCAAAGTGTCTTCAAGTAAAAGAAAGTAGTGCCAGCCTCAGACATTTGACACAGTTACTAGCTGTGTGACCTCGGGCAAGTCACTTAACCCCAATTGTCCTGCCTTCCCCCCCTCCAAAAAAAAAAAAAAGAAAATAATGTTCTGAGTCATTCTGACAAAGCTGAATGAAGCAAAAAAAGAAATATGAATGCCATCTATTCTTTAATAGGCTGGTAGTAGTGGGGGTTCAAAGATAAATGAGCACGGTCACTGCCCTCAAGAAGCTTAAAATCTAGCATACAAGCCATAGTGATTCATGCTTTGCTCTAAAGGCAAGTTCCTGACACATAAAGATGAAAAGGATAGCATATATTTATATACACACATATATGTACATGTATGTATATGTGCATAGATACACGTGTGTATGCAATGGCATTCCAAAAGTCTTAATGAAATTTTAAGCTGTAATAGCTTCAATTTTTTCTATTCCTTTTGGAATCTTTTATTCACAAAAAAGTGTTTGGATTCTCAAAGACTAAAGGAGGAGTTGGTGTTATACATAGTATAACACCAAAAATGCCCACTTATTTTTAGCTTTGAATGTTCCGAACATGGTAGCTCTTTGCTGGGTCACTTATGTAGCCCTTTGGGAAGAGTCCTGCCTTCCATAATTGGATTTGTTCGGAAACAGCACATTTAACAACATCGTCTACGATCGGGTGGGGATTCGCCAGTATCTAAGCGCATGGGTGCTGAGAATGTGACCCCATTACTTCTGTATCATCTTCTTTCCAAATGTCGTTAGGAATCAAGAAGTGTAGACAACAGCTGTTCCCACAATCCGGGCGGCAGCTTCTGTGAGGTTGTAAGATCCACCCACGGCCGGCACCCGGAAAGCTGCCAGCACCCAGAAAGCACAGGCTCTTCTGATCTGCGTAACTAAGGAAAGCAAGGTGAAGGGGTTGGCAGGCTTACTTTAATTCAGCTCACAAATATCATTCACTTAGTTCAGGGGAAAAAGCCAGCACACTGAACTTCAGAGCAAAATACAAACAAATTACAAACATCAACAGACAGACCCAATACAATTCATAGTTACCAACATCTAGGTTCAGCCCGGGAGCTCAGAACAAGGGCTGGCCCAGAGTCACGCGCGCCACCACCGCCGTGGCAAAGAGCTCCAAAGAAGAGGAGGCCAAGCCCTGGTTTTATATCTTTTTCAGTGTCAGGGGTGAGTCACACATGCGACTCACCCACGTGACCTAAAATCATCACAAAGAGGTGACTTAAACCCACGTGGTCTAAGAGCCTCTGCTGTCCCAGACATGTAAACTAGGCCCTCCCTGGAGTTAGCCCCACCTTGGGCCCCGCCTTAGTTGCCATTCCACACCCACATAGGATTTGCACCTAATAGGGGTTTGGTCCTGGGGCTTAGCACCTAGTAAGGCTCAATGAAATACACTGAATTACTCAAACAAAACAAAGGCCATTTTGCTTACCAACACAACAGCTTGACAAACATCTATCAATTCCCATTCAGCTCAACACTCACTAAGTCCCTACAATGTACAAGCATTATACTGGCAATGGGACATTCAAAAATGAAACAGTCCCTGCCCTCAAGAGTATTATATTCTATTAGGGAGACATAATCTTTATGATGTACTTAACACATGCAGAACACAGCTCTTGGTATTAGGGAAGATGCAAAGATTTGGGGGACACAGCATCTGCCCTTATGGAGGTTACATTCTAGTTCAAGAATAAAAGTAAGAATATAAAAGAAACACACATATTAAGGGGCATGGAAGAGGATGAGAAGTCAGAAGCTTCCTTGCTTCATTTCACTAGACTTGCTCTTCCCATCTTGCATTGGGGGCATGCTTTTTGGAGGTCCGGTCTGAAGGGTGCCGTCTAGTCTAGAAGGGCAGCCAGGTAGCACGGTGGATAGAACATTGAGTCTTGAATCAGGAAGACCTAACTTCAAATCCAGCCTTGGATACTTTTTTGCTATGTGACACTGGGCAAGTCACTTAACTTACGTTCATCTGTTTTCTCATCTGTAAAATGGGGATACAAACAGCACTTACAGGATTTTTGTGATAATATTTGTAAAGTGCTTTGCATCTAAAGTGCCATATAAATGCTAGCTGTTATATTCCTTTTCTTGTGACCCCACCCCCACCCTGTGGACTTAAACTGTGAGCTCCTTCAGAGCAGGGATTGTTTTTTGCCTTTGTCCTGGCGCTTGCAACAGTGTTTGGCATGTACTAGGTGCTTTATTAATGCATTCTAACTGACTGTCCCAGGTTGAGAGAAATGCGAAAGGCGGCCCAATAGGACTAGCTGGTTGAGATGTGGAACAAGGGTCAAAAATACAACCAGCAGGATACAGACGAAGAGGAAGATTCTATCTGCTGATACACCTGTGACCATGTGATGGATGCATTTGAGAATGGAATAGACAATTGGTATGCCAGAAAAAGATGAATTATAAGACCCCTCCCTGGAAGTCTTCTGTCTATCGCTCTTCACCTTGCTCCATTTGAGAGATCAGCTCTGATTTAGAATCCAGAAGCCGGTATGATTCTCTGACTCTGGAAGTCGTTGGCTTCTGGTCACCAGAGGTCTTGAAGTAAAAGCCAGGGTGGCTGCTTGTTAAGTGTGTTATACAAGTCTGGGTAAGTAAGAAAAGTAAAACAAATTGGTAACACAATAGAAGAGGTTAGGAAGCTGGGTGTGGCTGTCACGTTTAGAGGTGATAAAAATGGTGTAAAGCTAGAAAGTAGTGATAAAGGTGTATAAAGTTGTTAAGAAAGCGATAAGAAAGCACTTATAAACACCATAAACTGCGTAGAAGCCAAAGCAGATGATCTCAAGCATAAACTCAAACAGTAAATTATGTATGTGAAGCCTTTGCACGCCTGAAGGACTACATAATATGCTATTCTTCTTCTTCCTTGCTTCCTGTTTCTATCAAGGGCTTCAATGGGCTCCAAGAAGCTGTGAAATGCCCAGCAGCCGCACCCTGGTATAACCATCTGGGCTGATGGGGCTAAACCAGGTTGAGGGTAACCCACGGGCTGGGTGAGTTGGGGGTGTCTAACCCAAGCAGGTAAGTTGTGCCCCGCCCACCCCATCCCCAGCAGAATGGCTGGATGAGAACAACTTGTTCCAATGGCTCTAAAGGCAGCTGAAGTAGCCACATCCTGGTATAACCATCTGGACTGATGGGGCTAAACCAGGTTGAGGGTAAGTGAGTTGGGGGTGTCTAACCCAAGTGGGTTAAGATGTCTCCCCCCATCCCCGGCAGAATGGCTGGATGAGAACAACTTGTTCCAGTGGCTCCGAAGGCAGCCGAAGTAGGTGCTGTGGAGTGCTCAGAGCTTGGTCAGACGTCAAAGATGCCAGCGGTCATCCGCTATGTCCCAGGCTGTCACCGGTCATCTTGACTTTTGTCCTGCTGCTGAACTTCAATGACTCTGGAAGATAGAGTGAGGCTGATGACTTTGCATGACTCTGCCTCACTTAAATCCTGTTCACACAGATGTCAGGACACCACCTTGTAATGTCACCTTTGAAAAGGGACGAACAGCAGTAACAACTTCCCAAACTCAGAGTCATCCTCCACTCTTCACTCTCACCCTCTATACCCAACTGGCTGCCAAATCTTGTCAATTCTATCTCCGCAACATCTCCATGGATCCATTCCATTTCCCTCCCTTTTGTTCAAAACGCTACCATCCGAATTCAAATCCACATCACCTCTCACCTGGCCTATTTCAATATCCTCCTAATCAGCCTCACCACCTTAAGTCTCTTCCATATACGATGCAACCTCCATTCAGCTGCAAAATGGATATTCCTTAAGCACAGATCTTACCGAGTAACTCCCCTGCCCCAGAAACTCCAGTGGCTCCCTATTGCCTCTGGAATAAAAAATAAAAAAACCAATGTCCTGGGTTTGCCCTTTATAATATGGTTCCAACTTAACTTTTCCAGGCTTACTGTACAATACTTGTCTTTACACACTCCCCATTTTAGCCAGGCTAGTATACTTGGTGCTCTTCATACACATTCTATCAATTCTCTCCATGCTTTTGCATATCCTCCATGCCTGGACTGCACTACCTCCTTTCCTCCTCCTCTTCGCTGCTTTAGCTTCTTTCAAGTTCAGCCCAATCTCTGGTCTTAGTTGATCTCACTAGCAGCTAGTTCCTTCCCTCTCCTGAAATTACTTTGCATTTATTTATCTGTGTACTTGTTCCCCAGGGTACATGGTAAGTTTTTCCAGGGCAAGGACTTTTTCAATGTTTGTCTTTGTATTCCCAGAACCTAACACAGTGTCCAGGCTGTAACAGGCATTTAAGAAATATTGGTTGAATAGAATTGTTGAATTAATTTCAGAGGGAATTTTTAAGTGACTTCCACTGAGTATACAATGTTTGTATTTCTGCCATGGTGAAGGACTTCTATCAGTGTGGACCATTCTACCTCCTAAAAAAGGAATGTGAAGGGTCTCAAGGATGCTGAAGTTTTCCTTAAAAAGCAAAAACGAAAATAAAACAAAAACACAAATTTGGGGCTCTTCCTGAAAAGCAGAGATCTGCATGTTCTGATAAAGAACTAGCTGTTTGTCTCCCAAAGCATGATAAATGCACAAATGCTGTAAAGTGAGAGATGTCTTACTTAGTAAATGTCTGGCAGAGAAAGAGGAGATGGGTAGTGGCCATTGGTAACTTCCTACCCAGGGGAATTGAGGTGACCATTAGATTCTCTTGTCTTTCCTGGAGCATGAATCCAAGGTATATCAGAGAACCTCCCCAAAATTATCAAAATGGATGGCTATTCTCCACTTCTGGTGATTTATATTGGCACGAATGAAGGAATGTAGAGAGGATTAAGGAAGATCTTGAAGTCTTAGGCAAGAAACTGGAGATCAAAGGTGCATAAGGGATGTTTTTAATCATTTAAAAGCAAGGGGTACAGAAAAGAAAAGCTTCCTTTTGTCTTCAAGCTCCTACTTTCTACCAATTCCTTCCCCTGACAACGCCATTCTGAAAAAATAAAAACACCTTGCTACAGGCTACCATCTCCACAGATTATCATCCTACATCTGTTCTCCCTTTCTTAGCCAAATTAAATTTTCAAAGCCAATCTCCGCTTCCTCCCTTCTCATTTTCTTCAAAACCATCACTAATTTGGCTTCTGACTTCATCATTCAGTTCAAAGATTTTAATGTATCGCCTAACTACCAAATCTAATGGCTTTTCTCAATCCTTATCGTTCTTGACTTCTATGAAGCATTTAGCATGGATAAAGCTCTTTTCTCCTGGATACTCTCTCCTTTTCTGGGTTTACTTTCATCCACAGCCCACTTTCACTTAAATCCAATTCACTTGCACATCGTGACATTGCCACCCTGATGTCATGGTCCTCTTTGAGAAGGAAGGCTCATCAGCAGCAGCAGTAGCAGCATCCATCTTCCTCTGCAGACTCACGAACCTGAAATATCCCTCCACTATGCCGACAACACTCTCCTGTTGTTGAGTTCCTCCCGGGGTCTCCATTTGAGGGGTGAGGTTTCAGGCTGACCAATCTTTATTTCCCTCTCAGCTCTATTTCTGACTTTCTGGACTTTGGCTACCATGCACTCCCTTCCCCCCAAGAAGGTACTTTCCACCTGCTCTCCAACATTCAGCTCACTTTTGTGTGTCGTCTTCTCCTATTAGAATGTAAACTCCTCGAGGGCAGAAATGATCTTTCTTTTTGCTCGTATTTGTACCCCCAGTGCTTAGCACAATGCCTGGCAAACATTAAGTGCTTAATAAATGCTTATTGCCTCTGATACTCCTTCCCCTTGGCCATCCTCCTACCCATCTGACTGTTCCTTTTTGGTCTCCTTTGCTGGTATGTTATCCATAACACCCGCTCTAACTGGCCCTTTCCTCCCTCTTCACTCATGGTGACCTCATCAGCTCCCATCATGGAGGGCACACATAGATTTCCTTCCATTCCCTTTTCTGAGCTTCAGTCCTACATCACCACTTGCCTATTGGATGCATCAGACTAGATGTCCTGGTGACACCTTAAGCTCCAAAACAGAACTTATTACATTTTCCCCCCAAGCCATCCTCTCTTCCAGACGTTCCTGTTTTTGTAGAGGGTACCTGTCTTCATCCCAATCACCAGCATCAGAACCTCAGGCTCATCCTAGAATCCTTCCTCTTATTCCTTCATTAAGTTGCCAAAGCCTGCTGTTTCCACCTCTCTACGCTTGCATTTGTCCCCTGCTCTCTATTCACAGTCACCACCCTAGTTCAGGCCCTCATCCCCTCTTTCTTGGACTAAAATAGTAGCTTCCTAATTGAGCCTCCCTCTCCCTCTTCCAAGCTACCTTCTACCCACCTGCCAAATCAACTTCCCTGAAGCTCAGATCTGACCATGTCATGTCCCCTACTCAATAGACTCTGGTGACTTCCTCTTGCCTCTAAGATCAAAAATAAATGCCATTGTTTAGGGCCTGTTCCCTTCCAATCTTTACAGCCTTTTTATACTTTGCTTCTTTCCACACATTCTATGGCCCAGCCAAACAGACTTCTCGCTGGGCCTTTGTGTTGGCTGTTTCCCTTCACCCCACTTCCCCTAGCCCCAGCCTGACCCCCATGCCTGGAATACACTCTGTCCTCACCCCTACCTCCCAGAATTCCTGGTTTTCTTCGAGTATCAACTCTAGTTCCGCTCTCTGAACAAGGTCTTTCCAGGTCCCTCCAGATGCTGATGCCTCCCATTCCTACTAAATTTCCTAGTTTCTATTTTCTCTGTGGTTTGTGTATACCAATATATGTGCACACCGTCCCCCTTGTTGGAATGTAAACTCCATGAAGATGGGAGACTACTCAACTTTTATGGCTGTAAGTCAGGCCCCTAGGATAGTGTTTACCAAACAGTAGGTGCTTAATAAAAGCCTGTTGATTGTCTGTGGAGGCTGTGTCTGAGAACTGGATGTGGATTTCTGGACCATGGCCTAAAATATAGGAATGACAGGCTCCTGGCTGAGAATGGAGGGCACTTTACAAAGGCTGCTGAGAATATGCTTACCTAGTGTCTTGCAAAGCTAATTTTAAACCGAAAAGGGGAAGAAGAAAACTCTCTGTGTATGACTACCAAGGAAGTAGCCAAAATGCAAGGAGAATAGTAGTTGAGACATTCAGAAGTTCATAGGTTTGTTTCATACTTTTTTTTTAAGGACAAAAGGCCATTTTATAGGCTCTTCTACAACGAGGTGCCTCCCATCCAAATATCAAGATCTTTGAAGATTCCTTGGAGATGTAACAATAGAAACAACCATGTTCAATGACTGGCTAATGATAAACACCAAAGTATAAAAACAGGGAGCTATCACCACTCAAAGGTTTATTCTGTCCACCTATACAGGAAGCCAAATGGAAAAAGAATTGAGAGAAACATGGTGGTTCTAAGTACAGCCCATTACCAATCATGACATGGATGCAAGAAGTTGCATAAAGGACACCAACCAGGAAATTAATGGTAGAAAAAGGGAGTAGAACAAGTTATCTATCAAGAAAGAGGCAGCTAGGTGGATCTGGAAACAAGAAGATCTGAGTTTGAATCTTGCCTCAGATAATCACTAGCTTTGTAACCTGGGCAAGTCATCTACCTCAGTTTCTTCATCTGCAAAATGGGGATACTGATCCCATCTACCTCCCAGGGGAAACCTTAAAAGAGTTGGGTGTCCACAGAATCCAAAGGAACATAAGGAGGACATTGGGTAGATTGAGATAGGTCTTTGGAAGATTGCCGACAAGAACAGTGCCACATGGGAAAGTGTTGGCAGGTTGTGATCTGCACTGCTGGAGAGAGGAGCCACATCAGTCACACCATAAATGCACCGACTAGAGTATTGGTTTGCTTTTACATATTTTTTCCCCTATAAGTGAACACCCTACAGTATCGATTTGCAAAGCGATACCTCATTTTTGTATTTGAATGAAAAACTAACAAGTTCCAATTTAACGATCTAACAGAGTATTTTTTAAAATTTAAATTTTTAAAATTAAATTAAGTTTAAAAAATAAAAATAAGCAAAAAGATAATCATAAGGTCGTGGACGGAGAGCAGGAAGAAACCTTAGAGGCCACCTTGTCCAACTCCTTCGTTTTATGATGAGGAAACAGGCCTAGAAAGAATAAATAACCTACCTCAGGTCACACAGGTAACAAGTAGCAGGAGTGGGATGTAAACCAAGGTCCTCTGCCTCTACACACAGGGTCCCTCCCCTTTCCACTGCATCATGATGCCTCCCACACTTCAACTAATGGATTTGAAAATATACATTACTGATGTCATTGTTTATCGTTCTCAGTTTTGCGTACTTAGTTCTGTATCACAGGCATTTATGTATTTGTCACTTCTTACAGAGAAATAGTATTTTTTGGTTTGGTTTTGTTAAAAACAAATTTTTTTTTTACTGTTATCTTTTGCTTTTTATCTTACCTACACTTCACTTTTCTTCCTCCCAGAGAGCATCTCTTTTAACAAAAAATAAGAGAGTGAAAAAGCAGTGCAGTGAAACTAACCAACATGTTGAAAAAGTCTGGTGTTATCAGCAGTATTCCTCAGCCACAGTCTCCCACTCATGCCAAAAAGTTGGTTGAGGTGCCTTTGTATCACTCTTCTTTGGGGCTAAGCTTGGTCATTATAATTTCCCAGTATTGTTTCACTTGCTTGGTTGTTATTTGCATGTACATTTTTATAGCTGTGTAATTTTCCTGGATTATTGCAATCGCCTACTGCTGGGTCTGCCTGCTTCAAGTCTGTCCCCATTCCAATCTATCCTCCACTCAGTCACTAATTTTCCCTGACCATATCATACTGCACCCACCCCCGCTGCTCCTTACTCAATTAACTTAGTGGCTCCCTATTATCTCCAGGACCAAATGCAAAATCTTTTGTTTGGCATTCAGAGCTTTCATAACTTAACCCCCTCCTACCTTTCCAGTCTTATACCTTGGTCCTCAACACACATATTCTTCAATCTAGTGACACTGGCTTCCTGGCTGTTCCACAAGCAAGACACCCCATCTCTTGGTTCTGGGCATTCTCTCTGGCTGTCCCCTGTGCGTGAAATGCTCTCTCTCCTCCTCAATCCTTTCTGACTTCCCTAGTTTCCTTTAAGTCCCAACTAAAAGCCCACCTTCTACAGGAAGCTTTCTCCAACTCCTTAATTCTAGTACCTTCCCTCTGTTAATTATTTCCTATCTATCCTGTCTATAGCTTGATTGTACATATTTGCTTGCGTGTAGTCTCTCCTATTGGACTATGAGCTCTCTGAGGGCAGAGATTGTCTTTTGCCTCTTTTTGTATCCCCGGAGCTTAGCACAGTGCTTGGCACAAAATAGGCACTTAATAAATGTTTATTGGTACATTAAGTAAAAATAAACACAATATTTCTAATAATAGATTTTATGCTGACATCATACAAACATAATTTTCAGTGGAAAAATTAGTTGGAAACAACAGCCTTCAAACTTTCATAACAACCAGGTTTTTCATATACTTCAAATTTATACTGAATGCCTTTTTCTTCCTGGGCCTCAGTAAGAACACCTGGATATTCAGGAAGAAGTTTATATATCTTTAGATCCATTTCTGGAAAAAAGATGTGCCACTCTCAAATCCTTACAAAATTCTTGTCACAGTCACTGATAACCAGGTTTCTTCATTACTTCCTTAAAAACAGAGCTGCCTCTAACTACCCAAATCATGTCCACCTTATTTGCTAGTTCTGGAAGCTTGAGAAGGTCTAATGCATTATCCGGACTTTTGATAAGGTAATGAGCTCCAGGAAGAGGTTCCTTCAGTTCTCTGGGGAGGACTAAATCAATCCTGTCAATTTCTTCTTGGAAATGGAGAATTGGGTCTTCCTTTCCATTATCAAGAGATTCTGTTTACTTTCTTTTTATATTATTATTATAATTAGATTTTTTATTTTTAGTTTAAAACACCTAGTTTTACGTTTTTGAGTTTCAAATTTTCTTCCCTTCCCTCCCCTCCCCTCCCACTTCCTCTCCAAAACAGCATGTAGTCCTATGTAGATTCTACATAAACCTTCACATTAAACTTATTTACACAATAGTCAAGGTGCAAAGAAGAATTATGACCAATGGAATGAATCATGACAGAGAAGAAAGAAAACTAAAAAAGAAGAGAAAAAAAGAGAGTGCAAGTAGTTTGCCTCAGTCTGAATTCAGACTCCACAGTTCTTTCTCAGGATGTGGCTAGCTTTTTCCATCATGAGTCCCTTGGAGCTGTGTTTGAGGCTTGTGTTGCTGAGGAGAGCCAAGTCTATCAAAGTTAGTCATCACAGAATGAATATGTCTCTGGTTGTGTACGATGTTCTCCTGGTTCTGCTCCTCTCACGCAGCATCATTATCATGTAGGTCTTTCCAGGTTATTATGAAGTCTGTATATTCCCCATTTGTTATAGCACAATAGCAGTCCATTACATTCATATGCCACAACTTGTTTAGTCATTCCCCAATTGATAGGCATCCCCTTGATTTCCAATTCTTTGCCACCACAAAAAGAGCTGCTAAAAATACTTTTGTACATACAAGTCCCTTTGCCACTTGTGTGATCTCTTTGGGATATAGCCCTAGGAGTGGTATTACTGGGTCAAAGGGTATGCACATTTTTATAGCCCTTTGGGCATAGTTGCAAATTACTCTTCAAAATGGCTGGATCTGTTCACAACTCCACCAACAATGTATCAATGTTCTAATTTTCTCACATCCTCTCCAGCTTTTATCTTTTTCCTGTTTTGTCATGTTAGCTAATCTGATAGGGGAGATGTGGTACCTAAGAGTTGTTTTGATTGGCATTTCTCTAATCAATTGTGATTTAGAATATTTTTCATATGCCTATAGATATCTTTAATTTCTTCCTCTGAAAACTGCCTGTTCATATCCTTTGACCATTTCTCAACTGGGGAATGGCTTTTATTCCTATAAATTTGGCTCAGTTCCCTATATATTTTAGAGATGAGGCCTTTATCAGAGACATTGGTTGTAAAGATTTTTCTCCCAGTTTTCTGCTTCCCTCCAGTCATTGTTTCATTGGCTTTGTTTATACAAAAACTTTTCAGTTTAACATAATCAAAATTATTCATTTTGCATTTTGTAATGCTCTCTGTCTCTTGTTGGGTCATGAATTCTTCCCTTTCCCATAAATCTGATAGGTAAACTATTTCCTGCTCTCCCAAATTGCTTATAATATTAGCCTTTATTCCTAAATCATGAACCCATTTTGACTTTATTTTGGTATATGGTGTAAGATATTGGTCTGTGTCCAATTTCTGCCATACCATTTTCCAATTTTCCCAGCAGTTTTTGTGGAATAGTGAATTCTTAGCGTAGAAGTTGGATTCTTTGGGTTTATCAAAGAGTAGATTTCTATAGTCATTGACTTCTGCATCTTGTGTACCTAACCTGTTCCACTGATCCACAACTGTTTCTTAGCCAGTACCAGGTAGTTTTGATGACTTCTGCTTTATAGTACAGTTTGATATGTGGTATGGCTAGGCCTCCTTCCCTAGCATTTCTTTTCAATAATTCCTTTGATATTCTGGACTTTTTGTTCTTCCAGATGAATTTTGTTATTATTTTATCCAGCTCCGTAAAATATTTTTTGGTAGTTTGATTGGTATGGCACTGAATAAGTAAATTAATTTAGGTAAAATCGTCATTTTTATTATATTAGCTTGGCCTAACCATGAGCAACTGATGTTATTCCATTTATTTACATATGACTTTATTTGTGTGAGAAGTGTTTCGTAATTGTGTTCTTATAGTTCCTGGGTTTGTCTTGGCAGGTAGACTCTCAAATATTTTATAGTGTCTATGGTAACTTTAAATGGAATTTCTCTTTCTATCTCTTGTTGTTGAGCTTTGTTAGTAATATATAGGAATGCCGAGGATTTATGTGGTTTTATTTTATATCCTGCAACTTTGCTGAAGTTGTTTATTATTTCAAGTAGTTTTTTACTTGAATCTCTAGGATTCTCTAAGTAAATCATCATATCATCTGCAAAAAGTGATAATTTAGTTTCTTTGCCTATTCTAATTCCTTCAATCTGTTTACCTTCTACTGAAGGAGTAGTGGTCATTTTCTGGAAGTACTTGAATTCATTCCAGAGCAGGGCCAGGGCAAGTCAGTTGAACAAACAGACCACCATCCGACTGTTTCTTACTTAAAAAAAAAAAATACCTCCCTATCACCTATGTGCCTGGCACATAGTAGGTGCTTAATAAATGCTTAGCGATTGAATTACAGACGATAAAATCCAAGAAAGGAGCTACTCATAAAACTCATGGCCTTAAAAACTAAGATGCTCGATTTGGACAAACAGCACTTAAGTTTAGTGTTTTCAAAGGTAATAAGATATATAGTATGCTATAATAGAGTTCCATTTTGGGAGTTAGGAAGACTCGAGTTTGATTTCTTCCTCTGACACATTCTAGCCACCTGACTATGGGCAAATCACAGCCTGTCAGGGAAAGCTATTTAACAAAATAACTCATATAGGGATGGTTGATTTACATATATGGAAAGCTATTTAACAAAATAACTCACATAGGGATGTTTGATTTACATATATGGAAATAGTGCCCACAAAAGGAGTTTGTCAAAAGTTGTTAGAATAAAGCATTTTTAAAAAATAGTGTTTTGGTTTTTTCAATTACTTGTATTCATTTAAGTGTCATATTAAATTAAATTATGTACTAATATTATATATATATATAACTGTGTGACCTTATATATTATACATTATGTATAATAAATACTGAATATTATTAATTATTAAATATTCATAAATGCCACTACATTAAATTTAATATTCATTAAATTTTTTTGAATTCCAAATTTTCTCTCTCTCCCTTCTCTAAGACAGATAGCAATTTGATATAGTTTATATATGTGCAATCATGTAAAACTGGAAGAAAGCATTAAGAGCTTTGTATGTGTGTGGCCAAGGGCTTGAGTCCGAATATCTCTGTGTGCTTTTGCTAAAAGCGAGCTTAGTGTCAGTGTTAGAGGACTGGACTTTAATTCCGGAAAACCGAGGTTCTTGTCTTGTCTCCTATGTTTCTAGCTATGTGACTATGGGCAAGTCATTTAACTCATCTGTAAAATGGGTAGCTTGGAGCAGCTGGCCTCTAAGGTCACTTCCAACTCTAAGTATCTGAGCCTAAGTTCAGTGCTTTAGTATCTGGGATCTGTTTGCGTTGTTAAGGAAAATGATTGCAAGATCCAGGATGGCATTTGACTAATTTTAAGAGAATTATAAAAAAACAACTAAAAACATGTAGTTGGGAAAGTAGAAACCTATTCTAATTGGCTCTTGCTAGTTGCGGCTGTTGAAGAATCAGACTCTGATCCCACGGCCTCCAGTCTGTAAACATTTTTTTTTCTTCCCAAAGACATTTAAATCCTTGTTATCTATTTAGATAAAAGCAGCTGTAGGTGCTATGCCTCATTCCTGCAGGGTTTGACAGTAAAATTGTAAATGAAACAAAATCCACATCTGTGGGCTTCTTAAAGGGAGAGATTTAGAAAAGCTTCTGGTTTTCCACCCAACTTTCCCAGAAATATGAATGTCCCAATGAAACCCAATGTTTTATCAAAATCGATCAATCTTGAATGTAGAGTGAACATGGAAAACACAAAAGTATCTTACTTCAATTGTATGGGCTTATCCAGGCACCAGCTAGCCTGTGTTGATTTTCAATGTTGCCTTGTTTGCTCTAGAATGATATGTCAAGTTAAAAAGTAACTGGTTAATTTACCTCCGACTCAATACCACAATAGTGTGACATGGAGAGTTCATAAAAAATAAATAGTCTCTTTGAACTTTCCAGAGTCTTACATTTTTCTTAAGCAGTAAGAATATAGGAGAACCAAGTTCTCCTAGAGGATAAAAGAAAAGATGGTGTCTCCTCGGGGGTGGGGAGCCTGCAGCTTTGAGGCCACATGTGGCCCTCTAGGTCCTCAAGTGCAGCCTTTTGACTGAATCCAAACTTCACAGAACAAATGTCTGGATGGTGAAATTTGGATTCAGTCAAAGGGCCACACTTGAGGACCTAGAGGGCCACGTGTGGCCTCGAGGCTGTAGGTTCTCTACCCCTGTTAAGTATATCAGTCTACCAGCAGGGTTTAAAATTTGTTTGGACTGGAGAGTAATATCTGAGTCACTCTCACGATAAACCTCAAAAACCCTTGCCAAGTTAGGAGAGTTTGGTTTTCAGATCCAGTCTGTTTTAGGGGAATGAAGTATTCTGTCAGCAGCCCGACACTTCTTGGCTGAGAAATATTCATCATGAGGGCCTAATGATCCCCACTGCCTATATTTTGGAATGGCAGGACAGGATATATGTATTTTGATCAACACCTTACTCAACTACCCACTGTCAAAAGCATCAGTGGTTGATGCTAGAAAATTTAGGATTACAATGATATTTCTCTGGGGGAGTATCTGAGGGTGGGATGTCTTGGAAATTTAAAAAGCGTCCTGTTGCTCAAAGTTAATGATCATTACTGAAAGAACTATGCCTCTTAGCTCACAAATCCCAAGGCTGGATGCAAGCTAGACCCGAGCTTGTGATTTCTCTTCAGGATTTGAAGAGACATCCAACAGATTTGCAGCCTGGAATTGCTTCATTTTATTTGGAGGACTTGAGACTCGTGGGTTTCAGTCTAACTCTCCAGATGATGCTCGGGGAGTCATTGGCTCAGGCTGTGTTGTAATTGCGGGGGGCGGGGAACCTTGATCCATCTAAAGATTTTCCCCATACTCTTTTCTTTTCAAGCTTTAGTTTTATTTGGTGGAGGGGGGTTAAATATCAAAGTGATATCATGGCTTCCCTTCTATCAGGAAGCATAAAGCTAACAGCAGAATGAGTAAGAGCAACTTAAATGTCACATTGGGAAACACAGGAGTATGGTTTCCTAAGAGAATGGAAAAACATGTCCAGAGGTGTGGTGTTTTATATTCATATTCCTGGGCTCTAATTCTTGTGCTGTTACTGGGTCCTAGGCAATCCTGGCCTCAGTCTCCCTATCTGTAAAACCCTATATACTCTATTTTAAGAGCTCTTTGTCCATAAGCATCCCTTACTTACAACACTTTGTTTGGATAGTTCCTTTGAATTTATGTTCTAATATGCATTAAAATTATTTTTGTGTATATTGAATCTCCCTTTCTTGAGGTTGTAGAAACTGTGCTTTATTGAATTTTTGTATGTCCTCCAGCCTCAGAAGGCTAGAACAAATCAAATCCGTCTCTGCAAGTCTCAAATGGCGTGTTGTATATAGGAGATGTTTAATGAACATTTGCTGAATCAGATTGAACATGAGCAAATACGATCAAATGTAGTTTGGGGAGTTAATGATTTCTCTAGAAGTTTTCTTCCTATGCTTTGGAAAATAGCTAATTTTTTATAACTTGTTTCTCATCTGCAAGAGGGAACTAATAATACTTATTAGGAAACATTCAGTTTGATTTGGCTAACATTAAAAGGGTCTCCTATGTGCGAGGAAAACTTGAAACTGTCCCTATACACTTGGTGGGGAGGGTTAGGGATGTGGAAGGGGAATTTAATATACGAGGTATCTCAAAAATCTTAGTTTGGTCTTAAGTTTTAATAACTTAAGAAATAGAAATGCTACAAACTTGCAAAATCATCATTTGCAAGTTTATTTAAATTTCTTTTACCCTGATTTTGTGAATTTTGAACAATAAATTTTTAATTTCAATTTTAACAAGATGGGGCACTCTGTCATTACAGATTGCCTGTGTGACAGTCTCCAGATGGTAGTGGACTTCTCAGACCAGTGGACTGGTAGGTAGAGGAGATCATCTTGCTTGATTACCTCAGACCTATCTCATTAGATTTTTTTTGGGGTGGGGGGGTCACATCAAAACTGTTATATAGGCACCTTCTTTGGATGATTTTAAGACTAGGATTGCAAATGCAATCCTTTCAGTCAATGAGCAGCAATGGACAAAAGTTCTTATAAAATTCAAAACTCAGCTAGAGCAATGTATAGCACAAAATGGTGGCCATTTTAGTAAGAAACATCAACATTTAAAAGGTTAAATAATTAACCTTCGAAATGCTATTTTTGGAGTAAGTTTATAATAGTTATACTCCCGAAGTTATTAAAGCTTAAAATTGCACTAAGACTTTTGGGAAACCCTGTGTACAGAGAGGGATACAAGATAGGCCAATACCAAATCCTTTGGGGAGGAAGGGAACATGTCATATGGAAACACCGCAGCAGGAAATGACCACTGAGCTCAGTTGGCGATTCTAATCGGCAGAGGTATGGAGGGTGTGTATTCCAGGCATGAAGGACAACGTGGACAAAACTTTGGGCAGAGATGGGAGATAGCGGGTTGAGATGAGGGAAGCGCTAGCTGGAAGGCCAGTTTGAATAGAAAGTAGAATGTGGGAAAGGAGGAGTATGAAATATGGAAGGACAAACTGGAGCCAGATTGTGGAGAGTTTGTATTTTATTCTAGAGGCAAAATTTTTGAGTAGGAAAGTGATATGGTCAGAGATGGATCTTATGAGTATTCTTTTGAAAAGTGTGTGGTGGATAGATTGGAGAGGGAAGAGACCAGCAGTGAAGAGAACAGTTAGGACCTATCTCAGTAGTCTAGAGGGGACGCGCTGAGGTCTGGAACTAGGGAACTGGCTGTGCAATTAGAGAGACAGGGACAAGTTTAAGCGACATCGTGGAAGGAAAAACAGACATTTGGCTCTGATTGACTATGATGATAAGGGAGATAGCACAGTGAAAGAGGACACCAAGATTTCACACCTGGAGTCCTTCAACAGAAATAGGGAGGCTCGGAGGAGCAATGGGTTTGGGAGAAATTCTGAGTTCTGTTTTGAATATGTTGAGTTTGAGATGCTGATGCTAGATTGTAGTTCACAATAAAGATTAGGGCTGGATAAATAAATTTGGGTGTTGTCTGCATAGAAATGCGAGTTCTACCAATGGGAGCTGATGCTATTAAGCTAGAGAGTATAGTGAGAGAAGAGAGACCAGCATCAAGCCTCAGGGGACACCCATAATTTATGGGCAGGCTATGGATGACTTCCAGAAAAACAGACTGAGAATGAGCAGCAAGATGAGTGGGAGATCAAGGCAAAGCAGTGTCAGAGTAGCCCAAGGAGGAAAAATTTATCCACCAGTTGGGAAAGTGAAATAGGATGAGATCCAAGGAGAGGCCATTGGGTTTAGCATTTAAGAGATGTGTAACTGATATCACATTAAGTTCTCAAGCCTTTTCAGTGAGGGAGGGAGGGAGGGAAGGAGGGAAGGAGAAAATTTGGAACTCAAAATAAAAAAAAAAGTTAAAAACAAATAAATAATTTATTTTAAAAATAAAATGCCTACTTCCAAATTTAAAAAAAAGAAAAGAGATGTTGGTGACCTGGGGGGCGGGGGAGAGAGAGAGAGAGAGAGAGAGAGAGAGAGAGAGAGAGAGAGAGAGAGAGAGAGAGAGAGAAATCTCAGGACCCTGGGACCCTGGAAGACACCAAATATTTCTTTTTTTTTAAAGGCATTATCATATATCTTAGTTACTTTACAGGTTATTTAATTTCCAAGAGCGAATACTTTACTTCTAAGGGGTATTTAGTATTTATAGACTCTCCACAGAATCAAGCCAAATAAAATACTAGCTAGAGTTTATATAGCACTTTAAAGTTTGCAAAATATGGTATGTCATCATACTCATCTTCACAGAAAAGCTAGGAAGTAGGTGCTATTAT
The DNA here is from genome assembly GCA_028646595.1 of Phalanger gymnotis. Classification (NCBI taxonomy): domain Eukaryota; kingdom Metazoa; phylum Chordata; class Mammalia; order Diprotodontia; family Phalangeridae; genus Phalanger; species Phalanger gymnotis. The sequence continues at coordinate 41,376,401 of CM053626.1, forward strand.
TACCTTCATATTACAGATAAGGAAACAGAGGCAAACCAAGGAACACCTGGGTGGCACAGTCTGTAGAGAGCTGGATTCAGAGCTAGGAAGACGAGTTCAGATCTTACCTCAGACGCTTACTAGCTATGTGGCCCTGGGCACTAGACGGCTGTGGCGGTTCCTTCCATCTCTAGAGCCATGACCCTGAGATACTTGAAATGGTGATAAACGTAGCACCCACCTCCCAAGTGAATGAGATAATTTATGTAAAGTACTCTGCAAACTATAAATATTTTTATAAACTGTATAAATATAAATCTATATAAACTATGAACTATTATCATCATCCCCATTTCACAGATGAGCAGGCTATGGATTCTGTGGAGAGTCTATAAATACTAAGTACCCCTTAGAATTAAAGTACTCACTCTTGGAAATTAAATAACTTTTAAAGTAACTAAGATATATGATAATGCCTTTAAAAAAAAAGAAATATTTGGTGTCTTCCAAGGATCAGAGAATTTAAGCAACCTGGTTGAAGTTATGTGGTTGAGAGGCCGAGTTGGGACTAGAACCCAAGTATTTTGGCTTTTGGCCTTGTATGCCATACCATTGCTTGAGGACCAAATGAGAAAACCAGCTTAAACTGAAGCATGAGGAGTTTCCAGTGTAGAAATCAAGAATTCTCCTAAGTAGGTTGTGAAACACTGAAATGAGCTCTAAAGGAAGGTCCAGAATCTCTACCAAAGATCAAGGAGGCAACAGTTGTTTTTGTCTGTGTCTGATCTAGGTTAGGTGAGTTTTCAGGGCACATTCCGCTTAGACCCTTAGAAGAATCATTCAGTTCTCAAAGATGAATTCTTTACTCCCAAAGAATAGTTAATACAAAGGATCAGGCTGCTAGCGTTAATAATTAATAATCAGATATTTTACATTTGCATAATGCTTTGTACTTTTCGAAGGGTTTTCACAGATCATTTTATCATGTGACCCTCCAGATCACTGTGAGATGGCACGTTAAGTCTTGAAGGCTGAGGGATAGAATAAACAACCTCAATCCATCCAGCTTGATGATTTTGTGAATTTACTCTGAGCTTTAAGGTAAATTTTATTACAAAAAAAATTCATTTAGTAGGTGCTTCCCTTAGAGCAGAACAAAATTGTGTTCACTTCCTAAGATGATGATTTTATGTTTTATGCAGTCAGCAACTATGTGGAAGAGTTGACTTAGATTATATCCCAAGAAGAAGAGGTGTTGCTGTTGAGTGGGGAAAATGGGTTATTTCTTTCATTTGAAGCAGAGCCTTGCTTCTTACCACTGAAACTATATTGAGAGATAGAGACAGATAGAGACAGAAGCAGAGAGAGAGAGAGAGAGAGAGAGAAAGAGAGAGAGAGAGAGAAAGAGAGAGAGAGAGAGAAAGAGAGAGACTCTTCTGCTTTCATGCCTATTCTCCTCACTGGTGACTTGTTCCCCAAGGCCACCATTTTAGGAAAAGCCCCAGCTATGCTTCGCCTCACTCAGGCCTAGACTTATTCTCCAGGGACTACTTCTACTAGGCCTTTTGATTTGTCCTTTCTTCCATTCCCTTTCTTTTCCCAGTCACCTATAACTGTTGTCTTCTCCCATTAGAACGCAAGCTTCTTGCAAGTATAGATTTTCTTGTTTGCTTATGTTTGTTCCCTCTTTTGTGTGTTATGTGTGTAGAGAGAGTATTATATATAAATACTATGTGTATATGTACATATATATAGTAATTATGAAATAATTTTGATGGAATAACTGGCAGTGGGGAGCAGGAAAGGTGTTGTGAAAGGCAGTGGAGCTTGAGCTCTTAGTAGTATCTTCGTAGTGTCTACAAATTCTAAGTGGCAGAGGTGAAGAGGGAGAGAATTCCAGGCTTAGAAAAGAGTCTATGCAAAATCACCTAGACAAGAACGTTGATTGCAAGAAACATCTTAGCTGGAGTGTAGAGAGTGCGGAGGAGAAAGATCTGTAACAAGCACGGCGAGGTATACTGAACCCAGACTGAAGGCTTCGAATGCCAAACATGGCAATTTGTACTTGATCCTAAAGATGGTAGGAGACACGCTGGAGCTTTTTGAGTAAGGGAGGGACTTTGACAGCTGCGTGGAGGGTGAATTACAGCTGGGAAATACTTGAACCAGGGAGACCAATGGGGAGGATAATATCCAACATGGAGGCTTCAATTAGGCAAGTGGCTTTGTGAGTAGAGACAACAGAACAGGCGTCAGAAATGTTGGGGAGGGAAAATTACGGAGACTCGGCACATCTTGCTTCTGGCTTTCTTTTTTACTTCTCGGACTTCTTCCCAGCCTATTTTGATCTTTCTTCTTCCCCCTCCTTTCCTTTAAATATGGACATTCCTAAGGTTCTACAGTTAACCCTTTCCTTTCTTTGCACTTCTTCTGCAGTGATGGCATCTGCTCCAGTGGCCCCAAAGATCGCACCTATGAGGATGCTTCACGCACTTACACATGCATACATACATGTTACAATGTATATACATGGCTGCGTGTTACACATGTATACATACATATCTGTATTTGCATATAGTTATATTCCAGCCACCCTCCTGAGTTTCAGTTTTACATGTCCAACAGGCATTCTGGTGGCACCTTGAATTGAAGATAGCGAGGTAGGTGGTGGTACAGTGGATAGAGGCACCATGCCTGGAGCCAGGAGGTTCAAATCTGGCTTCAGACACTTATTAGCTCTGTGATATTGGGCAAGTCACTTAACTTCTGTTTGCCTCAATTTCTTTGATTGTACAATGGGGATAACGATAGTACCTACCTTGCAGGATTGTTGTGATGATCAAGTGAGCTGATATTTGTAAAAAATGCTTAGCCTAGTGCCCAGCTCATAGTAGGTGGTTTGATGGGCTTATTATCCCCTTACCTTCCTCTTCCAAAGCCAAGCTCATCATCTTTTTCTCCAAAACAAGAGCCCCCTGTTCCAGACCTCTATTGTCCCTCATTACATTGATTCAAGGACCTTTGTAGTCTGCCTACAATCTCCCTGTCCTCCCTTATCTTCTCCTACTCCACAAACTCTGCCTTATTAAATGGATGCAATGAGTAAATGAATAACTGCTATTCCTCAATTATCAGCATGGGGTAATAGGGCATTATTAGGGAGTCATCATAGGCTGGATTGAGAGCCAGAAGGGACCTTAGTCGGTCAATAAGCAGTTATTTAAGTGCCCAGCCCTGTGGGCTGAGAGTTAAAAGAAAGGCAAAAGACAGTTCCTGCCCTCGGGAAGCTTACAATTGAAAGGGAGACAACAGGTGCACAATTATAAACAAATTATATGTGGGATAAATGGGAGATAATCAACGAGGGAAGGCACTAGAATTAGGGGGATGGGAATGGCTTGTAAAGAGGAGATTTTCGTGGAGACTTTGAGGAGGTCAGGGAAGCCAGGAGACAGAGATGAAATAGGAGAAAATGACAGGTATGAAAGGCAGGCAGTGAAAAATTTCAGGGTTGGGAAATGAAGTGTCTTGTACTAGGGACAGCAAGGAAGCGAGGGTCCCTGGATTGAAGAAGTTGGGGAAATAAGGTGTGAGAACCCCAGAAAGGTAGGAAGGGGCCAAGTGATGAAGAGCTTTGAATGATCCTAGAGCCAATAGGGAGCCAGGTCTGTGCTTTAGGAAGGTCATTTTGATAGCTGAGTAGAGGAGGGACAATAAAGGGGAGGGAGACCTGACCCTCAAGCAGCAAGCTATTGCAATCATCTAGGCATGGTGGCATGTCATGGAAGAGAAGAGGGCATGTGAGAGAGAGGTGATAAAGGTAAAACCTACAGCACTTAGCAACTGATTAGAGAGGGTGGCCACAGGATGCAGTGGAAAGAGTGCTAGATTTGGTAGTCAAAGGACCCTTACCTGTATGGCTTTGGGCAAGGTCAGTTCACCCCTTGCCTCAGTTTCCTCATTTGCAAAATGAGGTGGTTCAACTTGATGACCTCCAAGGTGTTTCCAAGGAGGAAACAGTGCCCCAGAGAAATTAAATAGCATACCTCTTGCTCACAGGCAATAAAGTGACAAAGCCAGAAATTGAACCCAGGTCCCCTCCTTCCCAATCCAGTGCTCTTCTCACTGTATCTCACTAGGTACCACCCTGATTGTCAGTAACTAGTTCTATGACCTTGCAGAAGCATATTTTCTCTCTAGAGCTCAGTTTCTTTATTTGTAAATGAAGGAGTCCCCTCAGGGATCTAGCGTTCCATGAGTCTGTGCCTTGCTCTTCCTCAGCTGTGCTTTGCAGTGTCTGTTTCTTATGCCTGGAATGCCCTTCTTCCTCACCTCCAGCTCTTAGAAATCCCTGTTTTTTTTCTAAGTTCAGCTCTTCATGTTACCTTTTACATTATGCCTTTCCTGCTCTCCTCCTCCTACCCAAATCACCTTGTATCTATGTATTTAACTTTGTATCTATGTATTTTGTATGTAGACTTTGTCTCTCCCCTTTCCCCCTAAGCCACTTGAAGGCAAGCAATATTTCCTTCTTGTCATTGTATTCCCACACAGTGCCTGGCACGTAGTAGGCATTTAATAAAACCTTATTGAAAACCTAATCATCTTTCAAGCTCAAACACCCCCTCCTCCTTGAAGGTTCCTTTGCTCACCCCACTCGTCAGATGTGATCTCTATCTTCTTTGAATCTTCCTGAGACGTTGGCTGGCATTTTCTCATGGCATTTATCTCACATACAGTAAAGGATTGTAGTTATTTGTGTAGATAGCTTATCTCTGAAATGTAAGCTTTTCAAGGGTAGGGATTATTTCTTATACCTTTTTGTATCCTCCCCATATTGTCTATACCAGGGGTGGGGAACTTGCAGCCTCAAGTCTACATATGGCCCTCTAGGTCCTCAAGTACAGCCCCTTTGTCTGAATCCAAACTCTGTAGGGCCACACTTGAGGACCCAGAGGGCCACACGTGGCCTCGAGGCTGCAGCTTCCCCATCCCTGGTCTACACTCTACAGCAAGGTCTTGCCTTTGGTAGGTGCTCAATAAATGAACTCAGTTGCTGGCTAGGTCCATGCCCAAACTGGGCAGGAGTCTGTGAATGGCCTGTTAAGCCCTTTAAAAAATCTTTGCTCTGTGAAAAAGGAGACAAACAACTATCACTCTTTCGTACCCCCTCCCTTTCATTCCCAAATACATTTTTAGAAGAGAAACAACAGGGTGGCAAGAGATTGAAAAAATAAAGTCAAGTTGATATATAAAGAAACAAAACAAGGCAGGAAAACATCAACATTTCTTCCTGCAACCAGTCACAGAAAACCTGTCAACACGAGCAAAGCCATCTTCACCTAACAACAATAAAGCTGGGATAGGCTACTTAAGGATGGCCGGCAAACTTGTGTCAGTGCCACAGGTCAAAGAGCTTTAGGTTTAATCACTTCCCTAGCCCCAAGCATCTGCGGTAGGGCTAAGAGATAATGTAGAATGTAAGTTCCTGGAAGGCAGGGAATTGTTCACTTTTTGGTTTTGTAACACAGGTGCCTAAAACATGCCTGACACATCATACTAAAAAATCCATTGACTTGTGTTGAATTGAACACCCTTGGGTGCCCCTGGAAGGTCCAGAATTAGATAGAGGAAAAAAGGAAAAGAGGGAGAAGGAGATCAAGTAGGAGAGAAGGAAGGAAAAAGAGAGAAAAAGAGGAAAAAAGGTTGCTTTATTATTTGATTTATAAGGTTGCCCAAGGAAAAGGACCTACATATAGGAAAATATTTATACTAATTCTTTGTGTTCCATCAATTGCAGAATGACTGAACACGTTACATTAATGTAATGGAATACTATTATGGCATAAGAAACGATGAAAGGAATGGTTTCAGAGAGTCCTGGGAAGACCTTTAAAAACTGTTGTAGAGTGAAGAGAGCAGAACCAGGACAGCAATTTATACTATAACAATAACATTTTAAAGATAAACCACTTTGAAAGGCTCAATAACTATGATCAATGTAGTGACAAATCAAAATTTCAGAGGACTGATGATAAAGCAGGTTGCCCCCACCTCCTGACAGAGAGGTGGCGGACTCAGGATGCAGAATGAGGCATACATTTTTGGATATTTGCCAATGTGGGGCTTTGTTTTGCTTGATTGTGTATATTTGTTACATGGATTTTCTTTCTCTCGTTTTTCTTTTTTTTTTATGGCGGGAGAGTGAAGAGAAGACAGATGCTTGTTAATCGAAAAAAATAAAATAAAATAAAGGTTACCTAAGGCTAGCATTGTCTCCGGGAGCCAACTGGCTTATGGAAGATACTGGAACAAAGGTCTCAAAAGAAGCATAGAGTTTCTGCATGTAATATTTCTGCTTCTTCCCTTACTTCCCCTAGAGGTGTGATCTATTATGATCAGTAATACAGTAGGGCATATGGAGTGGTCACAGATTTTTCTATCTCTGGTGCCTAACACAAAGTGTGTACTTAATAAATGCTTTTTTATTGGTTGATTGACTTATTGTGGACCAGTAATACAGTAGGGCATGTGGAGTGATCACAGATTTTTCGTTCTAACTCTGGTGCCTAGCACATAGTATGTACTTAATAAATGCTTTTTTATTGGTCGATTGACTTATTATGGATCAGTAATACAGTAGGGCATGTGGAGTGATCACAGATTTTTCTTTCTAACTCTGGTGCCTAGCACATAATATATACTTAATAAATGCTTTTTTATTGGTCGATTGACTTATTATGGGTCAGTAATACAGTAGGGCACGTGGAGTGGTCACAGATTTTTCTTTTTAACCCTGGTGCCTAGCACACAGTGTGTGCTTAATAAATGCTTATTGGTTGGTCGATTGGTTGATTGATACAGTGAAGTCAGAGAGGAGGAGAATGAGACAAATTAGATAGTAAAAGAAGAAGGATATTGCAGAGAAATTTAGGGCAATTGAGATCAGAAAGGGAAGTTCAGAATAACTCTACCGAGAGCTGGGGAAGCCCTGTTCCAGACTCTTCTTTTGCCCATTCCACTTGGAGAGCATTGATGACAGGAAGTGTTTGAATGTTGATCTCTAAGGGGTTTTCAAAATTTTTAATGAATCATTCCTTCTATCTTTCAGGCTATTTTTTTTTCTAATAAGGAAGAAAGGGATCCCCTTCCTCCTTCCTCCTGCTATCCACTAAATCACTGAATTTTTAAAACCAATACTTTAGTTTTTAAATTTTTTGACAGAATTAAGGGGTTATTTACCAGATAGGCATAAAGATATGCATTTGTTAATGTAAGAGAGATATGATGTAGCTTACCCTGATCCAGTTCTAGAACCTTCTGTCAAACAGTTCTAGAACCTTCTGCTGAACGCCTAAGATTGTACAGAAGCATGTGATTTTAATAAACACCATGATGTATTATTATCAAAAAAGTTTCGAGTCTCATTACCAGGCTGGCTATAAGAGGATGAGGCTTTTAAAAACTGTGACACATCCAGTCTTCCTCTTCTGTATCTCCCACTCATGTTGGCAAGTTGCATCCCTAGAGAGCAGAGAATTACTGCTCACCTCAGGGTTACAGGAGACCCTTAGGAGTTGTGGCTTCTAACGCCGCCACCCCTGAGCCCCCAACAATATGCTTTCTGTGATCAATGAGAATCATTTGAATTCTATTGGTTAACATAAAACAATCTCCTTAAACTTAGGTACACGCCACGCATTGCCTATATCAGCTCGCTTGCCTTCTTGGGGAGGGGGAAGGAAAATGAGGGAGGGAGAAAAATATTTAGAATTCAAAATCTTATAAAAGTGAATATTGAAAAGTATCTTTCCACGTAATTAGAAAAAATAAAATACTACTGAGAGCCTCAGGAGAGCTCTCCAACAAACACCGGGAATGATCCATTCATTACTCCCTCTGTCCCAGGTTTTTCACTCTTTGAAGTTAAGTCTCTCCTGACCCTCTGGACTTTGTCCAGCATGCCCCAGTGTCCTCCTCGCTGGAAGTAGCCTCCACCCCTGTGGCATCTTCCTCTGGTTAGCCGCTTCCTCCCAGAACCTCCATTTTAAGGATGGTAGTGCACCCTGGAGGAGACAGTGAGGCTGGTGACTTTGCCCGGCTCTGCCTCACTTAAATCCACTTCACAAGCAAGTCGAGACATCATCTTCACGATGTCATTGGTCCTCTTAGCGAGGATGAAGCAGGAACAGCCCTAACAATCATAAGTGGTCGTTTAATCCTCCGACAACTTTGAGAAGTAGGTATGGTTCTTCTTCTTCTCATATTCTCATATTTCAGTTGAGGAAAGACACAGAGAGGTTAAGGGTGCCTAGGGTCACGTGGTTAGTGATCCTGTCTGAGGCAGCATTGAACTCAGGTCCTCCTGACTCCAGGCCCAGCGCTCTATCCGCTGTGCCACCTGACTACCTGAATTCAAATCCTCCCTCAGACACTTACTATTTGACCAGGTCAAGTCACTTAACCTCATTCTGAGCCTCAGTTTCCTCATCTATAAAATGGAGATATTTATAAAGGACTTTGAGAACCTTAAAGTACTATATAAATACATATTAATTTTATTATTGTTGTTGCTATTAATATTGCTTTTTAATGGGGGAGGACAAGAAAACAAATACTATCATATGGGCTGAGGTTCCGGGGGAAGATAAAATACACAAATGGTTGTGCTATAGGAAAAGGGAGGGTTAGGGTTAGAATCGGAGGCAGAGACATTTAAGGTTAGGTTTGGAAGGCCGGAGACATTTGGAGATACGTGCAAGGGAGGGGCCTGGGCAAAATATTATGAGAAATTTGAGGATCATTTTTGTCTTGGTGATAGGCACCGTGCCTTGATGCGGGGAGTGATGGCCCCTGAGTTGGCCCAGTGAAGAAGGGAAGAGACTTCAATAAATTGGAGATTGGGTGTATGTGGAGTGGTATCATTTCAGACATGGCTTTCTGAGCAAAGTCACAGAAATGGGAAATGGCAACCCAAGAACCAAGGGTGTGAAATGGGTCAGTTTGCCCAGATCACATACTAACAGTGAAGAAGAGTAGTATGAAATAAAGGAGAGGTAACTAGGAGTGAAGGGTTTTGAATGCTGAGATCATAGTCATCGTCAATAGGCAATAGGGAGTCATTCAGGATGTTTTCAAGTAAAGGAGTGATGACACCAGAAGAACAGTGCCTGAGGAAGGTTGCTCAGTAGTAAGAAGGATGGCCTGGTGAGAGACCGGTAGCAGGAAGATGAGTTAGAAAGCTGTTATAATAGTCTAAGCGAGAAACTATGAAGAACCGTTTGAGTGACGGTTGAGAGGAGGGGACAGATGTTACAGCCTCTGTGAAGGTAGAATCCACAGGACTCTGCAAATGATTGGACAAGGAGGATGAGGGAGAGGAAGGAGTTAAAGTGGATTCTGAGGTCTTCAGCCTGTTTGAAGCTTCATAAAAATAGTTGGTATTTAAATAGACCTTTGAGGTTTACAAAGCACTTCATGGGCATTACCCTACTTGAACCTCACAACAAGGCTGTGAGGTAAGTACTACAGGTATGACCATCTTCATTTGGCAAACGAGGACTGAGCCTCAGAGAGGTGAAGCCCGTGGTCACACAGCTAGGGTTAGAGGCAGGATTCAGGGTCCAGTACTAGATGGGGAGGGTGGCAGCACCATTAGCAGAACGGAAGGGGCATTTGGGAGTAGAGATGAATAATTCTGTTCTAGATGTAGATGTGGGGGTGGTGGCAGGGTACCACAAGAGAGACGTCTAGCGGGCCATGGGAGCTGTGGGTTTGAAACTCGAGGGGGAGAGAGGCTGGCTCATGGGTCTGATGGTTACGTAGACTGACTAACAAATAGTAAGAGAAAACCCTCAAGGCCTTGATCCAGAATTCTTAGACTGCTTCATTGGAAAGAACATATCCTGACTGAGAAAATTTACTTAGGAGAAAAGAACTAGTGAGAGTGTAGTGTGTGTGTGTGTGTGTGTGTGTGTGTGTGTGTGTGTGTGTGTGTGTGTGTGTGTGTGTGAAAGCATTGTTTACAATACAATCTGAGAGACTTGATTGAAGTTGCTGAATATTATTACCATATTCTAAATGGAATGGCCCTCATGATAAGACTTTGGCCCAATGTTAAAAACAATGTTAATTATTTAGTTTAACAAGTCTGTGGGTTTCCATCTCAAGCGTTTCCCCTTACTAGGGAGAAAGAAATGCTCTGAAGTTCAGCTAATTTACACTTACAGGATGCTCTCTCTTCCTCTTAAAGTATTAACTTGGGGCATCATTAATGTTTCCTCGCTGTAGGTACAGCTAAAGTGAGGGTGGAGTCGGAAATAATAATATTATTAATAATAATAATAATTCACGTTTCTGTTTGGGCTGATGCAAAGTGAAATATCCTGTGTCCAAAGTAACAGCAATATTGAAAGATCATCAGCTGGGAATGACTTAGCTCTTCTCAGCGATACAAGGATTCAAGACAATTCAGAAAAATGCTATCCATCCCCAGAGAAAGAACCAACGGGACTGAATACAGATTGAAGTATACTTCTTTTACTTTATTTTTTCTTAAAGGGTTTTTTTTTTGGGGGGGGTCTCTATTTTCTTTCACAACATGACTAATATGGAAGTATGTTCTGTATGACTACACATGTATAACCTATATTGAATTGTTTGCCTTCTTAATGGGGGAAGCGGTTTGGGAAGGGAGGAAGGGAGAGAATTTGGAACTCAAAGTTTTAAAAACAAATGTTAAAAATTGTTTTTACATGTAATGGAGGAAAAATAAAATACTAAATAAAATTTTTAAAAGAAAAAAATTATAATTCACATTTCTGTATTACTTTAAGATTTACAAGATATCTTCCTCACAACAATCTTTTGAGGTAGGGAGAAATCAAGAAGGAAGTCAAGTTGGTAAAATGTTTAAATAATGTTTTGTTGATAAGCCTGTCAGGGGAAAAAATGATAAAATGCATTTCCTTCTTTGCAGAAGTGGGTAGCCATTGGTGCAGAACATCATAAGCTGTCAGACTCGGTTTATAGGTTGGTAACTTTTTCTAAACTGCTCTAAATTTCTTTTTTATTCTTTGTTATAAGGGGACTAAGGGGAGGGCAGTAGAAGGGAGAGGGATATATTTAGAAATGAAAGGGATGTAAAAACAATGAGTATCAATAGAAATTACAAAGGAGAACATGAATATAAATTTTTATTGAATGAATGAATAAGTATTAAATGAAAATGAAGAAAGGGAAAATCATTGCCACAGATTATAAGCTCTAATGAAAAGAGAGATCATGTTTTTTTTCTTCGCACTTCTCAAAGTTCTGTTTATAGTAGGTTTGAGCAAATATTCATTTAATGAACAAATTGAGCGAATGAATGCCCCCAGGCCACAATTTTTCAGGACTTTATGCAAAAGTTAAAGAAATTTATGTGGTCTTTATTTAAATAAAACACCACAGCTTAGGAAATCTGGTCCCTTTAGCCTTGAAGTGGACAAAATACAGAATAGGTGTTAAGGGAAGGCTGAATAAAATCTGGCAATACGGAGCGCCATTGAAATGGGATCTCTTATTTTTAAGTGAAATGTCCTTTGATTGACATGGAGGAAAGCCAGTCAATGTTTTGTATCCCACTTTGGCATCCTGCCTTAATTCCTCAGGCCATATTTCAGGGGGCATGCCTGCAACAGCTGTACCAGCCAGTAGGTAGGAGGGGGTCTCTCCTGAAGCCCAGTACCAGAGAAGGCATCTCCTATTACAGTTTCCATGTTTGGTAATCACATTTCTAGTCTCTAAAAGACTCCTTGGATCACCGAGATACAGTGTTGGGGAAAAGACAGAGAAGAACCAAAGGAAACATCGGTTGATCCTAACCTGTATTTGAAGTGTAGTCTCTGTCCTTTGAAGGATGTGTCATGGAGGAGTAGTAACTAGCTGATAGCCATCCAAATGGGACTTGAGACAACTTGGAGAGGCAGGCCAGCATACGAATGGAAGCTGTTTTGAGCGATAATGTTGATCAGGTCAATGGGTCTTATTGTGGTTAGTCTCTCAGCGTTAAGGGGGAGTCAATTTGTTCTTTGTAAGGGGGTCCTTGTTTCTCTGCCTCTATATCCCCCTAACTCCCAGGATTGGAGTCACTTAACCACTTCATAAAGGCTCGGCTCCATCCTGGACTCAGAGACCTAGAATAGCCCTGGGGCTTGGGCACAGGGAGTGTTAAGAGCTCCCTGGCTCAGCATTGAGTTAGGCTTGTTACTGGTGGTGGGTGCTCTTACCCCGTTACCTCATTTTCCAATAATGGTGTTTATGCCTTTTTTGTTTAGTTTCCCCAAGAGTGAAATCTTCATTCCTGCCTTGTCAATGAGGTCTCCCATGACAAAAGCAATGCAATTCAAGGAACATTGAACCATCAAATTCTACATGAATTCAAGATCCTGAGAATACAGAGTAAAGAAAAACTGGTCTGGCCCTCAATGAACTTACATCCTATTAGGGTAGTGGTAGTTGGGGGTGGGGAGGATATACCACGTCCATAAATAAATCAATACAAAGTAATTCAGAGTAATTTCAAGGAGAAAGTGTTGATTACTAAAAGGATCAGGGTAAGAAGTAGTGCCCGTGGCACTGCAAATGAGGGGGAACATTTGTTCAAAAACACAGGTCAGATTTTCTTAATGCTTGCTGCTGGTATATGCGGCTGTCAAGTGCCTACTGGTTGACCTTCCACTGATGCCCTTCCTCATCCCCATTTGAAGATACAGCCCTGGTTTTGAATTAAGTTGGAACCTTTAGCTAATCATACTTGCATCCTAACTATCTTTAACTCCTAGGAATAATCTTCAAGCATAAGACACACCCTTGGCCTCATGCCCCCATATGCCTGTCCTTATCATGTTCACCTGGACAAATCCCCCTGCCTTTTCCCAGACTGTATGTGTACCCATACTCCAAGTTGTGGCTTTCCCCAGTACAGTCTGTTTTCCTGCTGTGACTCTTGACTACAACATATGGTGAAGATAGATTAGGATTCCTGTTTGACTTTAAAAATAAAAAGTGATGTGTGCTGGGCCAACTCACTCAAAATGTCCTAGCATTTAGGTTATGAAAATTATGGCAGTGAGGGGATGCATGCGGCATCTTTCAAACACAAATATAATGATACCGATTTACACTCAGCAGGACATGAGCTGGGAGTTATTTCTCCCAGCTTTGGGGTTGTATTTTGCATTGAGATGTGTGTTCACCTGTTTCTTCTTATTTGAGGGCACTTACTCTTTCCCTGGGTTTCATAGCCTAAATCAGTGGAGCTAAGAAGGCACTTCAGAACTACTTTTCTTCTGGTGGTGGTAAAGATGGTAAAGTTGGTGAGTCCCTCCACCGCAAGGATTATTTGGATTAAGCTGGAAGCTTCTAGGAAATGGGAAGTTTCTTCTGTAGTAAGTCCAAGGGAATGTCCCTTATGGAGAAGAGCTCCACCATTTGCACATCTTTTGGCACCAAACCCTTAGACCTATCTTGCCTGGCTCCATATTTATTAATGACAAACTTGCCCGCAGAAATGATGAAATAATGTACCCTCCTCCTTTCCTTACAGAGTTTTGACATTAAGGGTGGGAAACATGGTATATGCTGTTAGAATCACTTGATGTGTGTTAGTTTTTGCTAAACAGCTTTCTTTCTTTTAAAATTTTTGTTAGTAGGGGTGGTTTGCTAGGTAGGGGAGGACCAAGGGATAGATTTCTAAATGAAAGTGATACAGAAACAAAACATATCAATAACCATTTTAAAGCACCTTAAAAAAAAAGATAACTACTTTCTCAGACCAGAGTCCACGTGGCTGCATCTGTTCAACCCAGCTTAATAGTTGGGGGTCAAGGGCAGCTAGGTGGCGCAGTGAGTAGAGCACCAGCCCTGGGGTCAGGAGGACCTGAGTTCAAATTTGACCTCAGACACTTGACACACTTACTAGCTGTGTGACCTTGGGCAAGTCACTTAACCCCAATTGCCCTGCCTTCCCCCCTCCAAAAAACCCCGCAAAAAACCAAGTAGTTGGGGGTCAATTCTGGGTCTTATGTGCAGTGTCATATAAGCCTTATCCAACAGCCTGGGTTTTGAGGAGAACAATAGTCTGTCTAGTAAAGACTAGCTGTCACCCCTGCCTCTTTGTCCTGTATTTGTGCCTCTTTTCCTGCCCCCACCCACATGCTTAATTCCCCAGTTCTGGCTCGTGATTGCTCCTTCCAGTATCCTCCATGATTCCCATTATCCAGATCCCTCCAGCTCTCACAGGCTGCTTTCCATGGTGAACATGGATTTGGCCTATCCTAGAATTCCTTTCTTGGCCTTCTGATGCAGGATTTCCATTGGATCCTTGCATGTGGCCAGGTAATTCTCCATCCCCAGAATGATTCCAGATGATCATTCCACATTACATAGTCCCCAGGATTCCTCTTAGAACCTTACAGCAGGACTGTTTGGTCCCCAGCTGCTTTGGGGTCAATCCTAACCTTGGTCAGAATGGTTGCCAGGTTTCATCAGCAAGTCACTACCACCTGTAATCCGACTGGCTCATGAGAACTCCTTGATTCTCTTCTATTGTTCACAGATAGACATAGACTAAAAAGTCCCCTTCTAGGGAGTCCTTGTTTTGTCCAGGAACGCTGGGCCCAAGCCAACTCATCCGATGAGACAAAGGATGGAATCATAGAGCTGCAGGCAAAACTGTCCCTGGGTCACTTGGTCCTTCCAGTGTTTTAACTGTGGAACTCGACAAAAATTTTGGCCACTTAAGCTGAAGCAAGTGGTCAGTGTACATCTTCAACACTAGAGTATGTGTCATTGCCTTTTATAGGCTCTATTGCCTTTATGGGGAAAGGGACTCATTTCCACTCCAATCCATCTTCCACAGAGCTGCCAAAACTATTTTTACTAAAGTAGAGGTTTGACCATGGCACTCCCCTACTCAAACTCCAGGCACTCCCTTTTACTTCCAAGATCATGTATTAAAGCCTTTGGTATTCATGGCTCTTCACATCCTGTCCTCTTTCTACCTTTCCAGTCTTGCAAGTGACTCCCCTCTGCAGCCTCTGTGATTCAGCCACACTGACCTTGCTGTTCCTCAGACATGGAGCTTGGTCTCCCACGTACATGACTCTGCACCGGCCTTCTCAGGTGTTTGGAATGCTAGCTTCCCAGGCTTTCTGCAAGACTCAGGGCTCTTGCCTCCTTCTATAGGAGTCCTTTCCTGGTCCCTCTAGATGCTAGAACCTTTCTTTCCAAGGCTGCTTTCCATCTAATCTCTATATGTATCTTGCATGTGCCTAATTAATGTATTCCCTGACTAGGATATAAGCTCTTTGGGAGAAAGGGTGAGTTTTTGCTTTTCTTTGTATGGAGAGGTGGGTGGTGCAGGGGATAGAGCACTGGACCCGAAGTCAGGAAGACCAGAGTTTAAATGTGGCCTCAGACACTAGGCCTGGGCGAGTCACTTAATCTGTCTGCCTCAGTTTCCTCATTTGTTAAATGGCGATCATAATAGCACCAACTCCCAGGGTTGTTGTGAGAATCAAATGAGAAAAGTAAAAGCACTTAGCACAGCGCCCGGCACGTAGTAGGTACTGTATAAATGTTAGTTATCATTCACATTATCATCCTAGCACATCATGATGGCCGACAAATAACAAATGCACGTTGATTGATTGATTAAATGATAATGAAGTCCCATCAAATGAAATAACACATGTCAAGCCTTTGTATCCCTTAATGCTATTATTATTATTATTAATTACTATCATTGTTCCGTACCTGAGTGGGTGGGTAGGTGGTAGGGTGGTTGAGGGAAGGATAGCAAAGGAGATTTATTGCTAGGTAGAACAAGGTATCTCCAAACAAGGCAATGTGCCCAGACGCTCCAGTGAGGTTATGGGCTTCTTCAAAATATAGCCCATTTGTAAACTGAGGACTGCTTCAACAGCCATGTATTTTGTTTAGACTTGTGCTTTAGCTTCATCTTAAGAGAGTTTTGTCATCGTATACCCCAGAATGTCAGGAGTATCAGGCAACAGCAGGCACTTAATCGATGCCAGCTTGGTGAATGAGTGAATGAATAAATGAAAACATTCATTGCATATTTTAGTAAGCAGACATCTCATGTCTAGGGCTGCTAAATGATCAACTGTTGGGATTCCCCCTTAAAAAAAAAGCTTGGAGGGGGGAAGAAAATCTGGAACTCAAAATCATGCGGAACTGAGTGTTGTAACCTAAAAATAAAAAATCTTAGTTAAAAAAATAAAATAAAATGATAAAGCTTTTAATTTACTGATTCTGTTTAAAACAAGGCATGTTTGGCTAAGTAACCTTCATTATATTCTCACTAGCCTTCAGAAGAAAGCAGGTAGAATTTACCAGCAACGCAACCAGAAGCCAATTCAATTACATGTTCTAACAGCTGGGAAGATGGAAGCCTTGTCTCAGACATACTTCATAGAGCTGTGATTTTTTCAATCAATCAATCCACAAACAATTTATTAAATGCCTACTATATGCCGAGCTCTGTGCTGTGAGCTGAGAATACCAAAAGAAAAAAAAAAAGAAAAGAAAAAGAAAGTCCCTGCCCCCTATGAGCCTATATTCTATCATTCATTTGAACCCTTCTTTTACCTCCCTTGATGGAGAGCTCAACCCCCTCCATGTCTCAGCAGACATTTTAATGAGTGGCAAAAAAAAAAAAATTGCCTGGTAGCCATCCCATGGGTGATCAGCCCGCTGAAACTTACTGGGATAGTGAACATGAGAGTACAAGGAGCCTTTCCATCTTGGAAGGCCTACTTATACTCGCTGCAATAGCTTTTGAGACGTAGTGTCTACTAAATACTTGTTGACCGATTCAGTGAGCAGGGTCCAGAAGACTACAGCGAGGATGAGATTAGACATCTCCAAGACTTAAGGTCATGACAACTGCCAAATCATCCTGTTTTGTTATTTTGTTTTGTCTTGTGAACTATCTCAACAGAGAAAGTCCTAATGTATCTTAGCCTTGTGGATCCAGAGATTCGGGATAAGAGTCTTAGGGGATGGAGGGCAGAGGTGATGGGGTGCCCTGCTCTAGGAGCTTGAGGATGGTTGAATATGCTACCCTGCTCCCCCTCCTCTAATATTTTACTTCCAGGTCAGGCTAAATCAGACAACAATAACAACAACCCCAAAATTATAGAATGTTGGACCTGGAAGAGATTTTAGAGATTATCTAATGTCTCCCCACATTTTATAAATTTGGAAACTAAGGCACAGAGAGAAATTACTTGTCAAAGTAAAATAGCTCATTAGAGGCTGATGCTAAGTGAGGCCCCGTCTTTTGACTTTGGGTCAGGGCTCTTCCTACTCCATATCACTTCTCAGATAGGGTCACAGAGATGGCAGGTGACAGAAGTTCCTCCTCTCCCCATTCCTTTTGAGCTGCCTCTCTAATTCATTTGCTCTCATGAGCACAGGTAGAAAATAGTCCTGTCATACAGGCGAGGGAAAATGGGCCAACAAAAAGACCAAATAATGTGCCCAAGAATACTCCATGACTCAACACACAAAGTCGGGAGTAGAGCTCTTCATTTGATATAGCAGAACCCTCTTCTGTGCTGGTGTTGATGCAGCACTAAGGATCATACCCAGGTCGATGTTCCATAATGCACTGAAAGAGACTGTGCATCACCGTACAGACAAGGAGGGATGATTTGACCCTTAGTATGTATGCCTGAATCGAAGGCATGATGATCTCCACAGATGGAGCTCTCTTCTTTATATCCACCTGTTGAAATTCTTCAAGATTCTGCTAATGCTTTCTCCTCCATCAAATCTTTGCTTATTCCCCATAAAGAAATTATCTTAGTGTGAGTTGTCACTTATTATAAGGGTCTTGGGGGGCAGCACAGTAGATATATTTATGAAATTTAAAGAGTGGCTTTTGGAGATTTCCCCAGTGAAGACCTATCAGAGCAATGTAAAATTCTTTTTTTAAAAAAATGTTACCCACTTAATGGTATTTTATTTTTTCTAATTACATACAAACATAGTTTTCAATATTCACTTTTACAAGATTTTGAATTCTAATTTTTTTCTCCCTTCCTCCTCTCCCCCTCCTCAAGACAACATGCAGTCTGATATAGGCTATATATGTACATCATATTAAACATATTTCCACATTAGTCATGTTGTGAAAGAAGAATCAAAAGGGAAAAACCACAAGAAAGGAAACACAAAAACAACCAAAAAAAGAGAAAATGGTATGCTTCTATCTGCATTCAGACTCCACAGTTCTTTCTCTGGATGTGGACAACATTTTCCATCATGAGTCCCTTGGAATTAGATTGAGCAATGTAAAATTCTATCTTGGTAACTGTAAGATGCCCGGGGCTTATTCCATAGTCATCCTGATAATCTATTTGGGGGAAAAATGTTTTTCTAACCCCAAAGGATGGGGATATTCATTCTCTAGGCACTTCTCTGTAAAGATAATGGAAAATCTGGAGAATCACATTGGGTCACTTTTGATTTTGCCATTAGCATTCAAGTCCATATTAGGACGACAGAAGAAAAACTTCCTACTTCTGTTTTGCAATTTGGTGGAGTACGAGCAGCCAGAGGGAGACCACGCCCTCCTGCCAGCACTTCCCTCTTTACTTGTAGACTCTCTAACAGTTTAGCCTAAGTATAAACAAAGTCAGTGTTGGAGCTGGACGTTCCCTCTGAGTGGCAGTCACATCCAGCACTTCACTTGGCTGGCTGCTGGTGGCTTGGGCCAACAGTCCATTCTCTAAAACAATGGTTGAGCCAATCATTTGCTTTCCTCCATCACACTCAAAGGGAAACTAACCACATCAACACAAAATACCAAAGCTTGTTTTATTGTGTGTTTATCAAAAGACTTTAAAAAGTCATAAAATATATAGTTTGAAATTGACTGCTGGAGATACAGGATGACTTAGTGGAAAAGTAGGCTCTAGGACCTTGCAATGATCCTAGCTGTGTGAGACCTAGGACAGGGAGCACACTCTTCCTGAGCCTCAGTTTCCTCACAATGAAGGGATGTTGAGAAGGACGCCACTATGAGCCTCAGTGTGTGTCTAATGTGAACTATTGGTAATAATTGCCAAGTCCACAGCTATTTTTCTCAGCAGTTTTCAGTTGTTTTTTTAGTTCTATCTGACTCTTTGTGGTCCCAGTTGGGGTTTTCTTGGCAAAGATACTGCAGTGGTTTGCCATTTCCTTCTCCAGATCATGTTACAGATGAGGAAACTGAGGCAAACAGGGTAAAGTGACTTGCCCAGGGTCAAGTACATGTCTGAGGCTAGATTTGAACTCAGGAAGATGAGTTGTTCTGATTCTAGGCCCTGCACTCTATCTACTCTATCCACTGCACCACCCAGCTGCCTTATTCTCAGCAATGCAATGATACAAAAAAAATTCTGAAAGACTGATGATGAAAAATGCGACCCACCTCCAGAGAAAGAACTGATGGTGTGTGAATGTTGATTGAAGCAGTCATTTTAAAACTTTCTTTATTATTCTTGTTTTTTTGGCCTGTGTTTTCTTTCTCAACATGGCTAATATGGAAATGTTTTGCATGACTGCACATGTATTGTCATTGTTCAGTCATTTCAGTTATGCTTGCCTCTTTGTGAACCCATTTCGGGTTTTCTTGGCAACATGCTAGAGTGATTTGCCATTTCCTTCTCTAGCTCATTTTATAGATGAAGGAACTGAGGCAACTGGGTTTCAGTGACTCGTCCAGGATCACACAGCTAGCAAGTGTCTGAGGCTGGATTTGAAATCAGGAGGATGAGTCTTCCTGACTCCAAGCCTGGCACTCTATCCACTTTCTTCACCTAGCTGCCCCTGCAATGTATAATCTACATCAAATTGCTTGCCTTCACAAGGAGGGGGGAGGGGAACAAGGGAGGTAGAGAATTTGGAACTCAAAATAAAAAAAAATGTAAAAATTTTTTGTTTACAAATAAATGAGAAAAAAATTCAATGAATAGTAATTGTCAAGCCAGGCATTGTGCTAAGTACTGGGTGTACACAAAGGAAGGCAAGACCTGGCTCCTTCCCTAAGGAGCTCACAAACTAGTGGGAGAGAAGACAGGAAAACAACTACACGCAATAATATTTGCAGGGTAAATTGTAAGTAATCTCAGAGAGGGAAGGCACTAACGTTACGGAGGCCTGGGCAAGGCTTCTTGCGGCAGGGAGGATTTTAGCTGAGACTTGAAGGAAGCCAAAGAAATCAGGAAGTGGAGAGGAGGTGGAGAGCTCCAGGGAGGGGGCGCAGCCGGTGAAAACACAACTGCAAGATGGAGCATCTTGTGCGAGGAAGAGCAGGAAGGTCAGTGTCAGTGGATTACAGAGTGCACGGAGGGGAACGAGGTATGAAAAGACGGATCAGAGGGGACCAGACTACAAAGGACTCTAAAAGCCAGATTTTCTGTTTGATGCTGGAGGCACCAGGGAGTCACTAGTTTGTTGAAGACATGGTCTCTAGGAAGACCACTTTGATAGCTGATCAGGAAGGGCTGGGGTGAGATAATGTGACATAAATTTGTCATGGCCCCAGTCAGCCTCCTTTTGTGATTTTCTGCAGCCTCGTCGAGCAGCGTGTCAATGCTGCAGAACTATCAACAATCTCTTAACTGCCATATCTAACAGACTCTTCCTAGCCCTCAGCCTTCTTGTCCTCTCTGTGGCCTTTGACGCTATTACTCATCCTCTGTTCTCTTTTCTCTAGGTTTTTGCGAAGGCAGCATTTGGTGAGAGTTATCCAACCCAGGGCTTGGCAGGGCAATAGGGAGGGCAGGGAGACAGGATGAAGCTTCAAGGGACTTGAAGGAAGAGGATAATTTTGGGTTGAGTTAACTCACCAAGAGGTCCAGATGGGGACAGGAGGAGAGTGTAGGGAGACAGTCAATACAAAGGTACCTGTAAAACTACTGAGGGATAGAAGGAGTAGAGGTCATGGGAAGGATAAAGAGTTGTCAGACAGAGGGAAAAGTGGAATGACCAAAGATTATGATGAGATAAAGAAATTTCTGAGTTGAGGAACATAGAATGGCATGATCAAAGGTATGACCGTCTCTGGGTGGCTGAGATGAGGTGGAGTAATCGTTCGTGGCAAATGATAAATTGGAGAATTTGGATGTTGGAGTGTTTGAGGGAATATCAATATGTATGTTGAAAGCCCCCTAATGTGAAGGCAGGAGTTGAGGATGCGGGAAAGACTGTGAGCCAGGTACTGACGTCATGAGGAAGGAAGGAAGGAAGGAAGGTATCCTAGGGGTCGATAAAAAACTGCTCCCAGGATCTCAATTGGGCGATAAATATGGGTTGTATGAACTTCAAAGAAGAAGGAGTTATAGAGTAATAGTGGTAGAAAGAGTCTGGAAGATGGGCTGGGGAACAAGGAGTATTCTGAGAAGTATTATCACTCTAACCAGTGTGAGTCAGGGAGTGTAAGTGAAAGTGCGACCAGCACTGGGAAGGGTGGCCAGGGAAACTGTGCTATGAAGAGGGAGCCAGGCTTTGGGGAGAGCCAGAAGGTGGGAGGGATGGGAAAAGAAAAGGTTCAAGATGAAAGTAAGATTGTTACCTACATACCAAGCATTCCAGAGAGCACAGTGGACTAAGAGCTTGAGTGGGACATTGTTGGGGATAAGGGGGATGGGAACAAGGGGGCAGAAGTTGGGGATGGCGAGCAAGGTTTGAACAATGGCAGCCAGGAGTTCAGAATCACTGGCATGGGAAGGATAGAATGGTGTAGGAGTATGTTAATGATTGAGAAATTAGTTCAGACAGGTTATCATCGTCCTTAGGGAGCCGCCCTGCTGGGGTATGGGTAGGGCATGGCCAGAGTGGGCCTTCTCACTATATAGCAGTTTCAGGTAGTGACTCCCCATTCATCAGTGAGTAAGCCTGAGGGTAGAGTAGTCTCAAGGCTCAGGCAGTGGCATGTA
Organism: Phalanger gymnotis; assembly: GCA_028646595.1. Lineage (NCBI taxonomy): Eukaryota > Metazoa > Chordata > Mammalia > Diprotodontia > Phalangeridae > Phalanger > Phalanger gymnotis. The sequence goes on from CM053626.1 coordinate 41,398,372, forward strand.
GGTGGAAATCTGGAAAAAAAAACCACACACGGTATGGAGTTATAGCAGTGTGCTGGGATAATGCATTATCTTATAGATACCAAATAACCAACTCAACTCTCCTACTTTTCAGCCAGATGTTTTGGCATTTTGTAACTACAGTGTCCTGTTTCCCAAGGAGTCCTCAAGGACCAAGCAAGGGATGAGAAAACCTTAGGAGTTGTTAAATAGAGGGAACTCTAATTTTCTAATCTTGATTCTACCTCCAAGTGGTAGGTGGACCCTGTTAAATAACCTCCTTCCCAGTAGGTTAAATGGATGCATGTGAAAAATGAATATGATTTGGAATTCTTTATCAGCTAAATCATATGAATTCTTTTCATCCCAGAAAGCAGTTCCGTGCATCTCTGGCTAAAAGGTCCCATTAGAATAGGGACAGTAAGTTAAAAGGGTATTCAGCGTTGCATACTTCTAAAATTGGAGAAGAGCCATGTTTGGGGATCTGTCACTTTCACGCTGTCATGTGGAGATTCCATCCTACCCAAGAGATATTTTGAAGATAAGCAAGACCTCTATCAGAACCACACGTGTTGCCTTTCGATGAAGGCCCATCACCTGAAAAGGCAAAGCCGGTTCCTTTGCTTTTAAATTCTCTCAGGAAGAGAAAATTGGATCATGGGTTTTGAGCTGAAAAGAACCTTCGAGATCATTTACTAATAACCCCTCCTCATTTTACCAATGAGTAAACGGAGGCTTGTCCAAAGTCATGGAAGTAGAGCGACACAGGCCAACTAGGAAAAGGCTACACTGTAGATGGTCATCTCAACGAGTCTAGCCAGGAAAGGGAGGAGAAATAGAAAATGGTGGCTCATGGCTGTGGGGGAACGGAGGCAAGCTCAGTATTCCCTCCACTTTGCCACACAGTCTCCTCATTGGTCATTTTTTCACTAAGAAAGACTGTTAGATTCAAAGAACGTTAAGCCCGAAAGGGACAGCAGGGATCCTCTCCTCCACAAGGTAAAGTGTAATAGTCTTACTTGGGGTCGGATCTCAGCTCTAACTTTTGTTAGGTGAGTCTGACCATGGCTAATGTCACTTAATTTCTTGGAGTCTGTTTCCTCGTCTGTTAAATGGGAATATGATTTATATTGTTATATATTATTATAGTATATATAATATTGTATATCATCATATCATATGTAATATTATATATTATTATATGACACTTTAAGGCTCACTTTACACACGCCATCTCATTTTATCCTCATATAACCACCATGTGTGTAGTAAGGATTACGGGTGCCATTACACTCATATTCAGTCGTTCAGTAGTGTCTGACGCTTCATGACCATTCCACACCAACACTCTCTATCAGTTTTTCTTGGCAAAGATACTAGAGCAGTTTGCCATTTCCTTCTCCAGTGGATTAAGGCAAAGAGGGTTAAGTGACTTGCCCAAGGTCACAAAGCTGGTAAGTGCCTGAGGCCGGATTTGAGTTCAGGTCTTCTTGGCTCCAGGCCCAGTGCTCTATCCACTAAGCCACCTAGATGCCCCATAAATACTATATTATTTATGATATAATTATAGGTTTAGAACTGGAAGGGACCTCAAAGATCTTTGAATCCCGCCCCTTAATTTCTACAAATGAGGGAAATGAGGCTCAGAGACCTTTAGTGACTTGCCCAGGGTCGGAGGTGAAATTTGAACTCAGCTTTCTGACTTGCAGTCCTGAGTTCTACTCATGGCACCAAAATGTTGTATCATGGTGTCATATTACCCAGGGTCCTTGGGCTCAAGGCGCATGAAAAGCACTTTGTCAGCCTCAAAGCCTGAGTGAGTCATTATTATTATTAGTAACAAAGCCCGAGGGAAGTGGGGAGGACTCACCCCAAGTCAGGCCTTCTGCTTCTAGTCTCCTTTTTTTCCCATCAGAAAAGAGACTTTTG